>CM070620.1:39962347-41162347 GCA_036346255.1 Ampelocalamus luodianensis | reverse complement strand
AAGGCCACAATCACGGCCTCCACTTCTTATCCACTATCATCGACACGCATTAACAATATAATCAAATATGATTATACATGATCATCTCATGGTAATCATATAATAGATTCATAGTTATAGAATATCATAACATATCATTTCATAGATTAACAACAAGAAAGATAGCACAGAGGCAATTCAACAATTGCTCAACAAATGAAACATAGCAACAGATAATGCGGAAGCAATGTAATTCCCATCCCCACCTACTGTGCACAGTGTGTCAATTTAATATATTTTTTCTATTAACCACGGACCTAAAGCCCGCTCTGATACCAACTGTAACACCCCAGCTCAGCATTTAGCCTGGAATGCTACCAAACTAACATTAAACAATTCTAAGCCAAAACATCCTACAAATTTTTGGCGAACCTCCCGTATTATTAACTACTGTGAGGTTCCAATATTTGAATAAAACGTATATAATTAATCCAACATTCAGCATAATCAATAGTCATCCAAAACATGAAAGCAACTAGCATATCGAGAGATATCCAAAAGACACTACCTATCATTATTACACTTAATCCAATGCATGAAGCATAATCATAAACAATCTCTAAGCAGGTTGCTCCTTTATTAAAGTATGAACTAAAAATTTATCAACTTTTAAGGTGGATGGTAGTGTGTGTGTCCAACTCAAGTCTACTCCCTCCCATGCATGCCATTCTTGCAAGTGGTACGTAAAAACACAACAAAAGCAAGGGTGAGTCCAAAGACTCAACAAGTACCAATAATGAAACATTAATCTCACATTTACATCATCAACATTCCATTCCAAAGCTTTACACAAAAACATATCTCATGAGGTATGTATGCGAATATGCAATGCAACTTTTCTCTTTCACTCTTTGTCGCATTTCACGTGTCATGCGAGATATGCGACCGCCGCCGCATACCATGCCCGTGCTCGCAAGCACAGGGACCAATTGCCCAATACTCCGCAAGTAAAGGGGACTCAAGCCCACACTCCACAAGTGTGGGGACCTCAAGCCCGTCATATACATGACGGGATCTCAATAAATGCTTGGTCACCACGTGACCAAGTCTTTATTTTGTCAACATGATGCATATGCACACATCATGAATCATCATAATCATACCTCCTCAGCAATATCACTTATGAATTTAACTCATTCATACTTCTATCATTCATATCATAAGCATTTACCATCTTTAATCAACATATCACACTATCAACTAAGCATAGCTAATATGTATCAAAACATAGCACTCACTGTCAAACAATTCATAATTACTCTATTAAACAGAGTACTTGCAACCACCAAGATAATTTGGTACTCATCACAATATCACCCATTCATGGCTATTATGACCCAAACACAAACAATCCAAAGATACAAGCATAATAATACAATAACCGGATACTTGCCTCAACCGTGCGAGAACGGTGGACGCGAAGTGGGCGCTGCCCCTGGGATCTCGCTCCCACCTGAACATAGAGATAACCCAATCTAAGACCAACATACTGGACCAAAAGCATAAATAACAACACAATTGAACTCTCTAAACTTCCAAGCATTTTCCAATCTTCCAATTTCTAGCGATCGCTTTTGGTGTTCACTGCGGACAGTCAACTTCTAAAATACATAACTTTCTGCTCCGGAGTCCAAATAGGATGTTCTTGGACTTTATGGAAAGGTAGTTAAATTACCTAAATAAACTTAGTTGGGGAGCCCTTTTGATTATGCCAACTATTGCCTCTACCAAGCCAACCTACAGAACAACAATTTTCACGTCGGTTTCTCTGGACAGTACACTAAAACCACCATAACTTTTGCTACGAAGGTCCAAATCTTGCGTTCCTTATCTCTATGAAAAGGTATAGAAATTACCTACATTTTTCGTTATACTGAGATCCTCTGATTTCGTCCTTAAATAATAGATTAACTCAGTTTTCTACGGACTGTCAGAATGTTGACAGATTAACCAGACAGCGGCACTAAACAATTCATAACTTTCTAACCGTTAATCGGATTTTGGCGTTCTTGGCGCCACTGAAAGCTAAGAACATTATCTACATAACTCTAGGAGACCAAAACTACTAATTCGGCCTCTAAACACCCGAAACTGACCGCGCAATAATCTGGACAGAACGCGATCTATTAAACCGACGCAAATCAATCTACCAAACGACATCAACCGCAACTATTACGCATCAAATAACGAAGAACACGCGACATTACCCTTGTAGAATCGCAGTAAGATGATGAACTCTCCCACGGTTGATCTCCTCTCCTTTCTTCACTTGATCGGCGGCAGGAGCACCGACGGCGAGGAAGGAGGCACCAATGGAGGGGGCACCACCATGGAGGAGAGGTGTGCTACAGTAGCCATGCTACAGTGCGGTGGCACTGTAGCTACAGTGCACCTAGGGTTTTCCCCTTCCTTTTATTGGTGGTCGACCCTCATGGGCCTCTCGGCCAAGGCCCAAGGCCCAAGTTCAAAAACTGCAGAAACCCCCTTTTTATGTCTAATTTCTCTTTGAACGCTTTCTTCAGTAGAATAAATTGGAGTATTACATTAAAACCCTCTTTCTCTGTTCAATCGCTTTGCTAAAAGAAATATTCCCCCGATTTTAATTATTCTCTCCCGATTTAATTATTCTCTCCCGATTTAATTTTTGGGGTATTACACTAAGTGCACCAACAATTCTAAGACTATTAATAATGATATCAATCATACAAGATGAACAAGCAATTTAATTCTCGGCAAGTAAATTGCACAAAGTAAATTGCAATAGAGTAAAGCACAAGAATGCAAACCACAATGACATGACGATGTTTTACCGTGGTGTTCGGAGACTTGCCGGTCTCCCCTAATCCACGTTGAGGTAAGCCCAACCGCATTGGACTGGCTCCTCAATTGAGCCAACACCTTCAAGGTAAGTTCAACAACTTGGACGGCTCCAAACCGAACTAACACCTCGATCCACTTGGGGTTGCTCTTCCTCTACTCCGGAGATGGCGAGCACCAAACCACTCACAACACGCCGAGCCTTCTCACAAGCTTCTTGAGAAGATCACCGGACCACGACGCCTCCACGCCGTCTAGGTGTCGGTAAACACCAAGAGTAATAAGTCGAAGCCTCTCGCTTGACTATCACCAAGTGCAACACATGCACAATTATATGCTCAATCCAATTCTAGTTGCAACACATGCAACTAGACCCTTTCCCTTTGCTCGCAAGGTGCAACACATGCACAATTGAGAGGAGAATCTCACACTAGTTCAAGAGAATAAAATTGGATGACCGGCCAAGGTGAGTATTTATAGCCCACACACAAAAACTAGCCATTGGAGGAGAATCTGCTGAAAATCAGGGAAACCCGGTCAGTCCACAGGCACAGGGCTGGCCAGTCCGGGCTACAGTGCAACGGCTATAAAACTAGCTATTAGACACAATTCCTGGTCAATCCGCCCTCACAGGGTCTGGTTTGACCGGACCCCTGACCAGTCCGGGCCTTTCGGGAGGAAGAAAACCGAAAAACACGCCCCCTGGAAAATGTTGACCGACCTTATAAGAGCGGTCAGTCCGGGCTTTCAACTGCGGTCAGTCCCACCCTGGATTTCAGCACAGGCGACACTCGGAAAAACAGTCATAACTTTTGACTCCGATGTCGGAATTGAGTGATCTTGGACTCTATTGAAAGCTTATTCAGAGGGCTACACAACCCACCTGATTGCATGATATCAAACATATTAATAGGTAGAGCAATCAAGATTGAGCTATCAACACATGATGAGACTCAAGCTACTAGACAAGACCCCTCTTAATAGTACAACAACCTATACTAGCAATCCAGTCTTTCAACCAAACACTGAGACCGGTAAACACTAGGAACTCATCCTTAGCCATAGTTAGTCATACCTTTGGCTTGCACATCTTCTTAAAGCTTAATGACGCACATCTTCACTTTAAGTCTGGGTACTTGATTTGCATCGACCTATGATGCATCCTTCACGTGCCTTCCATCAACACATGATGGGTCTTCGTTTGACCAGAATATCAACTCATGCTCATCTCCTCTTCTTGAACATCATCAACACATGATGATTTCTTTTTCTTCGGGATCTTGACTTGATGCCGATCAACTCATGATGCCATCCAAAGTCTTCATTACCCTGGAACATAACCTATTCATCCAACTCATAGAAAATATTAGTTCCACAATATGATTGTCATTAATTACCACAGCATACCATTAACTCATAATGGTGGGACAAGATACTTCAATCTTTCCCTCTTTGGTAATTAACGGCAACCACCTCAATTACAAATAATTAAATGTACATTTGTACGAGTATATATGAACTACACAAGTTGTATATACTCAAAAGATATGTTTCAAAGTGAAGATCCTTAATATATGTGGAAAAAAGAATAGAGATCAATACTAATGAAACCACAAAACATAGAGTGAACTCCCCCTAAATGTGTGCATACAAAAATGTGTAAGAAGAACATATGCACATATTCAAGTTTACTTTGTGGAGTTCAACCTATATTTGGATTCGAGAAATGCAACAATATATGAGAAAAATGATGTTGAGTGAATACCTCTTTGATTTTCACCTTTATATCCAACTGAGACTAAACAATAAGTATATCAAATAGGAGAGTTAGTCTCACAAATAGATTTGTCATTAATCACCAAAATACCCCATTAACTCATAATGGCGGGTCTAGATTCTTCAATCTCCTCCTTTTTGGTGATTGATGACAAATCCATCATCAATAACAACATTTGGATATAAATCAACATAAGATAAGAATTTAAGCTATTGAACTATATCCATGCATGTTATTAACCAATTTAAGACTTATGCATACAATGTATTCTTAAGCATATGAATGAGACATGCATGAAAAGGTGAAATCATTGATAAGAGAATATATCAAATATATCAAACATCCAAAATAAATCTAAGCCAATATGGCGTCTTTGCAAAATAAAGAGCTTGGCAATGAATTCATCTTAATATGGTCACAAAGAGTAGGAAATAGATACATATGACCTATTTGGGGGTTTGATTTCAAGAATTTTGAAGAAAACCATAAAAGTCACAAACTCCCCCTTTATGGCCGAAAAGAGCAAAACAATTTGAAATAAGGCCATATTTTGTGTTAAATTTAAAGAAAATGATATTGGGAACATATTCAAATATGCTTACTCTTGAAATCTTCTCAAGAAACATTTTTTTTATGAAGATAATTTGAATTCCTTAATGCATTTGGAAAGGTGTGGAAACAAGCTCTAAAAAATATAAAATGAATCATGGAGCTAGTCCTTACAAATACACACAAGTTTCATTTCGGGAGGCTCAACCAAATATTAACCATTTTGAAGATATAAAAAACACAAGTTTCAGAAAACTGAAAATTTCAGGATTTTCAGATTTTAGATTCCATTTAAGCTTCAAAAGACAGTTGAAAAACTGGTTAAAAGAGCTCCAATAAATCTAAGAAAAATTTTCATAAAATACCAACTATAGAGGATAAAAAGTCATCATTATATTGTCGTCAAATTATGAACCAATTTGGAGATACAAAAATCAAAAATCTGTATAAAACATGCAAAAGTCTGAATTTTCAGCATGTTGATCAAAGAGAGAAAACATCAAAACTTTCTCAAATCAAGTCAAAATACTTTCAAATTTTGCATAAATAAACTTTAGACTCCTAGGAATATTTTCCAATAAGAATTTTCTAAAAAGGAGTCTCCATTCAAAAGATATGCCAAATTGAGATTTGTAGGCATGATTTTTGTTTCACGAGTACAAAAGTCAAAAACATTTTCAAATGAACTCCAAAAGCTTTGAAAAATTCAAGAATTTAACTTTCAACTATTTAAAATATTTTCCAAAAATAATTTTTGAAAATGGATTTTTCTTTCAAAAGATATGGCAAAATGCACATTGTAGGCAAGAAAAGAGAATGATTTTGCATTACAGGTTCAAAATGCAAACCGATTTGAATTTCATGGAGTTTTTCACTTTCTTGGATTGTATGAGTTAGAAATACTATTTCAAACCAATATACTCAAGGAAATCCGGCTCAAATAGCGAAACTCACTATATGTATAACATCCCCATTTTGGCTTGTGTTTCAAATGTAAGAAAATGAGTAGAAATTAAAACTTTTCTTGCATCTTGATGCTTTTGAACTTTTCTGAAATTCTTGTAAAAGAATTTTGGGAAATCCAAAACCAAATTCCTCAGTTATCGCCAGTCAAAACCCTCCTTGGGGAAATCTTGTGACAGACCCTTGGAAACAATTTTCCTTAGTTCTAAGGTTGCTTTGTGACACCTCTGAATTATTTCATAATTTTTGGAAATTATTTGAATATTTTGGAGGCAAGTCAAACCTTGGTCAAACCCTAGACTTAACCTTCTAGAAATTCTTGAGAAATTTTCATTGCCAAAAATCTCTGGAAATTTTATGGAAGGTTAATCCTAAAGTTATCAACCTCCAGTTAAAATTTCATAAATTTTGGAGTTGATTTGCTACCGCAATTAAATCCCCAGAGTTTCAGCTTTAAAATCAAAACCTAATTGGGTCTTCACTGTTCCTCGGGCGCGAGTCGCTCGCTCGAGCCAACCGATCACCGAGACAACTAGCCGCACCCGACAAGTGGCAGCGCGCGCGTCGTCAGCCGTTGGATGCTCATCGCTCGGTCGACGCTCGCCCGATGCCGAGTCGACGCGGTCGCGTGCTGGCCCTTTGATTAAAATCCGACAACGGCCGCGTCATCTCCTTCCTCACTCGCTCTCTCGCGCATGCAAAGTCGCCATGGCAGAGGCGTGGGCAGCGTAGTGACGCATCACCTCCACGTAGACCAACGGGCCTCACTGCGACGCATTAAATGCACGTCAGTGCACCGCCCTCTAAGTCGTCGAGCTCACCTGCTCCCGTCGCTCCGAGCGACTGCACGCTATTGTGGACCGGAGTTCACCCGTGAGCATGTGCTCGTTGCTCAACATTGCCCCCTCAGCTACTTAAGCACCCAACCCTCCCTCCTGGTCCTCCTTTCACTTTTCTGCAGCCCTAGCTTGCACCCTTTCTACTTGGTTGAGCCCAAAACCATCCAAAGCCCTCAGCCGCCATTGTTGAGCTGGGAGCTCCTCGACTCAAACCGTGCTCCAGTGGCGTTTCTTCTTCTTTCTTTGCAGCAGTGTGTGTCTGTCACTTCCTGGAGCAAAACCCCTAACTTAATTGTAGTTTGCTTTCACAGGAGCAGCTCAATTTTGGGGATTTGTTCTTGTCGGCCGTGAGCACTCCCTTCTTCCTCATCGCCGGTAAGAAGCTCTATTCTTCGATTCTTTGCTCAGGGAGCTTCTTTGAGTTTTATTGGAGCTAACCCGATGACGCGGTCGTGTTATCTTTGCTCAGAGCACCTTCTCCGGGTTGTCTTCTCAAAGTCCGGCAACCTTCTTCGTCGCCGGCGCAACTCAGTCCATCTCTGGACCTCCCCTACCCTCAGGTACCCTTCTAGTAGCCCCTAGAAGCTTTGGCACCCGCTTGAATGGTTTGTTGCAGAGCTTTTGGTCATTTCGCATTTCGGCCGTTTTGGTCGCCGCCGCTCATCGCCGGCTAGCCGCCGTTCTGGGCCACCGCCGACGGCGTGGGTGGTCCCGATGGGTGTGTGATGCTATTGCGGTTCCATTTTGGCACTTAGTTCCTGCTGCCGTACCTTGGGTCGCCGCGCAAGCCGAGGGTGCCCTCGGTTTTGTTGTCGCATTTAAAACGCGGTGTCGTAATTTCGCTCGGACACGCGAATGACGTTCATTAATGCCTAATCATTGTGGTAATTAATGTGTCTTAGCCGGGCCTTATCTGTCGCTGACAGGCGAGCCCAGCCCTTTAAACCTCTTCCGAGCTCTGTGCTCAAGTCATTTAGTGCTAATCATTGCTAATCATTGTTAATCATGGGTTAGTAATCATTAGCTGTCCTAAACCCACCTCCTCAGTCGCTTACATGTGGGCCCGCATGTTTTAATCACCCCGTGCGCTAACCCACGTGTGCGTGGCCCACGGCCACTGACCTGTGGGCCCGCCATCTCCGAATCCCCTGTGCGCGTGCGTTTAAACCCCGCACGTGACTTAGCGTCACTGATAGTGGGCCCCTATTGTCAGGGGTCGCTGTTCAAGTCGAGAACGGCCCAATCCACTCCCGTCGTCCAAAACTTGATCAACGGCTGGGATCGTGGGGACTGAAAATTGTATTTAACTTTAAAATTGTGAACTGAAAGTTGTATTTAACTTTAAAAATGCATAACTAATCCATTCTAATTCCAAATCAGTCGATTCAAATTCTGCTAATCCTGTTTTAGGCTAAAATTTAATCTAAAATAGTTTTAAGCTTAGTTTAGCTCCAGAAAAATTTGAAAATGTATTTAAACTCACATTAGGTTTATTTATTGTATTAAAAATCCATTTAACTCGAAAAATGCATAACTATTTCTCTGTAGATCCTTTTTGTGTGAATCCAACTTTGTTGGCTTCCTCTAATAATGAACTTACTGTTAAAATTGACTTTAGGCATGTTACTATTTTAAAAAGAATTGAAAATACAATTAACATGTGGTCATTTTCTTACTTTTAAAAATTCATAGAAAATGCATGCTAGCTCCAAATGAGATGAATCTAATTGGGTTGTTCATCTTATGAGGTGCTTGGTTTACCATAAAAATTTCAGCTGCACCATCTTTCTAAAAAATTTCACCAAACAAATTAATTATAATGAATAGTAATAGATTGCAATTGTTGAGCCGAACCAAATGTAACACCCCAGCTTATCATGAGCCTGGAATGCTACTAAACAAACTCTAATAACTCTAAAGAAGACAATTCTAATAAATTTCGGCAGAACCTCCCTTGTAAATTTAATTACACGGAGGTTCCAACACACAAGGTAATCAAATAATAATTAAAACTTTTATCCAAAGTCATCAAAAGGTTGACAGTGACATGCTAGGATTCCAACAAAACTAGAGAATCATAAAGAATCACTACTCATCATTATTACATCAATCCATTGCATAAGTCATGATGTAGTATTCTAAAATCAATCTGCTCGTAAGAACATTCAACTTTATTTAGTTCATGTGGTGTGTGAGTGACTAGCGGTCTACTTCCCCATGCATGTCATTCTTGGCTCTGTACCTAAAACAACAATAAAGCAAGAGTGAGTCCACAGCACTCAGCAAGTACATAACGAAACTATAACATCAACATACGATAAATAAGATCAACATCAAACATCTCACATGCAAATGAAATGCTCAAGGAACCTTTAACTTTAATCTTCGTGTGCATTACACTGTAATGCAGTAGTATGCGATCGCCGCCAAGATACCCATGCTGTGGCGCGCACGCACAGGACCAATTGCCGTTACTTCGCAAGTAACGGGGACCTCAAGCCCACACTCCACGAGTGAGGATCTCGGCCCGCCACATTCATGACGGGATCTCAAGAAACATGCTTGGTCACCGCGTGACCAAGCCTCAACATGTTCTCAATATGCATATGCTCATCTCTTATTCATCATCAATTTTACCAAAAGACAACAACATTGTACCACAATAAATCATAAGCATAATTTGAGCAATCACCAAACTTAAACAATCATCGTAAGCCATCTTGCTATGCAATCATATATCAAAAGCACACAAACATAGCCAATCAATCACCCCATATAACAAACAATGCACTTGCCTTAACCGTGTGAGAACGGAGGGCGTGAAGACGGTGCTGCCTCGGTACCAATCCCACACTGGACATGAAGAAAACCCCATTCTAAGACCAACATTCTAGACCAAAATCATAAGTAGCATCGCAATTGAACTCGCTAACATCTTAGCATTTTCTAATTCTCATAATTTCTAGCGATCAGTCACTGCAGGCAGCTAGCTTCTAAAAATACGTAACTTTCTGCTCGGTGCCCAAATAAGATGATCTTGGACATTCTGGAAAGGTAATTAAAATTTCTAAATAAACTTAGTTGGGGAGACCTCTGATTCGGCCATCTACTAGTCCTACCAATCCATCTAATCAGAGCAAACATTTCACGTCGGGTTTCTGAACAGCGACAAAGAAACTATCATAACTTTCTACGTTCGTCCGAATTTAGTGATCTTTAGTTTTCCTGAAAGCTAAGAGGATTAGCCTCGTTTTTCGTTATGGTGAGACCCTCTGGAAATCCCTCTAAATATGCGCTTCTATCAGGTTAACTAACACTAGTAATTCTGCTTCTCTACAGAAACACAGAAATACTAAGAAATTCATAACTTTGGCTACCGAGGTCCGAATGACTTGATTCTTGTCGGCAATGAAAGGTAACTACGATATCTACAACTTTCTAGGAGAGGTCCAGACCCAATTCTACTTTCAACCTACGCAAAAACGACAATCTTTAACACTGCAGAACACCGACTTACTGACAGAAAACCGTCTCTGGACAGCAGTCCAACAGCAATATTCAGATGACCATAACTTTTGAGATATAACTCCGAATTGATCGTTCTTTAACAATCTGAAAAGGTTATCGAATTATCTACAATAACCTAGTTGGGTGAACTTTCAGATTCTTCCAATTTCCTATCATATTTTAGGAAATATCCAGACAGTTTATTCTCGTCAGATTTCTGGCAGCAGAAACTAAATCGACCATAACTTTTGACTCAGACCTCGGAATCGAGTGAACTCGGCGGCCACTGAAACTTAAGAAGTAGGTCCAGATATCTCTAGGAGACCAACTCTTCAGATTCTGCCTCTAAGTAGTCGAAACAGATCCCGCAACATACTGGACAGAATTGAACGAATTAAAGACAGACTGGATTTAAGCAATTCTACTCGCAAACGCATCTAATCACCAACAAACCTTGCAAGAAACCTGATGTTACCCTTGTAGAACCGCTGAAGATCATGAACGGAAACACCAACTTGCGATCCTCTCTTTTCCCTTCTCACTTCTTCCTTCATCTCTCCTTTTCCTTTCTTTTCCTCCTTGGCCGGCTGCAATGGAGCTCCTCCTCTTCTTCGGCCAGCAGCAATGGTGGTGGTGGGGAGGTGAGAGGTGGAGAGGGGAGGTGGAGAGGGGAGGTGGAGAGGTGGCGGCTCAATGGGGGGAGAGGTGAGGAGGTGGGGGGTGCGGCTAGGGTTTGGGGGGGGAGTGGCGCCCCCCCTTTGGCCGGCCACCCCCTTTGCCCTCATGGGCCAAGGCCCAAGCCCAGGTTGGATACAAATGATGTTTCCCCTCTCTAATCAAGAATTTAGCGTTTTCAATTGGTTCTTCCCGTAAATCTATTTAGTTCTCTCCCGATTAATTAAATCTCTCCCGGCGATTCGCTTATCTCACTTTCGGGGTATTACATTCTACCCCCCTTATTAGGATTCGACCCCGAATCTAAACACCGATCTACACGAAAGTAAACCACGACTAGAACTTAACAACAGATACCAACGCGATCACCTCTTGCTAAACTCACTCACGTGAGACTCCAATTTCCAAGTGGCCTCTCTCTCGAACAGATGAGATCACAACACCAGGACGTAAAATGACGTCTGTACTAACGCTCAACTCGACCTTTCTGAGAGCATTCAACAAATGAGACTCGAGATAAGATCCTGCTCCCTTGGCACCAAACATGCCCAGTGTTGCGTACACCGCGTATGGACCCGAGATGGTCCTAGCGATACACCAACTTTCAATTCTCGCAATGATCAAACAAACCAAAGTACCTTGGGCCAACCTTTCCTCAATATTGAACTACACAACATGCACACAGACACGGAACTCTTGTTCCACCTCCCAATTCAACTTTTCAATGAGACAAGGATCACCTCCTTTAACCGTAAACACACAATTGAATTCCCTTTAAGCAACTCTTTACCCACAAAACCTATCTAAATAAGAAAGTTTTACTGCAACTATGCGTTACCACTCTGTACTACAGAGTCAAATCTAGAATCGAATTTCATCGAGAAAACCCTTCTACTTTACAAGTGGCGCTTTGCGAATAAACGTCACGAAAACCAAAGGAGGAATCATTTTAAATGCCCAAATAATAATATAAAAACTTCCTTTATTCTTCCGAACCGATAAGAACCACACTTACCAAAAATCGAGTCAAACTCAACTTACGAAAGACATTGGTCAACAAAGACCAAACTCAAACGGAAACAAGGAAACGATTCACTTCTTGAGAAAGCAACAATTTATCAATTTCTCTTTAGGACTAAAATTTCTCTCGGACTTTGGGATTTCAGTTCATCGCATAACACACTAACTCATCTCTCTTAGCTTGGCATTCTTAACGTAACGCTCAATAAATAAATCATCCACACTCCGTATGAAGACTCTATCGATTCCACTAAAACTTTCTCTAAATAACTCTTCTACCAACAATTAATTTGATGATGACTTCCAATGCATCTCAAAATAGGCCACACACGCAACCACATCATCTCAATCTTTTAAGAATAATCAACTTGAAATTCTCACTCTCACTTTCATATACTTCATCAAAAGGGTTCTATCAATGATCATTCCACTCGCTCAAATCCACCCTTAATCTACTTTTCTACACAAAATCATTGGGCGACCAAAGTCCTAGCATAAAATAAAAAAATGCTAAGCTCGAATTAAACTCCAAAACTCCTACATTGAACTTCTCATATATAAGATAGGAAAACTCAAATTAAAATCCTTAAAATTCTCACAATCCAAACATACTCACGCATTAACATCAACGTGAAAACATCTTCTTAACCCAATTATCTTTATAAAGATTCTAACTCTTAAAAGTTACTTGCTAAGTCCAAGTCTTTCCGGCAATAATCCATCCATCTCGCTACCTCATTAATCACCTTAACGACAGATTACTTCGCTAATACTACTCCCATTACAACACCCTCATGTTTCATCTGCACAACTGCAAGGTATCCAAACATGATACTCTAATACATTAATCAAGATTACCATCCTTTCGAAAATTTTAATGTTCCACCGAATTGAACAAAGGATCTTGGATCACAAACCTCCATAGGTTCTATTGGTTGCAACATTGCAATCGCTTTAATCTAAAATGCAAACATTCTGTATAAATAAAATTCTCCCCAAGATTTATTCATGAAATCAGTTCATCCTCCAATGTTCCTCGAATAACTTACAATCCAAGGTCTCACAACATCATATACTTGACTACCGCTATCCAGTTGCCACTGTACCTTCTAAAATTCGTTGCAACAAAAAAAAGTCAACTGATCCTTCATCAAAAGAAGAGGCAACCAAAGATAAATTTTAGCACACAAGGGAACGTTACCATACTCATTGAGCTAAAGACCAAGAGAAATTGTCAAATAACAATGATCTTGGAACACAAAATACGAGTCCACGGTCGAGGGCACAAGTCCCACAGGAAGAAATTTTTCACCTCCAAAAATCAGAATAAAACATTGCTATGCAAACCCACGAAACTCTTAAGTTGTGACATCAAGAAAGTTGCAGATTACAATTTTTTTTTTTTTAGCTCCAACCTCAAAATACTTATGGTAAACATTTCCGTCACCACAACAAAAGCAATCTCTTTGATTACGACACTACTTACCAAACCAAACAAGAGATGCCTTTGATACCAAATCACATTCATCACTTCGGAACCAAACGGAACCTTTTCATATGTCACGTTTCTCAACTAATTTTATCTACTACATAAATCATGAGCCCCCCAAAAGATTACGAATACAAAACTCCAAACATTTCATTTAACCGTTATTAAAACAATCAACTTACTTTATCTCTAGAAGAATCATCACCATTCCAACGCGTCACAATCTCTTGTGGGCACCTTATCGACACCAAGAATAATTCACTCTTAACAAGATTCGTTATCCTCAACTCTTCCCTTATTAGCCACCAAGGCTCACCAAAATGTTACGCACTTTTATCATCTCATCCTCAAATGAGTGCATACTGATTCTTACACCCTCACTACAACAACTACTTTATTTTAGAGAGAACTAACTACACAATTTAAAAGGTTATTCCAAAGCCCTTCCATCAATGGCATACTATTATCCGATAGTTCTACCATCATGTAATTATTGTTCATCTATTAAATCCCATCAATTTTCCTCTTAGTAAAGTTCAACACCAAACTTTAATAGTCAATAATTGCACCTAACAATTACATACAATCACTAAACATCCACCAAGGGTTACTCCAAGATTAATATCCACTAACACAATAATCTAACTCCTTTGTACTTAACCATCCCAAACGGTTAGGTTAATCCATTGCGATCCGTTAATCCAATTTACCAAAGAAGTTTACCAAATGTATCACTCTTAATGGTCAACTCAATTAATCAATGTTCCACACTTCTTGTTAACTCTACGGTTTACAATTAGGTATAGTTGTACTCTTAACCACGGCTCATCAAGAACTACTACAAGACACTTTCAAATTTATGAGCTTTCCTTTGAAGGATCTTAGTTATGATCGATCATGCACACACTCTGCGGACCTCACCTGATAACACATATCATTCCCATCAATTTCTTTGTTTATAACCTCCATCTTAACCACAAGAAGACATCGCTAAAGAATTTAATATTTTCTTTCGTAAAGAGAACCAATCAACTTCAACACTAAATACCCAAGAGAGTTACATTGATTCAAAGCTTTCTTGTACTAAAGGACTTGCAAAACGAAAATTTTATTAACCAAAACATCAAGTGAAAATAAATGGGTCATGTTTTCCAATAAGACAAACAGAACTCCAACACAAAGGCCAATCTTTACAATTAACCAAATTCAAGGCCGCAAGATTAACTCAACAGATTGGGAAAACAATAAATGCTTTAAGGGCAAAGTAAACCAATGGAAACGCATCAACTTTTCTCAAAGTAACCTATCAACCACAAGAATGAATAACCCAAGAGAAAATCATCAATCTCAACTGGATAAGAGTTGACCAAATTCAAATTCGTGGAAGAGAACAACTCTTTTAAGTCTACTCGCTACCAAACGCTCAGATTACGATCTCTCATGTGGATACTTCGCTATTCCTATACCACTTAACAGTGGTGTAACTGGTATAGCCCAGACCACAACCACTACCTCCACCTCTCAACATGGGTTACCCCACACATAATAACCATAGTATTATACTATAGATACATCGATCATCTCAAAACAGAATCATTAATACAACT
Source organism: Ampelocalamus luodianensis (assembly GCA_036346255.1). NCBI lineage: Eukaryota > Viridiplantae > Streptophyta > Magnoliopsida > Poales > Poaceae > Ampelocalamus > Ampelocalamus luodianensis. The sequence goes on along the minus strand of CM070620.1, from coordinate 41,147,065 downwards.
CAACAGATGCGTAAATGCAATGCTTGACCCATCCCATCCCATCTGCACCGGTGTGTCAGTTTAAAAGTTCATTAACCATTACAAAATTTCAGCAATTCAAGTTGCCTAGGTTGTAAATCCAATCACCACGGACCTATCGCCGCTCGATACCAACCGTAACACCTCGACTTATCATGAGCCCGGAATGCTACTAAACAAACTCTAATAACTCTAAAGAAGACAATTCTAATAAATTTGCAGAACCTCCTTGTAAATTTAATTACACTGAGGTTCCAACACACAAGGTAATCAAATAATAATTAAAACTTTTATCCAAAGTCATCAAAAGGTTGATGATGACATGCTAGGATTCCAACAAAACTAGAGAATCATAAAGAATCACTACTCATCATTATTACATCAATCCATTGCATAAGTCATGATGTAGTATTCTAAAATCAATCATGTTCGTAAGAACATTCAACTTTATTTAGTTCATGTGGTGTGTGAGTGACTAGCGTCTACTTCCCCATGCATGTCATTCTTGGCTCTGTACCTAAAACAACAATAAAGCAAGAGTGAGTCCACAGACTCAGCAAAGTACATAACGAAACTATAACATCAACATACGTATAAATAAGATCAACATCAAACATCTCACATGCAAATGAAATGCTCAAGGAACCTTTAACTTTAATCTCTCGTGTGCATTACACTGTAATGCGAGTATGCGACCGCCGCCAAGATACCCATGCTGGCGCGCACGCACAGGACCAATTGCCCGCACTCGCAAGTAACGGGACCTCAAGCCCACACTCCACGAGTGAGGATCTCGGCCCGCCACATTCATGACGGGATCTCAGTGAAACATGCTTGGTCACCGCGTGACCAAGCCTCAACATGTTCTCAATATGCATATGCTCATCTCTTATTCATCATCAATTTTACCAAAAGACAACAACATTGTACCACAATAAATCATAAGCATAATTTGAGCAATCACCAAACTTAAACAATCATCGTAAGCCATCTTGCTATGCAATCATATATCAAAAGCACACAAACATAGCCAATCAATCACCCCATATAACAAACAATGCACTTGCCTTAACCGTGAGAACGGAGGGCGTGAAGACGGTGCTGCCTCCGTACCAATCCCACACTGGACATGAAGAAAACCCCATTCTAAGACCAACATTCTAGACCAAAATCATAAGTAGCATCGCAATTGAACTCGCTAACATCTTAGCATTTTCTAATTCTCATAATTTCTAGCGATCAGTCACTGCAGGCAGCTAGCTTCTAAAAATACGTAACTTTCTGCTCGGGTGCCCAAATAAGATGATCTTGGACATTCTGGAAAGGTAATTAAAATTTCTAAATAAACTTAGTTGGGGAGACCTCTGATTCGGCCATCTACTAGTCCTACCAATCCATCTAATCAGAGCAAACATTTCACGTCGGGTTTCTGAACAGCGACAAAGAAACTATCATAACTTTCTACGTTCGTCCGAATTTAGTGATCTTTAGTTTTCCTGAAAGCTAAGAGGATTAGCGTCGTTTTTCGTTATGGTGAGACCCTCTGGAAATCCCTCTAAATATGCGCTTCTATCAGGTTAACTAACACTAGTAATTCTGCTTCTCTACAGAAACACAGAAATACTAAGAAATTCATAACTTTGGCTACCGAGGTCCGAATGACTTGATTCTTGTCGGCAATGAAAGGTAACTACGATATCTACAACTTTCTAGGAGAGGTCCAGACCCAATTCTACTTTCAACCTACGCAAAACGACAATCTTTAACACTGCAGAACACCGACTTACTGACAGAAAACCGCCTCTGGACAGCAGTCCAACAGCAATATTCAGATGACCATAACTTTTGAGATATAACTCCGAATTGATCGTTCTTTAACAATCTGAAAAGGTTATCGAATTATCTACAATAACCTAGTTGGGTGAACTTTCAGATTCTTCCAATTTCCTATCATATTTTAGGAAATATCCAGACAGTTTATTCTCGTCAGATTTCTGGCAGCAGAAACTAAATCGACCATAACTTTTGACTCAGACCTCAGAATCGAGTGAACTCGGCGGCCACTGAAACTTAAGAAGTAGGTCCAGATATCTCTAGGAGACCAACTCTTCAGATTCTGCCTCTAAGTAGTCGAAACAGATCCCGCAACATACTGGACAGAATTGAACGAATTAAAGACAGACTGGATTTAAGCAATTCTACTCGCAAACGCATCTAATCACCAACAAACCTTGCAAGAAACCTGATGTTACCCTTGTAGAACCGCTGAAGATCATGAACGGAAACACCAACTTGCGATCCCTCTCTTTTCCCTTCTCACTTCTTCCTTCATCTCTCCTTTTCCCTTTCTTTTCCTCCTTGGCCGGCTGCAATGGAGCTCCTCCTCTTCTTCGGCCAGCAGCAATGGTGGTGGTGGGGAGGTGGAGAGGTGGAGAGGGAGGTGGAGAGGGGAGGTGGAGAGGTGGCGGCTCAATGGGGAGAGGTGAGGAGGTGGGGGTGCGGCTAGGGTTTGGGGGAGTGGCGCCCTTTGGCCGGCCACCCTTTGCCCTCATGGGCCAAGGCCCAAGCCTGTGTTGGATACAAATGATGTTTCTCTCTAATCAAGAATTTAGCGTTTTTCAATTGGTTCTTCCCGTAAATCTATTTAGTTCTCTCCCGATTAATTAAATCTCTCCCGGCGATTCGCTTATCTCACTTTCGGGGTATTACACCAAATTGTTTTGATCATAACTTTTGCAATAAGAGTCCAAATCAATTGGTTCTTGTTTCTAAATTCATTATAAATCATGATCTTGCTGCTGTGAAATTTTCAGAGCATTTGGAGAAAGTAGGCTTTTGAATCTTTTTGATGTTTTTCATTCTTATCGATTCTTTTTCGCTCTTTCGTTAGGTTCCGACGATTGTGCTAACCTTGAGAGTGATCCTCAGCAACAAATTGAGCAACAGCCACCAGGCAAGCAGTTTGATCATTTCCCATCTAATCCCATTATTTTCAAAGTCTAATACTTTGTTTAACTTGTATGTATGTATTGCTATTTTGTTGTTAAATTGATTAGTTAATCCTCTATTTGCATAATCTGTAGGTAAATAATTATCCTCTACTACCTGAGCCTAGGTTATTTGCTGTGATTAGAGTTCGTTGGATGATCTCTTGTCACTTAGTAGATTACGAATAAATATTGCTTAGCCATGCCTAGTTATCGGTAGTATTGGGCGATCATCGACTTAGTCGGTGATCTTGATCACACAAATGCTATTATTATTCCATTATGTCCAGCCCTTGCGTTTTACTAATTTGCAAATCAAAAAGTGAAAACAAAAATTATAATTTGGCTTGGGCACAATGGTATGTTGGTGTGATCTGTTGGGTGTGAGTGGAATGGTGCCTAAGTCCCTAAGGACCGAGTTACTTGTGCCATTGATCCAAGCAATTGTTGCGTGCTAACCACACGAGTGGGATATGGAACCTCTCTTGACTAAGTACTTTGGGAGGTGTTAATTATGAACTGGTCGGTGGGTGTGTTCAAACTGTGTGTGTGTGTGTGTGTGTGGTGTTGGGAGGGGAGCATTAGCAGGCCGGTTAGGCTGTCTGATGTATCCTTGTCCCCATGGGTTGCGGCTCTTAATTAGCATCGCCTATTGGAAAGCGTCTTGTCAGACTTAGCCATGCCTGCATAGCAAAGGAAGTATGCTAACCGTGGCTGGTGGAAAGGCGGTCTGTCGTGTGGGTACATTGGTACACCCCTGCAGGGTTAAAACTATTCGAATAGCCTCGTCCTAGGTTATGGACACGCTTGGTTATTTCCCACAAGAACTAGACTACAACCTTTTAAAAACTAAAACTTGACATGGGTGGTATGAAGGGGTACTTCATGCTATTGTTGTGGTGACTATTGGGTTAGTCGCTTCTAGGATGTTGTTGTCATCTATCTACTGTTATATCTGTCTCTCTGTTATTTGAACAATAAAAATTAATTGCAAACTTGCTTTTAATGTATTACATTATTGCAAATAAAAATTGCTTTATGCTGAAAATAAGTCCAGAGCCTCCTCCACTTAAATAAAGCTTGCATGTAGTTAATTATAGTTTTGTTATCTTACATGTCAATCTTGCGAGTACAAAAATAATTTTTGTATTCAGATGCTATGCTTAATTGTTTTGTTGCAGAAGAAGAAGGTGAGCCCCAAGGGCCTCACTTTTGTGAGTTGTGTTGCGGTGGTGTTTGGGACGACTAGCTTGGCGGTCCGGTTGGTTGCCTTGTGGGTAAAGGCACACTGATTGGCTTTCGTCTATCGCCATCTTATGGCTCTTTTGCTTCCGCTGTTTACTTATCTAGTTGTATGTCATTTGGCCGATCGGCCTCTTATTTGTAATAACTCTTTATGTTATGTATGTCTTTGATTTAGTGTTGTGCTTCGGTTCTACGTGAATGAATGGAATTGATGCATGATTTTGTATCGAGGTATGTATACTGTATTCTGGGAAGTATACATATCTCGAGGCTTGGTTTATTTCAATTGTACTGCTAGGACCAAGTGGATGGTTAAGTAGTACAAGCCGAATAAACCGAGGTCCTCACAATATGCAAGAATAGATCATTTCGGTGAACTTCAAATAAATATAACTTTTCAACAGTTGGTCTTTTGTAAAAACTTTGAACTAGAGAAATATTTGAAATGACCAACCCTACAAGTTTGGTATTACAACTTTTTCAAAAACTCAAAGGATTTTGATTTAAGGTAATATGTCATTTAATTCAAAAACAAGATCATTTTGAAGCCAAATTTGCTATTTTGTTTCTAAAATATGAATTTTTTACTTTAAAAGCATTGAAAAATATTTAAAATATATATTTAAGTACTTTTATCTAATTTTTCATAAATGTTAGCCTTTTTAAACAAGATTTTTGACTTTTGACTAAAAAGGCTCTTTAAAAAGGCTAAACTTGCATATCATTGACAATTTCACTCCAAAGATATCAAATGAAGCCAATGAGAATGAAAAACATGCATTCACAAGATCCATAAATTATTTTGGGTAAATAGGTAAATAGTTTTCCTAATATTAATATTTTACCCCTTTTCAAGCAAAAACTGAAGAAGTTTTTCATTATTGCTTTTACAAACTTTTTAGGAAAACTCCCCCTTACACAAAGGTTGTACTCCTTTGACACACAAAGGCTTTGTTCATCTAAATAATATCTCCCTCTTTGTCATCTCTTTGATGTATCCATCCAAAACTCAAGATGACTTCACACTTCTATCTTTTGACCATAATTTGCAACTAAATTCTCCTTCTTTGACATTAAGCACCAAAAATGTTTTATATGTGGATCACTTGAAAGATAGTCTTTAAACATCACTTGAAGATGCCACTTGTAAATACCTAATGTCGGCAAGACTTCAATTTCAAAGTGCTTTAACTTCTCTCGCAAAAGATCTTCACAGAAAGCATTTAGAGAGAAGAGAGAAAGAGAGAATCTACTCGTATACTACGGAGAGTACATGAGCTTGGTCAAGGGAGGTAATATCGACAAGGAATGAAATTAGATACCACTTGAAGGATACCACTTGTAGGTAAAGATGATATCATTTGTTGATAAAAAGATGAATTTTATGTCGAGGTCAAGATGATCAAAATGAACTACCATTTGAAAGAATATCACATGAATGACAAAAATGCATTTGTGATCAAGGAGAAACAGTAGAGGGTAGCTTGCAATGAATAACAATGATCAACTTGACTTTAGGGAGCAAGGAGAATGCATGAGAAAATTGGAAATCAACAAATTTGGATAAATCAGATATTTTTCCCAAGATCCGGTCAGACTGGCGGCAAAGGTGCGGTCAAACTGGGGTCTTGTGGTCAGACCAGAATTAAAGGTGCGGTTAAAATGGGGACTTGTGGTCAGACCGACATTCAAGGTGCAGTTAGACCGGAGGTCGATGGTCACCACGATGAGTAGCCTGTCCATCCGGCTTAGATCGAATCGAGCAGAATCGATTCAATTTTAGAGAAAAGAGGGAATTGGTGTATTTTGCTCCAAATTTTCACACAAACATCCAAATAAATATATTTAGAGCATTTCCAACTTATATAGCCTTTAAAAATTCAACCTCAAAATAGTTTTTACGAATTAAGCTTTTGTTTTCACAAACGAAATCATATTTTTCATGAAATTTCTCCAAAAAAAAGCCAGATTGAGCATGTGATGAAATTTAAAGCATCCAATTTCATATATGAGTCATTAATATTATTATGGAATTAATTATGTGAATAACTTTGGCTCAAATGGCAAAAACTCACTTAAGTGCTAGAAAGTGACCACTTAGGTCAAACTAGTATTTCGGATGAGTTTCAAAATCAAATAAGTTTTGTTGGGTTGGCTTTTTGGAAATCATTTGAATGCCAAAAAGGTTTAGAATAGCCAACTCTAGGATATTCCTTTTGGAATGGTTTTTAAATTCCTTTTAGAATAGATTTTACACAAAAATCTAGTTTATATAAAAACAAGATACTATGATCTATAATTTTGGTTAGAAACTCATTTTCGTTTAAAATAGGTTTCTCTTTAATTAAAACCTTTGGAAAACCATTGAAAAGTATTTGTATACATTTTGCAACTAGTTTTTCAAAGGATTACTAATATTTATCAAGTTTTTGACTTTTGGCTAAAAGGCTTAATTTTGAAAAACATTACTAGCACTTAATTTATTTAGGCACACTTAGGGATGTGGTATACATGTAAATAATTTAGCACTCCCCCTTAATGTGTCACTGCCATCTTGCTCAAGATTTTAATAATGAAGATATAGCACAAGAGGAAGAACACATTTTTTAAAGAATTTTCATGAATGCAACCCACATAAGGTAAAAGGTCTAGATACTTCAATGTAAATACTTGTTACCTAGATGACATTTGTCGACGATCAAGACGTCGATCTTACGAAAATAGAAAGGAGAAAATGACATGGGAAATCTCAGGGAATAATGGGACTGCTCTTTTATTAATATGAACTGGAATTTACAAGGTATATCCTAAGGACTCTGCTTGCCCTCTTGCTAACTCAGAACTATTACACGAATCTATGGCTTGTGCTTTTTGTCTTCCTTCTTCTGTTGCCTTTTTTCCTCTCCCTTGATCCGCCCAGGTTCCATCTTTAAATAGCCCTCGAAGAGGTGGTAGTTACTTCCGGAGAAGGCGCCTGATGCGAAGCGTTGCGTCTGGTCGGAGTCAAGTGACGGTTGATACAGAATCAACCGTTTGGCGGTTATATGTCTATGAAACATATAACCGCACGGAGGTTGTTCATCGGTGTGTCTTGGATAAGATACGTCGTATGGAATATGCACGTGTTCCATTCATCATACAGAGAGAATATACCTTGGAATCGTTCTTACCTTCTACGAGTAGCTTCTCCGGTGGAAGCTTGGCTTGGGCCTTCGTCCACCAGGTACCCATTATGTAACCTCTGGAATCTCTACGACCAGTGAGGTCGTGCACCTCAAAGGTTACGACCATGAAGACGTATGGTCTTTTATATATTAAAGATAATATATAGAGGTTTTAATCCTCGTCAGCTAGCCCCCTGTAACAGCCCTAACGTAGGGTTTGTATTTCAAGTGTAAAATTTTGAGGAGAAATAAAAACTTTTGTTGTCTCTTCAAATCATTTGGAAGTTTTCCAAATTTTCCCTAGCAATTTCCAATTTTCTAGAAGATAATTCTTGTGATTTGAAGTGGTTGTCATCAAATTATTAGCCTTCAAACTTGTGATCATTATCTGCAAATATTTTTCCTAGGATCTTGGTCATCTTATCTACCTCCCTGAATTATTTCACAATTTTTAGATTTTATTTGCTATTTCAAATGGCCAAGTCAAACTAGTTGGAAATCTGGTCAAACCCTAGGTCAGCATGCTTGTGAATTTTCTGCAGAACTTCTCGGTGCATAAAAAGTTCTGGAAGATTTATGAAATGTTGCTCTCTGTCTCAAGTAGCTACCATAAAAATTTCAGAATTTTTGGAGCTCGGGAGCTATCTCTAAAAATTCCCTAAAACTCTCTCAGCTTTTAAACTCAAAATCGAAATCATCGTTTGTTCGCTCAACCCGAGCCCGACTCAAACTGATCGCACCACTTGACTCGGTCGCACCGCCTAGCTGCACCGCAGACGAGTCCAATCGATCGTGACCGTCCGATGCAAATCGAACGATCCACGTTGCGCGCGCAACCGACTGTCCGAATGCATACACCAATCTCACCGCCCATTTTGGATCCAACGGCGGTGTGTTGCCGATCAAATCAAACCACCGTTCGCACCGCCGTTAGTCGCCGACTGTGTGGACCCCACCTGTCGCTTCGCCTCGTCTTCTCCACGCCTCACCGGAGTTTCCGCCGCGGCGCGCATGCTTGCCACGCTCTCGTCGCCGCCACATTTCTGTCCTCGTGTCAGCCCGAGAAGCATCGCCGGGGTCTCATCTACCCACCGAACTCATTCATTCCTTCTCTACCCCATTCTCGTGCTTTCTCCGCCCGTTTCTTTGTCTCGGCCGGAGTTGAACCCAAGAGAAGCGCCGCCGTGTCAGTGCCTCTCTCAAGCCCGCGACCATACCATCGTGATCCACTCTCCTCGCCGCCTCCATTTTGCCCATCCCGGATCATCGGCATCCATTGGATCGCCTGGAGCAACTTCATCGTCTTCGCTTCCGGCAGCCTCGGCCCCGCGAGCTTGCTAGCGTTCTGGTGAGTCTCAAGCCTCAGCGTTTGGTTCCACTTGATCGCAATGCTCCACTGATGCTCACGGTGGGTTCGCTTCGTCTTTGGTGCATCGTGGAAGCCGCGGCGACCGATTCTTCTCCGAGCTCGGTGTTTCGCCGCCGTGGTGATTCCGCCGCCTCGGACCTCCTTCGCCGCCATCATCTTGTGCTTATTGTTCCGGGATCAAGGCGGAACCGAGGCGCATCTTCCGGTCTTCGGCCCGTAGCGCCTTCTCCGCAAGCACCGCACCTTCTTCTCCGCCTCCGGTCGGCGTGAGCTCAACTCCGGTGACCATCGGACTCGCGTCGCCGCCATCGTTCGCGAAGTCTCTGTGGAACCCGAAGGTATCACTCACTCGCCTTGAAGCCCACCGTTAGCGAGATCCACCGCGCGCGCGCGCCGCCGTTCCGTCGCGCGCGCGGCGAGCCGCCGTGTCATCTCATCGGCGCTAATCTTGTTTAGTGTAGTCACCGACTTGTGGGCCTTTCCGTTGATCATGTTTAGAAATCATTTAATCCAACCGCTTTATTTCACCTTGAGTCTCTCGCATGTGGGCCTGGAATGTCGTTAGGTCTGTAGTTTTTAATGCGCTTTCGATGGGAAGCGATTTCTGTGATGGTATGTTAGGTTTGCACTTTAGTAAGCCAAGACGTATTCTCGAATACGCCGACGCCACCTTAAGCCGTGGCGAGTCGAGCCGACTCGGTCAGCGCCCTCGCGCGCCCGCATGTCGATGGAGGGCTAGCTAGTGTGGTGCGAAATGAAATCGTGCATTATAGATTTGGAAATGATGTAGTATTTCGGTTTATGTTTTCGTTGAACTGTTAATTCAATTAAACTTGTAAAATGCATAACTAATTCAATTTTTATTCAAATTGCATGAATCCAAAGGTTGTTTATTTTCATTTCAAATGTATTATTTACTAAAATTAGTTTCATCCATGTCTCTCAGAGTAAAAATCTATTAATTAATAAAATGATGTCTTATGTATCTTCTAGATTAGAAAATGCATATCTCTTTCAATATTTGTCCATATCCAGTGAAACCAATTTTGTAATTTGTCATTTTAATGTACTAATTATTAGGATAGGTTTTATACACTGTTTCTGTTCATGAAAATTTGTTAAGTAATTAACTAGTGTTTTGATGTGTTTTTAGCTTAGGAAATTCATAGAAAATTCTTAATAACTTAAAGTGAATTCGTTCTCTGTTTCTCAAATTTTGTTATATCATGCTTAGGTCGTGTGAAAAGTTTAGTGTGTTTTGTTGTTGTTGTATTGTTTGAGTTTGGTCGGTGTTATTCGTTCTTATTCGCCGCTTGCTCAATCGTTAGGATTCGATATTTGCGGCAACCCCGAGAACGATCCTCCGCAACATATTGAGCAACAAGCAGCCAGCAAGCGGTTTGATCATGTTTGATCCAGTATTTTAAAGATTAATATTTTGTTTCAAATTGTATGTATGCATTGCTTAATTTGTGTTAAATTGATTAGTTAAATCCGTAGTGCATATCCTGTAGACAAAATATTGATCTCTACTACCGAGCTTAGGTTATTTGTCGTGATTAGAGATCATTGGATGATCTCTTGTCACTTAGTAGATCCGGTCAACTTGCTTAGACATGCTTAGCTATCGGAGAATCAAGCGGTTATCGACTTTAGTCGGTAGCCTTGATCACACAAAATCTACTATAACTTTACGTTTCAGCTTTTGCTATGTTTATCGCAAAACTAAAAATGAAAACAAAATGATTTAGACTTGGGCACAATGGTAAGACTGGTGTGATCTGTTGGGTGTGATCGAAAGGTGCCCGAGCCGCTTAAGGACCGAGTTACTTGCGCCACCGCATCGAGCATTTTGCGTGCTAACCACACTAGAGTATATGGGACCTCTCTTGACCTAGTACTTTGGCGTGTATTGGCTCCGGTCGCAGGAGGTCGCAGGAGGGATGGAGGTGGGAGCATGGTAGTTGTCCAAAAGCTTTATCCCGAGTGGGTAGTTGTCTTTCGGCTTTACCATGTAAGCGTATGGATTTCTATCCATACGAGCGGCTCGTAGTTAATACACAATATTGGAAAAAGTCTCGTAGGACTTAGCTGTACAAAGATACCTTCGGAAGTGTGTTTTGGCTTAAAGGCGGTCCAAGTGTGGGTACATTGGTACACCCCGCAGGTTAAAACTATTCGAATAGCCTCGCCCTAGGTTATGGACACGCTCGGATACGCCCGTAAGAACTAGACTACAACATTTAAATTAAAATTTGATGGGTGGTACGAATCGGGATTCGTGTTATTGTTGTGGTGACTATTGGGATAGTCACTTCTAGGTTGTTTTATCTTTCGCTTTGTTATTAATATCCGCATCGTTATTTCAATCTTAAAATGAATTGCAAACTTGCCTTCAAACGTATTACATTATTGCAAATAAAGTTGGCTTTATGCAAATAAAACATATGGCCTCCACTAAACAAGCTCGCATGTAGCATATGAATAGGTCCGCTAGTTCACACGTCGTCTTATGTACAGAGACAATCTTTGTACTCGTGTGCTTTGCTTAATGTTTTTGTTGCAGAGGAAGAAGGTGAGCCCCAAGGGCCTCACTTCGTGAGTCGTGTTGCCGCTTTCGTGACGACTAGACTTGGCGGTCCGGCCGATGCCTTGTGGGTTGGAGGCACACCGATTGGCTTTGTTTATAGCCATCTTATGGCACTTTGCTTCATTGTCGTTCTTGTTTATTTGTGTATCTTGGCCTCGGCCTTTGTCCGTAATAACTCTACTGTGTTTATCTTCCGCTTGGTAGTGTGATGTTTGGACTCTATGTTCGGAATGGAGTTGATGTCTAATTTTGTATCGAGTGTGTATACGCTTCGAAGTATACATATTCGAGGATCGCTTTATTTGATTTGTGATGCTTGGACCGGTGGTTGGTTAAGCATTACAAGTCAAATAAATTGGGGTCCTCACAAAGTTGGTATCGAGCCATTCGACCGTAGTAACCAAGCATAGTCGTCCTTAGGATATTTTGAAAGTCTTATTTTCAAATCATAAAAGGTTTATGAAAACCTAGTGATTCTCGATTTTATTCCTTACCTATCTTAGCTTTCTACTCTCATCTTACTCTAATTTAAGTTTTGAAACTTGGTTTCTCTTTTCACCTTTCAAAAGATAGTTACTACCGGTGGAATTAGTTTGGGGAGAACCATGAACTTTAATCCAACTAAAACTTGTGGGGATAATAGGTAAGATGTAAAGGGAGTAGTTATGTGTCCGATTTTTTGGTCGAACTTTATCCCGCCTTGTGTTTGTTTCTCGACCGCTTTCATGAATTTTGGGCTTTCTTGCTCTTAAATTTGTTGCTAACTTGTCTTAGTAAAACAGATGGCCGGAGAACGCGTGGCAATCGCAGGGGTGGTCATGATGAGGAGCTTCCTCCTCCGACCATGGTCGAGGTGCTCGCTCAGATCGAGCGAACCGCATGGACCAGACGCGCATCTTGGAGGTTATTGCTAGGAATACCTCCACTCGCTGGTGGTGGCGGCCACCGACTCATGGGACTTGCAGAGTTCCTCCGCACGCACCGCCGACTTACTCCCGCCCGAGGACCTCTCGATGCGGATGATTGGTCGCGCATGGTTGAGCGGAAGCTCAACATAGCTCGATGCCGGCGCAGGATAAGGCGCTCTTCGCGCCCCACCGGCTTGAGGGCGGCACTCTCATGGTGGGAGAACTATCTCGCCATGCAGCCCGCGGCCATGTGGTCGTGTGGGAGGAGTTCAGTCGACTTTCGTCGGGCCCACATCCCGACGGCTGATGAAGTCAAGAAGAAGGAGTTCCTCGCGCTCAAGCAAGGGCGCAAATCGTGACGAGTACTTGTACGAGTTCAATCATCCGCTCGTTATGCTCGGAGAGGTGGCCTCGGATGAGGCTAAGCAGAGAAGTTTATGGATGGCTTGTCCGAGGAGCCGCAGGACAAGCTATCTATTGTGGACTTCTCGACTTTCGTGCCTTGGTAGATAAGGCCATTGTTGCCGAGCATAAGGCAAAGGCGCTGGCGAGTCCGCAAGCGCAAATGGGAGGCACATCGTCTACTCACGCCACCTCGTTCGTCCTGGGTGGGCGGCACCGATGGCCCATTCTTTTGCTCCACCAGCCGAGGCCATCTCGCACCAGCTCTCGCCCACCGCAGCCGTGTTTCACCACGTGCGCCGCGATCCAAGAGCAGGCAGCCTCCGCAATCCGGCGGCCGAGGTTACTTGTTTTCGCCGCCACAACAAGGGCCATTATGCGAATGCTCGCCTTAGAGTGTTGCAGCAGCCCTCGCCCTAATGGAGGACGCGGGGGAGTGGTCATCCACCGACGAAGATGATCCGAAGCCCGTGGTGCGAGCGTGGTCGAGTCAACCACCTTTCACCGAGGAGGCTCGGAGGCGCGGATGTCGTGATGGGTACACTTCTTGTTAATTTCGTCCTGCTGCAGATATTTGATTCTCGAGCATCGCATTCTTTATTTCAAGATCATTTGCTGCTCGCTAGTGGTCTTCGCTGTGTTCCTTTGGGCGTGCCTTTGCTCATCCGCTCTCGGGTCGGAAATGAGAGTCGTTTCTCTGATGTCGTGATGTTCCTATCATAGTCCAAGGAGTGGGGTTTTGGCAAACCTTATTCGCTCGATTGAGTCCGATGTGATTCTTGGCATGGATTGGTTGTCCCAACACTTGGGGCGCATCGATTGCGCCAGAAGATTGTCTATCTCACCACCCTTCAAAGTAGCGGTCGGATTTTCGCCGCCCGGGGCCACATCTATGTGTATTAGAGGCGGCCACCTTGCGGTCGTGGATGTTCCCATAGTATCGACTTTGGGGATGTCTTTCCAAGATTTGCCCGGATGCCTCGATTCGAGACCTTGAGTTTGCATTGAGTTGCTGCCCTGCATCGCTCCGATTTCGAAGGCGCCCATCGAATGCCTCCCAATGAGCTAGAAGAATTAAAGAAGCGCTTGGTGAGCTCCAAGCAAAGGGTTTCATCCGTCCCGCCATCTCCTTGGGGTTGTCCGGTGATCTTTGTGAAGAAGAAGGACAAGACTTTGCGCATGTGTGTTGATTACCGTCCTCTCAATGAGGTGACGGTGAAGAACAAATATCCTTTGCCCCGCATCGATGATCTGTTCGATCAGCTGACTGGAGCCCAGGTGTTCTCAAAGATTGATTTGAGAATGGGGTATCATCAGGTCAAGATCAGATCTGAGGATATTCCGAAGACGGCTTTCACTACTCGTTATGGGCTGTACGAGTACACCGTCATGTCCTTTGGCTTAACCAATGCTCCAGCTTTGTTCATGAACTTAATGAATTCAGTATTCATGGAGTTTTTGGACAGATTTGTGGTGGTCTTCATTGATGATATTCTTATTTATTCCAAGACTGAAGAAGATCATGCTGAGCATCTGAAGATTGTTTTGGGCAAATTGCGGGAACACCAGCTATACGCGAAGTTCAGCAAATGCGAGTTCTGGTTGAGGGAAGTGGCATTCTTGGGCCATGTTCTTTCAGCTGGAGGCATAGCTGTGGATCCCAGTAAGGTCAGCGATGTTCTATCTTGGGGGCAGCCCAAATCAGTCACCGATGTGCGGAGTTTTCTCGGTTTAGCGGGCTACTACCGCCGCTTTATCGAGAATTTCTCCAAGATCGCGAAGCCGATGACTGAATTGCTCAAGAAGGACAAGAAGTTTGTGTGGTCCTCTGCTTGTGATGAGAGCTTTCAGGAGCTCAAACAGCGATTGACTTCAGCCCCAGTCCTTACTCTTCCTGATATCCACAAGAGCTTCGATATTTATTGCGATGCCTCTCGTCAGGGACTTGGGTGTGTCCTTATGCAGGAAGGCAAGGCAGTTGCCTATGCATCCAGGCAGTTAAGACCTCACGAGCTCAATTATCCCACCCATGATTTAGAGTTGGTCTTGTGGTGCATGCACTCAAGATTTGGCGGCATTATTTGATCGAAACACGTGAGGTGTATTCGATCACAAGAGCTTGAAATACTTGTTCACCCAACAGATCCGAACCTCAGCAGAGGAGGTGGTTGGAATTGATCAAAGATTATGACATGGGTATTCGTGATCATCTCGGCAAGGCCAATGTAGTTCTTCGATGCACTTAGCCGAAAGGTGTATTGCAATACTGATGATCCAAGAGCAAAGAACCTGCACTTCTTGCAGAGTTTCAGCGCCTCAACTTGGGTTTGGTTGAGCACGGTTCCCTTGTCGCCTTGGTTGTGCAACCAACCTTGGTGGATCAAATCAAGGCAAAGACAAAGAATCGATGATGGGGTGGGTAAAATCAGCGTAATATCAAGGATGGATCAGCCAAGTGTTTCACGTAAGATGAGCACGGTGTTGTATGGTTTGGGCAGCGCCTTGTGGTCCCAAAGGTCCCGAGTTATGGATTTGATTCTTCAGAGGCCCATGATTCGCCTTTGTCCATCCATCCCGGGCCACTAAAATGTACCAAGATCTGCGTCAGAGATTCTGGTGGACTCGCATGAAGCGCGAGATTGCTAGGTTCGTTGCCAGATGCGACGTATGTTGTCGCGTGAAGGCCGAGCATCAGCGTCCAGCAGGTCTTCTTCAGCCCTTGCCTATACCAGAATGGAAGTGGGATTCGAGGCATGGATTTTATCACCGGTCCGCCTGCACTCTGCGGAAGGATGCATTATGGGTTATCATTGATCGATTGACGAAGGTGGCCCATTTCCTTCCAGTGCGATCGAAAATTGATGTGAATCAGCTAGCGGATCTTTACATATCCCGCATTGTGAGTCTGCATGGTGTGCCACGAACGATAGTGTCAGATCGTGGTTCTCTTTTCACTTCCCGATTTTGGCACACCGCAGGAGGCCATGGGTACCGTCTTTCGTTCATTTTCACCTATCATCCTCGGGATCGATGGTCGACGGAGCGCGTCAATCAGGTGCTTGAAGATATGCTCCGTGCTTGTGTTCTTTCCTATGGAAAGAATTGGGAGAAGTGCCTACCGCTTGCCGAGTTCTCCTACAACAACAGCTTCCAGGCTAGTCTCGGCATGGCACCATTTGAGGCCTTGTATGGACGGCGCTGCAGAACACCATTGAACCGGTCGAATCGTGAAAGGCGCTTTGGCCCGGATTCGATCAATGAGGCTGAAAGTCAAGTGCGATTGATTCGTGAGCACTTGCGTGTGGCTCACCGAGCGTAAGAGCTATGCGGTCGGCGTCGCCGTGAGTTGAGTTTCAGCCCAATGACTTTGTGTATCTCAAAGTCTCACCTCTGAAAGGTCATCGTCGTTTCGGCGTCAAGGGCAAATTGGCTCCTCGGTATGTCGGACCCTACCGCATCATCGATAGAGTGGGAGCTGTTGCTTACAAGTTAGACTTGCCAGCTACACTTGAGGGGGTGCATGATGTTTTCCATGTGTCGCAATTGAAGAAGTGCCTCCGTGTTCCGGTTGAGGAAACACCATTGGAAAATATCGATGTGCAGGAAGATCTGTCTTATCGTGAGCGTCCCGCTCGTATCCTCGAAGAAGCTGAACGCAGAACAAGGAACCGTGTGATTAAGTTCCTTAAAGTTCAGTGGTCGAACCACTCCGAGGATGAAGCCACTTGGGAGCGGGAAGATCGTCTCCGAGCAGATTACCCATCATTCTTCTCCCAGTGATCAGAATCTCGGGGCGAGATTCCTGTAAGGGGGGGAGATTTGTAACAGCCCTAACGTAGGGTTTGTATTTCAAGTGTAAAATTTTGAGGAGAAATAAAAACTTTTGTTGTCTCTTCAAATCATTTGGAAGTTTTCCAAATTTTCCCTAGCAATTTCCAATTTTCTAGAAGATAATTCTTGTGATTTGAAGTGGTTGTCATCAAATTATTAGCCTTCAAACTTGTGATCATTATCTGCAAATATTTTTCCTAGGATCTTGGTCATCTTATCTACCTCCCTGAATTATTTCACAATTTTTAGATTTTATTTGCTATTTCAAATGGCCAAGTCAAACTAGTTGGAAATCTGGTCAAACCCTAGGTCAGCATGCTTGTGAATTTTCTTCAGAACTTCTCGGTGCATAAAAAGTTCTGGAAAATTTATGAAATGTTGCTCTCTGTCTCAAGTAGCTACCATAAAAATTTCGGAATTTTTGGAGCTCGGGAGCTATCTCTAAAAATTCCCTAAAACTCTCTCAGCTTTTAAACTCAAAATCAGAAATCACTGTTTGTCGGGCTCGAACCCGAGCCCGACTCAAACCAGACCGCACCACTTGACTCGGTCGCACCGCCTAGCTGCACCGCGCACGAGTCCAATCGATCGTGACCGTCCGATGCAAATCGAACGATCCACGTTGCGTGCGCAACCGACCTGTCCGAATGCATACACCAATCTCAGCCGTCCATTTCAGATCCAACGGTCGGTGTGTTGCTGATCAAATCAAACCACCGGTTCGCACCGCCGTTGGCCGGGCCGATGTGGACCCCACTGCCGCCTTCACCTCGTCTTCTCCGCGTCTCACCGGAGCTCTCGGCCGTGCGCGCATGCTTGCCACGTCTCTCGTCGCTGCCACATTTCTGTCCTCGTGTCAGTCCGAGAAGCATCGCCGGGGTCTCATCTACCCACCAAACTCATTCATTCCTTCTCTACCCCATTCTCGTGCTTTCTCCGCCCGTTTCTTTGTCTCGGCCGGAGTTGAACCCAAGAGCAGCGCCGCCGTGTCAGTGCCTCTCTCAAGCCCGCGACCGTACCATCGTGATCCACTCTCCTCGCCGCCTCCATTTTGCCCATCCCGGATCATCGGCATCCATTGGATCGCCTGGAGCAACTTCATCGTCTTCGCTTCCGGCAGCCTCGGCCCCGCGAGCTTGCTAGCGTTCTGGTGAGTCTCAAGCCTCAGCGTTTGGTTCCACTTGATCGCAATGCTCCACTGATGCTCACGGTGGGTTCGTTTCTGTCTTTGGTGCATCGTGGAAGCCGTGCGACCGATTCTTCTCCGAGCTCAGTGTTTCGCCGCCGTGGTGATTCCGGCCGTCTCGGACCTCCTTCGTCGCCATCATCTTGTGCTTATTGTTCCCGGGATCAAGGCGGGCCGAGGCGCATCTTCCGGTCTTTCGGCCCGTAGCGTCTTCTCCGCGAGCACCGCACCTTCTTCTCCGCCTCCGGTTGGCGTGAGCTCAACTCCGGTGACCATCGGACTCCGCGTCGCCGTCATCGTTCGCGAAGTCTCTATGAACCGAAGGTATCACTCACTCGCCTTGAAGCCCACCGTTAGCGAGATCCACTGCGCGGCGCGCGCCGTTCCGTCTTGCGCGCGCGCGAGCCGTGTCATCTCATTAGCGCTAATCTTGTTTAGTGTAGTCACCGACTTGTGGGCCTTTGCCGTTGATCATGTTTAGAAATCATTTAATCCAACCGTTTTATTTCACCTTGAGTCTCGTCATGTGGGCCTGGAATGTCGCTAGGGTCTGTGTAGTTTTTAATGCGCTTTCTCGATGGGAAGCGATTTCTGTGAGGGTATGTTAGGTTTGCACTTTAGTAAGCGAAGACGTATTCTCGAAATCGCGCCGACGTCACCTTAAGCCGTGGCGAGTCGAGCCGACTCGATCAGCGCCCGCGCGCCCGCATGTCGATGTGTGGGCTAGCTAGCGTGGTGCGAAATGAAATGCGTGCATTATAGATTTCGGAAATGATTTAGTATTTCGGTTTATGTTTTCGTTGAATCTGTTAATTCAATTAAACTTGTAAAATGCATAACTAATTCAATTTTTATTCAAATTGCATGAATCCAGTCTCGTTTATTTTCATTTCAAATGTATTATTTACTAAAATTAGTTTCATCCATGTCTCTGTAGCAAAAATCTGTTAATTAATAAAATGATGTCTTATGTATCTTCTAGATTAGAAAATGCATATCTCTTTCAATATTTGTCCATATCCAGTGAAACCAATTTTGTAATTTGTCATTTTTAATGTACTAATTATTAGGATAGGTTTTATACACTGTTTCTGTTCATGAAAATTTGTTAAGTAATTAACTAGTGTTTTGATGTGTTTTTAGCTTAGGAAATTCATAGAAAATTCTTAATAACTTAAAGTGAATTCGTCTCTGTTTCAAATTTTGTTATATCATGCTTAGGCTCGTGAAAAGTTTAGTGTGTTTTGTTGTTGTTGTATTGTTTGAGTTTGGCCTGTTATTCGTTCTTATTCATTGCTTTGCTCAATCGTTAGGATTCGATATTTGCGGCAACCCGAGAACGATCCTCCGCAACATATTGAGCAACAGCGGCCGAGCAAGCGGTTTGATCATGTTTGATCCGATATTTTAAAGATTAATATTTTGTTTCAATTGTATGTATGCATTGCTTAATTTGTGTTAAATTGATTAGTTAAATCCGTAGT
Source organism: Ampelocalamus luodianensis (assembly GCA_036346255.1). Classification (NCBI taxonomy): domain Eukaryota; kingdom Viridiplantae; phylum Streptophyta; class Magnoliopsida; order Poales; family Poaceae; genus Ampelocalamus; species Ampelocalamus luodianensis. Next base: position 41,127,881 of record CM070620.1, on the reverse strand, counting down.
GCATATCCTCGTAGACAAAATATTGATCTCTACTACCGAGCTTAGGTTATTTGTCGTGATTAGAGATCATTGGATGATCTCTTGTCACTTAGTAGATCCGGTCAACTTGCTTAGACATGCTTAGCTATCGGTGAGAATCGGGCGGTTATCGACTTTAGTCGGTAGCCTTGATCACACAAAATCTACTATAACTTTACGTTTCAGCTTTTGCTATGTTTATCGCAAAACTAAAAATGAAAACAAAAATGATTTAGACTTGGGCACAATGGTAAGATGGTGTGATCTGTTGGGTGTGGTCGAAAGGTGCCCGAGTCGATTAAGGACCGAGTTACTTGCGCCACCGTGATCGAGCATTTTGCGTGCTAACCACACTAGAGTATATGGGACCTCTCTTGACCTAGTACTTTGGCGTGTATTGGCTCGGTCGCAGGAGGTCGCAGGAGGGATGGAGGTGGGAGCATGGTAGTTGTCCAAAAGCTTTATCCCGAGTGGGTAGTTGTCTTTTCGGCTTTACCATGTAAGCGTATGGATTTCTATCCATACGAGCGGCTCGTAGTTAATACACAATATTGGAAAAAGTCTCGTAGGACTTAGCCGTACAAAGATACCTTGGAAGTGTGTTTTGGCTTAAAGCGATCCAAGTGTGGGTACATTGGTACACCCTCACAGGTTAAAACTATTCGAATAGCCTCGTCCTAGGTTATGGACACGCTCGGATACGCCCGTAAGAACTAGACTACAACATTTAAATTAAAATTTGATGGGTGGTACGAACTGGGATTCGTGCTATTGTTGTGGTGACTATTGGGATAGTCACTTCTAGGTTGTTTTATCTTTCGCTTTTGTTATTAATATCCCATCTTGTTATTTCAATCTTAAAATGAATTGCAAACTTGCCTTCAAATGTATTACATTATTGCAAATAAAGTTGGCTTTATGCAAATAAAACATATGGCCTCCACTAAACAAGCTCGCATGTAGCATATGAATAGGTCCGCTAGTTCACACGCGGTCTTGCGGCAGTGCAGAGACAATCTTTGTACTGTGTGCTTTGCTTAATGTTTTTGTTGCAGAGGAAGAAGGTGAGCCCCAAGGGCCTCATACGTGAGTGTGTTGCCGTTTCGTGGACGACTAGACTTGGCGGTCGGTCGGATGCCTTGTGGGTTGGAGGCACACCGATTGGCTTTGTTTATAGCCATCTTATGGCACTTTTGCTTCATTGTCGTTCTTGTTTATTTGTGTATCTTGGCACGTCGGCCTTTGTCGTAATAACTCTCTGTGTTTATCTTCCGCTTGGTAGTGTGATGTTTGGACTCTATGTTCGAATGGAGTTGATGTCTAATTTTGTATCGAGTGTGTATATGCTTTCAGGAAGTATACATATCTCGAGGATCGATTATTTGATTTGTGATGCTTGGACCGGTGGTTGGTTAAGCATTACAAGTCAAATAAATTGGGTCCTCACACCCCGAACTTTAAATGAATAGGTCGTGTGAACACCTTTCTTCCGATGAAATCGTATCGGGATGACGCTTATTAAATACAAGGGCATTTGAAGCGGTTTGTATTCACTTTAAAATTGAGAACTTTGCCTTGGGATTTGAAGAGTTTCGTGTCCGTTGGACTTTTTGGGTAACTCCTTATTACGGTTTAGGATTTACAAGCTTATAAAACCCTTTGTAAACTTAGGTTTTTCACTTCCTCCTTTCTTTTCTCATCTTCCGAGTAAAACTACCTCAGACCTCCTTTGCTTTTCTCACCCAAAAAGAACCTAACCATGTCGGATCAAATCACCAACCGGTCGGTTTCACCTAAGTGAGAAAAAGTTAGAGAATCTGAGAAGATCGGGATGCTCCCAGCAAGGATGTGATTTCTTGAGATCCGCGTTGGGGAACATTCCCCGAGCAGTGAAGATGGAGAAATTCTGTTTTCTCGCATATATCGAATGCGGATTTCGGCTACCAATTCACTCCTTCCTTCCTCAAGTTTTGGAGTATTATGGAGTTGAATTGGTGAATCTGGCTCCCAATGCCATCGCCAATCTCAGTATTTTTATCTATCTCTGCGAAGCGTACTTGGGGATTCCAGCAGATCTGGATCTATTCAGGTACTACTACAGGATGACAAAGTCCGGAAAAGCGATCGGGACGCCTGGAGAGTGCACCTTGCGTCTCCATGTTGGAAAAGATGATGAGTACATTTTTATGTACTCAAAATCTCCGTGGTCGTCGTGGAAGAAGAGCTGGTTCTATATGAAGATCACGAAGAAAGACAACCTTTATTATTCTGGTAAGAAGGCGGTCGAGAATCCGAGATGGCGCTCCTCTACAGAGAAAGAGGGAAATGTAGGGAAATGGGCTGAAGCAATCAAGCTTCTTAGTGTCAAAGGTCTAACATCTTGGCATGTGGTGAAGGATTTTTCCACGCGCCGGGTTAGCCCTTTGAAGGCCCGAGCACATAAGATGCTCTGGTACATTGTTCGTGATGATACGACCAGAGACTCTAAAGATGGTAAGCCATTTTAATGATTCCAACCAGTTTACCTATTTCAGTTGATTATTTCTTAACTCTTTCATTTTACCTTTACAGCTCTATCTACTGATGAGATTAGAAGCCGGATCAAGATGATCTGCGCCGGAGAGCCTGGCGATAAGGCTAGTTTCCCTCGGATCTTAGCGGCTGTTTCTACGCTGAAGAAAGGATTGAAAGACTTAAGGTAAAAAAATATCAACTGCTGTCTTATTGACGTACATATTATTTTTGATCGGTATACCATAAACCCTCTTTGATGTGTAGTCAGTTGGGTTGAGAATCAACGAGGCCACTGAAAGATGTGAGCCATTTGATGATCCAATCTCCCATTCGACCACACAGGATGTCAGCCCTCCAGAGGTAGGTAACCTGTAACACCCCAGCCCAACGTGAGCCTGGAATGCTACTAAACTAACATTAAATAATTCAAACCAGGTTCAACCTACCAAATTTCGACATAACCTCCTTTAAAAAGTTACTACACAGAGATTCCAACGTTTAGATAAATCATAAACAAATAATCCAATATCCAGAGTCATCAATAGGCGTTCAAAACCTACTAATCAACTAGCATATCCAAAGGAGTCCTAATTACACTACTCATCAATTTTACACTTAATCCATTGCATGAGGTATAATCCTAATCAATCCTTAAGCAGTTTGCTAAATTATGAAGGTACGACTAAAACTTGATCAACTTTAAAGATGAGTGGCGGTGAGTGAATCCAAATCAAGTCTACTCCCTCCCATGCATGTCGTTCCTGAATTGGGTACCTACAACAATAATAAAAGCAAGAGTGAGCCCACAGACTCAGCAAGTACAAAATAGAGGCATACCACAAAAGTTATAACTTCAACATCCATAGTCAGAAACGCATCAATAAAACATCTCATATGCAAATGCAATGCTCAAGGATCCTTTCTCTTTATCTTTCTTTGTGCATTACACCGGTAATGCAAAGTATGCAACCGTCGCCGCATACCCATGCCTGTGCGTGCACACACAGGGACCAATTGCCCATTACTCCGCAAGTAATGGGGACCTCAAGCCCACACTCCACGAGTGTGGGGATCTCGGGCCCGTCACATTCATGACGGGGATCTCAAAGGGAAACATGCTTGGTCACCGCGTGACCAAGCCTCAACATGTTGTCAATATGCATATGCTCATCTCTTATTCATCATCAATCTTACCAAAAGACAACAACATTGTACCACAATAAAGCATAAGCATAATTTGAGCAATCACCATACTTAAACAATCATCAAGTAAGCCATCTTGCTATGCAATCATATATCAAAAAGCACACAAACATAGCCAATCAATCACACCCATATAACAAACAATGCACTTGCCTTAACCGTGTGAGAATGAAGGGCGTGACGGTGCTGCCTCCGGTACCAATCCCCCACCTAATACATTAAGATCATAAGCTAAGACCACAGTAATGAACCACAAAAATTACAAAAACAAACACAAACTAGCCTTAGCTTACAACGCGATCCCGACTCCAATTTCCTAAATGCTGATTTGTGCCTTCTGTAATCAGTCAAGTTCTAAAATTCATATCTTTCTGTACAGGGGTCTAAATTAGGTGTTCTTGGACTTCATCAAATTCCCCAACTAAACCTAGTTGGTGAGACTCCCTGATTCGGCCATCTAAAATCCTTTTTAACCTAATTAACAAAACATCGATTTCACGTCATGCCCTCTGGACAGAACACTAAAACAATCAAAACTTTCAGCTCGTTTATCCAAATTTTGCGTTCTTGTGCTTCCCTGAAAGCTACGACAATTATATACAACTTTCGTTATACTGAGATCCTCTAATTCCCTCTTTAACTTATCGCACAAGTCAGATTACTAAAACCTATCAAAACACTGGCAGATTCGTAGGACAGTCGCACTAATAAATTCATAACTTTTGGTACAGAGGTCCAAAAAATACGATCTAGAACTTCATTGAAAGCTATTGACGTCCTCTACAACTCTCTAGGAGAATCCCAAGACTGAATCCAAACTTAACTACATCAAAACGTTTGTCTAACACGATCTGTCCTGAGGAGACAGAAATACCGACATTGATTAACTATCCAAAAACGCATCGGATCAAAGGGGAATTGAGGTTACCCTTGAAGAATCGCAGGGAGATGACAAACCACCCCTATAAAAAAGATCCTCTCCCTCTTCCCCTTCCTCTTCTTCTTCTTCTTCTTCTTCTTCTTCTTCTTCTTTTTCTTGGTCGGCAGCACCCGAAGGAGACAGCGCAAGGAGGCGGGGGCGGTACTGTTCACGGTGGTACTGTAGCAGTGGCGGCTACTGTAGCATGCCGTGCTACAGTACCACCCTAGGTTTCCCCCTTCTTTTTGTTGGTGGCGGCCCTCCGGTCCTCTGGGCCAAAGCCCGAGGCCCAGGTTGTCGAATAATTGCGAAACCCCTCTAATCCTCTGTTAACTCTATTTTTCTAGTTGGTTCTTCTCTCTAATTCTTTCTTTTCACTTAAATAGACTTGGGGTATTACATTCTACCCCCTTAAACAGAATTCGACCCGAATTCTTCTCACCGATCCACTTGAATGAGCACGAACCGAACTTAACAAGCGTTAACACATACACGGTGTGAACGACTCGCATAAGGCTCGCGCATGCAAGACCTCTAGCTTCAAGTCATTTTCCTCTCGGACATATGAGACCACCGCACTTTGATGCAAGCGACGATACGCCTCATTACACTTATCGACCGACTGTAACCACTTAACGGATAGGACTTGAAGATGCGACATTACTCATTGGTTAATAGATCTTATGAAACCTCACACTCCAAATACCTCAAGACTCCTCTGAACGCCAGGTCATACAAAACATTATATTCCCCGCTCCAGGACTCGAGATAGTTCTAGCAATTTGCCATCTTCCAATATGCCCACATCTTCCAGAACAATCAAATATACTTTAGGCTATCTATCTCTTCGGATCCAAACCACAAAAAATTGCACGTAAACATATGAAACTCTTGTTCCATCGCTCAGTCGACCTCTTCATCATAACAAGTAGATCCTCCATTAAGCAGGGACACGCAACAAAACTTATTTTAGTCAAGTTTTAATAATTAGATTCAACTGAAAACAGAGGTTTCATAATGTAATTCCAACTTTCCTCCAAAACACTCAAATCCAAAATAAGAGATTCTTCACAAAAACCTGCAATCCTTCCAACTCGGCAGTTTGCAATTGAGCACCACATAAGCCAAAAGAGAATTCACTCAAATGCCCAAATCAAACACTATATTTTTTTCCCTGAACCGAAAAGAACCACCTTGCCAACAAAGAGGCAACTCAAATTGTACATATTCTCCGTCATAAAACCCAACTCAACCAAGAACGCTTGCCACGCCTCTCGCCGCCGCCACATTTCCCCTCGTGTCACCGAGAAGCATCGCCGGTCTCATCTACCCACCGAACTCATTCATTCTTCTCTACTCCCATTCTCGTGCTTTCTCCGCCCGCTTTGTCTCACGAGTTGAACCCAAGAGAAGCGCCGCGTCGCGTCTCTCAAGCCCGCGACCATACCATCGTGATCCACTCTCTCGCCGCCCATTTTGCCCATCCCGATCATCGTGATCCATTGATCGCCTGAGCAACTTCATCGCTTTCGCTCGCAGCCTCGCCCCAGCCGCGCGCTCCGTGAGTCTCAAGCCTCGTTAGTTCCACTTGATCGCAATGCTCCACCGATGCTCACGTGGTCTGCCGCCTTTGTGCATCGTGAAGCCGTACACCGATTCTTCTCCGAGCTCGCAGTTTCGCAGGTGATTCGGCCGTCTCGACTTCCTTCGCCGCCATCATCTTGTGCTTATTGTTCTCGGGATCAAGGGAACCGAGGCGCATCTTCCCGGTCTTCAAGCCCGTAGCGCCTTCTCCGCAAGCACCGCACCTTCTTCCGCCCGGCCGCGGAGCTCAACTCCGGTGACCATCGGACTCGCCGCCATCATCGTTCGCGGTCTCGCGGAACCCGGGTATCACTCACTGCCTTGAAGCCCACCGTTAGCGAGATTCATCGCGCGCCGCCGCCGCTGCTCAGGCGCCGCGGCCAGCCGCCGCGTCATCTCATCGCTAATTTGTTTAGTGTAGTCACCGACTTGTGGGCCTTTGCCGTTGATCATGTTTAGAATCATTTAATCCAACCGCTTTATTTCACCTGAGTCTCCGCTATGGGCCTGGAATGTCGCTAGGTTCCGTAGTTTCCGCGCCTGGCGGGAAGCGATTGCGGATGGTATGTTAGGTTTGCACTTAGTAAGCCAAGACGATTTCGCATACGCCGACGCCACCTTGCCGTACGAGCCGAGCCGATCACGGCGCTTCGCGCGCCCGCACATGTCATAAGGGTGGCCATTAGCTGTGGTGCAAATGAAATGCGCATTATAGATTTCTGAATGAGTGTTTTTGCTTATGTTTCGTTGAATCATAATTCAATTAAACTTGTAAATGCATAACTAATTCAATTTATTCAAATTGCATGAATCCATATTTATTTTCATTTCAAATGTATTATTTACTAAAATTAGTTTCATCCATGTCTCTGTAGTAAAAATCTATTAATTAATAAAATGATGTCTTATGTATCTTCTAGATTAGAAAATGCATATCTCTTTCAATATTTGTCCATCCAGGAAACCAATTTTGTAATTTGTCATTTTTAATGTACTAATTATTAGGATAGGTTTTATACACTGCTTCGCTCATGAAAATTTGTTAAGTAATTAACTAGTGTTTTGATGTGTTTTTAGCTTAGAAATTCATAGAAATTCTTAATAACTTAAAGTGTACCTGTCGTTTTCAAATTTTGTTATATCATGCTTAGGCCGCCGGAAAAGTTTAGTGTGTTTTGTTGTTGTTGTATTGTTTGAGTTTGGTCGTCGTTATTCGTTTATTCACGCTTGCTCAATCGTTAGGATTCGATATTGGCGCAACCCCGAGAACGATCCTCCGCAACATATTGAGCAAAAAGAATGTGCAAGCGCTTGATCATGTTTGATCCAGATTTTAAAGATTAATATTTTGTTTCAAATTGATGTATGCATTGCTTAATTTGTGTTAAATTGATTAGTTAACTGGAGTGCATATCCTGTAGACAAAATATTGATCTCTACTACCGAGCTTAGGTTATTTGTCGTGATTAGAGATCACGATGATCTCTTGTCACTTAGTAGATCCGGTCAACTTGCTTAGACATGCTTAGCTATCGTGAGAATCAAGTGTTATCGACTTTAGTTGTAGCCTTGATCACACAAAATCTACTATAACTTTACGTTTCACTTTTTGCTATGTTTATCTCAGAAACTAAAATGAAAACAAAATGATTTAGACTTGGGCACAATGGTAAGATCGTGTGATTCATGTGATCGAAAGGTGCCCAGCCGCTTAAGGACCGGAGTTACTTGGCGCCACCGCATCGAGCATTTTGCGTAAGCAACCACACTAGAGTATATGGGACCTCTCTTGACCTAGTACTTTACGGTATTGCCCGGTCGCAGGAGGTCGCAGGGATGGAGGCGGAGCATGGTAGTTGTCTAAAAGCTTATCTCGAGTGGGTAGTTGTCCTCGCTTATTTATGTAAGCGTATGGATTTCATCCATACGAGCTGCTGTAGTTAATACACAACATTAAAAGTCTCGTGAGACTTAGCTGTACAAAGATACCTCGAAGTGTGTTTGGCTTAAAGGCGGTCCAAGTGTGGGTACATGGTACACCCCGCAGGTTAAAACTATTCAATAGCCTCGCCCTAGGTTATGGACACGCTGGATACGCCCGAAGAACTAGACTACAACATTTAAATTAAAATTTGATGGGTACTAATCTGGGATTCGTAGTTATTGTTGTGGTGACTATTGGGATAGTCACTTCTAGGTTGTTTTATCTTTCGCTTGTTATTAATATCCGCATCAGTTATTTCAATCTTAAAATGAATTGCAAACTTGCCTTCAAATCAGACACATTATTGCAAATAAAGTTGGCTTTATGCAAATAAAACATATGGCCTCCACTAAACAAGCCTCGCATGTAGCATATGAATAGGTCTCTAGTTCACACGTCACCTTATGTACAGAGACAATCTTTGTACTCGTGTGCTTTGCTTAATGTTTTGTTAGAAGAAGGTGAGCCCCAAGGGCCTACTCTGTGAGTCGGTTGCCGCTTCGTGACGACTAGACTTGGCGGTCCTGGCCGATGCCTGTGGGTTGGAGGCACACCGATTGGCTTTGTTTATAGCCATCTTATGGCACTTTGCTTCGCCGCCGTTTGTTTATTTAGGTATCTTGGCCTCGCGCCTTTGTCTGTAATAACCCTACTGTGTTTATCTTCCGCTTGGTAGTGTGATGTTTGGACTCTATGTTCTAATGGAGTTGATGTCTAATTTGTATCGAGGTGTATACGCGAAGTATACATATTCGAGGATCGCTTATTTGATTTGTGATGCTTGACCGTGGTTGGTTACATTACAAGTCAAATAAATTGGGGTCCTCACAGTTATTTGAGCCACTGACTGTAGTAACCTCAAGCATAGTCGCCCTTAGGATATTTTGAAAGTCTTATTTTCAAATCATAAAGGTTTATGAAAACCTAGCAGATTCTGATTTTATTCCTTACCTATCTTAGCTTTCTACTCATCTTACTCTAATTTAAGTTTTGAAACTTGGTTTCTCTTTTCACCTTTCAAAAGATAGTTACTACCGTGGAATTAGTTTGGGGAGAACCATGAACTTTAATCCAACTAAAACTTGGGGATAATAGGGTAAGATGTAAAGGAGTAGTTATGTGTCCGATTTTGGCTGGTCGAACTTTATCCCCGCTTGTGTTTGTTTCTCGACCGTTTCATGAATTTTGGGCTTTGTTTAAATTTGTTGCTAACTTGTCTTAGTAAAACAGATGGCCGGAGAATGGCAACCGCCAGTCGGGTCATGATGAGGAGCTTCTCCTCCACCATGGCCGAGGTGCTCCCGCATCGAGCGAACCGCATGGACCAGACGCGATCTTGGAGGTTATGCTAGGAATACTCCACTCGCCGGTGGCGCCACCGCACTGGGGACTTGCGTGAGTTCCTCCGCACGCACCACTTACTCCCGCCCGAGGACCCTCTCGAGCGGATGCGGCGCTGAGCGAAGCTCAACATAGCTCGCCAGCGCAGATAAGGCGCTCTGGCCCCACCACCTGAGGGCGCACTCTCATGGTGGGAGAACTATTCGCCATGCAGCGCGCCGCGCGTGGTCGGTGGAGGAGTTCAGCCGCCTTTCGCCACATCCCATCCTCGCACCGATGAAGTCAAGAAGAAGGAGTTCGCGCCAAGCAAGGGCGCAAATCGTGATTTCGAGTACTGCAGTTCAATCATCCGCCTCATGCCGGAGAGGTGGCCTCATGAGGCTACAGAGAAGTTTATGGATGGCTTGTCCGAGAGCCGCAGGACAAGCTATCTATTGTGGACTTCTTCACTTTCGTGCCTTGCAGATAAGGCCATTGTTGCCGAAAGCATAGGCGTGGCGCCCGCAGTCTCGCAAATGGGAGGCACATCGCCTACCACGCCACCTGCTCGTCTTCTGGTCAAGCACCTGGGGCTCATTTTTGCTCCACCAGCCGAGGCCATCTCGCGCATCACTCTCGCCCACCGCAGCCGGTTTCACCCACGCGCCGCGATCCAAGAGACAGGCAGCCTCTCGCAACCGGCGGCCGAGGTTACTTGTTTTCGCCGCCACAACAAGGGCCATTATGCACGCCCGCCGAGAGTGGAAGCAGCCTCGCCCTAATGGAGGACGCGGGCAGTGGGAGGTCATCCACCACTGTAGATGATCCAGCCTTGTGGTGCGTGAAAGCAATGGTCGAGCCAACCACCTTTCACCGAGGAGGCTCAGGAGGCGCCTGATGTCGGATGGGTACACTTTGCACTCGCCCCGCCGCAGTATTTTGATTCGAGCATCGATTCTTTATTTCAAGATCATTTGCTGCTAGTGGTCTTCGCTGTGTTCCTTTGCTGCCTGCTCATCCGCCTCCCGGTGGAAATGAGAGTCTCTACAAAGTCGTGATGTTCCTATCATAGTCCAAGGAGGGGTTTTGGCAACCTTATTCGCCTTGCTGCGAGTCCGATGTGATTTGGCATGGATTGGTTGTCCCAACACTTGGGGGCATCGATTGGCGCCAGAAGATTGTCTATCTCACCATTTCTTCAAAGTAGCAGTCGGATTTTCGCCCAGCCTTCGTGGCCACATCTATGTGTATTAGAGGCGTCACCAGCGTGTATTCGTGATTCCCATAGTATCTCGACTTTGGGGATGTCTTTCCAAGATTTGCCCGGATGCCTCAGCTCGAGACCTTGAGTTTGCATTGAGTTGCGCCTATCGCCCGATTTCGGCGCCAGATCGGTCCTCCCAATGAGCTAGAAGAATTAAAGAAGCGCCTTGGTGAGCTCCAAGCAAAGGGTTTCATCCGCCCCGCCATCTCCTTGGGTTGTCCGTGATCTTTGTGAAGAAGAAGGACAAGACTTTGCGATGTGTGTTGATTACGCCCTCTCAATGAGGTGACGAAGAAGAATATATCCTCCCCGCATCGATGATCCGCTCGATCACCGATCGAGCCGTGTGTTCTCAAAGATTGATTTGAGAATGGGGTATCATCAAGTCAAGATCAGATCCGAGGATATTCAAGACGGCCACTACTCGCTATGGGTCGACGAGTACACCGCATGTCCTTTGGCTTAACCAATGCTCCACTTTGTTCATGAACTTAATGAATTCGTGATTCATGGAGTTTTGGACGATTTGTGGTGTCTTCATTGATGATATTCTTATTTATTCCAAGACTCAAGAAGATCATGCGAAATCTCCAAGATTGTTTTGGGCAAATTATGGAACACCAAATATATGCCAAGTTCAATGCGAAGTTCGTTGAGAGGGTGGCATCTTGGGCCATGTTCTTTCAAATGGAGGCATAGTGGATCCCAGTAAGGTCAATATGTTCTATCTTGGGCACCCAAATCGCCACCTGAGCGGAGTTTTCATGAAGTGGCTACTACCGCCGCTTTATCGAAATTTTCCAAGATCGCGATGACCGAATTGCTCAAGAAGGACAAGAAGTGTGTCTGCTTGTGATGAGAGCTGTGAGCTCAACAACATTGACTTCACCTCAGCCCCACTCTTCCCGATATCCACAAGAAGAGATATATTTAATGCTCTCGCTCCGTGGACTTGTGTGTCCTTATGCAAGAAGGCAATGGCCTATGCATCCAGTGTGCTTAAGACCTCACGAGCTCAATTATCCCACCCATGATTTAGAGTTGGTGCTGTGTGCACTCAAGATTTGGCGCATTATTTGATCGAAACGTGTGAGGTGTATTCGATCACAAGAGCTTGAAATACTTGTTCACCCAAAGATCCTGAACCTCAGCAGAGGTGGTGGAATTGATCAAAGATTATGACATGGGTATTCGTGATCATCTCTGCAAGGCCAACCGATGCACTTAGCCAAAGGTGTATTGCAATACTGATGATCCAAGAGCAAAGAATCGCACTTCTAGCAAAGCCAGCCTCAACTTGGGTTTGGTTGAGCACGGTTCCTTGTCGCCTTGGTTGTGCAACCAACCTGGTGGATCAAATCAAGGCAAGAAAGAATCGATGATGGGGTAAAATCGCTGAATATCAAGGATGGATCAAACATGTTTCACGTAAGATGGAGGCGTTGTATGGTTTGGCCTGTGGTCCCAAAGGTCCCAGAGTTGTGGATTTGATTCTTCAGAGGCCCATGATTCGCCTTGTCCATCCATCCCGGCCACTAAAATGTACCAAGATTCGCAGATTCTGTGGACTCGCATGAAGCGAGATTGCTGTGTTCGCCGATGACGATGTTGTCGCTGTCAGAAGCATCGCCCAGAGTCTTCTTCAATTTCCTATACGCAATGGAAGGGATTCGAGGTGGATTTTATCACCGTCCGCCTGCACTCGCGGAAGGATGCATTATGGGTTATCATTGATCGATTGATTTAAGGTGGCCCATTTCTTCCAAGCGATCGAAAATTGATGTGAATCTCACCAGGATCTACATATCCCGCATTGTGAGTGCATGTGCCACAACGATAGTGTCGATCGTGGTTCTCTTTCACTTCGATTTTGGCACACCGGAGGCCATGGGTACCGCCTTCGCTCAAATTCAACTTATCATCCTCGGGATCGATGGTCGACGGAGCGCAATGTGTGCTTGAAGATATGCTCAGGCTTGTGTTCTTTTTGGAAAGAATTGGGAGAAGTGCCTACCGCTTGTCCGAAGTTCTCCTACAACAATCTTTCAAAGCTAGTCTCAGATGGCACCATTTGAGGCCTTGTATGGACGGGGCGCGTAACACCATTGTGAAGGAAGCTATTGTAATCGGTTAGTGTTGCTTTAGCAAAACTAAAGGCTTCCGATCCTCTGTTAACCTTAAAGGTGTGGAAGAGGACTTGATCGCTCGAGAGTGAAGCAACAAAACTTCTCGAGGAAGTAAAACCTCTCGGAGAGAAAGTTGCGAGGGAAATGGAAGTGGATCTCCATCTCATAGCGACGATCACGGAGGTCCTAATATGTAAACAGATGTAATATTAGACTATGTAAAATGAAAACTTACCTTTTGTCAAAGAAGATCACGCTTTGTCAATGTCAAGTAAATACTCATATATCTCCTAGCCCCACATCGCTATGTTAGTAGATGAACGTTACTAAAGAAAGCAGAGACCAGAAATTGAGTAATAACGATGACCACAGTAAGAGTGTCGATAATGTCTATGACAACGATCTAGGAAATACTAGGAAATCATGTGGTCGGAACCGGTGACGATTTCGACTAGTCTAGATCTTGTCCATTATCGGTACTATGAAATACCACTTGTAGCTCAAGACATAACAAAGACCGGATTTTGCCGATAAGAAGATATGCATTAAGAATGTATGCAAAGAAAAAGAAAATAAGAGATAAGTACCGTTGTTTAGAAAATATTTGATCTGGTCGATCGAATCTCAAGAACTAAAGATTTGTTAAAATATGTCGCGACACGTGCTCATGATCAAATCCGACTGGCAGCGAGGATCGTAGGAAAAGGACCGTCACTAGGAAGCTCCTTCCAGTGGGTAGGACCACGTGCAGAGAGGAGAGACTTCGATTAGGAGGCTTTCTGTGTCCCGACCAGTAGCCAAACTTGATTAGAACAGAATGTTGAAATAAAATAACAATCTTCAAATTCAAGAAAGAAACGAAAACCAAGTAAACCGTCTGAGTTGGTATTCCTCATACTCGTATGATTCTTTAAGAAAAGAATGTCCGTCGTATGCGTGTATATCAGAACATCCCAATTTTGGGCTTGTGTTTCAAATGTAAGAAAATGAGTAGAAATTAAAACTTTTTCTTACATCGTGTATTTCCTATTAAATCTTGAACAAGTATTGTACAAGAAGTTATGGAAATACAAAGTCACAAGTCTTTTGATCCAAATCTTGAGCTTTCAAAACAATCTTGTCAAACCTCTTGATCATCTCCTGAAATATTTTTCCGAGTTCTTGGGATGGCATGTGACCCTCCGAAAAATTTCACAATTTTTAGAAATTATTTGAATGTTTTTGGGGTCACCAAACTTATTCAATTCTCGTCAAACTGGGAACCAAAGACCTTGTTGAATTTGTGGAGGAAAATGTATAGTACAAAAACCTCTGCAAAATTTACACAAGGTCAATAACTCAGCTAGCAAGCTCTGTTAAAACTTCATAATTTTTAGAGTTAGTTCTGCCTCAAATAATTCTCCTTAGATCACTCTTGTTGGAACTCGTTTCGAACCCTAGATCCGAGTCCACTCACTCAGTCGTGCTCGATCTGTCGGGCTTGGTTGAGCCAGCTCCTAGACCTCCTCGGCTCGGACTCGTGTGCGCGTGAGCTGGGCCGTCGGATTGTGATCGTAAGGCTCACGACCTCCCCGGGTGCGCTAGCCTCCAGAGGTTTGAGGTGCTCGTGGCCGCCCATCCCCAATCTAAAGGCCCACGACCTCCCCAAGACCTCCTCACTCGCAAAGGACCTCCCCACCTCGGGTGATCTGGGACGCCCGAACCACCCCGAGTGCATCGGGACGTTCGGGACCTCCTCACCACATTCTTCTTCCTCCCGACCTCCCTGAGGTCTGGTCATCTCGGTTGTCACGCGCCTGTGTGTGTGTCAGGACCAGAGCAGTTGGGAGCAGTGAGATGTCACCTTTTTGTCCTTGTCAACGGCTCCTTTGCTGCCATGCATTCAATGCCTTGCAGCTTTAACCCTAAAGTCTTCACCTGCTCGCCACTAGTCCTCGCTGCGTGCCTTTGGCGAGGGCATGGTTCTTGCTCACGATGAGGTTGCCCTAGCCCTTGTCCAAGCTCCCGGCTATGTATAGCCCGAGACCTCCTTTCTCCTTTTCTTCCTCCATTCTTTGTTGTGCTCGAGCTCCTCGGCGAGCTGGCCCTCAAACTCAAGCACCAAAGAACGCCACCCTCCCTCACCATTGTCGGACCTTGGAGCTCCCTACCGAAGCTTGAGCTCCAGTGGTCCCATCAGCATTCTTGCCTTCTTCGTTGTCGTCTTGATCACCTAGGGCGTGCTCTAACTGAGCTTGGTTCACATTGCAGAGGTGGACGAGTTGGGTGGTGGCTTTTCGGGGTCGAGGTCATATTCTTCTTCCTCTCCGGCAAGCTCTTCATCGCCGGACTTCGCGACCTTCTCCAAGCTCCTCCGACCACCTTGGTCCTCTCTCGCCTCGGTGCCCTTTCTTGGCTTGGTCCTTGCGTTCTCTAGTCATCGTAGAGCCCATGTAGTTTTTGGTAGTTTTGCCGTATTAGCCTCCTTCCTCTCTCTCCGGCTCGCCGGCGTTCAAGGCCGTCGTCGCCGTCGAGAGCACATCCTTTAGGTTCTTGGCGATATTTGGAACTCGATCCGTCCTTGGTTCTCGCCGGCAGGCCCCATCGCCGCCGCAAGCCGTTGATCGCGCTTCGGGATGTTCCCTGCAAACCGTTGTCGTCATCTTTTAAGACATCATTAATGCCCGATTGTTGCTAATCATTGGGTGCATTAATCGTGCCTTAACTTTGTGTCGTTGTGTCTCGACATGTGGGCCATAGGCTTAGAGTTAAAATCCGTAAGTCATTAGTGCCCTTTAGGTTCTGTTAATTCCAATCATTAGCAAGGCATTGGTGGTCGTAGTGCGCCACCTTTTAGTCGCTGTCCTAAGGAACCGCACCAGTTGGAGCACCTCAGACCTCCGTAGAGCAAATCCTAGCCGCTAGGATCACCCTCCACCTTGGGGGTCCTCTTTGCAAAAGACCTCCTTGATGTCCTCAGTGCAAGAAGACCACCCCGAGCAAATTTGAGCCGGCGAAGACCTCCCCCTGGGAGATCTTAGCCATCGGGTTCCTCATCCGCTAAAATCCTCACCCCCAGGACCTCCTTGTAAAATCCAGACCGCTTGGACCTCCTCCGAGGTTCATCTTGACTGTTGAGATCTTCCTCCGTGAAGATCTCTCGCTCGTGACCTCCCCTAGTTTAATCTCGTTAAGATCACCCCCTAGTCAGATCCGTACCGTAGAGGGTTTTCTGTGTAAATTCTTAGTCCTAAGACCTCCCCGAGTAGATCTTGGCCATCCAAGACCTCCTCGTGTAAATCCCAGCCGTTCGGGACCTCCCTCGCTGATCTCGACCGCCTAGGACCTCCTCGCTTGATCGTGACCGTTAAAGACCTCCTCCGGAGATCTAGACCGTTGAAGACCTCCTCCGTGAGATCTTAGCCGCCCGCACCTCCTCCGTATGTTTAGCCTTAGGAACTCCCCTAGTGCTCGGGACCGCGGATCTTGATCGACGATCACGACCTCTGATTAGCGCGAGGACCTCCCTGCTGTGCTTGTGCATACACCAGTCGTGGCTGTTGGATCTAATCTCAACGGCCTGCACCTCCCGTGCGGGAGGAGGTCTTCTGTGCACTGTGCTTGAGGTCCGTGGCCGTGCGATGAAGGATCGACGGCCAACGACCTCTCCTTTTTCCTTTAGTTCTTTTGGACCTCCCGAGAGCTCAAATTTCCTAAGTCTTTTACTGTTTCAAATTTCAAAAGTGCATAACTTTGTCATTTTAATTCCTTTTTGAATGATTCCAATTTCTTTAGCTCTGTTATAGAATGAACTTTAATCTGAGAATGAATTTAGGCACTGTTATGAAGTAGAAAATGATATAAACTGCATGATCTTGTTTAGTGAAAAAGGTTGTTTAGAAATTCATTAAAAATTTGTAAAATGCATAACTTATTCTCTGTTATTCCAAACTGAGCAAACTAAGTTTTTTTAAAACCCACTAGGAATGTACTGTAATGTAGAATAGGTCTTCATGTGATCCTTGCCACTGAAATTAGTGATATACCAGTTTTAGAACTTAGAAAAATCATAATTAATTCAATTCAACTCCAAATTATGCAAACTCGCTTTCTTTGTTATTAAGATAACCATGTCTACCTACCATAAAAATTTCAAGTTCCAGATCATTCTAGAAATTTTTGCCATGAACAGTAACCGTAATTAATTTAATTAGGATTTTTCAGGCTGAGAGAACTTAGTTTAGCCATAACTTTTTCATGCTAAGTCCAAATGACCTTTTTCTAAATTTGTCTAAAATCATCCTCTTGCTTCTGTATAAATTTCATTGTATTTGGATAACTTTTGCTGTTGAGTTTTATTTGGAGTTCTTGTTCTTATTTGATTATCGCCTTTTAGCGTTAGGTTCCGAAGGAATTATTGTTTACGTGAGTGAATCTTCTCAAAGAAGAAAGTGATCTGAAGAGCAAGCGGTTTGATCATATCCACTCCATCCCATTACTTTTAAAATCTAATACCTTGTTTTACTTGTATGTATGCATGCTTTTGTGTCAATGAATAATTTTGCCGAATATAGGTAGCTAATCCTATTCATTGTTTCCCCTAAATTGTTCACCCCTGCTACTACCTTAGGAATATTATCCTCACCGGTGAATTAGAGCCCGGTGAATGATTTAGGCCTCTTATTTGTCTTTACGATATGATGCTTAGCAATGCTTAGATACCGGTAGAATTGGGCGGTTATTGACTTAGTCAGTAACCTTGATCACACAAAATTATTATAACTTTTTGATTCAGCTTTTTGCTATGTTTATTGTGAAAACTAAAAATGAAAACAAAATAATTTAGACTTGGGCACAATGGTATGTTGGTGTGCTTGTGGGTGTGACTGGAATGGTGCCCGGGTCAATTAAGGACCGAGTTACTTGCGCCACCGTACTGAGCATTTTGCGTGCTAACCACACTAGAGGGTATGGGACCTCTCTTGACTTAGTACTTTGGCGTGTATTGGCTTCGGGTCGTAGGGAGCCGCAGGAGGGATGGTGCTGGGAGCATTGTAGAGTCCGAAAGGCTTCCCCCGTGATGGCTGGTTGTCTTTCGGTGGCAATGTAGCGTATGGATTCGATCCATACGAGCGGCTCGTAGTCAATGCACAATATTGGAAAGCGTCTCGTAAGACTTAGCCGCGCAAGCAAACCTTCTAAGTGTGCTTTGTGGCTTAAAGCGATCAAGTGTGGGTACATTGGTACACCCTCGCAGGTTAAAACTATTCGAATAGCCTCGCCCTAGGTTATGGACACGCCGATACACCCGTGAAAACTAGACTACAACCTTTTAAATTAAAACTTGACATGGGTGGTACGAATCGGGATTAGTGCTATGTGTGGTGACTTTGGGATAGTCACCAATTGGTGGTCACTCTTGTACTTATTGTATCGTTATTTCAACAATCACAATCAGTTTGTCAAATTGCTTTGAATCTATTACATTATTGCAAATGAAAACTCGCTTCGCTAAAAGTAAGTCCAGCCCCTCCACTTAAATAAAGCTTGCATGTAGTTAATTATAGTTCATTACCCTTACACGTCGGTCTTGCAGTACAAAAACAATTTTTGTACTCGGTTGCTTTGTTTAATGTTTTTGTTGCAGAGGAAGAAGGTGAGCCCCAAGGGCTTCCCTTTTGTGAGATGTGCTACGGGTTTGACGACTAGCTTGGCGGCCCGGTTGGTTGCCTTGTGGGTAAAGGCACACTAATTGGCTTTTGTTCATCGCCATCTTATGGCACTTTTGCTTCATTGTTTAATTGTTGTTTAGAGTCATTTGGCCGGTTGGCCCATGTTGTAATAAATCTCTTTTATGTATGTCTTTTGTTAGACCTGTTGTATGGAATTGATGCGTGATTTTGTAACGAGTGTGTATACTGCATTTCTGGGAAGTATACATGTCTCGGGGCTTGGTTTATTTGATTTGTGATGCTAGAGTCAAGGAAGACTAAGCATTACAAGCCAAATAAATCGGGTCCCCACAGATCATTGAAGCAATGATCACGTCTAAAACCAGTGTGGTCGGTGACATTCAAGGCAAGCAACCATGAGTAGTGGAGATCCCATCGAAAGGAATATCGGAGAGAATGAGAGTCTTCTCCACCAACCAAAGAACGGAATGGCATACGACCGGATGAGACAAATAATAAGCATAAACAACCATACTTATCGCTTTTAAGGAAAAGCATCTTTATTGAAAAAGAATGTAAATGAAATACATGAAATTAAACATAGAACTTACGCAATTGATCAATATTCCAAGAATTAGACAAAACTTGCCCATCGGTCATAGCTAATCGTGACCGATCCCGCCGTAACTTCGACCACGGTGTATGGACCTTCCCACTTAGGTGAAAGTTTGTTGCGACCGCTTGGTTCGAATTTTCTAAGAACCAAATCACCTACGATTAGGGTGCGAGGTTGCACCTTACGATCAGAGTACCGACGCATGGCTTGGCCGGTAGATCGATCGTAGCAAAGCTTGGTTTCGCTGTTCTTCAAGGAAATTGATGTCGTCAAGTCGTCGCTCACACCGATCACTTTCGAAAAGGAATCGTTCGAGCGAACCAATTTTAAGCTCGAGGAAGCATGGCTTCGCTCAGTAAACCATAAAAATGGTGTTTCACCGGTCGCACGACTAGTCGTGGTACGAACGGCCCATAATACAGAAGGAAGTTCTTGAACCCAAGCTCCTGACCGCTGAATTAACTGATCGAATACTCGTCGTTTGATCCCTTGCATTATGATACCATTGGCTCGCTCAACTGCTCCATTGCTCTGTGGATGAGCAACAAAAGCGAAATGTATCTTGGTACCTAGTTCTTCACAGAATTCCTGGAAATTGCTGCTTGAAAACTGGGCACCGTTATCAGTGATTATACGACTGGGTACTCCAAACCGTGTAATCACACTTTTTGTTAGGAACCTCTTGGCGGCTTCAGTTGTTGTTTTTACAGCCGGCTCGGCTTCGATCCATTTAGTGAACGTGTCAATCATAACGAACAGGAACTCAAAGCCCCCAGGTGCTCTTGGGAAAGGTCCCAGAATGTCCAGTCCCCAGGTTGCAAAAGGCCAAGAAAGAGGAATTGTTTGCAAAGCTTGAGACGGTGATGTACTTGTCAACTATGAAATCGACATTGCACGCACGTCGCCACGAGCTCTTTTGCATCATGAAGGGCATTGGCGAAGAGTTCAGAGGAATGATGTGCTCCACGCACTCCTCCATGAATTTCGCTAGCAATTTAATGCCATCCGAGTGAGATATGCATCTCATCAACACTCCGTGAGATCCTCGCTATACATGGTACGCTCAATGAGAGTGTATGATTTGGCTTTTCGTGCAATGCGATCAGCCTCTACATCATCTTCTGGGACTTAGGTCATGCTGAAGATAATTGTAGATCGATGTCATCCAATCTCTACCGTGATCGTGATGGCGCCAACCATCATCGACCTGTGGAGCATCCATGTTCGCAGAATCGAGGTGTGAAACCTCCTTGCTAACATCTATGTCCTCGGAAGGCTCGACTACCGAGGGTGAATCAAGTTTCTCGAGAAAACTCCGGGCGGGACGGATGTCCGTGTGGAAGCCATCCGCCAATCTGTCCGCGAAAGTTTTCCTTTCTAGGAATGTGTTGGATCCGAAACCGAAGAAATGCTTTTCGAAGTTTCGCATTTCCGCCGATATGATGACATCTTGGTACTAGAGCATTGATACTCTTTCCCTACTTGATTCGCTACTAGTTGAGAATCGCCTTTCACTAGCAATCTGCGAATCCCGAGCTAACGAGCGCTCAAGTCCGACCAAGTAAACCTTCATATTCTCGCCACATTGTTAGTAGCGGAAAGTTAAACCGAATGGCGCGACTTTATTTGTTCACCAAGAGGGGAAATCAAGACGACCCCACCCCGAGCCATGCAACATCAAGGAACCATCGGTACATTGTCCACTCGCCGTGGTGCTCATACTCGGGCCCTTGGGTGGGTTCGGGGTTGTCCATTCGCAATGAATTCGCTATTGCACGGGACTTGATTGTTGTTCGTGGGACAAAATGGAGATCGAACGCCCAAGCTCAACCGCCCATTTTGATATTCGCCCCGATGACTCCTGCTTCCCAGACTTGACCAAGGGATATCCGTAGAGGTACGACCACTTTGTGGGCCACGAAAATAATGCCTTAGTTTCCTTGAAGCCATAAGGAGACCATAGAGCAATTTTTGTACTGCGGATACCTTTCTTTGGTCCATGTAAGACTTCACTTACGTAATATATTGGTCGTTGAACATTGTCTCGTTCTACGACCAAGACACCACTAACCGCTTGTGGCGTTGCAGCCACGTAAATTAGTAATGTTTCTCCCAATCTTGGAGAAACTAAGATTGGGGACTCGTAAGGTACCGCTTTAATTCTTCAAAGGCGCCGCTGCTTCTTTAGTCCATTCAAACTCCCATGTTTCCGAGAAGCTTAAAGAAAGGTAGTCCTTTTCGCCTAACCGTGCTATGAAACGACTT
The DNA here is from genome assembly GCA_036346255.1 of Ampelocalamus luodianensis. Taxonomy (NCBI): domain Eukaryota; kingdom Viridiplantae; phylum Streptophyta; class Magnoliopsida; order Poales; family Poaceae; genus Ampelocalamus; species Ampelocalamus luodianensis. The sequence goes on along the minus strand of CM070620.1, from coordinate 41,106,417 downwards.
AACGCTGCCATACAACCGGTTAACTGACTTCCTTCTTTGTGGTTGGATCGCGATCCGATCGATGGCGGCGATTTTCGTTGGATTTGCTTCAATGCCTCTAGCTGAAACTAGGAACCCAAGAAGTTTTCCGACGAAACTCCAACACACATTTCTCGGATTTAACTTAAGGTTATGACGCCTTAAGTTATTGAAAGTCTCTTGCGTGTCTAGAATATGATCCCGGTGTTGACGCTTTTAACGACGGATCATCAACGAGGCTTCAAGATTCGACCCACCCGAGGGCTAAAGGTCTTTTGCATCAACCTTTGGAATGTTGCACCAAGATTTTGAGACCAAATGGCATTTTTACATAACAGTAAGTACCATATGGGGTGATAAAGAATTTTCTCTTCATCTTGTTTACTCATATTGATCTGGTGGTACTGAATAAGCATCCAAAAACTTAACAACTCACACCTAAGTAGAGTCTACAAGTTGATCAATGCGAGGAAGGGAAAGTCATCCTTCGGACAAGCTTTATTAAGATCTGTAAAGTCAATACACATTCGCCATTTCCGCTGGCTTTTCTAACCATTACAGATTGGCGAGCCACCTGGGTGGTCGACCTCACGAATGAACCCAGCTTTGAGAAGCTTGTTGATCTCCGACTGGATTGCTTCTTTTCGATCAGGTGCGAAACGCCGTAGCTTCTGCTTGACCGGTTTTTTGTTAGGCTGTAGAGCTAGCCTATGCTCGATCACCTCCCTGGGGACTCCGGGCATGTCGGACGCCTGCCATGCGAATACATCCTGATTAGCTCGGAGGAAGGAGACGAGCGACTCTTCCTATTTAGGTCGAGTCTCGCCCCACCAAGATCTTGGCACCCTCTCGAGAAGCGCTTCCATCGAGTTGTACCTCTTTCAACTGGTCGGAAGGTTTTGGTGTCATCTTCGGCCTTGAACTTTTGACCTGCATGTTAACGGTGTTAGTTCCCCTGGTCGGAAGTTCATCGACCAGCTCTAAACACTTCCGATCGCATGCGTAGGCTATCTTCTGATCACCTCGGACCGTGATTACACCTTTCGGTCTCGGCATTTTCAAACTCTGATAACCGTAATGCGTGGCTATTAGGAACTTTGCTAAAGCCGGACGACCGAGAATTGCATTGTATGCAGTCTCGAAGTTCACCACATCGAATGAAACTTTTTCTGTTCGGAAGTTGTCGGGTTTTCCGAACGTAACTAGTAGGGACAAGTGCCCTATTGGTTTAGCAGTAGACCCAGGCACTATACCGTGAAAGGCATATTTCACTGGTTTTACCTTGGATTTGGGAATCTGCATATCTTCTAAAGCACTTGCAAATAGAATATTCAAAGAACTACCCCCATCTATCAAAACCCGATTAACCTTGCAGTTATTAATAGTAGGCTCAACGACAATTGGAAACCTACCTGGTCGAGTTGAAGGAATAGGTGTAACAGCCCGAAGTTAGGGTTTGTATTTCAAATGTAAAATTATGAGGAGAAATAAAAACTTTTGATGCCTCATGAAAACATTTGGAAGTTTTCTGAATTTTCCCTAAACAATTTCCATTTTCTAGAATTTATTCTTGTGAATGGAAGTTGTTGTCAACAAAATTCATGACCTTAAACTTGTGATCATCCTCTAGGAATAATTTTCCTATCATCTTGATCATCCTAGTTACCTCTCTGAAAATTTCTCAATTTTTAGATTTTGTTTGCTATTTCAAATGGCCAAGTCAAACCAGTTTGAAATCTGGTCAAACCCTTAGTGCAGAAGCTTGTGAATTTTCTGGAGAAAATGTGGTCCATGAAAATTCCTGGAAAAATTACACAAGGTTTTCCTCTGTCCCAGGAAGCTCCCATAAAAATTTCGAAATATTTGGAGCTCGGGAGCTACCTCTAAAAATTCCCTAAACCTACTCAGCCTTTTAAATCAAACTCTGAGGTTACTGTTTGTCGGGCTCAAACCCAACTCGAGTTCAAGTCCGACCGCGCGCCGGCTTGACCACACCAACTAGCCGCACCGCCGAGTCCAATCGTTCGTGATCGTCCGATGTGCATCGCGACGGTCCACGTCGCTACCGCAAACGACCGTCCGAATGCATACCGAGATCTCGCCGCTCATCCAAGATCCAACGATCGCTCATTCTGTTCGAACCAAACCATCTATTCGCACCGCACTAGACCCTAGCCCGCGCCGCCGCCGCCGCCGGACAAGTGGGCCCTCCTTGTCGAGATCGCCTCGTCTTCTCCGCGTCTCACCGAGCTCACGATCGCGCCGCGCATGCGTGCACGCAACTCGCCGCCGCCACGCCGTGGACGCGCGTGTCCTCATCGAGGTATCGCCAGCCTTCATCAACCCACCGCACCCATCCATTCCTCGCTTCGCTCGCCGCCGCCTCCTCCGCCCATTTCTTGGTTTCGGACGGAGAAGAACCACAGCAGCGCCACCGTCAAAGCCGCTCGAGCCCGCGACCACCGTCGCGCTCGCTCCTCGCCGCTCCATTTTGTCGGCCGGATCATCGGGCGCATCAGATCGCCGGAGCGACTTCGTCGCCTCGCCTCCGGCATCTTCGCCTCGGTCGTAGGTGTTCTCGTGAGTCTCAAGCCTCAGCGTTTGGTTCCACTTGATCGCAAGGCTCCACTGATGCTCACGGTGGGTTCATTTTCGTTTTGGTGCATCGTGGAGGGTGTGCGGCCGGTTCTTCTCCGAGCACGGTGTTCCGCCGCCGTGGCAATTCCGGCCGCCTCGGACCTTCTTCTTCGGCATTATCTTGTGCTTATTGCTCCTGGTGTTGAGGCGAAGCTTAAGCAAACCTTCCGGAGTCTTCTAGAAGTCCGTATCGCCTTCTCCGCGCGAGCCGTGTCTTCTTCTCCGCCTCCGTTCGCCGCCAGCTCGCCGCCGGCATCCTCGATGTTCCGTGTCGCCGTCATCGAGTTCGCGAGCTCTCAGCGGACCTGTAGGTATAACCCTTTTGCCCTGAGACCCTCTGGTTAGCTAGATCAGTTGCGCGGCCGCGCCGCCGTCCCCGTGGTCGCCGGTGAGCCGCCGGCAGCGTTAGCTCTAACCTCCCCCCTTTAGTTCTTAATCGCCGTTTAGTCAGACACGCCATGTGGGCCTCTCTCGTTAATCGCGTTTAGAACTTTAATCCAACCGTTATGTTTTTGCTCGAGCCGTCATGTGGGCCCATGCCGTCGCTAAGGTTTGTGTAAACTTTGGTAACACGTTTTCTCTGTTGGGAAGCGATTTACGTGAGAGTGTATGTTAGATTACACTTTGATAAGCCAAAGACGTATTCTTAGAATACGCCGACGCCGCCGTTAGCGGGTGCGTCAAGTTTGACGTCGCGTGCCGCGCGCCCGCATGTCCGCAATCGTGGCTAGCTGCGCGTTGGTAGAAAAAGGAATAAATGCTTTAGTATTTCGAAATGTAATATCTCATTGTAATCGTGAATTCATTTAAACTTAGAAAATTCATAACTAATTCAATTTTTCTTCAAATCGCATGAAACCAGTTCTGTTAATTTTCATTTTAAATATGCTATTTACTAAAAATGGTTTCATCTATGTCTCTGTATCAAAAATCTGATAGTTGATTAAATGGTGTTTTTATGTATATTCCAAATTAGAAAATTCATATCTATCTCAATATTTGTCCAAATCCAAAGAATCCAATTTTGTAAATTTTCATTTTTTTAAGTGTACTAATTATCAGTATAGGTGTTAGATGTGTCTCTGTTCTTAAATTTTGTTAAATAATTAATTGATGCTGTTATGTGAATTTAACTTAGAAAATTCCTAGAAAATTCATCACAACTCCAAATAAATTGTTCTCTGTTTCTAAAATTTGTGTTAAACCATGCTCTAGCTGCTGTGTGAATTTTGTGCTCATTAGATGGTTTTGAATGTTTGAGTTTTGTCGGTGTTATTTGTTCTTATTCGTTGCTTTTGCTCGATCGATAGATTGCGGCAGTTGCTCGTTTTATCGAGTGATCCTCTGCAATGAGTTGAGCCTATTGAGCAGCAGCAGCACTGTGCAAGGTTTGATCATGTTTATCCCAGTATTTTAAAGCCTAATATTTTGTTTCAATTTGTATGTATGCATTGCTTAATTTGTGTTAAATTGATTAGTTAAATCCGTAGTCGCATATCCTGTAGGTGAAATATTGATCTCTACTACCGAGCCTAGGTTACTTGTCGTGATTAGAGTTCGTTGGATGAACTCTTATCACTTAGTAGATTACGAGTTCGCTTGCTTAGCCATGCTTAGCTTCCGGTAGATTTGGGCGATCATCGACTTAGTCGATGGTCTTGATCACATGAAATTATTACTGTTCTTATGTTTCATCTTGGGATATGTTAATTACAAAACTAAAACTGCAAACAAAAAAAATGATTTAGACTTGGGCACAACGGTATGATTGGTGTGATCTGTGGGTGTGATCGAATGGTGCCCAGCCGATTAAGGACCGAGTTACTTGCGCCACCATCGAGCATTTTGCGTGCTAACCACACTAGAGTATATGGGACCTCTCTTGACCTAGTACTTTGGCGTGTATTGACTCCAGGTCGCAGGAGGTCGCAGGAGGGATGGTGTTGGGAGCTTGGTAGTTGTCCGAAAAGCTTTACCCCGCAAAGGTAGTTGTCTTTTCGGCTTTACCATGTAAGCGTATGGATTTCTATCCATACGAGCGGCTCGTAGTTAATACACAATATTGGAAAAAGTCTCGTAGGACTTAGTTGTGCTGCATACCTTCTAAGTGTGCTTGGCTTAAAGGCGATCCAAGTGTGGGTACATTGGTACACCTGCAGGTTAAAACTATTCGAATAGCCTCGCCCTAGGTTATGGACACGCTCGGATACGCCCCAAGAACTAGACTACAACATTTAAATTAAAACTTGATGGGTGGTACGAATCGGGATTCGTATATTGTTGTGGTGACTATTGGGATAGTCACTTCTAGGTTGTTTATCTTTACTCTTTTGTTATTATTATCCTTACTGTTTATTTCAATTAAAAATGAATTGCAAACTTGCCTTCAAATCAGATACATTATTGCAAATAAATTTGGCTTTGTGTAAATGAAACATATTGCCTCCACCAAATAAGCTGCATGTAGCATATGAACAGTGCGCTAGTTCACACGTCGATCTTGCGAGTACAAAAACAATTTTTGTACTCAGCTGCTTTGCTTAATGTTTTTGTTGCAGAAAAAGAAGGTTAGCCCCAAGGGCCTCACTTCTGTGAGTTGTGCTGCCGCTTCGTGTTTGACGACTAGGCTTGGCGGTCCGGTCAGATGCCTTGTGGGTGAAGGCACGCTGATTGGCTTTGTTTATAGCCATCTTATGGCACTTTTGCTTCCGCTGTCGTTCTTCTGTTGTTTGTGTATCTTTTGGCCGGTCGGCCCTGGTCTGTAATAATCTACTGTTGTTTACCTTCTGCTTAGTAGTGTAATGTTTGGACTCTATGTTTGGGATGGAGTTGATGCATAATTTTGTCGCGAGGTGTGTATACTGCATTCTGGGAAGTATACATATCTCAAGGCTCGGTTTATTTGATTTGTGATGCTAGGGCCAGGAGGTTGGTTAAGCATTACAAGCCAAATAAATTGGGGTCCTCACAAAGTTGGTATCAGAGCCATCCTGACCGTAGTAACCCAAGCATAGTCGTCCTTAGGATATTTTAGAAAAGCTTATTTTCAAATTATAAAAAGGTTTATGAAAACCTAGGCAGTTTCTCAGATTTTACTCCTCACCTATCTTAGCCTTCTACTCTCATCTTACCCCAATTTGAGTTTTAAAACTTGGTTTCTCTCTTTCCTTTCAAAAAGATAGTTGCGCATCTGGTGGATTTAGTTTTGGGAGAACCATGAAGATTAATCCAACTATAAATTGTGGGGATAATAGGGTAAGGTGTAAAATGAGTTAATTATGTGTTTAAATTTTGTTGGTAGGACTTTACCTTGCTTTTTGGCTGTATTAAACCAATGATTGAAGTTTGAGACATTATCTTCCTTAGCGATTGCTCGTTCTGCCAATACGGGTTGGTCGCTTCGGGAAATTGATCTTGTAGTTCAACTCTTATACTTGCTTTGTGTTTGTTTCTGGACTGTTTCAGTGAATATTGTCTTTCTTGCTCTTAGGCTTGTTGCTAACTTGTCCTAGTGAAACAGGATGGCCGGGAGAACGCGTGGTAGTCAGCCAGCTGGTAGGGATGAGGAGCTTCCCCCTCCTCCGACCATGGCCGAGGTTCTCGCTCAGATCGAGCGAAACCGCATGGACCAGACGCGCATTTTGGAGGTTATTGCTAGGAACACCTCCGCTCCGTCCAGTGCCTCCGGATCCGGTGGTGGCGGGCACCAGACTCGCGGGGGACTTGCAGAGTTCCTCCGTACGCAGCCGCCGACTTTCTCCCGCTCTGAGGACCCTCTCGATGCGGATGATTGGCTGCGCATGGTTGAGCGAAAGCTCAACATCGCCGATGCCGTGCCCAGAAAAGGCACTCTTCGCGCCCCACCGCCTTGAGGGCACAAAGACTCTCATGGTGGGAGAACTATCTCGCCATGCAGCCCGCGGGCCATGTGGTCTCGTGGGAGGAGTTCAGGTCTGCTTTTCGTCGGGCCCACATCCCTGATGGCCTGATGAAACTGAAGAAGAAAGAATTTCTCGCGCTCAAGGAAGGGCGCAAATCTGTGACGGAGTATCTATACGAGTTTAATCACCTGGCTCGTTATGCTCGGGTGAGGTGGCCTCGATGAGGCCAAGCAGAGAAGTTTATGGATGGCTTGTCCGAGGAGCTGCAGGACAAGCTATCTATTGTGGACTTCTCCGACTTTCAGGCCTTAGTGGATAAGGCCATCGTTGCAGAGCATAAGGCTAAGGCGTTAGGTGAGTCCCGCAAGCACAAATAGGAGGCCCATCTACTCACTCACGCCACCTCACTCGCCCTCGGTGGGCGGCACTGAGGGCTCGTTCTTTTGCTCCACCAAAGACCGAGGCCATCGCGCGCCTCGCCCACCACAGCCGTGAGCCACCACGCGCGCCGCAATCCAAGAAGCAGGTGGCCTCCGCAATCCGCGGCCGAGGTCACTTGCTTTCACCGCCATAACAAGGGCCACTATGCTAATGCCCGCCTCGTAAGATTGGAGCAGCCTCGCCCTAATGGAGGACGCAGGGAGTGGTCACCCACCGACTGTAAGATGATCCGAAGACCTGTGGTGTGAGCAGCGGTCGAGTCAACCACCTTTCAGCTGAGGAGGCTCAGGAGGCGCCAGATGTCGTGATGGGTGTAACACCCTGGCTATCCGGAAGCCAAGATGTCACCTAAAACATCTAACATACATCCATAATGCGGAAGAATTTGAAACAAGTATATCAACTAAAGACAGCATTAAGTTTAAACAGGATATGATGAAGGTATCCTTCCTTCACCTTTTAAGTTATTTAATTCTGATCATCAATAAAGAAGGTTCACACGCAGTAATAAATCAACATCCATGTGGAGAAGGTATCCTTCCTTCACCAATTATAATTTAATTATTACAGTTCATCATTAACAAATGTAAGATAGAACTAAATTTAATCTTGAACATGAATCGGATGATGTGAACAAGTAGTGCGTGTCTACTCCTCCCAAGTGAGCCAACATCGGGGTTACCTAAAATAAACAAACAACGCAAGAGTGAGTCCATGACTCAGCAAGTACAGATGAAAGATAAAGAACACATATACAAACAGACATCACCATTTAAGAATGCGAACCTTGCATCGAGTGAACACTTATGAAAACATGAAATGAATGAATGTAATCAAGGATGGACTGCACACATGCATATATCAGATAGTGAGTGACACACCGTCGGTGTTCACTTAAGCCCGCACCTTAACAAAAGTGCGGGATCCAAGTCCTATATGAAGAACGTTTCATATAGGTGTCCAAAGCTGCCCATACCGGAGTTGATGGGTCTTACGTGCCCATACCGGAATTGATGGGTCTTTCAATCCACTCCGTGGACGGACATGACAATGTCCAAATTTGCCCACATTGGAATGGTGGGACTTACAATCCACTCCCGTGGACATAACATGAATAAAAGGATGCATGATATGAACATGAACAGTGATAATACCATCTCTCAAGATATACTCCACATAATGAAAGAACATAACCAATTCAAAGATCTCGGGTAACACAATATGTCACACTATATTCATGAAAACATTCACAATCACAGACTCAAAAGCAACAAAGTATTTGCCTTCGCGTTGCGTGACGTTAGCGTGCAACGATGGCGCCCCAAACCCGTAGCCTCGTGGCTAAACAATTAAATAACCGAAATAAGAACAACATAGAATCCAACCCGAATTAATAGTCTACAATACCCCTTGAACTCCCAAGGAATCGCCATAAAACCTAATCTGAAAAACAGGCTGCAACCCAAAAACGTGTCGGGACAGCAGCACGAAAATGACAGTAGTTAATGACATGGGACTCGAAATGAGATGAGTCCAGATCCTACCTCATCTTAACGAACATATCTATAACATTCAAGTTGATGAGATTTCCCAATTCGGCCAATAAACTTCTCTAATAAAGAAAACAAAACAGCAGCACAACTTCTGTCTGAACAAACAGGACAGCAATACTAAAACAACCATAACTTTTAATCTACAACTCCGAATTGAGCGTTCTTTAACAATATGAAAAGGTTATGAAATTATATACAATAACCTAGTTGGCACGACATTCAAATTTTGCCTTTAACAAAAAGTGGCACACGGGTCAAAACTAAAGATAGAAACTGACATACAATCTGGACAGACTGACATACAATCTGGACAGTCACAATGAAAAGTGCATAACTTTTGATCTATAACTCCAAATGAAGTGTTCTTTATCAATCCTGAAAGCTAGTGATATCACCTTCAAAATTTGTTATGGGCAAGACCTCTGAATCACCCTCTAACTAGGCCATAAATCAACCTATACAGAGACTGCTAATTCTCGTCAGGATTCTGGACAGCAGATAGTAAATCTATCATAACTTTTGACTCGAAAGTCGGAATGAGGTGATCTTGGCGGCCAACGAAAGCTAAGAACAAGACCTACAAAACTCCAGGAGATGATCATCTCAGATTCGGCCTCTAAAACCACGAAACAGACCCCGCAACATTCTGGACAGAATTGAATCTACTAAAAAAACAGACTTGATCCAAACAACTAATCATATTTGCATCTAACAAACATCAAACCGTGAAGCTAGCTCTTTGTTACCCTTGTAGATCCGCGGGAAGATGAAGAACAGCCCGCCATCACAAACTCTCTCAATCTCCTCCTTTCTCCCCTCTTTTCCCCTCTTCTTCTTCCTTGTACGTTGCAACCCGGGCTCATCCTCCTTGTTGTTTCGGGTGGCAGCAGCAAGGGAGGAGAAGATGGCTGCCCAGAGGAGGAGGGGGTGGAGGTGGAGGCGCAAGGGGAGGGGATGGGGGTGGAGGCGCATGGGGAAGGGGAGGGATGCTTGTGGCGGCCACTAGGGGGAGAAGGGAAAGGGATGGGGCTGCCCTAGGGTTAGGGGAGGTGTGGGGCGCATGGGCTTGGGCCAGTGCGCGCCCCCTCTTGGGCCACTCATGACCGCCACCAGCCGGATTAGTCTGCCCAAACCCTAGGTTCTGAATTTTTCTCCCGAAAATCTTGAATTTTCCATTAATTCTCTCTCCCGAATAACTATCTCTCTAAAAGATAATCGGGGTATTACATTCTACCCCCCTTAAAAGAATTCGACCTCGAATTCTAATCGTCGAAAAGAACACAAGGACAGAATACCACGGAATTGAAAACAATGAATTAACACGCATCAGAACAAATAAACTGGTGCCGCCACGCATGCTAAAAACCAACTCTCAAGTGGCCTTTCTCTCAAGAAGAGGAGACCACCCGCTAAGACGAAACGACGCCTGCTTTAACACCCAACCCGAAAATTCGTGTACGCCATCGGACAAAACTCAAGGTAAGTTCTCACTGATAGTTAACGGCGCAACCGAAACCTCCAACTCAGATCCCCGGTACTCACTCAACACGAGAACACACAAGACGTTACGCACTCGCACATGGACTCGTGATACCCCGCGATACGCCAACTAGCTTAAAACAACTCAATGTATCTTGGGTTAACCTTCCCAATGATACCGAACCACACAACATGCACAACGAACACGAACTCTTGTTCGCCTCTCAATTAAACTCTTTACCGCAAAACACATCTGAATAAGAAAGATTCACATCACAACTATACGTTACCAATCGAGTAATCAAGAGTAAAATCCAGAAATCGAGTTTCATCAAGAAAACCTTTCCACTTTCCAAGTGCCAATTTGCGAAAAACGTCACGAAAGCCAAAGGGGAGATCACTTGAATGCTCAAACCAAATACTTCTTTTGTTTTGCTCGAATTGGAAAGAAGCAAACATGCCAACACGACACCAACTCACAATGCGAAGACACCAATCAACAACATAAAGCTCAAATGAGTAACAAGAAAACGCTCAATACCCAAGGAAACATCCTTTTCTCAATTCCTCTTTAGGAATAAAATTTCTCTCGACATTGGAATTAATTCATCGCATACCACAGGGCTCAAACCTCTTAATTTAACATCCTCAAATTAGGCTTAAACCGAAATACATCATCCACACCTTTGTGGAGAGACTCTATTGATTCCATCGAACACTCGACCACTCCTTCAATCGATGACATTAATTTGATAGAAGGCACCAAAGCCCTCAAAACCCATGCAATCTTATCACCTCCAACTTTCAAGAATATCACATCGAATTTCAGACACCCGCTCATGAACTACAACAAAAGGGTTCTATCGACAATCATTCCACTACTCGAGTACTCCAGCTTTTCTATCTCCTCTACACACCAATCTTTGGGTGACCAAAAGTTTAGCATGAAAACGGAAAGCCCAAATTTAACCTCCGAGACCTCTACAACGAATTCCTCTTATAACAAATAGTGAAATCATCGGATTAAATCTCTATGATCCCCACAATTCCGACATACTCACTCATTGACATCATCAGGAATCACTCATACCACATCGCGATACTTTCAATAGTGTTACTGTATAAAATTGATTACGATTTCCATACATTTGATAATCCCCAACATTTCAACATGAACCAAGGTTACGAACTACACTATACCATAGGTCCTACTTAGTCGAACAATATACGATTTTACCTCGAAACCAAACATTCCATCTCGAATCAACTTCCTCCAAGAGATTCAGGTCAAAACCAACTCATCTTCTATTACTACTCCAATAGTCGGGTAGCAAAAACTCACCCCTACAATCACTTAACCACCACCAAACAAACAACAACTTACGAGTTGTAAAACTTACAAAGACAAAACGGTTGATCATTTCTCAAAAGAAAGAGGCGAATAAGAACAAATTTCACCACACAGAAAATGTTATCGCCACAGTGAGCACAAAACCAAAAGAAATAACTGTAATAAAGATCCGAAAACGAAAGTTGAGTTCACAATGAGGCACGATCCTCGAAAAGGGAATAGCAAATAACCACTAATAAGAAAAAATGACATTGCGATTGAAACTCGACAACTCTTGAGTGAAAAGAGTAAAAGTTTATGAACAATTCGAATAACTACAAGTCACAAAACTTGACTCAAATTCTCAAATATTCCTCTGCACTCTTTCCCTTAACACTAAATTAATTCTTTGACTAACATCGCTTGCCACAACGCATAAGATAAGATCTTTAGTCCAAACCACAAGGACTAATTAAGAACCAATGAAATTCTTCAATATGTCATATTTGTTCGTAAGTTCAACTACACAAGAAACATGAGATCCAAATAATCTCACCACCAAACTCAAACATTTCCAATTACAGATTTCACAAACGCAAATAGATTATTCTCCTCTTAAAGGAACCAACATAAGTTCTTTGATTGCAACCTCACGCTGCCAACTCGCACAAAGAGCCTTTAAAATTAAATCACACAAATCTCTTAAGAAGCAACAGACAATCCAATACCTTAATTTATTTAAAATAATTTCAGCTACCAGATGATTCATGGGCTCAAAGAAAATATAACGAAAGTTAAACTTGAATTATTCTCATCTGAACGATATCACCAAAGGCGATCAAATTACTATGGGTATTAACATCAATTTCACAACAACAATTAGAAAACACTTCAAAAGACCCACGTGAAAAGAATGAATTGATTCTTTCTCAAAAGAAGAGACAAATGGAAACGATTTTCACCAACTAGAAAACTCATCCACCACTCGCACTGAACATGGGACCAAGAGAAGAAACCAATTAAGCAATGAACTCACAGAACATAAGTGGAGTCCACAGTTGAACGCATAAGCCTCACAAGAATGGAATATCGAACCTTAACAGATAAGAACAAATAAGTATTCAAAATCGAAGCACTTGCATCACTGAAGAACCATTATAACTTTGCAACATAACGTTACTCGATAAGCTTCATTTACCACATAAAAGCCTGAACCTCAAAAGATCATGAACATAAAACTTGAAATTTGATCATTTAGAGAATATCACCATAGGTGATCAAATTACTACGAGAATTAACCTCATTCTCACAATTTTGACGATTTAATAACATCGACAACATACACTAGTACTGAGAATCATCAAACTTTATTACTCCATCCTAAAACTTCCTAAAGGGAATACAACCACAAGGTTGAAACAAATTTATTATAACAAGATTATGGTAAGCAATATCAATATCACAAGGCACGATAGCAAAGACTACTTACGAAATTAATCTACTCAACTATTGGTGTTGCTTAGCACCTTCTTCACGCTCATTAACAATCGATGATGGTATTTATCATGTGTGTACATACAAGACTAATTCCATTTGCAACCACATAACCATATATAAACGTAGAAATCATTTCAAAACATGATTAAAGATTCACTAATATAATTTTCTATAAACAAGGTTTCCGAATCGATACACCGCACCCATCCGGTCCTTTATACAAGTTTCAACAATTTTAGCATACCATGGAATAGATAAATCTAGCTCTTATGTAAGATCTATAGGTTACGAACAGATATGGACAGTCTTTATTTAACATACAAGATGTATCAAATACAAGGATATTTCAAATTAATCAATTTCACCTTCATAGATGGTAGTTAAGAATAGTTGATTTGCACCATGCTAATAACCCAACTTGGTAACTCATATCGTAACAATGTATTTGCTTAGTTATAAATTCTCAATTTAAGCATGGCAAGACATCACAAAAGGGATTCTAACACCTTACTACAGCAAAAGAGAGACTTCCAACCTCAACGCTTGAAGTAATCTAAAAGAAACGCATAAAGCCAAAGCTTTCTTATGCAAACGAACTTACAGCGGAAAACTCTCACTAACCAAGCTATCAAACGAGTAAATGAGTCATTCTTTTTCAATGAGAAAGAAGGAGCAACCTAAAAACATCAATCTTGCCAATTGACAACGATCATAAGTAGTAAAAGCAACTCAACAAATGAAAAGCAATAATTGTTTCAGAGAACCAAGAGGATCTATGGAAAACCATAACTATCATGGACCACAAACCCGGAGAAATTCATCAACCACCACAGACAAGAATTGCCAAATTCGAAATGAAAGAAGAGAACAACTTTCTAAAGTAACTCATACTTAGTACTCAAACGATGATACTCGGGTAACTACTCCTCTAACCACGCATCGCGAACAAATGGTGTAACCTAGTGAATCCTGAGTAACAACCACGACCTCCACTTCTTATCATCCGATAACAACACGCTTCACCAAAATAATCAACTATGAATATATAGGATCATCTCATGACAATCATATTATTAGTTCATAGATATTGAATATCATAGCGATCATATATTACCAACAAGGATGATAGTACGTAGCAATTCAACAATTGCTCAACAAAATAAAACATAACAAATGATAATGCGAAAGCAATGTAATTCCCAACCCCACCCATCAGGTACAAGTGTGTCAATTTAATATTTTTTCTATTAACCACGGACCTAAAGCCCGCTCTGATACCAACTGTAACACCCTGGCTATCCGGAAGCCAAGATGTCACCTAAAACATCTAACATACATCCATAATGCGGAAGAATTTGAAGCAAGTATATCAACTAAAGACAAGATTAAGTTTAAACAGATATGATGAAGGTATCCTTCCTTCACCTTTTAAGTTATTTAATTCGATCATCAATAAAGAAGGTTCACACGCAGAATAAATCAACATCCATGTGGAGAAGGTATCCTTCCTTCACCAATTATAATTTAATTATTACAGTTCATCATTAACAAATGTAAGATAGAACTAAATTTAATCTTGAACATGAATAGGATGATGTGAACGAGTAGTGCGTGTCTACTCCCTCCCAAGTGAGCCAACATCGGGGTTACCTAAAATAAACAAACAACGCAAGAGTGAGTCCATGACTCAAGCAAGTACAAATGAAAGATAAAGAACACATATACAAACAGACATCACCATTTAAGAATGCGAACCTTGCATCGAGTGAACACTTATGAAAACATGAAATGAATGAATGTAATCAAGGATGGACTGCACACATGCATATATCAGTATAGTGAGTGACACACTGTCGGTGTTCACTTAAGCCCGCACCTTAACAAAAGTGCGGGATCCAAGTCCTATATGAAGAACGTTTCATATAGGTGTCCAAAGCTGCCCATACCGGAGTTGATGGGTCTTACGTGCCCATACTAGAATTGATGGGTCTTTCAATCCACTCCGTGGACGGGACATGACAATGTCCAAATTTGCCCACATTGGAATGGTGGGACTTACAATCCACTCCCGTGGACATAACATGAATAAAAGGATGCATGATATGAACATGAACAGTGATAATACCATCTCTCAAGATATACTCCACATAATGAAAGAACATAACCAATTCAGATCTCGGGTAACACAATATGTCACACTATATTCATGAAAACATTCACAATCACAAAGACTAAAAGCAACAAAGTACTTGCCTTCTTCGCGCATGACACGCGTTAGCAGGCAACGATGGCGCTCCCAAACCCGTAGCCTCGTGGCCTAAACAATTAAATAACCGAAATAAGAACAACATAGAATCCAACCCGAATTAATAGTCTACAATACCCCCCTTGAACTCCCAAGGAATCGCCATAAAACCTAATCTGAAAAACAGGCTGCAACCCAAAAACGTGTCGGGACAGCAGCACGGAAATGACAGTAGTTAATGACATGGGACTCGAAATGAGATGAGTCCAGATCCTACCTCATCTTAACGAACATATCTATAACATTCAAGTTGATGAGATTTCCCAATTCGGCCAATAAACTTCTCTAATAAAGAAAACAAAACAGCAGCACAACTTCTGTCTGAACAAACAGGACAGCAATACTAAAACAACCATAACTTTTAATCTACAACTCCGAATTGAGCGTTCTTTAACAATATGAAAAGGTTATGAAATTATCTACAATAACCTAGTTGGCACGACATTCAAATTTTGCCTTTAACAAAAAGTGGCACACGGGTCAAAACTAAAGATAGAAACTGACATACAATCTGGACAGACTGACATACAATCTGGACAGTCACAATGAAAAGTGCATAACTTTTGATCTATAACTCCAAATGAAGTGTTCTTTATCAATCCTGAAAGCTAGTGATATCACCTTCAAAATTTGTTATGGGCAAAACCTCTGAATCACCCTCTAACTAGGCCATAAATCAACCTATACAGAGACTGCTAATTCTCGTCAGGATTCTGGACAGCAGATAGTAAATCTATCATAACTTTTGACTCGAAAGTCAGAATGAGGTGATCTTGGTGGCCAACGAAAGCTAAGAACAAGACCTACAAAACTCCAGGAGATGATCATCTCAGATTCGGCCTCTAAAACCACGAAACAGACCTCGCAACATTCTGGACAGAATTGAATCTACTAAAAACAGACTTGATCCAAACAACTAATCATATTTGCATCTAACAAACGCCAAACCGTGAAGCTAGCTCTTTGTTACCCTTGTAGATCCGCTGGAAGATGAAGAACAGCCCGCCATCACAAACTCTCTCAATCTCCTCCTTTCTCCCCTCTTTTCCCCTCTTCTTCTTCCTTGTACGTTGCAACCCGGCTCATCCTCCTTGTTGTTTCAGGTGGCAGCAGCAAGGAGGAGAAGATGGCTGCCTGCAGGAGGAGGGGGTGGAGGTGGAGGCGCAAGGAGGGGATGGGGTGGAGGCGCATGGGGAAGGGGAGGGATGCTTGTGGCGCCACTAGGGGAGAAGGGAAAGGGATGGGGCTGCCCTAGGTTAGGGGAGGTGTGGGGCGCATGGGCTTGGGCACAGTGCGCCTCCCCTCTTGGGCCACTCATGACCGCCACCAGCTGGATTAGCCTGGCCCAAACCCTAGGTTCTGAATTTTCTCCAAAATCTTGAATTTTCCATTAATTCTCTCTCCGAATAACTATCTCTCTAAAAGATAATCGGGTATTACAATGGGTACCCTTCTTGTCAATTATCGTCCCGCTGCAGATTATTTGATTCGAGCATCGCATTCTTTATTTCAAGATCATTTGTCTCGCTAGTGGTCTTCACCGTGTTCCTTTGGGATTCCTTTGCTCATTCGCTCCGGGTCGGAAATGAGAGCTAATTTAGAATGTCGGGATGTTCCTATCAAGTCAAAGGAGTGGGATTCTTGGCAAATCTCATCCGCTCAACTCAGTGAGCCCGGATGTAATTCTTGGCATGGATTGGTTGTCCCAACACATGGGACAGATCGATTGTGCCAAGAAGATGGTTTTCTCACCAACCTTCCGGCAAGCAGTTGGCTTTTCCCCTCACCGCAAGGGTCACACCTTTGTGCACTTGTAGCAAAGCCAGCTTTGAAGATTCAGGAGGTTCCCACCGTTTGTGATTTTGAGGATGTTTTTCCTGATGATTTACCTGGGATGCCTCCGGTTCGAGATCTGGAGTTTGTCATTGAGTTGCTGCCCGGTACCGCTCCGATTTCGAAGGCGCCGTATCGAATGCCTCCCAATGAATTGGAGGAATTGAAGATACAATTAGGTGAGCTTCAAGCAAAGGGGTTTATCCGTCCTAGCTCATCTCCTTGGGGTTGTCCGGTAATCTTTGTGAAGAAGAAGGACAAGACTTTGCGCCTGTGTGTTGATTACCATCCGCTCAATGAGGTGACGGTGAAGAACAAATATCCTCTGCCCCGCATTGATGATCTTTTCGACCAGTTGTCTAGAGCTCAGGTGTTCTCCAAGATTGATCTGAGGTTGGGATATCATCAAGTCCGGATCAGGGCTGAGGATATTCCGAAGACGGCTTTCACTACTCGTTATGGCCTTTACGAGTATACCGTGATGTCTTTCGGCTTAACCAATGCTCCAGTTTATTTCATGAACCTCATGAACTTGGTATTCATGGAATATTTGGATAAGTTCGTGGTGGTGTTTATTGATGATATTCTTATCTATTCCAAGACTGAAGAAGAGCATGCTGAGCATCTGAAGATTGTTTTGGGCAAGTTGCGGGAGCACCAGCTATATGCGAAGTTCAGCAAATGCGAGTTCTGGTTGAAGGAAGTGGCATTCTTGGGCCATGTTCTTTCAGGTGGAGGCGAGTCGTGGATCCCAAAGAAGGTCGGCGATGTTCTATCTTGGGGTCACCAAGTCATCCATCGATGTGCGGAGTTTTCTCGGTTTAGCGGGCTACTACCGCTGCTTTATCGAGAATTTCTCCAAGATCGCGAAGCCGATGACTGAATTGCTCAAGAAGGACAAGAAGTTCGTGTGGTCCTCTGCTTGTGATGAGAGCTTTCAGGAGCTCAAACAGCGATTGACTTCAGCCCCAGTCCTTACTCTTCCCGATGTCCACAAGAGCTTCGATATCTATTGCGATGCCTCTCGTCAGGGACTCGGGTGTGTTCTTATGTAAGAAGGCAAGGCAGTTGCCTATTCATTTAGGCAGTTGAGACCTCACGAGCTCAATTATCCCACCCATGATTTAGAGCTTGCTGCTGTGGTTCATGCACTCAAGATTTGGCGGCATTATCGATCGGAATCACGTGAGGTGTATTCGATCACAAGAGCTTGAAATACTGCTCACCCACCAGATCTGAACCTCAGCAGAGGAGATGGTTGGAATTGATCAAAGATTATGACATGGGTATTCAAGATATCATCTGGCAAGGCCAATGTGGTTGCCGATGCACTTAGCCGAAAGGTGTACCGCAATACTTTGATGGTCCAAGAGCAAGAACCTGCACTTCTTGCGAAATTTCAGCGTCTCAACTTGGGTTTGGTTGAGCATGGTTCCTTGTCGCCTTGGTTGTGCAACCAACCTTGGTGGATCAAATCAAGTCAAGACAAAGAATCGATGTTGGTGTGGGTAAAATCAGCGAACATCAACAATGGATCACCAAGTGCTTCACGAAGATGAGCATGGTGTTGTGTGGTTTGGGCAAGCGCCTCGTGGTTCCAAAGGTTCCGAATTGCGGGATTTGATTCTCCATGAGGCCCATGATTCGCCCTTGTCTATTCATCCGGGGCCACCAAAATGTATCAAGATCTGCGTCGAGATTCTCGTGGACTCGCATGAAGCGAGATTGCCGTGTTCGTTGCCGATGCGACGTATGTTGTCGTGTCAAGGCCGAGCATCGGCGTCAGCAGTCTTCTTCACCCTTACCTATACCGAGTGGAAGTGGGATCAGAGGCATGGATTTCATCACCGGCTACCCGCACTCCTTCGGGAAGGATGCCTTATGGGTTATCATTGATCGATTGACGAAGGTGGCCCACTTCCTTCCAAAGGCGATCGAAGATTGATGTGAATCGCTAGCGGATCTTTACATATCCCGCATTGTTAGCTTGCACGGCGTACACGAATGATTGTGTCGATCGTGGTTCTCTGCTCACTTCGGTTTTGGCACGATTTACAAGAGGCCATGGGGACTCGTCTTACTTTCAAAGACGGCCTATCATCCTCGATCGATGGTCGACGGAGCGCGTCAACGTGTGCTTGAAGATATGCTCGCGCTTGTGTTCTTTCCTATGGAAAGAATTGGGAGAAGTGTCTACCGCTTGCCGAAGTTCTCCTACAACAATAGCTTCGAGCTAGTCTCGTGATGGCACCGCTTGAGGCCTTGTATGGGAGGCGATGCGAACCCCATTGAACTGGTCGAATCGGGAGAGATAGTTCTTTGGCCCGATTCAATTAATGAGGCCGAAAGTCAAGTGCGCTTGATTCGTGAGCACTTGCGCGTAGCTCACCCAGCAAAAGAGCTATGCGATCGGCGCGCCGTGAGCTGAGTTTCAGCCCAATGACTTTGTGTGTCTCAAAGTCTCACCTCTGAAGGGTCATCGTCGTTTCGGTGTCAAGGGCAAACTGGCTCCTCGATATGTCGGGCCGTATCGCGTCATCAAGAAGGTGGGAGCTGTTGCATACAAGTTAGAATTGCCAGCTACACTCGAAGGAGTGCATGATGTTTTCCATGTATCGCAATTGAAGAAGTGCCTCCGTGTTCCGATTGAGGAAATGCCATTGGAAAATATCGATGTGCAGGAAGATCTGTCCTACCGTGAGCGCCCCGTTCGTATCCTCGAAGAAGCTGAACGCAGAACGAGGAACCGTGTGATCAATTTCCTTAAAGTTCAGTGGTCGAATCACTCCGAGGACGAAGCCACTTGGGAGCGGGAGGATCGTCTCCGTACAGATTACCCGTCCTTCTTTTCTCAGATGATCGAATCTCGGGCGAGATTCTGTAAGGGGAGATTTTGTAATGCATCAAGTTAGGGTTTGTATTTCAAATGTAAAATTATGAGGAGAAATAAAAACTTTTGATGCCTCATGAAAACATTTGGAAGTTTTCTGAATTTTCCCTAAACAATTTCCATTTTCTAGAATTTATTCTTGTGAATGGAAGTTGTTGTCAACAAAATTCTTGACCTTAAACTTGTGATCATCCTCTAGGAATAATTTTCCTATCATCTTGATCATCCTAGTTACCTCTCTGAAAAATTTCTCAATTTTTTAGATTTTGTTTGCTATTTCAAATGGCCAAGTCAAACCAGTTTGAAGTCTGGTCAAACCCTTAGCGCAGCAGCTTGTGAATTTTCTGGAGGAAAATGTGGTCCATGAAAATTCCTGGAAAAATTACACAAGGTTGTCCTCTGCCCCAGGAAGCTCCCATAAAAATTTTGAAATTTTTGGAGCTCGGGAGCTACCCCTAAAAATTCCCTAAACCTGCTCAGCCTTTTAAATCAAACTCCGAAGTTACTGTTTGTCGGGCTCAAACCCAACTCGAGTTCAAGTCCGACCGTGCCACTCGGCTTGACCACACCAACTAGCCGCACCGCCCGAGTCCAATCGTTCGTGACCGTCCGATGTGCATCGCACGGTCCACGTTCGCGCCTGCAAACGACCTGTCCGAATGCATACTGAGATCTCGGCCGTTCATCCAAGATCCAACGATCAGCTCATTCCTGTTCGAACCAAACCATCTATTCATACCGCACCAGACCCTAGCCCGCGCCGCTTCGTCGCCGTCGCTGACAAGTGGGCCCTCCTTGTCAGCATCGTCCTCGTCTTCTCTGTGTCTCACTGGAGCTCGCGACCGCCCGCGCATGCGTGCCACGCAGCTCGCCGCCGCCACGTCGTGGACGCGTGTCCTCACCGAGGTATCGCCAGCCTTCATCAACCCACCGCACCCATCCATTCCTCGTTTCGCCGCTCGCCGCTCCTCCGCCCATTTCTTGGTTTCGGACGGAGAAGAACCACAGAGCAGCGCCACCGTGTCAAAGCCGCTCTCGAGCCCGCGACCCCGCCGTCGCGTTCTGCTCTCCTCGCCGCCTCCGTTTTGTCCAGCCCGGATCATCGGCGTGCACTATATCGCCAGGAGCGACTTCGTCGTCTCCGCCTCCAGCAGCTTCGCCCTCGAAGTCGTGTAGGCGTTCTGGTGAGTCTCAAGCCTCAGCGTTTGGTTCCACTTGATCGCAATGCTCCACTGATGCTCACGGTGGGTTCATTTTCGTTTTGGTGCATCGTGGAGGGTGTGCGGCCGGTTCTTCTCCGAGCACGGTGTTCCGCCGCCGTGGCAATTCCGGCCGCCTCGGACCTTCTTCTTCGGCGTTATCGTGTGCTTATTGCTCCTGGTGTTGAGGCGAAGCTTAAGCACACCTTCCGGAGTCTTCTAGAAGTCCGTATCGCCTTCTCCGCGCGAGCCGTTTCTTCTTCTCCGCCTCCATTGGCCGCCAGCTCGCCGCCGGCATCCTCGAGGTTCCGTGTCGCCGTCATCGAGTTCGCGAGCTCTCAGCGGACCTGTAGGTATAACCCTTTTGCCCTGAGACCCTCTGGTTAGCTAGATCAGTTGCGCGGCCGCGCCGCCGTCCCCGTGGTCGCCGGTGAGCCGGCGGCGCTAGCTCTAACCTCCCCTTTAGTTCTTAATCGCCGTTTAGCTGTATCACGCCGTGTGGGCCCCTCTCTGTTTAATCGCGTTTAGAACTTCAATCCAACCGTTATGTTTTTGCTCTAAGTCGCTGTCATGTGGGCCCATGCTGTCAGTTAAGGTTTGTGTAAACTTTGGTAATACGTTTTCTCTGTTGGGAAGCGTATTTCTCTGAGAGTGTATGTTAGGATTACACTTTGATAAGGCAAAGACGTATTCTTAGAATACGCCTTCGACGTCGCCGTTGGCGCGGCTGGGTCAAGTTTGACCTAGTCAGCGTTTTTCGTGCGGGCCCGCATGTCTGTGTCTATGGCTAGCTGCGCGTTGGTAGAAAATGAATAAATGCTTTAGTATTTCTGAAATGTAATATCTGTTGCACTGTGAATTCATTTAAACTTAGAAAATTCATAACTAATTCAATTTTTCTGCAAATCGCATGAAACCAGTTCTGTTAATTTTCATTTTAAATGTGCTATTTACTAAAAATGGTTTCAGCTATGTCTCTGTATCAAAAATCTGATAGTTGATTAAATGGTGTTTTTATGTATATTCCAAATTAGAAAATTCATATCTATCTCAATATTTGTCCAAATCCAGTAAATCCAATTTTGTAAATTTTCATTTTTTTAAGTGTACTAATTATCAGTATAGGTGTTAGATGTGTCTCTGTTCTTAAATTTTGTTAAATAATTAATTGATGCTTTTATGTGAATTTAACTTAGAAAATTCCTAGAAAATTCATCACAACTCCAAATAAATTGTTCTCTGTTTCTAAAATTTGTGTTAAACCATGCTCTAGCTGCTGTGTGAATTTTGTGCTCATTAGATGGTTTTGAATGTTTGAGTTTTGTCGGTGTTATTTGTTCTTATTCGTTGCTTTTGCTCGATCGATAGATTGCGACGGTTCTCGTTTTATCGAGTGATCCTCTGCAATGAGTTGAGCCTATTGAGCAAAGCAGACTGTGCAAGCAGTTTGATCATGTTTATCCCAGTATTTTAAAGCCTAATATTTTGTTTCAAATTGTATGTATGCATTGCTTAATTTGTGTTAAATTGATTTGTTAAATCCGTAGTGCATATCCCGTAGGTGAAATATTGATCTCTACTACCGAGCCTAGGTTACTTGTCGTGATTAGAGTTCGTTGGATGAACTCTTATCACTTAGTAGATTACGAGTTCGTTGCTTAGCCATGCTTAGCTTCCAGTAGATTTGGGCGATCATCGACTTAGTCGATGGTCTTGATCACATGAAATTATTATCGTTCTTATGTTTCACTTGGGATATGTTAATTACAAAACTAAAGCGCAAACAAAAAAATGATTTAGACTTGGGCACAACGGTATGATTGGTGTGATCTGTTGGGTGTGATCGAATGGTGCCCGAGTCGATTAAGGACCGAGTTACTTGCGCCACCGCATCGAGCATTTTGCGTGCTAACCACACTAGAGTATATGGACCTGTCTTGACCTAGTACTTTGGCGTGTATTGACTCCGGTCGCAGGAGGTCGCAGGAGGGATGGTGTTGGGAGCTTGGTAGTTGTCCAAAAGCTTTACCCGCAAAGGTAGTTGTCTTTTCGGCTTTACCATGTAAGCGTATGGATTTCTATCCATACGAGCGGCTCGTAGTTAATACACAATATTGGAAAAAGTCTCGTAGGACTTAGTGTGTAGGCATACCTTCTAAGTGTGCTTGGCTTAAAGGCGGTCCAAGTGTGGGTACATTGGTACACCCCGCAGGTTAAAACTATTCGAATAGCCTCGCCCTAGGTTATGGACACGCCGGATACGCCCCAAGAACTAGACTACAACATTTAAATTAAAACTTGATGGGTGGTACGAATCTGGGATTCGTGCTATTGTTGTGGTGACTATTGGGATAGTCACTTCTAGGTTGTTTATCTTTACTCTTTTGTTATTATTATCCTTACTGTTTATTTCAATTAAAAATGAATTGCAAACTTGCCTTCAAACTGTATTACATTATTGCAAATAAATTTGGCTTTGTGTAAATGAAACATATTGCCTCCACCAAATAAGCCTGCATGTAGCATATGAACAGGTCTGCTAGTTCACACGTCAGTCTTGCGAGTACAAAAACAATTTTTGTACTCAGCTGCTTTGCTTAATGTTTTTGTTGCAGAAAAAGAAGGTTAGCCCCAAGGGCCTCACTTCTGTGAGTTGTGCTGCCGCTTCGTGTTTGACGACTAGGCTTGGCGGTCCGGTCAGATGCCTTGTGGGTGAAGGCACGCTGATTGGCTTTGTTTATAGCCATCTTATGGCACTTTTGCTTCCGCTGTCGTTCTTCTGTTGTTTGTGTATCTTTTGGCCGCTCGGCCCTGGTCTGTAATAATCTACTGTTGTTTACCTTCTGCTTAGTAGTGTAATGTTTGGACTCTATGTTTGGGATGGAGTTGATGCATAATTTTGTGGCGAGGTGTGTATACTGCATTCTGGGAAGTATACATATCTCGAGGCTCGGTTTATTTGATTTGTGATGCTAGGGCCAGGTGGTTGGTTAAGCATTACAAGCCAAATAAATTGGGGTCCTCACAATAGGGCAGTCTTCTTTGCTGAAGGAGATTATTGTCTCCGACCACCTTGAAGGTTTAACGGCGATCGAAGGTTCGGTAAGGTTGACCTCTCGCTCCATGGCTTTCAGGTGACGTCTGGACTCGTACGAAGAAGACCCACCGAAGATCACATCAACGGTGTGCTGAGGTTCTTGGTACTCCATCTCTTCGTCACCATCTTTGTCCTTCTTGGAGCTTGTTTCCGAGCTCTTGAATCGACGGAGTGGTCCTTACCGCATAATGATCTTCCGACTTCTTTTGCCAAGCGCGACAATTGCGCAAATCGTGTCCTGCTTGCTGATGAAGAGGACACCATTTTTTGTTTTTCTTGTAACCATTAGTCGGAGCTTTGGCCTTGCCACGACT
Source organism: Ampelocalamus luodianensis (assembly GCA_036346255.1). Taxonomy (NCBI): domain Eukaryota; kingdom Viridiplantae; phylum Streptophyta; class Magnoliopsida; order Poales; family Poaceae; genus Ampelocalamus; species Ampelocalamus luodianensis. The sequence continues at coordinate 41,081,943 of CM070620.1, read as the reverse complement.
AGTATAATCTTTTCTTCCTTTTGTAGATTTTTCAGGAACAGTCAGAACCTCTTTATCGTTGGCTCTGCCATGTTTCTTTTTCTTGAGAGTCTTCTTTAGTTTCTTTTCCGCCCTATCTAAGTCAGGTTGGGGGATCTTATCCTTTCGATCAACAGCTTCATTCCACTCGACCGCTTCACTGGCCGTAGCGTACTTGTCAGCCATGTCGAAGAGCTCGATGGTTGTTCGTGGAGGATGTATAGCTAAATCCTCCGTAAACCTTCGATTTCTTAATCCCGCTTTGAAGGCTTGGATAACGGAAGATCTCGCGACCTCGGTATTGAGTTACGGACTTGGCTAGATCTTTTAATATACTACGGAGAGTCTCGTTTGATTTTTGCCGTATCCTATGGAGATCGTCTTCCTTTCGTATGCATCATACGCACTCAAAATTTGCAATTAAAAGGTCGCAGAGTTGCTCCCAAGTATACACGGATCCGATCGGAAGGTTAAGCAACCAAGATCGGGCTGATCCTTCTAATACTGTAGGAAGATAATTCGCCATTACATTTTCATCACCACCTGCAGCTCTGATAGCGGTGGTGTATATCTGGAGAAATTCTAAGGGATTTTGGGTCCCATTGAATTTATCCATATTGGCCGGTCGGAACCTATTTGGCCAACGTACAGCCTGGAGCCCTGCTGAGAAAGCTCGACAGCCTGTGATAGTTTCGTGGCGCCTTCTTTGAAAAGGCGCTGGATTGTAATCGGTTGGAGATCGATTTCTAGGAACAGATTGTCGATGCTCCAATGTCCCGATCCGGTCGTGGACGTTAGTAAAACGCCTTCGACCGCTTGTTCGCTCGGATGATGCCGAGATCACGAGTCCAGCGATGGTTCGTCTCGGCGACGGTGATGGCGAGGATTCTTGAAATAATCTCCTCCTCGTGGATCGTTGGTCGGAATCGTCGAGGTGGTCGCAGTGTCAATTGATCCCCAATGCGACCATGTAGGCTTCTGCTTTGGGAAGAATGCTGTGATGAAGTCATGGTCTGACTTTGCGGGTGCCTTCGTTCCCGATAAGCTTCTGCGCGCTGCATTGTCTGTTGGATAATCTCCGATACTTGACCTGCGAGTTGGGCAAAACACGAGTCTGCCGGGCAGGTCGAAGTATTTAAAATATCCCCGACTCATTGCGCAGTTTTGTATAGTTACCGAAGGTCTCGAGGGATTTCTGCCAGAAGAAGGTGTTTGATGGCTTACATCCTCCGACCTTCTGGTGGATCTTGCCCGGTCCCTCACATTGGTTTGGGAAGGATCAAGCGTATTAACTGGTGAACATCTACCAGTTCTGTCACCTCCGGCATTTGGTGCTTGACCACCCGTACCATCTCCATTAGGACGTGGTGGCGAGGCAATGTGTGGAGGACCGTACACGGCATTGTGATCCGTATCTCCGATCGCATTGACCTCGTGCTTCCAGCAGCGGTCCTCTGATGAGCTTCCATCGTAATCAACGGAGAGCCTCTCAGAGCTTCTGCGAGAAGCTTCCACGACGGAGAGCAGTCGGTGATCAGCACCTCCTGAGGTTTTTGGAAGGACCTCAGCCTGATTCGGCGAATCGCTGATCGAATGCTGAGCTTTATCATCCCCACTTGTTTTACGGCCAATGGAGGTTTCATTGACACCGTCACTAAGTGTCGGTTGGCTCCTGGAATTACTAGAAGCCGCTGGTGAGTACCTATCAACCATGATCGCATCAAAGGTATGTTGAACTTCGGGTTGCGGTGTTGAATTTTCGTCACCTTTCTTGCTGGTCCAAAGGGCCGGGCTTGCTGAGGATTTGGGGTGTTCCGAACTGGTCGGAAACACTTCCTCTGAGACCGCCACTGATCATAGCGGTGTGTCTTCATCCATCCGGTTGTCTTCGCCGATTTCTGCCCTGGGCGAGCCGGCAGAGGAGGATGATGAAGAGATTCCGTTTTCCTCCATGGCACGCATACATGCATCCATGTCGAGGTCGGCGTAGTCCTCCAAGTCGAACCAATTTTCTTCATCCCAACTTCCCGCCATAACCGCATCAGCGATCACAGACGGGGAATGGACAAAGATTTGATGAGCAGAGAAAAATCTTCTGAGATTCCACGCCGCGTTCCCCACGGACGGCGCCAGCTGTAGACGATCAAGACGTCGATCTTACGAAAATAGAAAGGAGAAAATGACATGGGAAATCTCAGGGAATAATGGGACTGCTCTTTTATTAATATGAACTGGAATTTACAAGGTATATCCTAAGGACTCTGCTTGCCCTCTTGCTAACTTAGAACTATTACACGAATCTATGGCTTGTGCTTTTTGTCTTCCTTCTTCTGTTGCCTTTTTCCTCTCCCTTGATCCGCCCAGGTTCCATCTTTAAATAGCCCTCGAAGAGGTGGCAGTTACTTCCGGAGAAGGCGCCTGATGCGAAGCGTTGCATCTGGTCGGAGTCAAGTGACGGTTGATACAGAATCAACCGTTTGGCGGTTATATGTCTATGAAACATATAACCGCACGGAGGTTGTTCACTGGTGTGTCTTGGATAAGATACGTCGTATGGAATATGCACGTGTTCCATTCATCATACGGTAGAGAATATACCTTGGAATCAGTTCTTACCTTCTACGAGCGATTCTCCGGCCTAAGCTTAGCTTGGGCCTTCGTCCGACCAGGGTACCCATTATGTAACCTCTGGAATCTCTACGACCAGTGAGGTCGTGCACCTCAAAGGTTACGACCATGAAGACGTATGGTCTTTTATATATTAAAGATAATATATAGATGTTTTAATCCTCGTCAACATTGGTTCTTGATATAAAATTATAATCCTCATGATTGGCTCCAATTTTGCACATGGTGGATTCCACCTCTTTATGTGAGCCAAACTCCCAATGCATCTCCAAGTACCTATTTATCAATTAAGCACCTTTTGGTACCCAAACTTGGTTGGGTCCTTGAATGTTAGTCACAATAGATTTAGGCACCCAAATGGCCCTAGTAATAATCTTAGGTGAACCAACACATCTAGCAAACACATTGCTATATTTATCCTTCCTAAGAAAATAGTGATCATTATAGACAATGGGCTTAGGAGTGATACCTTTGGGACATTCCTTACTAAAGTGTCCATTTTCCCGACAATTGTAGCAAGTTGGGGTTTTGCTTCCCCTTCTTGTCTTCTTATCTTGGTCATTTCCGGTTTGCCTCTTCTTTGATGACATTGGCTTGTCATCAACCTTGTTAGGGCACACCGAGGCAAAATATCCCTTTTGATGGCAATCAAAGCACTTGACATTCTTCGTGTGTCTTTCATTATGCATTGTCTTGCTATTTTCTTTCTTCTTAAGAGTGGAGCCAATTCCTCTCTTGTCATCCAAGGTCCGTTGCTTGCTTAAGATATCATCAAGAGAGGCTTTACCTTTGTAGCACTTTTTCAAGTCAATTGTCAATTTTGTGACTTGGGCCTTAAGCTCTTTATTTTCCTCTACAAGGTTAGTATCATAAGACATAGAGAAAATAGATGCATCTAATTTTGAGCAACAAGGCATATCAAGCAAATCATCACAAGAGATGGATATGCTAACCTTAGATGAAATGCAAGACCTAGGAGCTACACATGGCATATCATCTAGTAAATCACATGTAATGCCTATATCCACCTTAGACTTATTTAGCTTATTAGGAGGAGAGTTTCATATTTATCTTTTAGAACATCATAGTTATTTTGAAGTGAGACGTACTCTTTCTTCAAAATTTTGAATTTTAATTTCTCCTTTCCTAAATACTCATTAAGCTCTTCAAGCATATTCATCAACTCATCATATGAAGGCTCATAATCATTATTTACCTTATCATTACCTTTTGCCATAAAGTAATGAGTTGATGTGAAGGAGCTTGTGGATTCGCCATTGTCGGAGCTAGAGGTTGAGCATTCTTCTCCCGATATCCACTCTTATATGCAATCCTCATTAGTTGAGGTGGATATTTCATAATTATCTTGAAGTTGTGTCCACATCTCATGAGCATTCTTGAGATTGCATATTTCATTGAACACTTCTACACTCAAAGCACTAAATAAAGCGTTAATTACTTGAGCGTCGAGATGTACGCATTTCTCTTCCTCATTTGTTGGAGCAAGAAGATCCAATGGAGGAGAAAAGCCTACATCTACAATCCGCCATATATTTTGGCTCATGGCTTTAAAATAACATGACATGCGGATTTTTCAATTAGCATAATTTGTGCCATTAAATAAAAGTGTCTCACCGAGGTGCACTATATCACTAGTCGTCATCCTTTACTCTCTAGACGGATAAGTCTAAAAAATAAGAGACCAAGCTCTAATATCACTTGTAAAATCGAAGAGGCCGACTAGAGGAGGGTGAATAGGCGGTTTTAAAAATATCTAAGACTAAAACCGATTTCTAATGCAGAAGCATAAAACAATACGATTTTGCACAATTCAAGCCTAAATCAACTAGTCTTTACTAAGTGCATCAACAATTCCAAGACTATTGATAATGATAGTAATCATACAAGATGAACAAGCAATTTAATTCTAGGAATGTAAATTACACAAAGTAAATTGCAATAGAGTAAAGCACAAGAATGCAAACTACAATGACACGATGATGTTTTACTATAGTGTTCGGAGACTTGCCGGTCTCCCCAAACCACTCACAACACACCGAGCCTTCTCACAAGCATCTTGAGAAGAACACCGAACCATGACGCCTCCACGCTGTTTAGGTGTCGGCAAACACCAATAGTAATAAGTTGAATCCTCTCGCTTGACTCTCACCAAGTGCAACACATGCACAATTGGACGCTCAATCTAATTCTAGTTGCAACACAAGCAACTAGACCCTTCCCATTTGCTCACAAGGTGCAACACATGCACAATTGAGAAGAGAAGCTCACATCAGCTCAAGAGAATGAAATGGGATACCAAAACTTGCCCTCTAACTGGCCAATGTGAGTATTTATAGTCCACACACAAAAACTAGCCGTTGGAGGAGAATCTGCTGAAAATCAGGGAAACCTGATCAGTTCGCAGGCACAGGGCCGGTCAGTCCGGGCTACAGTGCAACGGCTATAAAACTAGCTGTTAGACACAATTCCCGGTCAGTCCGCCCTCACAGGGTCCGGTCTGAACGGACCCCCAGTTAGTCCGAGCCTTTTGGGAGGAAGAAAACCAAAAAACACGCCCTCTGGAAAATGTTGATCGGCCTTATAAGGGCGGTCAGTCCGTAGGCATATGGGCGGTCAGTCCGAGCTTTCAACTACGGTCAGTTCGGCCCTGGATTTCAGCACAGGCGACACTCGGAAAAACGGTCATAACTTTTGACTCTGATGTCGGAATTGAGTGATCTTGGACTCTATTAAAAGCTTATTCAGAGGGCTACACAACCCACCTGATTGCATAATCTCAAACACATTATATCAATCCAAAAAAGCACAAGAACTTTAGAGAGTCACAACCATGATCTAGGTCTAAGGAAATAGCAACAAGCAATTTTAGACCATGTCAAGGGAACATACATGAATCCCAACAATTTGCAAAACATATTTGCAAACTTAGATCATGCCACAAGGAGTAGGTACATGGACTTCAACCATTTGCAAAATATATTTGCAAAGTATAGTCACATGCTACAAGGATTAGACGTATGAGCCTCAACTATTTGCAAAACGCATTTGCAAATAATAGCATCATACCACAGAGACCTAGAGCAAGCAAGATTGAGCTATCAACACATGATGAGACTCAACCTACTAGACAAGACCCCTCTTAATAGTACGACAACCTATACTACCAATCCGGTCTTTCAATCAAACACCGAGACCGGTAAACACTAGGAACACATCCTTAGCCCTAGTCATACCTTTGCCTTGCACATCTTCTTGAATCTTGATGACGCATATCTTCACTTTAAGTCCGGGTCCTTGATTTGCATCAACCTATGATGCATCCTTCACGTGTCTTCCATCAACACATGATGGGTCTTTGCTTGACTTGATGATCAACTCATGGTCATCTCCTCTTCTTGAACATCATCAACACATGATGATTTTCTTTTCTTCGGGATCTTGACTTGATGACGATCAACTCATGATGCCATCCAAAGTCTCCATTACCCTGGAACATAATCTATTCATCCAACTAGTGGAAAATGTTAGTTCCACAATATGATTGTTGTTAATTACCACAACATACCATTAACTCATAATGGTGGGACAAGATACTTCAATCTTTCCCTCTTTAGTAATTGACGACAACCACCTCAATTACAAATAATTGAATGTACATTTGTATGAGTATATATGAACTACACAAGTTGTATATACTCAGAAGATATATTTCAAAGTAAAGATCATTAATATATGTGGAAAAAAGGATAGAGATCAATACTAATGAAACCACAAAACATAGAGTGAACTCCCCATAAATATGTGCATACAAAAATGTGTAAGAAGAACATATGCACATATTCAAGTTTACTTTGTGGAGTTCAACCTATATTTGGATTCGAGAAATGCAACAAGATATGATAAAAATGATGTTGAGTGCATACCTCTTTGATTTTCACCTTTATATCCAACTGAGACTAAACAATAGGTATATCAAACAGGAGAGTTAGTCTCACAAATAGATTTGTCATTAATCACCAAAATACCCCCATTAACTCATAATGGCGGGTCTAGATTCTTAACCTCCCCCGTTTGGTTGCCAAAACCATCACCCCCTGCGCCTCCCTCCACCTCTGATCAGCACCTCCAGCAGCGCCATGCCCTCCTGGTGAAACTCCTTGCTGCTGGCCAATTGGAGGAAGAAGGCGATTGCTCTTGTGGAGGCCAGCCAATAAGAAGAAGAAGAGGAAGGGAAGGAAGGGAGAAAGGAAGGAGGGATCGCGGGCTGGTGCGTGCATTCATCAGTGGTTCTATACGGGTAAATCCCATTCCCCTTTCGACTAGTTGTTTAGGACAGTCAGGTTTGGCTGACGTTTTTGATGAGGTTAACTACGGAATCTGTCCTGGACGCCTCCTAGAGAGTTGTGGGCGACGTCGCTATCTTTTTGTAGAGTATTAGATCACATTGTTTGGACGAGCGGTTTAGGGGTTATGAATTTCGTAGCACTGCTGTTCTGCAGTTCTATCGTAACCCTGACAGTTAATGGTAATCGGTCTGTAGCGATTATTAAATGAAATATTTAGAAGATCTCACTATAACTAAAGATGTAGGTTATTGTCTAAGGTTTACAGAAAGGTAAAGACCATAATTTTTGGATGTATGGACTGAAAGTTATGTTAGATTTAGTGCAGCTGTCCAGAAGTCCTGACGAGAATTAGCTGTTCGGTTAATTAGTTTGGTAAGGGTAGAAGACGCCCGAATCTGGAAAGCTCACCAACTAGGTTTAGGTGGGGAATTTTATAATATTTCCAAAATGTCTAAGAACGCCACATTTGGGTCTTTGGTAAAAAAAGTTATGGATTTTTTAAGGGGACTGTCTGTTGAGGGGACAGACTGATATTCAGGATTTTGGAGTTGGGGTTGCACAAAAGATTATAGCGAGTTTGTATTTGCTTCTAGTTTTGTTCTTGTCCCGAATCGCTATCTTAGGTGCTTATTAAATTAATCCAGGTGGAGATTGGGTCCAGGGGCAGCACCCTCTTCGTGTCGTCCATCTTCGCATGGTTGAGGCAAGTACAGTTAGTGGTAGATTATTCATGAGTGATTGTTAATGTTTGCTAGAATTATGAATGTATGTGCTATTCATGGATGCTAGAATCATAAGAATGTCAATGATCATGAATGCTAGAAGTATAAGTAAGTTTTAGTCATGCATGATGCTGCTGTATTTACATGTTAATGATGGATAGAAGAATTGTACATGTGCATCATGTTATCATATTTGAGGCTTGATCACGTGGTGACCAAGCAATAATTTGAGGTCCCCGTCATGTATATGACAGGATTGTAGTCCCCACACTTGTGGACTGTGGACTTGTGGTCCCTATACTTGTGGAGTATGGGCTCTTGGTCCCTATGCTTGAGAGCACGAGCATGGGTATACATCGACGATTGCATACCCTGCATTACTTGTAAAATGCAAAGAGAGTCAAAGAGAAAGGATGCATTGAGCATTGCATAAGCATGTGATATGATATACTGTAAAGACTTGAGAATGGTTGTTGATGTTATAATCATGAGTTATATTGTCTTATTATTTGTACTTTGTTGAGTCTGTGAACTCACTCTTACTGTTGTTTATGGTTTTAGGTACCCCTTACAAGAATAGCATATATGGGAGGGACTAGAACTAAGAGTGGTTGCACAATTGATGAGGACATCAACCCTCTGGATACGAGCGCTACTCCATTCCATGGTACAAGGAAGGTTTCCAAGTCACTTTGTGTCCAAGCAAAGCAAGAGTTCAAGTTGGACACGTTCTGGAATCCAGTTCGGCCTCCGGAGATAGCCCTGACTTTAAACAAGCATAACTTTTGCATACGAACTCCATTTGAGGTCCACGAGTACTTGATTGAAAGCTTATCTCATCCTCTTTCAAACGAATCTAGCCTCACCTCCAAATTATTTCTGTGTGCACCGCAATCATCAAAAGAAGGTGTTGTGTCACCTATTTGGGCCAAATTGGGCTTTGTAACCTATTTAGGCCGGCCACCTCCTTGGCCACCCCCCTTGGGCTGCACTATTCACTGCCATACTGTTCACATAAATAGTACCCATGAATAGCACCACCCCCTTAGCTCTTGGATATGTGCGGCTCCCCCTCCCCTATATAAGGAGGCCGCACCCCTCTAGTTTTCCTTGGATTTTGTTTATGTTTAGTTTGCCTTCGTTGCAACTTGTATCTTTTGCGTCTGTCGACTAGACCACCCAATTAAGATCCTTATTCAGAATCCCATCTCAATTCAAATATTTTAATTCCTATTTGCAATTTCATATTGCTTTATCTTGTTCTTGCGTCTTCTTTGGTGTATGCAGAAATCGACCTTCGTGGTCAGGTCATCCGGGTATTCGTGCACGGTTGATAACGACTTGTCGAGCAGTTCAGCGATTGCATGGTTTCGAGCCTTGCCTATTCGTAGCCAGGATCATGAGAGTTGAGCGACGCCTACCGAACTTATCGCTCTCATCGAAAGATCAGGCCAACAATCGGACCTTCGGGTTCATCAACAATGGTACGAACCATTCATTTTGAAATAAATTGGTTGATGATTTAGTTTTGAGTAAACTGTTTAAAAGATTATTTATGATTGCGCCTTATGTTTGGAATATTGATTGTTGCTGGAAGAATCTGTCTGAACCTCCGGTATAGCCATCTATACAAAGGAGGTTCTGTCAAAATTTAGTAAAGAAAAACTTAGTTTTTGTTGTTAATCTTATAGTTTAGTGGCATTCCAAGCTCATGTTGGGCTGGGGTGTTACACCCTAAGCATGTCCATGACCATGGATATGGCTTTTTAAACAGTTTTAACTCAGCAGAGATTGTACAACTTTGCCCACAAGAGATAAATCAACTTATAATATCCTATCACAAACTTCCGAAGGTGCGTGACTAAGTGATTATCACAAGGCCTTTACAAAGCTCCTTCCCAACCCAGTTTTGCCCACTAAGGTTTCAACACTGAATGTCATCACGACCAGACAGGGCCCCTCTCTTGCACCATTGTGAATATCCATCCCGAAATTCACGCTTCCAAAAAACAGAACTAGAATTGAAATATTACTAATTAATTAGCTAGATCCATCCCATACTGGACATGTGGTTGCACGATATGGCCCAGTTCAATAGCGTATAAGATTAAGTCCTTGACAAGTTACTCGGGCAAGAATACCCATCCAAAATAATGTGTCTCACGCACCCCCTTTACTGCATGATCACTCGTCTGAGCATAAATCATTTTGTACACCCAAACCAATAACAATCTCTGTCATGGCACAAAATTTTACAATAGCAGCATTGCACCACAACTCATACAAGAGTGACATTGCAACACAGTTGCACAACAGTGGCATCGCACCACAATTCCATATATCATTAAGTCAAATTCAACATTATTGACACATGTGATCATGAGCACATCATAACTAAGCATGACCTAGCATCTCTACAATACCCATGTTGGTGATACGAATATATCCAACTAATAATGACCATCCTATGGTGACAAATAATTTATGATCTTCAAATAATCAATAGAGACGTAGTGATAAATAGATGATTGACTATTCCCAAAAGCAGTTGATATAAAGATAACATGTAATTTGATATAAATCAATATAATTGTAAAATCCCAGGTTCAATATGATCAAAGGACTATGATTTGCCTTGAATTTGCTTAGTTACCACACATGGATCTTCAAAGCTTGCTTCTACTCCTGCTCCTTGAAACAGATTGTCTAACGAGAGAGAAAAGAACAGGTGAAGCACAAATAAATCTCAAATAAAATCCAAAAATAGAAACACAAACTCTAAAAGAAAGAGCTTAATTTTAGATGAATTGAGGAATTTGAACGGACCGAATCGGAGATCGGACGAAGGAGAAGGGGCTCTCGGAAGATTTGTTGGAAAGGAAAAAGAGAGAGAAAAAAAATAATATTTCCCAGAATATTCCTTTAGATTTAATTAAAGAAAAACTATGAAGGCTGACAGGTGGGCCCTACTGATTTTTCTGATTTTACAAATTAAAAGAAAATCCAGAAAAAGGATTTAAAGGCTGACGGGTGGGGCCTTGGTCTATGGACCAAGTCCACGTGGTTGGCTCGGTTCATGGTGGACAGGGTGCACACGGGTGGACATGGTGCACACTGTCCACTAGAAGGCAAGGGGGAGGGATCAACCAAACCCTAGCACCCCTGTTACAGTACCACCACCGCAGTGTAGCATACGGGTACTGTAGCACTCCCCTTCCCTGCTGCTATGCCAAGAGGAGGAGAAGAGGAAAAAGGAAGGAGAGGAAGGAAGAAGAAGAAGAAGAAAGGAAGGAAGAGGAAGTGGGAGAAGGAAGAGTAGAAGGGAGATCTCACGGATTCTTCAGTGGTTTTCATTGCGTTCTTAAAGGGAGACCCTCAGATCCCCTTGCTTTGTTTATTAGTTTTGCGATTTGGCGACAGCGGGTAGTAGATTGATTGTCTGTAGTTTGTAGTGCGCTGTAGGTTTGAGATACGAAATGCAAAATTTTGGATTCATCACCTCCTAGAGATTTGTGGGTAAAGTCTTTAGCTTTCAATAAAATCCTGAATCACATCGTTTGGATGAACAGATCTTGAGTTATGAATTTCACAACACTATTGTCCCGGGTTCTGTCAGGATTCTGGTAGGTTGTAGTAATTGGATGATAAAAATTAGTTAACGAAATAATTAGAGGATCCAACCAACATGAATATTGTAGGTGATTTCATAGGGTTTCCAGAGAGCTCAAGAACCTAATTTTTCGATAATCATACTGAAATTTATGAATATTTTAGTTCTGTTGTCCAGAATAACTGCCAAATTCTGGTAGTCGTAATAATATGTATAGTAAAAATAATAAATGACAAAATTAGGAAGTCCAACCAACTAGAATAATGTGGATAATTCTGTAAGCTTTTCAAAAAATCCAAGAACACCATTTTTGGGTAAACAGAAGGAAAGATATGATTTTTGGAAGATGACTGTCCGGTTTTGGGATAGAACGATGTTTTGTGTTGCGCTTAGGGGCATAGATAGTTAAGTAATTTTTATTTAATGTTGTATGCTTTGGAATGTCTCCTTAGTGAGGTTATTAATTGTTCAGGTAGTGGCGTGAATCCGGCGATAGCACCCTCTTCCCATCACCCTACTCCACACGATTGAGGCAAGTACAATAGTGGGTAGAATATGTTGTTGCATGCACATGTTGATTAGTATTCATGGAATGTTAATGCTTTGCGAATGTGAATTTTTATTCATAGCCTTACAGTTGTTGTTACATGCATATGTTGATTAAGTGTAGTGGTTCATGTGCATCATTACATTATCCTTAAGTCTTGGACTACATGGTAGCCAAGTATTGATATATTTGAGGTCCCCGTCATGTTTTAGACGGGCATAAGGTCCCCACACTCGTGGAGTGTGAGCTTGAGGTCCCTGAGCTAGAAGGCACATGCATGAGTATGCATCGACGGATGCATACTCCGCATTACCGGTATATGCAAAGAGAAAAGTATGTGCATTTGTAGCATTTTCATTGCATGGAAATGGTAGTTTAATTGTTGAGATATTGTTGTTGTAATACCCCAAAAGTACTAGGAAGAGTTATTGGGAGAGAGTTATCTGAATTAAGAAAAGGACTAAATAGAAAATAGTTAATTCAACTTTGAGAGAGGGGGGTTTCTGCTAAAGCCTGGCAACCTGGGCCTGGGCCTTGGCCCATTAGGCCTAGAGGTGACCGGCCATAAGGGGGGAGGCGCCACCCTCCCCCAAACCCTAGCCACCCCCACTCCTCCCCTCCTCTCCCCCTTGGCCACCACCCCCCTATTCCCCTCTCCCCCTTGGCCGCCACCCCTAGATCCCTGCACCTCCTCCCTCCCTGACCAGCAACCATGGCTGCGCATCCTCCCCATGGTGTGTCTCCTTTGCCTGCTAATTGGAGGAAGGAGACCTTCCTTGTGGTGGCCGGCCCAGAAGATGGAAGAAGAAGGAAGAAACAAGAAAGAAGGGGAAGGAGGGAAGGAGAGTGACCACGTGGTGGTTCGTGTGTTCTTCAGCGGTTCTTTAAGGGTAAATCCCAATTCTCTTTCGATTAGTTTTTTAATTGTATAATTTGGCGTTGTCGGTATTAGATCGGTTTTTGGCAGTCTGTATTGCTTGACTGTTTTGAGGATGTTAACTATGAACTTTGATCTATCCATCTCCTAGAGAATTGTAGGTGACGTCAATACCTTTCTGTAGAGTACAATATCTCGTCGTTTGGACGAGCGGTTCAAAAGTTATGAATTTTGTAGCGCTCCTATTCCGTAAATCTACTATGATTCTGATAGTTTTTAGTAATCAGACTTAAGCGGATAGATAAAGGAATTTCTGGGAGGTCTCACTATAACTAAAGATGTAGACAATTGTCTTATCTTTTAGGGAAGCTAAAGAACACGAAATTTGGATCATTATTCTGAAAGTTATGATAGTTTTAATATCTCTGTCCAGAAACCTGACGTGAATTAGTTGTTCTGTTCATCAGCTTGGTAGGGATAGTAGATGGCCGAATCTGGAAGGCTCACCAACTAGGTTTAGATGGGGGATTTGATAAAAAATTTAGAGAGTCCAAGAACGCCCCATTTGGATCTCTGTACTAAAAGATATGAATTTTTTATTATGACTGTCTGTCAAGGGGACAGACTGCTGTTCAGGATTTTGGAGTTGGGGTTGCGCGAGAGAGTATAGTATTTTGTAAATCTCTCTAGCTTGTTTTGGTCCAGTATTGTTATCTTAGAGTGTTGGTTGACTTACCTTAGGTGGGGGATTGGTTCTAGGGGCAGCGCCCTCTTCGCGTCCTTTGTTCTCGCACGGTTGAGGTAAATACATTGTTTGATACATTGGTTGTGAATGCTTGATCATGATTACGTGTATTTGATACATGATAGCGATGCATGGTTGTTGGCATGATTTGTGTACTAATACTGGTGAATGCTCAAAGTATGATTAAGTTCAGTTCATGTATGATGTTACTGCTTTTGGCATGTTGATGATGGATAGAGAACTGTGCATGTGCATATTGAGATCATGTTGAGGCTTGGTCATGTGGTGACCAAGCATGCATATCTTTGATGTCCCCGTCATGTATATGACGGGCTTGAGGTCTCCACACTTGTGGAGTGTGGGTTTGAGGTCCCCTTTACTTGCGGAGTATTGGGCAATTGGTCCCTGCGCTTGCGCACAGACATGGGTATGCAGCGACGGTTGCCTACTTTGCATTACCGGTAAAATACAAAAAGAGATAAAGAGAAGTGATCCTTGAGCATTGCATATGCATGTGGAATGATTTAATGATATGCTTCTGGAAGTGGATGCTGATGTTATAATTTTGTATTGTATGTCTTTTATATGTACTTGTTGAGTCTTTAGACTCACCCTTGTTGTTGTTGTTGTTTTAGGTACCCAATCCAAGAACGAAATGCATGGGAGGGAGTAGCTTTATGTTCGCACACACACTGCCATGAAACTTTGATAGTTGATTAAATTACATATTGTACTTAATAAATGAGCAAACTGCTTAAGGGATTGATTAGGTTATGTTTACGCGTTGGATTATTTGTAATAATGATGAGTAGCATATTCTTTTGGATAATTGTGATCATGCTTTAGTCACTTAGTATATCATGAGTGCCTATTGTTTATTCTGCGAGTTGGATTCTTGATTTTGATACTTGTACCTGTTGAAACTCCTAGAATAGTTAGCTAAACAAAGGAGATTCTGTCGGATTTAGTAAAGTGTCATGTTTTTAATTTGTTGTATTGTTAGTTTAGTAGCATTCCAAACTCAGGCCGGGCTGGGGTGTTACAGTTGTGGATGATAGATTGGTTTAGAAGTAAAGTTTGTTTAGGATATTTGGTCTAATTGTCTTAATTGTACTTTGTTGAGTCCTGGACTTACACTTGTTGCTTGTTTATTTTTTTTTTTTAGGTACCCTTTCTGAGGATGACATTCATGGGAAGGGCTAGATTCATCTGATGCACTCTTCACTTCAATAAACACTAGTCTTAATAAATCAGCAACTTGAGTTTATTGAAGAATCCTAGAACATAATGTTTCAGTTTTATGTTCACCCTTCGAGGTATTTTTTATTAATTGTAATAAGAGTCAGATGGTGACTCCATGGTAATCCTTATTATTGCTATCTTGGAGGCTGTTATAGTATTATCGTATTTAGATTTCTGTTAGATACTTATTAACCTCTTCTCAAATGTTAAAAGTTACAAAGGAGATTCTGTCGAATTGTGGATGAAAATCTTAGTTTATTTTTATGTTATGTTTTCCTTAGTAGCATTCTAGGCTCATGTGGGCTGGGGTGTTACAGTTGGTATCAGAGTAGGCTTTACGTCCGTAGTGAATAGATTAATTAAAAATTTGCTAATAGCTAATCAACTTAAAATTTGACACACTGGTGCACAGTAGGATGGGGAATGGGCAAAGCATTGCATTTATGTTTCCATTATGTCGCATTGATGATTGCTGGTATGAATTGATTATGTATGCTTATGATTTGATTATATGATTGTTATCTGTGGAGATAGTCGACGTCGAGAGGTAGAGTTTGGTTGTGGCCATGGGCATGGCCAGGTTGTGCCACTGGTTGGGGAATGAAAGTAGTAGAGTGTTTACCTTGAGTAAACTAATTCCAAGCATTGAGCATGGGTTTCTTTGGGAATGGTTATTGTCTTCCTTGAGTTTAGATTGGATATTCTTGTTATGGTTGCGGTTGATGAATTTTCTTGGGTGAGTGGTTATAATGTAGTTGGACGTTTTTCCTTGGTTTTTTTGGTTCCATAAAGCGATCATTTCTTCCGATTGACGAGAGTTGTGCTGCTTGTTAACGTTGTTGATTCGCAAGGTTGATAATTCATTGGAAAGGTTTGTCTTTCTTGTTGGGAAAACATGATTCGCTTATTCGCTTGGTACTTTGGATAATATGAATTGTCCTTTGCGAGTTTTTTAGCATGTGGAAGCTTTGATTCTACGTATTTCTTTTAGAGTAGTTGGAGTGTTGAAGTTTAATGCTTCTCTTTTTCGAAAGAAAGCATAAAAAAACCTTTTGCGATGTCTTGTTATGTTTAAGCAAGAGGTGGTAAACATAGAAGTTCATTAATTAGATATGAGTTATCAAGTTGGGTCTATAGCGTTATGCATAATCGATCTTAACCAAGATCCGTGGAAGTAAAGATGATTAAATTGGTGTTGTCTTAGAATAATTACATGATGAACTATGATTAAAGGTATGTCTATATTTACTAGGAATCCGAGATTTATTAAGTGTGAGATATTGATGAATTGGGCTGATCATTAAAATTGTTGAAATTGGAAAACTTCTTGGATAAGTTGGATTAATGAGTCTACATGGATTAATCTAACCGTTAGTGATGGTTAAGTTAAGGATGTGTTCGACTGTCGTCTTAGTAGATAATAATCTAAAAATTTTCTTTAATTGGCTACTTAATGATCTTATATATGCTCGTGGGAATGCAAATAGAGAAAGGACATAAATTCATTCATGATTGAATAATCATCAACTGTTTATGATAACCTTTAGATTGGAATTAGTGTGCACTAAATTGGTTTTGAGCATCGTTAATAGGTGAATGGTTGAAATTTAAAAGTGATTTTTACCTGTGTGTTTTGCGAGGATGACTTGTGACTGCATGCCCTTGTTAAAAGAGGTTTGCTTTGATAGTGCGGTTTGTGTATTAGATATTCTCTAGAATAAGTTGACTGCTACAATCTTATTGAGATAACAAAAATATTATGAAATAACCTATTGTGTTTCTTTTGAAAAGGTTTATGATGGGATTTAATAGGTGGCATGTGCTTGCATGATGGTGAAATTATCGGATAATAGTATGCCTTTGATGAAAGGGTTTTGGTAGAACCTTTTAAATTGTATAGTAGCTCCCCTCTAAAATAAAGTGGTTGCTGTAGTGAGGTTGTATGGTTTTGGTATATTCACAGTGTGAGGACGAGATGATAAAGTAGTGTGAAATAATTTGCTGAGCTTTGGGGGGCTTTATAAAGGAAGAGTAGACGATGACGTTTTTTGTTAAGAGTATATTATTCTTGATGTTAGTAAATTGTCTACAATGGATTGTTACTTGTGGGAGTGGTGTTGGTTCTTTTAGAGAGAAAGTAATTTGAACGCCTTTCATAATATCAGTTAAATGAGATGTTTGGAGTTTTGCATTCGTGATCCTTTAGAAATTCATGATTTATGTCGTAGCTGAATCTAGTTTGAGCAAAGTGACATATTGGAAGGTTCTATCAGTTCTAAAGTAATTCACGAGATTTGATCTTAAAGGTTCTTTTATTTAAGTTGGCAAAGTGATGTTGTAATCAAAGAAAAATAGTTTCCTTTGTTAAATGAAAGAGTGTAGTAGAGGTTTTGAGGTTGGAGTCAAGTCTTATAGCTTGCAGTATTTTTGAAATGTGCTTAACCTTGTTGTTGGCCACATAAGAGTTTCTCGAACTTCAAAAGAAATGTTTTGTTCTTATTGGTTGAGGTTTGATATTCTCTTCTTGTGAGACTTGTGCCCTCAATTGTGGTCTCGTCTTTTGTCTTCTGAGATCATTACTATTTGATTATTCCATTGGCCTTGTGTTTACTGCA
This sequence comes from Ampelocalamus luodianensis, assembly GCA_036346255.1. NCBI lineage: Eukaryota > Viridiplantae > Streptophyta > Magnoliopsida > Poales > Poaceae > Ampelocalamus > Ampelocalamus luodianensis. The sequence goes on along the minus strand of CM070620.1, from coordinate 41,064,572 downwards.
AGTGGTAAATATTTTTCTATGGGTTGAAACTTGGTTCCATTTACCTCTTCTTTTGAGAAAGGGATAATGAATTTGTTTTACAAAACCTTATAGAGTGTATTGTGACAACTGGTTGATGGTGGTCAAGTGAATGACCTTGTGAGACTTTGGGAGTCAAGTTGTGTGAGGTGCATTGAGTGATAAATTGATTTCTTGGAATAACCCTTGGAGAGGATTTGATTTAAATAGAATGTTTGTCTTTGGGGCTAAACTGATTGCATTGTTGCAACTAATAGAACCTATAATAGTTTGTGGTCCAAGGTCTTTTGTTCATTTTGGATGGAACATTAGAATTATCGAAAGTATGGAAATCTTGATCACTTTATTAGAGTATCGCGATTGGGTAAATTGCAAGGTTGTGTAGGTGATTTATGATGGTGTAGTTTAGTGAGAATGGGATTAACGAAGCAATCGAATCATTATGGCAATTACTAGCACAACAAGGATTGTTGAGTTGTTGTCAAGTATGACTTGGTTTTAGTGAGTAACCCTCTGGGAGTTAGAATCTCTCTGAAGATAATTTGGTCGAGAATATGTTTACATGTCAGTGTTAATGATTGAGTATGTTTGGTTTGTGGGAATTTTAGTCATCAAGTTTGAGGGTTTCCGTATCAGTTACAACAAAATATATTTATAGGAGTCTTAGAGATTGAGAAGTATGTTTGGTTTGTAGGAATTTTAGTCATCAAGTTTGAGGGTTTCCGTATCAGTTACAACAAAATATATTTATAGGAGTCTTAGAGATTGAGAATTGGTTTGGTGTTCTATGCTAGATCCTTAGTTGCCCAATTATTATGTGTAGAACTAGTAGAATAATAGTGTATTTCGAATAATGAGATGATCATTGATAGAATCCTTTTGATGTAATACATGAGAGTGTGTGATGTGAATTCCGAGTTGTTTATTCTTAATGGATTGAGGCGATGTGATTGCGTGTGAAATCTATTTTGAGATGCATTGGGAGTCATCTGTCAAAGTAATTCCGTCAGTAGAGGAGTTGGCTAGAGTATGTTTTTGTGGAGTCATTAGAGCCTCTCTACAAAGGTGTGGATGATGAATTCGATTTGAGCATAGCGTGAGGTTGCCAATTTAAGAGAAATGAGTTAGTGTGATATGCGATTAATTGGAATTCCATAATTTGAGAAAAAATTATTTCTAAAAGAGAAATTGAGAAAAGAATGTTTCCTCGAGTAGTGAAACGCACTCTTGATTTTTGTTTGAGCTATGTGTTTATGACGGATGTCTTTCACAAATTGAGCTTGGCTTTATTTTAGTGTGGTGGTTCTTTCCGGTTCAAAAAAATAAAGGAAGTGTTTGATTTGGGCATTCGATTGGTTCCTACTTTGGGTTATGTGGTGTTTTTTTCTAACTTGAAAGTGGAGAAGTTTTCATGATGAATCTTTTGATTTTGGATTTGAGTCTTTTGGAGAGAAGTTGGTTATGAGTGGGTTGCATTGTGAATCCTTTGTTTTCAGTTGGGTTTTGATTATAAAGAGTTTGTTTAAAACAAGTTCGTTTGTGCATCCCTGGTTAAAGGAGATGCTCCTTCTTAAGATGAAGAGGTCGATTGAGAGTTAGAACCAGAGTTCCATGTGTTATGTGCAGAATGTCTGGATTGGTACCAAAGGGAAGGTTGGCCCAAGGTACACGACTTTTTGTATGAACCGGTGTCGAGAGAGTATTTTAGAGTTTGGAGTGTGAGATTTCGTTAGGGACGATGAACCACAAGTAAAACCTTACGTTCGAGTCCCGTCCGTTGAGTGTACCTGATAAGGTCGAGACGACTGTTGAGGTGTAAGATGTTGGAATCGATCAAAGTGATGTGGTCCCATAAGTCCGAGAGGGAAGCAACTTGGGAGTTGGAGTCTCGCACGCGTGAGCTATATTCAGAATTTTTCACGTCAAGTACGTGTTACTTGCGATTAATTTCTGCTGTGGTTGTTCTTTTGAGTAGAGCGGTGAGTAGAATTCGGAGTCAAATTCTATTTAAGGGAGTAGAATGTAATATCCTGTTTAAACATATAACAAATAAGTGATTAGTACTGAAATTAAATAGAAGTAGAAAGAAAATTTTAGAATTTTGGGAAAGGAATGGGCCACCAACCCATTTTTTTAAGTGAGGAGGAAACTGGTCATTGTGGCCCAAGGCCCATGACTGTCCACTAGAAGGCAAGGGGAGAGGAATCAACCAAACCCTAGCACCCCTACTATAATACTGCCGCTGCACTATAGCACACGGGTACGGTAGCACTCCCCTTCCCTGTTGCTATGCCAAGAGGAGGAGAACAGCAGAAAGGAAGGAGAGGAAGTGTAACACCTTGGCTATTCAGAAGCCAAGATGTCACCTAAATAATCTATTATACAATCAACGAGCGGAATGACTTAAGCCATAGCTCATCTAAGGGCATAAAGAGTCCCAGATTTAATAGAACAATGGCAGGAATATGATCTGAAACCATAATAGCATAACAAAAGGGGTGACCAAGTATCACGGGCCGAAATAATCAACCATAACCTAGAGGAAGTCATCAATCACATTTAACTTCATTTATTATAGTTCATCACTAAACGAATGAAAGGCAGAACCAAGTCTAATTATTGAAACTGGAATATAGTGAAATGAATGAATAGTGTGTGTCTACTCCCTCCCAATAGAGTCATCTTCAACGATCACCTAAAATAAACAAGCAAAATAAGAGTGAGTCCAAGACTCAGCAAGTACAGTAAATAATTAAACATACAACAGATATGAACAAGACAACAATGTTAAAGATTATGAACATAACTCTGAATGTTTAATGAATGGATGCAATGAAATGAATGGACTGCACTCCTGCTTATACCAGTATAGCTAGTGACACACCCGTCGGTGTTCACTTAAGCCCGTATTTAACAAAATATGGGGATCCAAATCCCGTTTGAAGAACATTTCATACGGGTGTCCAAAACTGCCCACATTGGAATGGTGGGTCTCACATGCCCATACTGAAATTGATGGGACTTTAAACTCCACTCCCGTGGACGGAACATGAAAATGGATGCATGAATGAACTTATGAATAATGACTAGTATTATCTCCAAACACGTGAATTTCACATATAAAAGGAACATCAATATTGAAGCTTCTCACGTATCAAATAAAAACACAATACTAACATCAAGCATTCAGTATTCACAAATCATATGAAAGTCAATGAACTTGTCTTTAGCGTTGCGATGCGTTAGGAGGCAAAGACGATGCCGCTAACGTCAGAGCCTCACCTCCTACACCATTAAATTACTCAATAAGAACCACGACATCAAGAAACTACTCGCAATGCTCCTAACTCATACCCCAAAACCCTAACGTTTAATTATACACTTTACTCAAATCAAACTACATTCTAGTAGGAAGTCGTAATGGACAGCAGTACTAAAATTGACATAATTTTTGCTCTGAAATTCATAAAAACGTAAACTCAATCTTGCTTGAAAGTTAACCAAATTATCTACAACAATCTAGTTGGTGGAAATCCCAAATGTTGTATGCATCTAACTCCAAAAGACCGATGAACACCGTTTGTCAAAACTACTCGACAAAACCGGGCAGCAGCACGAAAATAGCCATAACTTCTAATTGGCTAATCCAAACTTAGTGTTCTTTATCAATAACGAAAGATAAGACCAAGACCTACAATAACCTAGTTGGGTGAAAACCCTGAATTTGCTATTAACTTAATCATATTTTAAAATACAACTTGACAGATCATTCTCGTTAGGATTCTGAACAGCAGAGACGAAAACTATCATAACTTTTGAACCGTACATCGGAATTAAGCGATCTTTACGTCCACTAAAATCTAAGAACGAACCCCACATAACTCTAGTAGATGGGATCCTCTGATTCGGCCTCTAAAATTGCGAAATTGGCCACGCAACAATCTGGACAGATCTGGAATTCTAACAGCAGCCATTCAATCTAATCCAACTAATCGAGTTTCACATCTAAACATCAACCAACAGTAGGGAAGACATCTCGTTACCCTTGAAGACCCTTAGGAAGACAGGAATCAAATCCCCACGAAGAAACCCCCTCTCCTCTCCCTTGATTCGGCCAGCAAAACCCGCAGTCTCCCCTTCTCCTTCCTTCACAAACACCGGCAGCGGGGAGGGGCAGCTCCAAGGCAAGGTGGCCGGCACCTAGGGTTGGAGATGGCGTCCAGTAGGGGGGAAAAGGTGCGGCCTGGGTAGGGGGGAGCAAATGGTGGCTTGGGGGGAAAGAGGACTGGAGGGGTGCGGCCTAGGGTTAAGGGGGGATGGAGGCGGCTTGGGCTGAGGGGGGTGGTGCGGCTTGGGCTGAGGGCCCATGGGCGCCCCCCTCAAATGGGCCTAGAGGCCGGCCACCAGGCAGAGGAGGCATGGGCCGTGGTCCTGGTCCTTATTCCCCCCCCCCCCCGGAAACTACTGAATTTTCACTTTCAACCTCCTCCCGATTAAAATTCTCTCTACTCGGAAAGCATGGTATAACAGGAAGGAAGAAGAAGAAAGGAAGAGGAAGTGGGAGAAGGAAGAGTAGAATGGAGATCTCACGGATTTTTTAGTGGTTTTCATTGTGTTCTTAAAGGGTGACCCTCCGATCTCATGGGCATGAGGTCCCCATACTCGTGGATTGTGGGCTTGAGGTCCGTGTGCTAGAAGGCACATGCATGGGTACGCATCAACGGATGCATACTCCACATTACCGGTATATGCAAAGAGAAAAGTATGTGCATTTGTGGCATTTGCGTTGCATGGAAAATGATAGTTTAATTGTTGAGATATTGTTGTGGATGATAGATTGGGTTAAAACTAAAGTTTGTTTATGATATTTGGTCTAATTATCTTAATTGTACTTTGCTGAGTCCTAGACTCACGCTTGCTGCTTGTTTATATTTTTTTAGGTACCCTTTGTGAGGATGACATGCATGGGAAGGGCTAGATTCATCTGATGCACTCTTCACTTCAATGAACACTAGTCTTAATAAATCAGTAACTTGAGTTTATTGAAGAATCCTAGAACGTAAAGTTTTAGTTTTATGTCCACCCTTCGAGGTGTTTTTGATTAATTATAATAAGAGTGGGATGGTGACTCCATGGTAATCCTTATGATTGCTATCTTGAAGGCTGTTATAGTATTATTGTATTTAGATTTCTGTTAGATGCTTATTAACCTCTTCTCAAATGTTAAAAGTTACAAAGGAGATTTTGTCGAATTGTGGAGGAAAATCTTGTATTATTTTTATGTTATGTTTTCCTTAGTGGCATTCTTGGCTCATGTGGGCTAGGGTGTTACACACACGGGTGCACATGCAGGCTGACACGCGGCTGGTGGCTGGACGACACATGGACAGAAATGCTGACATGGCATGCCACACGGCTGGTGAGGTGGAAGAGAGAGAAAGCAAAAGGGAGAAACAGAGAGGAAGATGGTCGGCACTGGCACACAGCGGCGATGAGGAATGGCAGTGAGGGAGGTCACGACAATGGGCAAAATGAAATCTTGGCGGCTCATGGATTCTAAGGGAGATGGCGGTGCGGCGAGGGCGGCGGTAGTGGCAGAGAACTCACTGGAGCACGACGACTTCGATGAATCAAGGATGCCCAGAGCGTAGGGAGGTAAGCACGAGCTCAACAGTGGTATGGGGAATATGGGGGACACCTGAGGGCAGCCGGAGGGTGACCAGAGCGGATACGAGATGGACATAGCTGGCGACGAAGGAGGAGAGTGGTGGCGGCATGGCACGGTAGCACAAGAGAAAGGTGGGGATCAGATGAGATGGACTTGGAACGCGATGCGACGCGTGCAAGAGGGCGTGAGAGCTCACCAGCGAGGAGATCAGGGATGGTGTCGGCGCAGCCAGTTTTGGGGAAGAAGGGCATCGATGGCTCAGTGACGCTCGGGCGAAGGTGATGGGAGCACGACATAGAACGTGGAGGTGTGAACCCAATGGTGAAGACAGCACGGCTAGAGGACGACAGATGGCGTCGGAACACGATGAAGAATGACTTGCGGCGGTGGCGGCTTTCTGGCGAATTCTGGCGAGCTGATGTCGATTTCGATGAAATTAACTTGTGGATTTGGATGAGGAGGACGGCACAAAAATTTTAGCATGGGTGGCCGCCTTTATATAGGGCCGGAGAGGGAGTGTTTGCGTCGTAGACGGCAGTGGCCACGAGTTGGACTCGGAAATGACTTGGAGTCCAGAGGAAGAAGAAGAAGGGAGGATATTAATAGAGCGGGCCCACTCGGTAATGAAAGAAAGGAAAGGGAGGTGGGCTGGTGCTGGCGCGGGAGGAAAGAAGGAGAACAGGCTGACTCAACTGGGTTGGGGAAAAAGAAATGGTCGGGGAAAAAGACAAGTGGGCCAAGGAGAAACAAAAGGAAATGGGCCGAAGGAAAAGAAATCAGCCCAAAAGGAAAAAACTGGAATTAAAATGATTTCTAGATTTCAAAAAATAGATTAAAGATAATTGAGCTAAAATAAATAGCAAATAAATTCAAAATTCCTAGAAAATTCTCTAGAACTCAAGGAACCCAAATAAAATAACTTTTAATTTAATTGAAGTTTATTTTAGTCATATTAAATTGTTTTGGTTTTCTAAAAATTCAAATTAAGCTGAAACTTAACCAAGAAACTTCAACCGGTTATTTTATTTTTAAATGCTTCAAATAAACTCCAAAACTTGGGATGTTACAAGTATGTAAGATTTCATGCATTCGAAGGTCTCGGGTCGCTTTGCATAGTTGAACATATACTTCTGCTCGATGAACGCCATAATGTACATGTCCAGGCTGTTGATCCATTGGAAGAAGCTACAACGCATCTCCGACTGCCATTATGCGCGGATGAAGTTAGTGATATGTGGAATGCAATGTAAGTTATGAAAAATATATGTGTGTGTAAGATTCTCTTACGAGGATATTCCTGCACATGAAGTACGCCCAGGCGGCGGTCACTGGGTGTATGGACGGAATTATCTTCGTCGGTTCTTCGCACACAAATTGTGGGTGTGGGAACTCTGGTGATCCCGGCGCATCCTTCATGGAACAATCCGGATAGAGTTTAGCTATCTCGGCAAGCCCCTTGCGCTTCGCAACATCTTCGCGTAGAAGTCCCATGTAACATCCCAATTCTTGGCTTGTGTTTCAAATGTAAGAAAATTTGCAGAAATTAAAACTTTTCTTGCATCTTCTTGTTGTTTAAATGTTCTAAGAATTCTTGTAAAGGAATTATGGAAATTCAAAACCACAAGTCTCTTTTGACCAAGTCTTGACCCTTTGAAAACCTTTCAAGATAATCTAGTGATCATCCTTTGAAAATATTTTTCCTAAATTCTAGGGATGTTGTGTGACTCCTCTAAAAAATTTCACAATTCTTAGAAATTGTTTGAATATTTTAAGAGGCCAGTCAAACCAGTTTGACTTTGAGTCAAACCCAAGCTCAGAACCTTAGGAACTTTTTGGAGAAAAATGCTCAACATAAAAACCTCTGAGAATTTTATACAAGATCAATCCTAGAGTTAGCAAGCTCCTGTAAAAATTTCATAATTTTTGGAGTAAGTTTGCTACCTTGAAAATTTTCCCAAAGTTTCAGATTAAAACTCAAAACCCTAGTCAAAGTACTGTTGGGTCCGAGCCCGACTTAAACTCATGGTTGAGTCCAACCAGCTAGCGCACCCGGGCTCGCTCAAAGTGGTGCGTGCCGTTTCATCCGTTGGATCTCCATCGGACGGCCCACGTTCACATGAACCTTCGGACCTCCCGAGAGACACCTCAAATCTGAGTCGCCCAATTCTAATCCAACCGTCACGACCCCCTCCTTCTGTTCTTCTTCTTCCTCCTCGCGCCCGTACAAGCGTGCGCCATGGCGGGAAAAGGTGGGTAGGCACTGTTCACCTCCGCACGTCTTGTTCAACGACTCTGAGCACCGCTTTTCAACTGTGTCAGTGCTTAGCCCCGTAGCCTTTTGTCCATACCTGCTCCCATCGCCTCCGCTTTGTCCCAAGCAAGCTTTAGGTCTTGTCACCATTAAAACTTGTCCTAGCTCGACCATTGACCTCTGGCTATTTGTGAGCCCTAGAGCTCTGTAACACCCTGGCTATCCAGAAGCCAAAATGTTACCTAAAGACTCTAACGTACAACCATAATCATGAGAATTGAACCAACAATCCAAGTTATAACGAATGAAAGAAGAATCGCTCAGAAGGCATAATCACACAAATATAGTCTGAACCTATGCAGGTCAAGTACCACAGTGGAAAATAAACATCCATAATCAAACGGGAGACATCACCCACATGTCGCCTCAATTATTACATTTTATCTCTAAACATATAAAGGAATTCAACCAAGTTCTATTATTGAAACTGGAATATGGTGATGTGTGTTTAGTGCAAATCTACTCCCTCCCGATAGAGTCATCATCAATGGCCACCTAAAACAAAACAACAAACAAGAGTGAGTCCGAGACTCAGCAAGTACAACGAATACAAGAACATACTTCATGTAGACACATAGCACATAAGAAATATCTGAAAGAAAGAACTGTAATGCATGGATGCCATGAACTAAATGGACTGCACTCGTGCTTATACCGGTATAGCAAGTGACACACCCGTCGGTGTTCACTTAAGCCCGTATTTATCGAAATACGGGGATCCCAAAATACCGTATGAAGAACGTTTCATACGGGTGTCCAAAACTGCCCACATTGGAATGGTGGGACTTCACTTGCCCATACTGGAATTGATGGGACTTTAGACTCCACTCCCGTGGAGCTCCACTCCCGTGGACGGAACATGAACATGATTGCATGAATAATCTTATAAACAATGGTTAATCTCATCTCCACACATATGAAAGAGCGTACACAAAGAACATAATCATCATAACATTTTTGTCTACCATAACCTCCACTCCCGTGGATATTCCACTCCCGTGGATGGCACATGAACATTTAAGCTTCTCACACATCAACATAACACCATACCAAACAACGAGCATCCGGGGTTTACAAATCACACATAAGTCATTGTACTTGCCTTTAGCGTTGTGATGCGTTGGGAGACAACGAAGAAGCCGCTAACATTGGCGCCTCACCTTCTACACCAAAGTTACTCAATAAGAACCAAGTCATCATGACACTACTCGCATCGCCCCTAACTCTCACCTCAACCCCATCATCTAAATTGTACCCAATACTTGAATTAAGCCACATACTAGCAGAAAGTCTTACCGGACAGCAGCGGTAAAAACAGCATAACTTTTGCTCTACAACTCAAAAATGGGTGTTCTCAGGTTTGTTTGAAAGGTAAAGAAATTATCTACAACAACCTAGTTGGTGGAAATCTCGAATTCTAAGTGTAACAATCTCCACAAGACCAAAAAACACTATCTGTCAGAACTACCGGCAATTCTGGACAGCAGCACGGAAAATGCCATAACTTCTAATTGGCTAAACCAAACTTTGCGTTCTTTATCAATATCAAAAGCTAAGACCAAGGCCTACAATAACCTAGTTGGGTGAAAGCCCTGAATTTTCCATTAATACAATCATATTTTAAAAGACAACTTGACAGTTTATTCTCGTCAGAATTCTGGACAGCAGAGACGAAAACTATCGTAACTTTTGATCCGTACATCGGAATTCAGTGTTCTTGGCGGCCACTGAAAGCTAAGATAAATATCTACATAACTCTAGCAGATGGACAACTCAAATTAGGCCTCTAAGATCACTAAACAAGCCACGCAATAATCTGGACAGAACCGATTTTCTAGTCGCAGCAAATCAATCTAACCAATTATGATCCAAATCATATCTACCACTAATCAAACGATGAGGATCGGCATTCGTTACCCTTGCAGCAACCAGGAAGTAGGCGGGAGAAACTTGGAGAAGATGATCTTCCTCCACCACACCTTCTTCTTCTCTCCTTTAACCGAGCCTCAAATCTGTCCACCTCCTCTTTCCCTTGCGAAGGCCAGCAGCGGAGAGCTCCAAAGGCGAGATGGGGAGGCATCACATTGGGGGCAGTCACCAGGGAGGAAGGGGGCAGCACCCAGAGGGAGGGGCGCGGGGAAGGGGAGGGGCGGCGGCCAAAAGAGGGAGGAGAGGGGGAGGGGCGGCTAGGGTTTTGGGGGAGGGTGGCACCTCCCCCCCCCTATGGCCGGCCAGGCCTCATGGGCCAAGGCCCAGGCCCAGGTTGCCGGGAAAACATAGAAAACCCCCTCTACTCTCCTGATTAAACGTTTTTCCAAAAGAAACCTTCTACCGATTTAATATTTTCTCCCGAAAAATTATTTCTAGCACTATCGGGAATTACATTAATTCTCTCTCAATTTACATTGCACTCTCAAATGAAAGTCGGGATATTACATTCTACCCCCCCCCCTAACAGGATTCGACCCCGAATCTAAACGTCGATCTACACGAAGGAAAACTGCGACTGAGATACTTAACAACAGTAACACGTACCCGTTGCGAACAAAACTGGATACCGCTCGCTCAGGCGAGACTCCAGTTCCCAAGTCGCTTCTCGCTTACACTGACGCGACCCATGGCACCTCAACGGATACCAACGTCTTATGCCTCAACGCTCGTTTCAACCTCTCCAGCATACGTACCGGACAAGACTCGGGTGTGAGGTCTTATTCGCTGGACCACCGATCTAATGAAACCTCAAAACTCCGTATTTCCCACGTACCACTCAGCACCAAAACAGACAACCCAGACAATGCGTACTCCGCGTATGGACCCATGACGGTCCTAGTGATACACCAACCTCTTAATCCCCGCAATTGTCGAGAACAGACCGAAGTACTTTGGGTTAACCTCCCCTTTGGTACCAATCCACACAACATGCGCAAAGCACACGGAACTCTTGTTCCACCCCTCAATCGAACTCTTCACCGAAACAAGGATCATCTCCTTTACCGAGTGGCATACAATAGAACTTGCTGTGAACAGCTCTGTTACAAACAGAGTTAACCGAAAGTAAGGATTCCCGTTGCAACCACACAATGCCAACTCGGTACTAAAAGAGTCAAATCCAGAATCAAAGATTTATCACGAAAAAAAAAACTGTCCACTTTCCAAGTAGGTGGTTTGCGAATTAGACACCACAAAAGCCAAAGGACAAATCATTCGAATAACCAAATCAATCATTTTTTTTCTTTCTGATCTGCTCAGAACCACACATGCCAACATAAAGCAAAACTCAATTTCTGGAAGACATCAGTCATAAGCACATAGCTCAAACAAGAATCAAGAACACGTGTCACTACTTGAGGAAGCATCAACTTCTCAGTTTCTCTTTTAGGAATAAAAATTTATCTCAAACTTTGAAATTTCAATTCATCGCTTAACACACTAACTCATCTCTCCTGACTTGGCATTCTCTACGCTATGCTCAAGTCAAAATACATCATCTACATACAGTAGGTAGGCTCTAATGACTCCACAGAAACATACTATAGCCAACTCTTTTACCGATAGATTTACTTTGACGGATGACTTCCAATGCATCTCAAAATAGATCCCACATGCAATTATATCACCTCAATATTTTAAGAATAACCAACCCAGAATTCACATCACACACTCTCCTGTACCTCATCAAAATGGTTCTAACAATGTTCCTTTCTTTTTTTTCGACTCCACCCATATTCTACTTCCTCTACACATAATCATTGGGCGACTAAAGTGCTAGTATAATAATGCAAAGCCCAAAAATTAAATTCCAACACTCATACCACGAACTTCTCACATGGAAGATAGGGAAATCCTCGTATTAAATCCCTAAAATTCTCACAACCCAAACATACTCGCGCATTACATCAACATGAAAACATTTACTCGACCCAAGTATCTTTACAAAAATTCTAACTCCCAGAAGTTTACTCTTTGACGCCAAGTCATACCTGACAATAATCCAACAAGCTCTGCCATCTCAATAATCGTTTTAACAATTAGATTACTTCGCTAATCTTACTCTCATTACAACACTCCATCATATCTCACCTGCACAACCGTGCCAGCTACCCAGTCGTAATAATCTAATAAACTGAGCAAGATTTCCATCCTTTCAAGAATTCTAATGTTTTCACCCGAAGTGAACCAAAGATCATGGGTCACAAATCTCTATAGGTACTAATGGTTGAAACAATGCAAATAGTTTAGCCTCAAAGACACATATTATAGATAAATGAAACTCTCTCCAAGAATCATACACGAAATCAGTTCATCCCTCAATACTCCTCGAATACTTACAACCCAAGTTCTCACAACCACAATTAATAAATACTTCGGAAGACCCCTGAGATGAATCGGTGGATCCTTCTTCAAAAGAAAAGGTAAATGAAGACAGTTACCACTCGAAGTAAACACAGTACCAAAGGAAAAAAAATCAATTAGGCAAAGAGCTCGGAAATCATAAGGGAAAGTCAAAAGTTGGAGGCATAAGTCTCGCAGGAAAAGAATTCCAAACCTCAACCAATAAGAATAGAACATTGCTTTCTTAAACTGGAGTAACTCTTATGCGGCCAAACAACAAGGTTTAGCACGTTTCAAAATAAACTATGAGTTACAAAATTTGAATCCACCCTCAAATACTTCTACTACACTCTTTCATTTAGGAAAGAAACAACTTCCTTTGAATACAACCTTACTTGACAACTTAACCAAACGAGTCTTTTAATCAAATCATTTGAATAAATTAAGAACCAATAAAATCTTTCAATACGTCACTTTGCTCGAAACAGACTCAATTCCCACATAACTCATGGGGTCCAAATGATAACAAACACAAAACTCGAAACACTTTCACTAAAATAACATCATGCAAATGATCAATTTCTTTTACTTATAAATCATTCAACATTATCATCACAACCACAGTCTGACAATCACACTAATCAACGAAATAATGTGCTATTAGCAAGAATCATCATAACCTCTTATTTCTTCATGAACTTTTGAAAAGAAACACAATGAATTACCTCATCATGTCTCTAAAATCTAAATAAAATTGCATATACTTGATCTAGGGAAAGCCTAGTGCAGAACCTCATAATCGAAACAAAACTCTTTCAATAAGATGATACTAGAACATGACAATCTCACATATGTACATCAACAAAAAAAAATCTCTTATTAGATTTCATCCATTTGACTCTTACTAACACTCGACGCTAAGATAGTACACTCTAAATGCTCTCTAGCCACACATGGCACAATCATAATCCTACATCTGATTGCAAACTCAACAATAGTTATGAGGATATATTCAACATTCTACCTTATGTTCAGAAATTAGAATGAAATATCTTTAACTTCGATAATATAGGATATATAAGACAAGGTTTCACAAGGCGATACATCATCGCTCATCTAGTCATTTAAACATGTATCAATAATTTTTAGCATGGCAAGAATTAGGTAAAGCTATCATTCGAATAAGATCATCAATATCTAAATAGAAGACAGATTCAAGATGAATATTTATCAAGGCAACATCCGAACACACCCTAAACTTTACCATCACTAGCGGTTAGAATAACCGAAAGAAGGCCTAGATTCCAACTCATCTAACAGATTTATCAGATTACTCGATCGTAAAGATCAACCCGCTACATCTACATTTTCCACACTTCTTAACAACAATAGGTTCTTGAACAGTTATGGATATACTCTTATCTAAAATTCATCATGTACCAATTATAACGACATTTCACAATAAGAAATTCACCTCCATGGATACCAGTTAAGAATAAACTGTTTGCACAAAGCTAATAACTCAATCTGATACCTCATACCATAACGATTAATTCATTTAATTAACACCTCTTACTTAAGCATGACAAGACATCACTTAAGAATTTTAACACATTCTTTCATAAAAGGAGGTATTAAACTTCAACACTCGAAATAATCCAAAAGAAATACATAAAGCCAAAGCTTTCACATGTTAAAGAACTTGCAACATACAACTTTCAGTATCCAGAATGCCAAGCGAATAATTGAATCACATTTCCAATAAGATAAATCTTGCCGATAACCAAGAAAAGATAAATCTTGCCGATAACCAATGTTCCCAAGAAACAACATTAGACCAGCGGCAGGAGAACAAGTAGTCGATTTATGGAACCAAGAAGGTCCAATGAAAACTCATCAGAAGGAATGTAAAACACTAACTCAAGAAAACTTCATCAACCGCAACTATTACCAGAATTGGCCAAAATTAAGATCAAGGAAGAGAATAACTTTTCTAAAGAAACTCGCCCTCAACACCCATAACTATGGTATTTGGGGTAGATACTACTCTATTCTTTTACCACAAACGGTGGTGTAGCTTGGCCAAGCCCAGGGCCACGACCTCAACCTCTCAACATTACCCATAGCCAATAATCAACTATCATCTCATAACAATCATAGAATAATTTCATAGGTATAGAAGATCATATCATATCATAGAGTAACAAGGCAACATAACGGCAACGGAAACGCATTGCTTGAACCATCCCTTCCTAGTGTGCACCAGTGTGTCAAGTTTTAGGTTAATTAACCATTAACAATTTTAGCAAGTTCAGCTACCTAAGTTGCTAACTTATTCACCACGGACCTAAAGCCCGCTCTGATACCAACTGTAACACCCTGGCTATCCAGAAGCCAAAATGTTACCTAAAGACTCTAACGTACAACCATAATCATGAGAATTGAACCAACAATCCAAGTAATAACGAATGAAAGAAGAATCGCTCAGAAGGCATAATCACACAAATATAGTCTGAACCTATGCAGGTCAAGTACCACAGTGGAAAATAAACATCCATAATCAAACGGGAGACATCACCCACATGTCGCCTCAATTATTACATTTTATCTCTAAACAGATAAAGGAATTCAACCAAGTTCTATTATTGAAACTGGAATATGGTGATGTGTGTTTAGTGCAAGTCTACTCCCTCCCGATAGAGTCATCATCAATGGCCACCTAAAACAAAACAACAAACAAGAGTGAGTCCGAGACTCAGCAAGTACAACGAATACAAGAACATACTTCATGTAGACACATAGCACATAAGAAATATCTGAAAGAAAGAACTGTAATGCATGGATGCCATGAACTGGATGGACTGCACTCGTGCTTATACCGGTATAGCAAGTGACACACCCGTCGGTGTTCACTTAAGCCCGTATTTATCGAAATACGGGGATCCCAAAATACCGTATGAAGAACGTTTCATACGGGTGTCCAAAACTGCCCACATTGGAATGGTGGGACTTCACTTGCCCATACTGGAATTGATGGGACTTTAGACTCCACTCCCGTGGAGCTCCACTCCGTGGACGGAACATGAACATGATTGCATGAATAATCTTATAAACAATGGTTAATCTCATCTCCACACATATGAAAGAGCGTACACAAAGAACATAATCATCATAACATTTTTGTCTACCATAACCTCCACTCCCGTGGATATTCCACTCCCGTGGATGGCACATGAACATTTAAGCTTCTCACACATCAACATAACACCATACCAAACAACGAGCATCCGGGGTTTACAAATCACACATAAGTCATTGTACTTGCCTTTAGCGTTGTGATGCGTTGGGAGACAACGAAGAAGCCGCTAACATTGGCGCCTCACCTTCTACACCAAAGTTACTCAATAATAACAAAGTCATCACGACACTACTCGCATCGCCCCTAACTCTCACCTCAACCCCATCATCTAAATTGTACCCAATACTTGAATTAAGCCACATACTAGCAGAAAGTCTTACCGGACAGCAGCGGTAAAAACAGCATAACTTTTGCTCTACAACTCAAAAATGGGTGTTCTCAGGTTTGTTTGAAAGGTAAAGAAATTATCTACAACAACCTAGTTGGTGGAAATCTCGAATTCTAAGTGTAAAAATCTCCACAAGACCAACAAACACTATCTGTCAGAACTACCGGCAATTCTGGACAGCAGCACGGAAAATGCCATAACTTCTAATTGGCTAAACCAAACTTTGCGTTCTTTATCAATATCAAAATCTAAGACCAAGGCCTACAATAACCTAGTTGGGTGAAAGCCCTGAATTTTCCATTACTACAATCATATTTTAAAAGACAACTTGACAGTTTATTCTCGTCAGGATTCTGGACAGCAGAGACGAAAACTATCGTAACTTTTGATCCGTACGTCGGAATTCAGTGTTCTTGGCGGCCACTGAAAGCTAAGATAAATATCTACATAATTCTAGGAGATGGACAACTCAAATTCGGCCTCTAAGATCACTAAACAAGCCACGCAATAATCTGGACAGAACCGATTTTCTAGTCGCAGCAAATCAATCTAACCAATTATGATCCAAATCATATCTACCACTAATCAAATGATGAGGATCGGCATTCGTTACCCTTGCAGCAACCAGGAAGTAGGCGGGAGAAACTTGGAGAAGATGATCTTCCTCCCCCACACCTTCTTCTTCTCTCCTTTAACCGAGCCTCAAATCTGTCCACCTCCTCTTTCCCTTGCGAAGGCCAGCAGCGGAGAGCTCCAAAGGCGAGATGGGGAGGCATCACATTGGGGGCAGTCACCAGGGAGGAAGGGGGCAGCACCCAGAGGGAGGGGCGCAGGGAAGGGGAGGGGCGGCGGCCAAAAGAGGGAGGAGAGGGGGAGGGGCGGCTAGGGTTTTGGGGGAGGTTGGCACCTCCCCCCCCCTATGGCCGGCCAGGCCTCATGGGCCAAGGCCCAGGCCCAAGTTGCCGGGAAAACATAGAAAACCCCCTCTACTCTCCTGATTAAACGTTTTTCCAAAAGAAACCTTCTACCGATTAAATATTTTCTCCCGAAAAATTATTTCTAGCACTATCGGGAATTACATTAATTCTCTCTCAATTTACATTGCACTCTCAAATGAAAGTCGGGATATTACAAGCTCCTCTTTGTGTTCCTTTACCGCACCACTCCAGCTCCCCTCTGTTCTTTGGGCTCAAACCTCAGAGAACTCTATTTCGCCATTGTTAGCCGTGGAGGACCTCCATCGCCGACAGTGCTCCAGTGGTTCTTCACCCTTTTCTTCCGCATATTTTGGCACCTCTCATTACCGCAAGCTCTTCCCCTAACTCAATTTTGGGTCACCTTCGCAGGGTTACCCTAATTTTGAGTTTGCGCAGTTGCGGCTGAAGTTGGTCTCCTTCGTCCCCGACTCCGATAAGGTGCCTCCCTCTTCGATTCCTTGCTCATGGACCTTCCTTGAGCCTTAGCGAAGCTAACCTAATGGCCAGGTTGTGCTCATTTTGCTCAGGACCTCTTCTCAGTGTCATCTTCCTCCACTCCGGTGTAGGTCTCCGTCGCCAGAGCTCCTCCGACCTCCTCTGGACCTCCTCTATGATCAGGTACCTTCGCGATAGTCCTTTAGTGCTTGGGCACCCGCTACCTTGAGCCGCAGCGGAGATTTTCGTTGTTTTCGTATTTGGCCATACTTGCACCTCCGTCTCCCTCTGGCTCGCCAGCGTTTTAGGCCAGCTCCGTCGTCGAGGGTACCCTTAGGGTGTTCGCAATTATATTGTGAACCTTTTGCTGCCCTTGGGCTGCGCCGCCGTGACTAGAGTAGCCGGCGGCAAGCCGACGAGCAAACCGTGAGGTACTTAGTCCTATTGTCGTAAGACCACCTCTTAGACAAATTTTAGGACCTCTTAGGTTTAGATCTTAGCCGTTAAGACCTATTTGTGTTAGATCTTGACCGTTAAGATCTCTCTCTATGAAGATCTTAGCTGTTAGGACCTCCCTGGGTAAATCTGAACCGTTGAGGACCTCCCCTCTGTTGGACCACCCTCTGTGTTTTCGCAAAAGACCACCCGTGGTCATTTTTGCAAAAACCACCCCTAAGACCACCCCCAAGACCACCCTCGGGGTCCTCTTTGCAAAAGGCCACCCCTTGGTCTTTTATAAAGAAAACCTCAGGACCTCCCTCCTCGCAGATCTTAAACTTTAGGACCACCCACGGGTAGATCTTGACCGTTCAGGACCTCCCCATGGAGATCTGAGTCATTCAATACCTCCCCTCTTTTAGACCTTATCGTTGAGGACCTCCCCGTGGAGATCTTGACCGTCCATGACCTCCTCTAGTAGATCTTGGCCGTCCAGGGCCTCCCTTCGTATAGATCTTATCGTCCAAGACCTCCTCTGAGTGAATCTTGACCGTCCAGGATCTCCCCTTGGAGATCTAAGCCGTTCAGGACCTCCTTTTGTAGATCTTTAACCTTAGGACCTCCCCTGCAGCTCTGGACCGTTAGATCTAGATCCAACGGTCTAGACCTCCTTGGCGCTTTCGGAGTTCTAACGCTCTGATCCTCTTTTGTCGTTTATTTCTAGATCTGCGGCTCAGATCTTGTGAACTTTCAGACCTCCGAATGTGACCTTGATCTAAGTCGTTCCTTTTTAGATCCATGGCCCAGATTTGGTGGGGAATTCGGGAAGTCCGAATGTTCCATCTTTTATGCACTATTGGATCTAAATCCAACGGTGGGCACTGTTTGGCTTCTTGTGGGCTGCGCGCGCGGCTGGGTTTCAGTGCGCGTGGGTCGTGGGATTCGATATCGATGGCCCACGTTTGTCCACGTCTTTTCTGTTGAGTTAAGTTTGTTTAATTTTCGGTAAGCTTTTATTTGTCAACTGAAAATAGTACTAAACTTCAAAATTTCATAACTAATTCATTTTAACTCCATTTTAGATTATTCAAATTGTGTTAAATTTTTGTTTAATTGAACCTTAATCTAAAAATGTATTTAGACACTATTCTATACCAAAAAATTGTGTAAATTGTATTAACTTGCTTTAGCATTTAATTAGTGCCCTAGAAATTCCTTTAAATTTGTAAAATGCATTAGTAATTCTCTGTAATTCCAAATTTAGTAAACTAAAATGTGTTAGATTCCTCTGTTAATATGCTTTGGTATAGAGTAGGTTTTAAGAATGTATTTGTCTCTGGAAAAATGCCATGCCCTAGTGAACCCAATTTAACTCCAAATGAAGTGAACCCAATTTTGTTGTCCTTAGAATGCCATGCTCTGCCTACCATAAAAATTTCAGGTTCAAAAACTTTCTGAAAATTTGTATTATGAACAGTAACATAAAGCAATTAAATTGAATTTTTCAGCTGAAAGAAATTATTTAGGCTATAACTTTTGCATGCTTAGTCCAAATCAAATGATTCTTGTTGCTAAATTCATTAAAAATCATGTCCCTCCTCCTGTGTAAATTTCATAGAATTTGGATGAGTTTGGTTTTTGAGTCTTTTTCGGTGTTCTTCGTTCTTATTGGATTTTCGCGTTCTTGCGATAGGTTCCGAAGAATTTATTGAACCCGAGAGTGGTCCTCAGCAACAAGATTGTGATCTCTAGCAAGACAAGCAGATGTAGCATCATTTGATCATATTGCTCCTATTATTTTTAAAGTCTAATATCTTGTTTGCAAAGTTTATGTATGCATGTGCTATTTTGTTGTTAAACTATTGTCGGTAGTTGATCCTTTAAATGCATAATCTGTAGGAAAATGTTCATCCTGTACTACTGAGCCTAGGATTATCTTGCTGTGATTTAGGGTTCGTTAGATGAGCCCTTGTCACTTAGTAGTTTACGAGTTAATGTTGTTTAGTTATGCTTAGCTCCCGGTAGAATTGGGCGGTTGTCGACTTAGTCGATAACCTTGATCACACAAAAACTTACTATGGCTTTATGTTCGGCACTTTGTGCTATGTTAATTGATAAAACTAAAACTGAAAACAAAATGTTTTAGACTTGGGCACAATGGTAAGATGGTGTGCTTTTGGGTGTGAATGATTAGTGCCCGAGTCAACAAGGACCGAACATCTTGTTACACTAAACCAAGTATTTTTACGTGCTAACCACACTAGAGAGAAATGGGACCTCTCTTGACTTAGTACTTTGGCGTGTGTTAGCTCCGAGTCGCAGGAGGTCGTAGGAGGCAGATGTTGGGAGCATTGTAGTTGTCCGAAGCCTTCACCCTATGGGATTGTTGACTTTCGGCTTTGCAATGTAGCGTATGGGTTTCTACCCATACGAGCGACTCGTAGTTAATACACAATATTGGAAACGTCTTGTAGCACTTAGCCGTGTCGGCATACCTTTGGAAGTGTGATGAGGGCATCCCTAACACTTATACATCTTCTCCTATTGGTGGTGATGCACATACTGAGATGGACGCCGTAAGTAAAGCTACAAGTAATACAAGTGCAGAAGTGCATGTTGGTCCACTGACTAGAGCGAGAGCTAAACTTCTAAATCAACAGGTGCTTTTGTTTCTTAATGAATCTTCTATTGTCACTAATGAGAATTGGGTACTACCTCATGCAAATGTTTTGTGCATTCTCAGGTTTGAACATTGTGAAGCCTTTGGAACCGAGAGGGAGGAGAGGGAGGCCGGAGCCAAAGCAATGGAGGAGAAGCGCACGTGGGTCAACCAAGGAGAGAAAAGCCCAAGAATTCAAGCCCAATTCGGATCTTCCACAAGTCCAACCGAAATTCATCTCGGAATCAACTCAGAATTCAATTCGGATTCGATTCGGGACAGCCCAACAGGGCTGTAATAAAAAGGCCATAACTTTTGCATACGGAGTCCGATTGGGGTGTTCTTGGACTTGTTTGAAAGCTTATTCCAAGGCCCACACAATGGTTTTGGCCCCAGCTTCATAATACATACGGTCACACCACTATAGCTAAAATAATGTGACGGATTTAAGTTAAGTTTTCCTTTTTGTGTGTTTTTGGGTTTTAGCTGAATTGGAGTTTGATTCGGCATGTGTAGCCAGCCCTAGGCCGTGCGTGAGTCGTGGAGGGCGCCTTAAGTACCCTTGCCCCTCCCTTGTATCCATTAGACCAGTTTATGCATAAGATTGAAACATAGCTATTGCTTGTTCTTTCGACACCAAAGTTCATGCGAGGACTTTGAGAGAGGACTAGGCGATCCATTGTTTTGTTCTGCAATTCAGGGTCAAACCGTCGTTCCATTGGGAATTGGGGACGTGGCGTTCTTCGTTCGTGGTCTCGCGACGAACAATTATCCGGTGCGTTTGGGCGTTATCCAAAGAGTTGAGGGTTCGTGCATTGGCGCGAGTGTTCGGCTAGCGACATCGTCTACTTCGCATCAACTATCCACGGTTCCTCACTGAGAAGATCGGGCCTCCCCCGTATCAAAGTGTGCTTAATCTAGTGGCAAAAAGGCGGTCTGAAGTGTGGGTACATTGGTACACCCCTGCAGGGTTAAATCTATTCGAATAGCCAAGTCCTTGGTTATGAACACGCTTGGGGAGGTCTTTCAAGAGTTATACTATAACCTTTTCAATAAAACTTGATTGGATGGTACGAATTGGGAATTCCTACTATGAGGTGGTGGCTATTGGGTTAGTCACCTCTAGGTTGTTATTCTTGTTATTATTTGTTACCTCGCTGTTATTTCAATATTTAAAAATAGATTTAACAAATTGCCTTCAATCTATTACATTATTGCAAATGAAAATTACTTTATGCGTCCAATTAACCATATAACCATCTCCTTTGTTTCAGCTTGCATGTAGCTATGTATAGGCTTGTTACTCGTAAGTCTTGCGAGTACATTTTTGTGCTCAACTGCATTGATTTATTGTTGTAGAGGAGGAAGTGGATTCCCAAGGGATCAACTTTTGTGAGTTTTGCTGCGGTGGGTGCGACTAGCTTGGCAGCTCGGTCGGTTGCCTTGTGAGTTATTGGCTAACCGGTTGGTTTTTGTTATTGCCATCTTATAGCGCTTTTGCTTCCGCTGTTATTTTGCTACTTTGATGTCATTTGGCCGGTCGGCTCGTGTGTAATAACTCTATATTATGTATGTCTTTTGCTAGACTTGGAATTGTAAGTTGTATGGGAATGATGCATTATTTTGTAAAGATGTATGTGTGCTGCAGTTCTGGAAAGCACATGTCCATCGAGGCTTAGGATATTTAATTGGTAATACTAGAACCATTTGTAGATTAAGTATTACGAGTTAAATACCCCGAGTCCTCACAAAGTTGGTATCAGAGCTATACTGACCGTAGAAACCCCTAGCTTGGTCGCCTTAGGATGTTTTGAAAAACTTAGTTTCAAAATATCAAATGGTTTATGAAAACTTAAGTAAGTTCTCAGATTTTACTCATTATCTATCCTAGCTTGCTCACCTTACCTTGCTCTATTGAGTTTGAAAAAAAAATTTCCCCTCTTCTCTTTCCAAAAGATAGTTGCTATCGATTACTTGCGGTTTTGAGAAAGCCAATGAGAGTTATAACTTGAAGTGTGACAGTCTTTTGGTGAAGATTAGAAGCTGTTGGAGCGGGGAATTTCGGTTGGGAGCTTGAAAGCAAAATCTGGACAGCAAGCTCTTAATTAATTGTTAGGGCTGATAATGAGAGGATGATTCAACTAAAACTCATGGGAATAAAAAGGGTATCTTATGGTGCTTTTGCTTCCGCTATTATTTTGCTACTTTGATGTCATTTGGCCGGTCGGCTCGTGTGTAATAACTCTATATTATGTATGTCTTTTGCTAGACTTGGAATTGTAAGTTGTATGGGAATGATGCATGATTTTGTAAAGATGTATGTGTGCTGCAGTTCTGGGAAGCACATGTCCATCGAGGCTTAGGATATTTAATTGGTAATACTAGAACCATTTGGAGGTTAAGTATTACGAGTTAAATACCCTAGATCCTCACATCCCACATCTCCTACCTCTCTATTGTGTGAAACAAGTTGGAGTGAAGTGTTGGCTGTGTTGGTGTAGTGTTCTTGTTCAGCTCTCTTCTCTCTCCTTTTATAAGCATATAGGGTGTAGTGTTGAGGGTGGAGGGAGAAGAGACAAGACATCGGTCTACAAAGGTGGCATGGCATAGTGTGGTCATTTTGGTCTGAAATGGTAGCATCGCAGTGTGTTATCATTTCAGTTTGCAAAGGTGGTGTGGTAGAGTGTGGTCATTTCTGTCTGAAATGGTAGCGTCGTTGTGTGTTGTCACTTCAGTCTGCAAAAGGTGGTAGTTTGTGGCATGACAGGATGTGGTCTTTTTGGTTTGAAAAGGTGACATGACAGAGTGTGGTTATTTTAGTCTGAAAAGGTCGTAGTGTGTTATCGCTTCGGTCTGCAAAAGGTGGCAGTGTGTGGCGTGACAGGGTGCGGTCTTTTCGGTCTGAAAAGGTGGCATGACAGAGTATACTCATTTCGGTCTAAAAAGGTAGTGTCGCAGTGTGCTCTCACTTCGGCCTGCAAAAGGTGGCAGTGTGTGGCGTGACAGGGTGCGGTCTTTTCGGTCTGAAAAGGTGGTGTGGCAGAGTATGGTCATTTCAGTCTAAAAAGGGAGCATCGTAGTGTGTTGTCTTTTCGGTCTACAAAGGTGGCACTACTGGCAACCGTCGGCTTGAAAACCACACCGAATAGTGAAAAAGAAGTGACAAACAAACCCAAAATGTAAATACCAGTATTCGTGGAAATCAATCTAACCAAGAAATACAAACACTTGTAGAATACACACCCCTGTTCTCTTCGGTGTTGAGGTACAAGACATTTGACTGGATCCTGCAGTTCGGACAGTTCACGCGCCTTGTATTCACCAGCGCCACCATTCTTCAGCTCATTAAACTAGACAACTGAGACATGGCGCCGAGTAGAGTTCAGAGACAAGTGTAAGTGATGAGAAGAGAATGGGCTGTAGTTTAGTTGGTTGGATGGGATTTTGTTGAGGTGGGGTTCAACATGCTGGGTAAATTTTTTTAATATTAAAATTTAGGCACATCACCATTCAAAATGGTGACAGAGAACCCGCAAGTCCTAGTCACCACTCCAAATGGCGACATAACCTTGAAGAATCCAGACCTGCCATTATGAGTTAATGGAGTATTTTGGTGATTAATGACAAATTTATATATGAGACTAACTCGTTTGTTAACTGTGATATTACTTTGTCTCATTTGGATGAAAAGGTGGAAATAATGGAGATATGCATTCGACATCATATTTCTATATCTTTTTGTATTTCTCGGATCCAAAATATAGGTTAAACTCTACTAAAAGTCTAACTTGAATATGTGCATATGTTTTTATTACACATTCATGTATGCACACATTTAGGGGAGTTCACTCCATATTTTGTGGTTTCATTAGCATTGATCCATATTTTTTATCCACATATATTGAGGATCTCTACTTTGAAACATATCCTTTGAGTATGTGAAACTTGTGTAGTTCATATATACTCATATTGCTTTATATTCAATTATTTATAATTATGTTATGGGACTAATGTGTATGCTAAGATGTTTTCAACGCTTAGTCCCGGAGTTTGAATGGTGACATAAAAAGGAAATGCAAAGGTGATAAGAGATCAACATGGCTCAAAACAAAGGAGTCATGCTTTGCATTTTGATAAGCTTCTAGAAGAATTTCAGTGGAAATCGGTATGACCATATTTGGTGAGTGGTACTACCGGTGTGCGGTAGTACCAAGTTTTACATGGCGATACTACCGCACAGCGGTATGACCAGAAAGGTAGTGCGGTACTATCGGGTAAATGTTCAGACCGTCCGAACGTACTCGATTGAACGTTCGGACCGTCCGAACGCCTCGACCAATCATGTGACCTGGTTAGGTTGGACCTGGGAGGCGGTAGTACCAGAGTTCATTGAGCGAAAGTACCGCAACCCGGTTAGACCGAATAAAGAGCAATACGTTTTTTACGGAGAGACACCTTTTGGAGCATGTTTGCTCCCCTAGAAGAGCGGTAGTACCGATGCTCTTTTGATAGAACTACCGCATCGCGGTATGACCGCATGATCAATGGTGGCAATACCGCACCTGTCAGAAATGGTTTGTTCAGAAGCATTTAATGTAGGTATATCTTGATAATTAATGTTAATCATTGTGGGACTAACATTTTTCATGAGTTGGATGAATAAGTTATGTTCCAGGGTGATGAAGACTTTGGATGGCATCATGAGTTGATCATCATCAAGTCAAGGATCAAGAAGATGATGCATCATATGTTGATGCATATCAGGATCTCGAAGAGGAGATGATCATGAGTTGATCATCAAATCAAGAGAAGACCCATCATTTGTTGATGAGGTCAAGTAGATGATACATCATATGTTGATGCATATCAAGACGATGACTCAAACTTGAAGTAAAGATGTGCGTCATCAAGCTTCAAGAAGATACTCAAAGCAAAGGTATGACTAGCCAAGGCTAAGGATGTGTTCGTAGTCTTTTACCGATCTTGGTATTTGGTTGGAAGATCGGATTGCTAGTATAGGTTGACATACTATTAAGAGGGGTCTTGTCTAGTAGATTGAGTCTCATCATGTGTTGATGGCTCAATCTCGCTTGCTCTAGCTCACCGTAGCACGATGCTATTATTTACAAATGTGTTTTGCAAATAGTTAAGGCTCATGCGTTTAATCCTTGTAGTACGTGACTATACTTTGCAAATGTGTTTTGTAAATGGTTGAAATCCATGTACCTACTCCTTGTGGCATGATCTAAGTTTGCCAATGTGTTTTGCAAATTATTGGGATTCATGTGTATTCACTTGACATGGTATAACACCCCGGCTATATGGAAGCCAAGATGTCATCTAAATAATCTAACATACAACCATGAAGCGGAAGAATTTAAGCCATAACTCCTCCAATGGCATAAGAGGGTCAACATGTTATAGAACAAATACAAGAATATATTCTGAATCCAACGGCAGTTTATTCAAGTCTACTGAATCCACTAAAATAGCTATAACAAATCGGTAATCATGGAACACAAGCAATTATTTAATCAGTCTTAACATAGAGA
Source organism: Ampelocalamus luodianensis (assembly GCA_036346255.1). Lineage (NCBI taxonomy): Eukaryota > Viridiplantae > Streptophyta > Magnoliopsida > Poales > Poaceae > Ampelocalamus > Ampelocalamus luodianensis. The sequence continues at coordinate 41,038,655 of CM070620.1, read as the reverse complement.
AAGTTATCAACCACTTTTAACTTTATTTATTACAGTTCATCACTTAACAAATGAAAGACAGAATCAAGTCCTATTATTGAAATTGGAGTATGGTGAAATGAATGAATAGTGTGTGTCTACTCCCTCCTGATAGAGTCATCATCAACGATCACCTAAACTAAACAAACAAAACAAGAGTGAGTCTGAGACTCAACAAGTACAGTGATAATTGGACATACAACAAATATGAACAAGCCAACAACATTAAAGAATAGGAACATAACACCAAATGTTTATATGAATGAATGGAATGAATGGATGTAATGAAATGAAAGGATTGCACTCCTGCTTATACCGGTATAGCTAGTGAGACACCCATCGGTGTTTACTTAGGCCCGCATTTAACAAAATACAGGGATCCAAAGCCCGTATGAAGAATGTTTCATACAGGAGTCCGAATCTGCCCACATTGGAATGGTGGGTCTTACGTGCCCATAATGGAATTGATGGGTCTTTATAATCCACTCCCGTGGATGCCCACATTGGAATGGTGGGCCTCACGTGCCCATACTGTAATTGATGGGTCTTTAAACTCCACTCCCGTGGACGGAACATGAAAATAGATGCATGAATGAACTTATGAATAATGACTAACATCATCTCCAACCATGTGAATTTCACATATGAAAGGAAAATAAACATTGAAGCTTCTCACGTATCAAATAAAAATATAATACGAACATCAGGCATCCAGTATTCACAAATCATACGAATATCGATGTACTTGCCTTTCGCGTTGCGATGCGTTAGGAGGCAAAGACGATGCCGCTAACCTCGAATCCTCACCTCCTACACCATTAAATTATTCAATAAGAAGAATGACATCAAGACACTACTCGCAACGCTCCTAACTCATACCCCAAAACTCCAAAGTTTAATTATATACTTTACTCAAATTGAACTACATTCTAGCAGGAAGCCGTAATGGACAGCAGTAATAAAAGTGACATAACTTTTGCTTTGAAATTCGTAAAAAAGTAAACTTAGGTTTATTTGAAAGGTAACGAAATTATCTACAACAACCTAGTTGGTGGAAATCCCGAATTTTGTATGCATCTAAATCCAAAAGACCGATGAACACCGTCTGTCAGTACTACCCGACAAAACTGGGCAGCAGCACAAAAACACCCATAACTTCTAATTGGCTGAACCAAACTTAGTGTTCTTTATCAATATCGAAAGCTAAGACCAAGGCCTACAATAACCTAGTTGGGTGAAAACCCTGAATCTTCCATCAACATAATCATATTTTAAAAATACAACTTGACAGTTCATTCTCGTTAGGATTCTGGACAGCAGGGATGAAAACATCATAACTTTTGATCCGTACGTCGGAATTAAGTGATCTTGGCGGCCACGGAAAGATAAGAATATTATCTAAATATCTCTAGGAGATGGAAACCTCCAATTCGGTTTCTAAGAACCCGAAAATAGTCGCACAACCTTCTGGACAGAATTGAATTTCTAACCGCAGCAATTCGAACCAATCAATTCTAAGTGAATTCACATCTACTACTAATCAAACAACGAAGATCGATACCTGTTACCCTTGAAGCACCCAGGAAGACAATGAAGAAACCCCACGAAGACCATCTCTCCTCCTCTTCTCTTCTTTCCTTATTCCTTCCTCTGGCTGATCTTCCTCTTCCTGGCCGGCAGCAGCGGGGAGGCAGCGCTACAGTACCTTGGTGAGCTACAGTGCCGCATGGTGCTATAGTGTCGGCGGCACTACAGTGCGTGCTACAGTAAAAACTACTAGGGTTTGCACCTCTTAAGCCGCTTCCCCACTTGGGCCAAAGAGCTATGGGCCGAAGGCCCAAGTTCTAATACTTCTCCCAAATTTTGAATTTTCCTTTCTAATTATATTTAATTTCAGTATTAATCATTTATTTGTTGTATGTTTAAATGGGATATTACACATGGTCTAAGATTGCTTGTTGCTATTTCCTTGAACTTAGACCATGGTTGTGACTCTCTGAAGTTCTTATGCTTTCTACATTGATCTAATGTGTTTGCAATCATACAATTAGATGGGTTGTGTAGCCCTCTGAATAATCTTTCAATAGAGTCCAAGATCACTCAATTCTAACATCGGAGTCAAAAGTTATGACCTTTTTACCGAGTATCGTCTGTGCTGAAAAAATGGCCTGCAGAAGTACCACCCTTATAAAAGCGGTACTACCGCAGAAAGGTAGTACCGTGGTTTGTACTACGGTAGTACCGCACCAAGTCTGTAACAGCTAGTTTTTGTTGTGGGGGCTATAAATACCCCCTTAGCTGGTTGAGAGACAACCTTTGGCATCCCATTTCACTCACTTGAGCTAGTGTGATTGGTTTCCTATTTCACTCACTTGAGCTAGTGTGAGCTTCTCTTCTCAATTGTGCATGTGTTGCACCTTGTGAGCAAGGAGAGAGGTCTCTAGTTGCATGTATTGCATCTAGAGGTGGATTTTGTATCCACTTAAGCTTGTGCATTTGTTGCACGTGGTGAGAGTCAAGTATGGGGCTTGGCTTATTATTCTTGATGTTTGCTGACACCTAGACGGTGTTAAGGCATCATGGTCCGGTGATCTTCTCAAGAAGCTTGTGAGAAGGCCTGGTGTGTTGTGAGTGGTTTGGTGCTCGCCATCTCCGGAGTGGAGGAAGAGCAACCCCGAGTGGATCGAGGTGTTTGGCTTAATTCATGGAGCCGGTCCAATTAGTTTGGGCTTACCTCAACGTGGATTAGGGGAGACCGGCAAGTCTCCGAACACTATAGTAAAAACATCCTTGTGTTATTGTAGTTTGTTCTCTTGTGTTTTACTTTGTACAATTTATATTCCTAGAATTAAATTGCTTACATATCTTTGTATGATTGCTATCGTTATCAATAGTCTTATTATTGGTGCACTTAGTCAAGACTAGTTGATTTAGGTTTTATTTTAGCAAAACCGAATTGATTTATAATTTCATATAAAACTTCATTTTAGCCAAAAGATTTTAAAACTGCCTATTCACCCCCCCCCTTCTAATCGGCCTCTTCGATCTTACAAACCTACCCTATAAAAGACCCCAAAATTCAGGCATAAATCACTTTTATTCAAAAAAAAAAAAAGGAGAAAGATGGGAGGAAAGGGAGAGGAGCAAATAGTATAGGGGAGGAGAGGAGCTAACGAAGCGCTGCTCGTCCGGTCGTCCACCTTATAGGTTAATTTTTTAACTGAATGGATTACAGAGTTTTAGATGTATGGCTACGTGGTGTAGTATGTAGTTTAGTTATAGATATGTGGTTAGTCGTGGAATTGTTGTTTACGGTGCAGCAGGTCAACTATGTCGGACACAATCAGTTTCAAAATTTACTACGGTCAAGGGGCTATTCTGTAGGGTCCTAAGGGGGTTGATTTGTGTTATTTCCAATCGGTGCCTATAGCCCTAACAAGACCAGAGCAGCATACATGGGGCTCTATGATGCAGTGGTTGTCATGCACATTCGATTGGACTGTGTTGTATACGATTTGAGATTGAGCTGCCTTGCCAACTGAGCACCACAGGGCACATATTGTGAGTTAGTGGAGCTCAAGGGAACAAGGTCATGGCAGTCACATGTACACAAGGCGACGGAGCAATGGTGGGATTTGGTCCTTCTGGCCCAAGCATATGCCAAGGCCATTCCTGCATCTGCGGCTAAACAAAAAGGTGGTTGTGATGCCAAAGAAGAAGTTGGGAACTCTAGCCACAGCGCAGTGCACACAATGGCCGAAGGTCGAGGAGTTACTATAACAACCCAAATTTTGGAGTTAGCTTGAAGCATTTAAAATTAAAAATAACTAGTTGAATTTTCTTTGTTAAGTCAAAGCTTAATTTGAATTATCAGAAATCAAAACAATTTAATGTGATTAATTTAAACTTCAATTAAAATAAAAGTTATTTTATTTGGGTTCCTTGAGTTCTAAAGAATTTTCTGGAATTTTTTTAGGAAGTTTTGGAATGTATTTTCTATTTCTTTGAGCTTAGTTCTCTTTAATCTATTTTCAGAAATTTGAAAATCATTTTAATTCCGGATTTTTCCTTTTGGTTCGAATTCCTTTCTCTTCGACCCATCTCTTTTCTTTCCTACTGGCCTATTTTTCCTTTTTCTCCCTTTTCTCTTTCTTTTTCCAGCCCAGCCTGCGTGTGTTTTTCCTCCCGCACCAGCCTGCTTCTTCCTCCTTTTCCTTTCTTTCACTGCTGAGCGGGCCCGCGCTATCAGTCTCCTCCCTTCTTCTTCTTCTTCCATTGGACTCCAACTCGTTTCCGATTCCAACTTGTGGCCATTAACGTCTACGACGCAAACACACCCTCTCCATCCCTATATAAAGGTGACCACCCGTGTTGAAATTTCTGCACTGTCCTCCTACTCCAAATCCCCAAGTTTATTTTGCTAGAATTGACTTCATCTCGCCGGAATCTGCCGAAAAACTGTCGTTGCCACAAGCCGTTCTTCGTTGCTTTCTGCCACCATCTGTCGTCCTCTGACTATGTCATCTTCACCATTGGGTTTGCGCCTTCGTGTTCTGCATCATGCTCTTATCATCTTCACTCGAGCGTCACCGGGCCGCCACCGACCTCATCCTCTCTAACGCTGGCTACAACTTCCGTTGTTGATCTCCTCACTAGTGAATTCTTTTGCTTCCCCGAGCGCGTCATCGTGAGCTCCTTGTTGTCCTCATCCAATCCCCACCTCCCTCTTGGCCCCTTCGCCTTCATAGCATGCCGTCGCCGTCGCCCCTTCTCCTTCATCTCCAGTCGCCGTCGCTGCACCATTCAGTCATCCTCCGGTCGCCTCGCTTGTCCTAGTGTGATCCTCATCTCCTCACCGAGCTGGTGCTTCTCTTGGTTCTCTTCGGGCGCCACCGGAGCACCGAAGCCGTCACGAGCCCGAGCTGGTCCTCTACCACAGTCGCCGTCGCCGCCGCCGCCTTGCCGTCGTTCTCGCCGCGCCGCCACCTCCCTTAGCACCACCGAGCCATCGACAACCCATTTTTTCCATCGCCGCCACCTCCCTCACTGATGTTCATCACCGTCGCCGTGCCCCAGCGCCGGCCATCTTCCACTTTATTTCTTTCTTCAGGGGCTTACTCTATCTTCCACCTCGCCGGCCACGTGGCACGCCATGTCAGCATTTATGCCCACATGTCATCTAGTCAGCAGCCCGCGTGTGAGCCAGAGTGTCACCCGTGTGCACCTGGTCCACCATGAACCTGAATCAGCCTGTGGACTTGGTCCATAGACCAAGGGCCCAACCGTCAGCCTCTGAGTCCTTTTTCTGGATTTTCTTTAATTCAGAAATTCAGAAAACTTATGGGACCCACCTGTCAATGTTCTTTTTTTTTCTTTTCAGCCAAAGGAATATTCCTAGGAATATTCTTTTCTCTCTCTCTCTCTCTTTCCCTTTCCCGCAAATATTCTAAGAGACCGTTCTCCTTCGTCCGAACTCCGATTCAGTTTGTTCAAATTCGTAAATTCATATAAAATCGAGCTCTTTATTTTAGAGTTGATTTTTATGTTTTTGAATTTTACTTGAATTTCTTTTGGATTTATTTCTGCATTGTTTGTTGTTTTATGTCTCGTTAGACAATCTGTCAAGGAGCAGGAGCAGAATCAAGCTTTGAAGATCCAAGTGTGGTAACTGAGTAAAGCCAAGGAAATTAATATTCCTTTGATCATATTGAGCCTATAATTTTAAAATTTTGTTGTTTTATATAAAATTGCATGCTATGTTTCTATCAACTGCTTTTGAGAATAGTTAATCACCTATTTGTCTCTATGCTTCTATTGATTATTTTAATACCATGATTCATTTGTCACCATAGGATGGTAATTACTAGTTGGATATATTCGTATCACCAATATGGGTATCGTGGAGATACTTAGTCATGCTTTGTTACGATGGGCTCATGATCACATGTTCAATAATGTTGAATTTGACTCAATGATATATGGAACTATTGTCGGACTCTAGGTGTGGAATATCTAAAGACCCTATGTGTATACCGTACTAGTCCCATGATTAATGGCTAGTACACCCATTCACAATATTTGGTATTTACATCCATACATTCACATACAAAAGTAAAGCAAATGGTACTTAAATTAAGCGGTAAAGTTATTACATCAACGGCCGAGCGGCCATGTAACAGCCCAAAATTGGGCTTACTTTCAAAATTGTGGAAATGAGAACTTTTTAAAACTTTTGATGTAATTTGTTGACATTCACTTTTCTGGGTTTCATTTGCAAGATTCTTTGTCTAATAAAGAAATCTAAATATCAAATTCTACATATACAAAACTAACTAAGGACTAAAACAAATTAAAAGGAAAGATGATAACTTAAAAATCTAACTTCTTAGTTATTGGAACATTGACTTTCGCCAAGCACCCCCAAGTGGGCAAATATGAGAGTCATGGTTTTCTCTATTTCCAACCTTCATATGGAGTTATCTCACTATTTTTCGTGGTGACTCTACTCAGGATATGACATGCAATCAACACAGTCTCCACCCACCAAGCCTTAGACATACCCGCAGTATCTAACATGGCATTCACAAGTCCGTCAAGGTGTGGTTCTTTCTTTCGACAATCCCATTGGATTGGGGTGAATAAAAAGGTGTCATTTCATGGATAATACCATGTTCCGCACAAAACTAATTGAACCCATTAGAAAAATACTCTCTACCACATTCTTAGAGTCATAAAAATGGTTCACAACCTTATTATAAAAATCTGAAAGGGAAAAAGGAACAAGCCTCCGCATTCATAACCTTTTTCCAATAAAGTGTCCAAATTTTGACATGACTACTTATTTGACTCAAAGACCAACTTGAACCCATCTCGACATAGCAGGGAACCTCTGACGATATTCTTATTTATTGTAGGGGCATGCTGCACATTCTTCAAGCGCACGATCTTTCCCGAAGTGAACTTCAGTCTACCGTGCCAACACCAAGAACAGAAACATGTGACCATTCCCCATTAGGATGGAAGAACACCGTGCGACCTGGTAAGAAAAAACATAAATGTATAAGCGCATACATGAATATTAGCCCCGATGTCAATCCACCAATCAGTAGATGGACATGCCGGAAAGATACTAGGTAAATTACCATACCCAGATGCTTTGGCCTTGCCAATAATCACATTTGCATACTTCTTCTATACTGGATGATTTTTTTGCCCATCTGTTTGCGACATTTCTTGGCCCAATGACCAGTCTCGCCACAAACAAAGCAAGTAATATCCTTCATGGTCACTTTCTTCTTACTGTTGCTGGTCCTTTTGAAGTTGGTGGTCGAAACAACTTTGTCTTTCCCTTTGTCAATATGTTGCATGATGTTCGCTCTAGACTGTCCCTCTTACACCATTAGTGTCACATCTTTTGCCCGAGCCTTCTCTTCAACATTAAGACTAGCAATAAGATTCTCGATAGAAATGTTTTGCCTCTTGTGTTTCACAGATGTTGCAAAATTCCTCTAGGTTGGAGGCAATTTGGCAATAATGCCCCAGTCACAAATTTGTCAAGCAATTGAAAACCAAGGTGGGCGAGTTCCCTCACAACGAATTGTAGTTCATGAGCCTGCTCAACTACAGAACGGTTATCAACCATTTTGTAATCATGATATTGCTCCATGACATACAATTCATTTCCAGCATCTGAGGCAGCGAACTTGTGTTCGAGTGTATGCCATAGATCCGCAGCGTTCTTCATGTGCATATACACATCACAAAGCTGGTCAGACAACACGCTTAGAAGGCACCTAACAAATATTGTCATAGCCGTGTCGTACTCTATTTGTTGTGCAGCAGTACCAGGTCCTGCAGGACCTGGTATCACAACCCAAAATACATTCATAGCCAAGAGCCACAATTGAACCCTTGTCTGCCATTTCTTGAAATTCACACTAGTGAATTTCTCCGATTTCATTGCCTCGGCAAAACCAGCCATCACAAAGTGTCTTTCAGGTTTTTGGATTGTTAGGTATATACGCACTTTTGTGATTATTATTATTCCTAAAACAATAATTAAATCAACAACAGCATATATACTAGGCATATTTGGGACTATGAACAGTAACATGATCATCAAGTCAAATATATCTATCTCATATATATGCATGAATAATAGAACAAAAATGCTACTAACAGAAGTAGGCATCAACATCATTACATGACAAAAATCTAGGAAGCAAGTCTTAGCTATATCAAAAGATGTCCCCGTGACTTATAGAGAATTGCTTCAGCGAAGATCGCGGTAGAGTCTGACGTGAAGAAGACGATGCAAAGCAGATGATGGAAAAGGAGGAAGCCGTGAACAGTCGCGTGAACGCTTCTCAAAAACTTCGCCCCAACCCGTGCAGGATCACGAGGGACGACGACTTCGGAGACACTGTTCTCCCCACATCGGTGCATGCTAAAGAAGGGATAGAGAAGCCAAGGTTGCACAGCACAAAGGAATAGGGCTCTCCCTATCCTGTGACTGATCTCTCTCTTCCAAAAAATCTGATTTCTGATAAGAAAGGTCTCCTTTATAGCAGAAGAAGTTGTTGTCATTATTGATATTAGAAACTACCGTCATTATTGTCATTACACTATTTTAAACGCGATTAATGCATGCCATAAAAGCTAATTGAAATAGTGTATTCAGTTTCTAATTCGTATGTATGGTTTTGAGGTACAAAAAGAAGCTACAGCTCCATAGCCAACCGGACACGAAATCGTCAGGCCATTCACGCGGATGTTGCACACAGGCGGGCGGGCGATGGCATGGCAAAATGAGCGAGCGAGCAAGCGCACACGTGTGTTCTTTTATTGCTTGCTTCAACTAGGTAAAACCAATTTCACCTTATATATTGATCTCCTCCTGCCTAGACTAATAATATGGTACTGAACTTCCCACCTTCCACCCTGCATGATTTCTCCGTTTGAATGTTGAAATTTAAGTTGAAAGTTTCGCAATTTTTCAGTCGAGAGCTGAATTCCTGTGATTGAAAATAGATTTATTTAAGTCCAAAGTGCAGACGAAGCTTAGAACGACGGGAGAAACTTCCATGGCGTCGGCAGCAACGAAAGGAAAAGCTGAAATCATGGGCCGGAAGTTGAATGTGTCGGCCATGTTAATTACTGGGCCGGGCTGAGTGTGGCGGGCCACTCTTGCTAAGGGAGCAGTGAACGGCTCCCCGCCCTCCACGAAAGCAGAGGCGGCGGCGAAGCAGCGGCAGCGCAAGGCAAGATACATAGAGGAAAAATATCTGCTGTGGTCGTGGCTGCCGGCGAGCGAGACGACGATGGCGTGCAGAGCCCTCGCGCTCCAGCTCCACCCCCTGCTCCCCCACACCGCTCCCTCCCACCCCCGCGCGGCCGCGGCCTCATCGGCTCGGGCCCGCCGCAGCGCTTCTTCCGTCTGGTGCTGCGCCGCTGCCGGCGACCAGGGGGAGCCGCCTCAGGACGCCGTGCTCAAGGCCATATCCCGTGAGGAAACTTCCCTCCCTTTCCCCTCCCTGTCGTTCCTGTTCTACGTTGAGCTATCAATTCGATTTCAATGCTTCCAAGTTTTAACACCACGATGGCTTAGCCTGACTCGGAATGGAAGGGGAACAATTCCGAACTAAATCTCTCTACGGTTTAAGGTTCTGGGTAATTTTAGGGGAGAACTGTGGTTGCGGTTTGGGGGTGGTGTGTCGCGGTTGCATGCAGTGATGCAAGCTCTTAGCCCTCGGTGTAGTTGGGTTTAGTTAAGCTGCTTAATTGCTATGCGTTGTGCTCGGTTTATGGGGATTAGTCGAGTCATCATGTGATGCTTTGTTGGGATTGGGATTGGATGTGGGTGAATTGGCGGCTGCCAAGTTATCTATGCTTGTTTGCCAGGAGATATCTCGAGCTTCTGCAGTTGCCTCTTGGACTGTGTTTACAATTGTGCTGTGCCTGGGAGGCTGGGAGTTTGGTTCTATGTTTGTAGTTTGTTGTGCAATAGGTTTTCACTCTATCGAGTTTTACTAGGTTTCTATCGTACCTACAATCTAATGAAGTATGAATGCTTGCAGCAATGTGAGTTAGAAATGTTTGTGGAGATAAAAACATACTAGCCTGGCTGTTGATTGTCGTAGCCTCTACCATAATTTGCATTTTCACAAGATAAAAATAACGTTCAGTGACAAATTAATTACTCTTTTAGTCATATAATTCTTGCAGTATTGTAGATGAAACCCTTGAACTATGGCAAGAGGTTTTTAAGCTTTTCAACTTCAATTGGTGAAAATAGAACCCATGAGTTATTAGGCTGTTTAAGCTTTTAAACTTCAATTTGTTGAAAATAGAACCCCTGAGTTATTGCAAAAGTTGAATTGAGAGAGAGAGAGAGACCATTTCTACCACAAAAAAGAGGTACAATTGATCATGCCATTTATCTTTGTTGGTAAATTAGTCTCTTCCAAGCTTTGAAAGATTACTGGGAGTAGGAAGTAGGAACTTTTGCACACTGAAGCAGATCCAGCTTGCTTACTGTAGGAGGGCATGATGTGCAATTAAAGCACATGAGGAATTCAATGCTTTGATTAAGCAATACTCCCTCCAGTCACAAAACGAAGTCGTTTTTGACTTTGAATCACAAAGGACGTCGTTTTTTACTAAATAAAAAGGAATCAGTGAATGGAATGATAAACAAAGAGGGATAGGGATCTAACTTTGATCACTAAATTTTATCATCATAATTTCTAAAAAAGTTATAAAAGTGTAATGTTATGAAAGTATTTTTTGTGGCAAATTTACTCGTACCATTTTCATACATCCAATCTTTAGTCAAAATTGATCCGATTTGACTGCACGTATTCTAGGGTGCCTTCCTTTTGTGACTAGAGTGAGTACTCCATAATGGTGGATTGTTACATGCTGTATGTACCTATTAGACAGCTTGTGATTATATGCTGTCAAGTTCTTTTCCTGTTGTTTGTGTTATCGTAAGGCGCAGAAAATACAGTATTTTTTAGAGGCTATTACATATTTCAGTCACTTATCATTTTTTTTTCTTTTCCTAAAATAGAGGTAGCAAGCTCTAAAGGAAGGGTTGCACGCACAACAAATGTTATCATGGGTGGTACTGTGATAGATGATGCAACGGATGAATGGCTCGTTCTGGATAAGCAGGTGTCCTCTCTATATTGGATGATTTCTTCAACTTCTTCTGTTTCTTTCACAATAGGCAACTGATTGAGCATCCTGCATTTTAAAAAGTTCAATGGAAGCCCTATATATGCTATTCAGGAAAGTTATTTTGCTCTAATTCTTTTTTATGTAAATGGTCCCTCTGAAATCAATTGGAAAGATGGGAACGTATGTATCCCCTCTAGCATCATATAACAGCACACGTTATACTACAGCTGTGAATAGTTTATCATTAACCTAGTGGTCATCATTAACCTCAGTAGTCCTTTGCTGAGGAGCACAAGTCGTTTGAGGTGGGTAGTAACTTTTCATACCACAAAATCCTACTATGAAACAATGCATACTTAACCACATTTCACATAGCATATGTGACTCATGACATTTGGTCCAAAATGCTACACCTTCTCTAAGTTGCACAAGGAAGTACATTACTATGACCTCTGATCCACCTGCCTACTACTATTTAATTTTGTTACATATGATAAAAATCACTTGTTTCTTTTGTTTCACAGGTAAATTCATACCCTACAGTTAGAGGATTTACTGCAATTGGTACTGGAGGTGATGATTTTGTCCAGTCAATGGTTGTTGCAGTCGAATCAGTAGTTCAAGAAAGAATTCCCAAGGTTGGTGTTTGAACTTCGCAGATCAGTTGCAAATATGCTGATGAAAGTAGAATGTGCCTATATAACACTGATGAAAGTGATTTTGCTGCGTTTACTTTAATTTTATATTGACAGTGTTATGTAAATTCTATATAACACTGATTATAAATGCCTAAGGCATATGATGTGAACTGGAACATGTAAGAGGCTATAGAACCTCGTTACAAGCAGCAGGGCCCTAAACAAAGAGTGAAATTTGATGGCATTTGTGGTGGTGTTGCTTTATATAGTACAGAGCTGATTTCCTTGAGCAAGTTCAGTATAGCAACTTCAGTACTGTTTATTAGCTTGTTTGGCTTAGTGTTTACTACATATTTGTTGGCAATAGCATGGCATTACATGCATGAAATATTATTTTCCACAATCTATAACTTGGAAGAAAGTGTAAGCACTAGCAGCTGTCAAGAATATATGCTTTACATAGTTGTTTGGAACCGAGCAGTGCCTCATATGTTTTTGTTATTGCGCAGTTAAATATTTTTGTCCTTTCTGATGTTGTTATATTTTTGTAACTATCTTGATCCCTCTATGTTTTCGACTTTGCTTGTGCAGGGTCAAATATCCCAGAAAGTGTCTTCAAAGGGGAAGTATGTTTCTGTAAAAATTGGACCTATTCGTGTGGTTTCCAGCGAGCAGGTAACACATTGTTCCTCGTATGATGTGAATGAAATACTGCATTATGCAGCAAAGTTGTATATTTGTAGGGTTTTAGGGCAGTGCAATCTTTGCCATGCGCACGATGGGTTACACTAGTTTTTTTACCAGGTCCAAGCAGTGTACAATGCCATGAAGAAGGATGACAGGATGAAATTCTTTTTGTAAAGACCGCAACAGCATGCAAGTACATGGTTCTTCTTTGTAACACCAGTGTAGTGTTACGCAATCGGACACGCTTTGTAAGTGCAAGTCAAGACATTTTTGCCGGGTCGTCTTCGGTTTCATTGTTTGATGGTTGCCTTGGCTGCTCTATCGCAGGTAGGACTTTTGTAAGTTGAAGCTGGAAGATACTCGTACTTCTTGCTCTGCATGAGCATCACTAAAGCGAAAGGCAGGATTGCCTCAACCTTATCTCATCATGTAACTGGCTGGTTTGGATTACAACCTGCTGTGTTCATATTTATCTACTCGTAAGAAACGGCATTTCCACATCTTATGGCCTGTGACAACATCAGTACATTGCTATACGGGGCAATTTGGAAAACAAAAGAGCAGGGACTTAATCGAGAGGTCGCATTAAATACATTGTTAAAATAGGGATGCAAGTGGGGCGGGCTGTGGACAGCCCGCACCAACCCGCGTTGGCCGCTGGGTCACTTGCAGGTGCTGCTAGCCCGCAATGCAATGCCCCAATCAATTTAGTGGGTTTTGCGGCAGCCCGCATTGCAACATGCAGCTGCAGCTTAGTAGCAAGTATTTAGTACTGGCGGCAACCCGCATTCAACATGCAGCTTAGAGGAAGATCTGCAGCTTAGTACAAGGTGCCGACGGCGAAGAAGAACCTCCGTCTGGTGATGCGGTGGCTGGTGTAGGGATGCAGCTACGGCGACTCCCTGGTGTTCCACTTCTCCGGCCACGGCGTGCAGAAGATGGACAACAATGGTGTGCGAGGTCCAGTTCCTGATCAGCAACATCCAGCCGTGGTGGCTCGGCAAGTACGAGGCCATCGTGTGGCGGCTGTCCAAGTACGACGTCGTCGACCTCGATCGCGACAGCAAATCTAGTGCTTCCCGCACATCACCGCCGGGCTCCGCATGCACAAGGAGTTCAGCATCGTGCTGGAAATGGCTCCCGGTGGCCTCTCCATGGTCGACTTCATCAGGTTCCTACACGAGACGTACGTGTTGCCCCGTGCCGCGCCCATCATATTGTCTAAAACTAGCAAACTGAATGTCTGAAATTCAAACTAAAACGAGAATTCCCGAACTGTAAACAGTAGCTAAACTGAAAACAGAGAACAGAGAAATTTCAATTTGTGGTGCCAATACTACGCACCCTTTTCTCAGATTTCTCCTCAATTTATACACAACATACAGCCTAAAGATAGGCGACTTCAATGTTGAAATCTACTCGGTTACGAAACAGATTTGGATGATTACATCTGAAAACAGAAAACTCTGAACACTGAACTTAATACAACTCTGACTGAACTTGACTCCGAAACTGAACTCAATACAATTCCAAAACGAAATCAGAACTTTCTATGACTCAAGTAAGACTTGAAAACTTTAATGGAAGGATTAACACCAACACATCAGCCTGAAGCAGAACCCGGACAAGAAGCCACGGCTGCTGCTGATCCACCGCGGGCACTACCGCAAGTTCGTGAATGTGCCGGAGATCGTGCAGGTGGCGGAGACGGTGGGGTTCGAGGCGGTGGTGATGGACCCAAAGTTCGACGTGCGCATGGAGGAGTTCGCGCGGACGGTGAACTCATTCGACGTGCTGCTCGGCGTGCACGGTGCCAGGCTGACGAAGGTGGTGTTCCTGCCGGCGAACGCGGTGGTGATCCAGGTGGTGCCGTACGGGACGCTAGAGCACATGACGAAGGTGGACTTCGGTGACCCGGTGGTGGACATGAGGCCGAGGTACCTCGAGTACAGCATCGCGGCCGAGGAGAGCACACTGCAGGAGATGCTCGTGCTGGAGCGCCCACGTACGCCGTGCGCGGTGGCCTGGCCGCGTACGTGGGCCGACCTGCCAAAAACTGCTAAAATAAACGGTTTTTTGCGGGCTACTTTTGTGGGCTGGTTTTGCCGGGGCCGCCCCACTTGCATCCCTACCTTAACATAGTTATGGGTTGTAAGTATTAGGAAACTGGGCCCGGCCAGGAGTCCGGGTCCGGGTGGGCACCTCATCTACTGTAGGCTATATATAGGAGAGGAGGACCCCCGTCAATTGTACACATTCATTATTGAAAGAGCAATAAAGAGAAGTCTGCAGTCCCCTCTCATACCTGTGTTTCATCTATTGTTTCGTTCTTGTGTTCTTGCATCGTTCTTACGATTCTCTATTTGTCTACGAGGTAATCGCTCGGACTGGACTTGCCAGCGACGGTTCCTCAAACACGTTATCAGCATGATCGACTCTCCTCGCATCGAAAAGGTAACCGTCGATGAACGACACTCGTAGATTGAATCGTTTTTTCTATATTGCTTTCAATTCCTCAATTGTTGCTTTCTAGATTATTTTCTACGGTGCAAATTTGCTCTAATCTGTCGCGAGCCGACTTGAAGTCGCCGGCACAATGCCGATCGACAGATTGCATGAAAGAGCGGATGTCGATTGTACCGTAGATTGGAAATTGCAAATCTGTTCTAACCTACCGCAAGCTGACTCGAAGTCGCCGGCAAAACCGATCGGTGGTTGCATAAAAGAACCGATGTCGATTGCACTGTATTACATCGCATCGCATTGCATACACACATGGATGAACAGTAATTTTTAGAGAAAAAAAATTTACGGCCTGCCATGAAGAGCAGGCCGGCGCCACTGCCGTACACGGCCCCGCACGGCCAACCCTACCCCGCGCCGTGGCGCGCCGCCGCCGCCGCCGCTTGAAGGCGCGCGCCGCCGCCCGATCGGCCAAGCCCCGCCGCGCCGCCATAGCAGCCCACCATCGGCGCCGACAAGCAAAGAAAAGAAAAACGGCCGGCGCGCCATGGCCCGCAGCCGCCGCCGCTTCCGGCGCTCGATGGCGCAGCCGCCGAAAGCAGGAGGCGACACGGCGCGCGCGCCGAGCCGCCATGGCGCCGCCATGACGCGGTGTCGCCACGCGGCGCAGCACGCCACCGCCGCGCCTGCCGCACTCCGCACCGCCGCGCCGCGCTGCGCCGGCCGCGCGCGAACCGGCGCGCCCGCAACGCCGCCCCTCCCGCCCCAGCAGCCGTCTCCCACCGGTTTCGTCGCGCGCTCCTCGCCGCCGCCACCCGCGTGATGCCTCCGGCCCGCGATCGGGTAGCCGCGCACCCGTCGGCGGCGCGCTGAGCTGTCGGGCGATCGCTCGCGCCGCCCGGATGGCCCGCGCTGCCGCCGTCGGCCCTCAACGCCTGCCACCCGCGCATTCTCCTTGCGCCGCCGCACGGGCAGGGAAACCCTAGGGTGCCCCTCCCTTTTTGTGTTTGGCGCAATGGGCCATAAAAGGCCGGCCCAAGAAAATTTCCGGAGAAAGAAAGAAAGAAAAATGGCAATTTTGCAGAAAAGTCCTTGAGGTTTTCATAATTGCGCGCAAGTTTTCGCGTATAATGAAATTTTGAAAGAAAAAAAAACCCTCAGAATTACTGAAATTACGCGTAATTTCTCTCAGAACTGAGTTTTCGCGTTCTAGCCCCTGAAACTTGTAGTTTTCACCGAAAAGTTACTTTTCCAGCAGAAAAGGACTTTGGGAATCCAAATTTTTGCATAATTTTGAACTTTGAAGCATATTTGTTCTTGTTATTGTTATTTCTATACAATTTATTTCTATATTTACTGTTTTGATTATCTGTAATTATTTATATTGCTTTTAATCATTGAAAATAGCAGTAAATCTTGAAAAATACGTAGAAAAATACGGGAACATTATGGGAATTCTTGCAACCTTTTATGTACATTACCAGCAGTAATCTTATGCATCCTTTGCATGAATATGCAGATGATTGGAATTACGAACCGGGAGTTCGAGGAGCTGGCCCAGCATGGCCAGAATTATTTGACTTGGGCATCAGATGTCAAGATTGTACTGGGAGCCAAGAAGCTCCGTGCTGCTATTGGACTCGGCGCCTTGCAGGATGTCGTTCCAACCGCTGAGGAAAATGATCAGGCACTTCATTTCCTCAGACATCATCTTTGTCTAACTCTCAAGAATGAGTATATGGCAGAGAAGAGCGCATTGGCTTTATGGACCGCCCTGAAGAAGCGGTTCGAGAAACTGAAGTACACCATCCTACCTCGGGCAGAGCAGAATGGACTCGCTACGTTTGTCGACTATAAGACCGTGGGGGAGTACAACTCTGCTTTGCACAGAATTTGTACCAATCTTCAACTATGTGGTAAAGTAATCACAGAAGAGGAGAAGATTGAGAAAACCCTCTCTACCTTTCACCCAAATGCGGTGCAATCCGCACGCAACTACCGTCAGGATGGCTACAAGGAATACGCGAGCCCGATTGATATCATGCAAGTTGCGGAAGCTCAAGATGAGGTTCTAAAAAAGAACTACATCTCACAGCCGCCTAGTAGCAAAGTTGGCCATGAAGTCAACGCTAGAAGCTATAAGGTGAGAAAGCCTCAATCAAAGAAAAGAGGCAAGAAGGATAAGGTCATGAGTCACAAGACTAAGCAAAATGCTCAAGCCAAGAAAGGCGAACAAAAGAAGCGCGATGAGAAGCCCTATGGCCAGCAGGACCAAAGCTGCTACAAATGCGGCACTTGGGGACATTGGTCACGTGTCTGCCGTGAACCGCAGCACGTGATTGATGCTTTCGAGGCAAAGAAGAAGGGCACAGGACAGCACAAGGCGCACCTCGCCATTGCAGGCATAGAAGATCCACAGTCATTGGCTGCACCTATGGATGTGGACATGCCTACAACAGCTTCTATCACTCCTTCATTGGACATTGTAGCAGCTGCAGCCGTAGTTGCTGAAGAAGAAAAGATAGAAGTAGATCAGATTCAGACAGAAGTTAATTCTTACTTACGATTCAATCTAGTGCACGATGGCACTTAGTCTTCTGATCATTTGCGGTTTATGTTAGAATTTTGAATTATTGAATAAAGGTTGTAAGCTCTAGAAGAGCATTGGCAATAAATTCTTATGATGGGTTCAGCAAGACTTTTCCCGTATTAATAAAGCAAGTTTTGTTCTGAAGTATGATTTATGTGTGGATTGTTTTACTCCATATTAATAAATTCTTTATATATCAGAACGCGTGTGGCGCCCTATGGAGGAAGTGTGTCTAGCGGATAGCGGCACAACGAATACCATACTAAGAGAGACGAAAGTTTTCCAGTCGATCAGCAAGAATGTTGGTAGTCTTACGACAATCGCTGGCAGTGATACTTGTATAATAGGCTCAGGAAGAGCCACAATTATACTTCCGATGGGCACGACATTGGTCATTGAAGAAGCCTTGTTGTACCCGGAATCGACTAGAACTCTCTTAAGTTTTAAAGATATTCGCGCTAATGGTCTCCATGCAGAGACTGAAGAAGAGTATGGTAAGGAATACCTGCTCATTACAAAGCGTGAGGAGAATGGGAAAAGGGTATTAGAACGACTTCCTCCATATGAATCTGGGCTATACTACACTCATATTAGGGCACCTGCAGCCTATACTGTCCTGAAAACATCTTTTAGAAGATCTGAACTTTTCTGTCTCTGGCATGATAGATTAGGCCACCCCGGTCTTAGAATGATGAGAAATATAATTAACAATTCTCAGGGACATAATATCAATGTAAAGAATTTCCCGAATCCAGAAGATTTCGTGTGCCCTGCATGTGCCACCGGGAAATTAATTACTAGACCTTCTCCTCTAAAAGTGAAGGATGAAATCCCTGCATTCCTGGACCGAATCCAGGGAGATATTTGCGGTCCTATTCAGCCCCTATCAGGGCCATTTAGGTACTTTATGGTGCTCATCGATGCTTCCTCGAAATAGTCGCATGTATGCCTGTTATCTACGAGAAACCATGCTTTTGCAAAGCTGATCTCGCAGATAATTAAAATAAAGAATAATTTCCCTGATCATCATGTGAAGTCCATCAGAATGGACAACGCCGGAGAATTTACTTCAAAGGCCTTTGATGATTATTGTATGGCAATGGGAAGTACCGTTGAGCACTTGGTACCACATGTCCACACCTAGAATGGACTAGCAGAGGCATTGATTAAAAGAATTAAATTCATTGCCCGACCGCTTTTACAGAATTGTAATTTACCAACTACATGTTGGGGACACACAGTTCTGCATGCAGCAACTCTCATCAATTTTAGACCGTCGGCATACAACATCCATTCACCTATGCAACTAGCGCAAGGGTCACCACCGAAAATCTCCCATCTTCGAAGGTTTGGTTGCAAGGTTTATGTACCTATACCACCACCGCAGCGAACTGGAATGGGCCCTCTCCGAAAGTCTGGGATATACGTTGGTTATGAGACTGCATCCATAATCAAGTATCTGGACCCAATGACTGGAGATTTGCATATAGCCCGTTTCGCTGATAGCATATTTGATGAGGATAGTTTCCCGTCATTAGGGGGAGGAAATCAACCTCTTGATGAAAAATGTCGGGAAATAACGTGGCAAGCCACGGGAATTAATGCACATGACCCACGCACTAGTGAAGCAGATAGAGAAGTCCAGAAGATAATTGATTTGCAAGCATTAGTGAATCAACTGCCTGACCACTTTAGTGATTTGAAGAGCGTGACCAAGTCGCATGTGCATGCACGCAATGCACCGAAGAGGGTTGAAATACCAAAGAAAATAGAAGGTATCCCTAATCCCGTCCAGAGGCCTCAGAATAAAAGGACGAGAACTCCGGCGCCTCAGAATAAAAGGACGAGAACTCTGGCGAAAAAGGATAAGAAGGACTTGTCACAGCCGATCACTGAAGTTCCCCACAAACAGAAGGGGAGCCAGTTGAGACCTGGCACTAGTATGGAACCTTCAGCAAAAGGCATACCAGATTTGAATATTCCCACGAAGGGAGACATTAGCATGGATGTGTGCGCACACATCGGAGCTGAAAAATTAAGGGACTTGCCCCCGCAATTGAAAGCAGCGGTAAGCAAGTAGAAGCATTAGCAGAACCGCCCCATGAAGAAATAGCTATAAATTATATGACTACAGTAGAATCTATGAATAGAGCAACAGCCAATATCGACATCTATTTTGCAAAGAAAATTGCCACAGTCATTGATCTTGATCCAGAGCCTGCATCGCTCGCTGAATGCAAGAAAAGATCAGATTGGAAATATTGGAAAAAGGCAATAGAAGCAGAATTAATATCTCTGAATAAAAGAGAGGTGTTTGGGCCTGTAAGCCGCACACCTCCCCATGTGCACCCTGTAGGATATAAATGGGTATTTGTTCGAAAGAGAAATGAAAGAAATGAAGTTGTAAGATATAAAGCAAGGCTTGTTGCACAAGGTTTCACTCAAAGACCAGGAGTCGATTATGAAGAGACCTATTCCCCGGTCATGGCGGAACTACCTTTAGATATTTAATCTCAATGGCAGTAAATCTGAATTTGGAAATGAAATTGATGGATGTGGTAACTGCATACCTTTATGGGAACCTGGATTCGGAAATTTATATGAAGGTACCTGAAGGTATCCCTGTACCTAACCAAGACAGAGCAAATAGAAATCTATACAGTGTGCAACTCAGAAAGTCACTGTATGGACTGAAGCAATCAGGCAGGATGTGGTATAATCGCCTAAGCGACTTTCTCTGCAATAAAGGCTACACGAACAGTGAGGATTGTACCTGTGTGTTTATACGGCAATCCCAGGATGGATTCTGTATAATCTCAGTGTATGTAGATGATCTGAATATCATCGGGACTTTAGAAGATATTGGAAAAGCAAGCTCTTACCTGGAGTCAGAGTTCGAAATGAAAGATCAGGTAAAACCAAATATTGCCTAGGCTTGCGCTTGAGCATACCCCAAGGGATTTTAGTACATCAGTCAACCTACACTCGTAAGGTGTTGGAAAGGTTCGGCTTTGAAAAGGCATATCCTCAAAGTGCCGATGATCGGAGATCCTTGCAGCAAGACAAGGACCCGCTCGGACCTAAAGAAGAGGGAAGTCACGGGATCGAATTCCCATACTTGAGTGCAGTTGGAGCACTCATGTATTTGGCAAACTGTACTAGACTGGACATTGCATTTGCAGTGAATCTTCTAGCAAGGTATAGTGTAGAACCCACCAAAAGGCATTGGCAGGGAATAAAGGACGTCTTCTGATACCTCCAAGGAAGTAAAGATCTTGGCCTGTTTTACAGGAAGAACCAGGACCTTACAATGACTGGCTATGCAGATGCTGGGTACCTATCAGACCCGCATACAGCTAAGTCGCAAACAGGCTTTGTATTCCTGTGTGGTGGAACTGCAATTTCATGGAAATCATCTAAGCAAAGTATGGTATCAACTTCGACGAACTACTCAGAAATTATAGCACTGTACGAGGCCGCACGGGAATGCTCTTGGCTTCGGCGGATGATTCACCACATCCAGCAGTCATGTGGATTGAATACCGCACAAACCCCCACTATTATCTATGAAGATAATACAGCTTGTGTTGCACAAGTGCAGATGGGTTATGTGAAGAGTCCTCTCACAAAGCATATCAACCACAAGTTCTTTTATGCTCACGAAATGCAAAAGATGGAAGAAATTAAGGTACTGCATACTAAGTCATGTGAAAATCTTGCAGATTTGTTCACTAAGTCACGTCTAGCATCTAGCTTTGAAAGGTGCGTATGTGGAATTGGAATGATAAGACTTAGAGAAGTGCAGAATTCAGGGGGAGAACCTTCACAAACTCATTACTGAAACTTGATCACGAAGATCGAGTATCCAAAGAGCAAATCCTGGAGATTAAATAAATTGGGTGAATTGTACTCTTTTTCCCTTGACGAGTTTTCCTGAAGTTTCTCGGTTAAGGTTTTTAATGAGGCATTTCGTGCGACATAGCAGAACATGATACATGTACTCTTTCTCCAAATTTTTCCCACTGGGTTTTTATGGAGTTTTAGCGAGACATGGACATGGAGGATGAGAGCCCAAGGTGGAGTATTAGGAAACCGGGCCCGGCCAGGAGTCCGGGTCCGGGTGGGCACCTCATCTACTGTAGGCTATATATAGGAGAGGAGGACCCCCGTCAATTGTACACATTCATTATTGAAAGAGCAATAAAGAGAAGTCTGCAGTCCTCTCTCATACCTGTGTTTCATCTATTGTTTCGTTCTTGTGTTCTTGCATCGTTCTTACGATTCTCTATTTGTCTACGAGGTAATCGCTCGGACTGGACTTACCAGCGACGGTTCCTCAATAGTAAGTTCATCCTAACTTTAATTGAACAACTTAATCGAGACTCGGGAGGTCGCGTTGTCCTATTGCAAGGAGAGTTTGTGCTGCTACTAAAACCTACATGGTGCGCTGGGTCTGTCTGAAAGCAAAAGCAAAAGCAAAATTTCATAGGAATTCTGCATGTAACAATTCAATTTCAACAGGAATTGCAGGAAATTCTTATGTTTGGGATGGGCCTCAAACTTGTTTAAGATGGTCCGTAGGGGCTTTGTGTGAAGATAGCTGCTCGGCCTTCATCGATCTCACCTCCGAAACATCGATCGAAATCTGATCGATTTTGATGTGCGCATCGGATGGAAATCTGATCTCCATTTCCGATGGAGCTCTCCGACAGCTACCGCAACCTTTGCAGCCCTGCCTTTCGCAACCAAAAACACGAGAACGGGGGTGTATGTTGCCGTCCGAGGGTGAATCTGATCTCCAATGATGGAAATATTAGTCGATAAAAAAAGGAAGATATTGTTAAGAAACTGGGCCCAAAATCAGAAGTCCTGGTCCATGTGGGTACCTCATCCACTCATAGCCTGTATATAGGAAGGGAGACCCCCAACCATTGTACACGATCATTAAGAAGAGCAATAAAGAGAAGTATGCAGTCCCCTCATATCTCTGTGTTATCTCTTTTTCTGTTCTTGTGTTCTTGCATCGTTCTTACGATTCTGAATTTGTCTACGAGGTAATCGCTCGGACTGGACTCGCCAACGACGATTCCTCAACACGTTATTAGTACGATCGACTCTTCTCGCATCGAAAAGGTAACCGTCAATGAACGACACTCGTAGATTGAATCATTTTTCTAGATTGCTTTCAATTCTGCAATTGTTGCTTTCTAAATTGTTGTTTACAGTGCAAATTCACTCTGATCTACCGTGAGCCGACTTGAAGTCATCAGCCAAGCTGATCAATAGATCGCATGAAAGAGAGGATATTGATTGCACAGTAGATCGTTGCATGTCTAGCATTACACTGCATCTCATCTCATATACATGTATGAATAGTAACGGAAAAAAACGGCCAACGGCCTTGTAGAGCCGCACCCGGCCACCTGAAGATAGCGCCGCCCTGCACAGGCTCCCCATGGCATGCCACCCAAAGATGGCACCACAGGTTCGGACCTCCCACAGAGACGCCGCCCGCATGCAACCGGTGCGCCTGAAGATGCACACTCGCCAGCCTGGAGCTGCACACGTCGACCATGAAGCCACCTTTGCGCGCGCCGCGACCGCCGCCGCACGGCGCCGACCCAACCGCCGTGAAGCGAGCCCGCCGCCGTAGCAACGCTGGCCCCCACGCGCTCCTCGCCGGCCCGCAGCCACCATGCACGAACTGCCCCAAAGAGAGAAAGAAAAAAAAGGGGGAAAGGGGAGAGGAGTATGGGTGACGCCGCTTCTGATCGCCGCCTCCGCAAGGCGACACCGCCGACCTCGCCGCACGAGGACCGACGCCCCCGCATGCGGCCGGCACCACCGCCTGCACACGGCCGGCACTGCCACTCGCCTCAAGCTGCCCACAGTGGCCGCCTCCTCATGCGCATGGCAACCAGCCACCGCCGGAGCCGCGCGCTACGAGAGCGGCCATTGAAGAGCCGCCGCCGCCGCGTGAGCTTGTAGCGCTCACCGCAGCGCCTCTGTGTCGGCCATGAAGCCAGGGCGCGCTGCTTGAAGCACAGCCCGCGCGCTTGGAGCAACCGTCGTGCCGCTTCATCCCGCAACATCCGCCCGCACCACTTGAATCGGTTGCCTCCGAGCCATGAGCCAAACCCGGCCACCGCCGCTGCCCAAGGTCCCGCCGTCGGTCACCCAATCGCCGCCCCACCCAGAGTGCCTCCGCACAGGCACTTACCGCCGCCGCCGCTAGGAACTGGGGTAGAGGGAAACCCTACCCCGTGCACACCTTAAGAGCCAGCATATGTGGGCTGGAAAAGGGGGTGGCCCATTAATCGGGCCGAAAAAGGAAATCGAAAAAAAGAAATTTTTGCAGAATAGACCTTCCAAATTCTGACAGTTACAAGAACTTTTTTGCAAATAAGGAATTTTTGCGGAAAACCCCTCCAAAATCTGAAAATTGCGTGTAAAACTTTCTCTGTACTGAAATTTTGCGTGTTAACCCCTGAAAATTGTAGAATTCGCCGAAAATTCTTTTTCCTACAGGGCCTCGGGAATTCGAAATTTGAACTCATTTTTGCATATTTTGAACTTTTGAAGCATGTTTAACTTTGTTATTGTTATTTCTATGCAATTTATTTACTGTATTTACTATTTTTGATTATCTGTGATTGTTTATATTGCTTTTAATCATTGAAAATAGTAGTAAATCATGAAAATGCGTAGAAAAATATGGGAATATTATGAGAATTCTTGCAACCATTTTATGCACATTACCAGCAGTAATCTTATGCACCTCTTGCATAAATATGCAGATGACTGGAATTACGAACCGAGGATCGAGGAGCTGGCCCAGCAAGGCTAGAATTATTTGACTTGGGCATCAGATGTCGAAATCATACTTGGAGCCAAGAAGCTCCGTGCTGCTATCGGACTCGGCGCCTCGCAGGATGCCGTTCCAACTGCTGAGGAGAATGATCAAGCACTTCATTTTCTTCAGACACCATCTCTGCCTAACGCTCAAGAACGAGTATATGGCAGAGAAGAGTGCACTAGCTTTATGGACCGCCCTGAAGAAACGGTTTGAGAAACTGAAGTACACCATCCTACCTCGGGCAGAGCAGGAATGGATTCGACTACGTTTTGCTGACTACAAGACCGTAGAGGAGTACAATTTTGCTTTGCACAGAATTTGTACAAGTCTTCAGCTATGTGGTAAAGTAATCACAGATGCGGAGAAGATTGAGAAAACTCTCTCTACCTTTCACCCAAATGTGGTGTAATCCGCACGCAACTACCGTCAGGATGGCTACAAGGAGTATGCTGAACTGATAGACATTATGCAAGTTGTGAAAGCTCAAGATGAGGTTCTCAGGAAGAACTATATCTCACAGCCGCCTAGTAGCAAAGTTGGCCATGAAATCAACACTAGCAGTTATAAGGTGAAGAAGCCTCACTCAAACGGAAGAGGCAAGAAGGGTAAGGTCATGAGTCACAAGACCAAACAGAATGTTCAAGCCAAGAAAGGCGAACAAAAGAAGCGCGATGAGAAGCCCTATGGTCAGCAGGACCAAAGCTGCAACAAATGTGGCACTTGGGGACATTGGTCACGTATTTGCTGTGAACCGTAGCACGTGATTGATGCTTTCAAGGCTAAAAAGAAGGGCAAAGGACAACATGAGGTGCACCTCGCCATTGCAGGCATGGAAGATCCACAGTCATTGCCTGCACCTATGGATGTGGACAGCCCTACAGCAGCTCCCATCACTGCTTCTTTGGATATTGCAACGACTGCAGCCGTAGTTGCTGAAGAAGAGAAGATAAAAATAGACCAGATTCAGGCAGAAGTTTCTTCACACTTCGCTGATTCGATCTAGTGCAAGCATTGCACTTAGTTTTCATAGTCATTTGCAGTTTATGGTTGTCATAGAACTTTGAATTATTGAATAATGGTTGTAAGCTCTAGAAGGGCAATAGCAATAAATTCTTATGATGAGTCCAGCAAGACTTTTTTTCGTATTAATAATAGCAAGTTTGTTCTGTTTTGGTGTATTTTATTTATGTGTGGTTTGCTTTCTACCCCCATATTAATAGATATTTTATATATCAGAACACGTGTGGTGCCCTATGGAGGAAGTGTGCTTAGCATATAGCGACACAGCAAATACCATATTGAGAGAAACAAAATTTTTCCAGTCGATCAGCAAGAATACTAGTAGTCTTACGACAATCGCAAGTAGCGATACTTGTATAATAGTCTCAGGAAGAGCTATAATTATACTCCCGATGGGCACGACATTGGTCATTAAAAAAGCCTTGTTGTACCCGGAATTGACTAGGACTCTCTTAAGCTTTAAAGATATTCGCGCTAACGGTCTCTATGTAGAGACTAGAGTAGAGTATGGTAAGGAATACCTACTCATTACGAAGCGTGAAGAAAATAAAAAAGGGTATTAGAACGACTTCCTTCATATGAATATGGGCTATATTACACTAATATTAGGGCACCTGTAGCCTATACTGTCCTGAAAACATCTTTTAGAAGCTCTGAACTTTTCTGTCTCTAGCATGATAGATTAGGTCACCCCGGTCTTAGGATGATGAGAAATATAATTAACAATTCTCAAAGACATAATATCAATGTAAAGAATTTCCCAAATCCAGAAGATTTTGTGTGCCCTACATGTGCCACCGGGAAATTAATTACTAGACCTTCTCTTCTGAAAGTAAAGGATAAAATCCCTACATTCCTGGACCGAATCCAGGGAGATATTTGCGGTCCTATTCAGCCCCTGTCAAGGCCATTTAGGTACTTTATGGTGCTCATCGATGCTTCCTCGAAATGGTCGCTTGTATGTTTGTTGTCTACGAGAAACCACGCTTTTGTAAAGCTGATCTCGCAGATAATAAAAATAAAAAATAATTTTCCTGGTCATCATGTGAAGTCCATCAGAATGGACAACGCTGGAGAATTTACTTCAAAGACATTTGATGATTATTGTATGGCAATGGGAATTACCGTTGAGCACTCGGTACCACATGTCTACACCCAGAATGGACTAGCAGAGGCATTGATTAAAAGAATTAAATTCATTGCCAGACCGCTTTTGCAGAATTGTAATTTACCAACTACATGTTGGGGACATACAGTCCTGCACGCAGCAACTCTCATTAATTTTAGACCGTTGGCATACAACATACATTCACCTATGCAACTAGCGCAAGGGTTAGCACCGAAAATCTCTAATCTCCGAAGGTTTGGTTGCAAGGTTTATGTACATATACCACCACCGCAGCGAACTGCAATGGATCTTCTCCGAAAGTCTGGGATATACGTTGGTTATGAGACAACATCCATAATCAGGTACCTAGACCCGATGACTAGAGATTTGCATACAACCCGTTTCGCTGATAGCATATTTGATGGTGATAGTTTTTCGTTATTAGAGGGAGAAAATCAACCTCTTAATGAAAAATGTCGGGAAATAACGTGGCAAGCCACGAGAATCCATGCACATGACATGCGCACTAGTGAAGCAGATAAAGAAGTCCAGAAGATAATTGATTTGCAAGCATTAGCGAATCAACTATCTAACCACTTTAGTGATTTAAAGAGTGTGACCAAGTCGCATGTTCCTGCACGCAATGCACTAGAGAGGGTTGAAATACCAAATAAAATAGAAGGTATCCGTAATCCCGTTTAGAGGCCTCAGAATAAAAGGACGAGAACTCCGGCCTCTCGAATCCCAAGTAACCGGGGACGCCTGGCGAAAAAGGATAAGAAGGACTTGTCACAACCGATTACTAAAGTTCTCCAGAATCAGAAGGGGAGCCAGTTGAGACCTGGCACCAGTATGGAACCTTCAGCAAAAGGCATACCGGATTTGAATATTCCCACGGAGGGAGACATCAGCATGGATGTGTGCGCACACACCGGAGCTGAAAAACTAAAGGGACTTGCCCCCGCAATTGGAAGCAGTGGTGAGCAAGTAGAAGCATTAGCAGAACCGCCCCATGAAGAAATAGCTATAAATTATGTGACCACGATAGAATCTATGAATAGAGCAATAGCCAATGTCGACATCTATTTTGCAAAGAAAATTGCCACGATCATCGATCTTGATCTAGAGCCTGCTCGCTCGCTGAATGCAAGAAAATATCAGATTGGAAAGATTAGAAGAGGGCAATAGAAGCAGAATTAATATCTCTGAATAAAAGAGAGGTTTTTTTGCCCGTAAGCCGCACGCCTCCCTATGTGCACCCTGTAGGGCATAAATGAGTATTTGTTCGAAAGAGAAATGAAAACAATGAAATTGTAAGATATAAAGCAAGACTTGTTGCACAAGATTTCACTCAGAGACCAGGAGTCGATTATGAAGAAACCTATTCCCCGGTCATGGGAGGAACTACCTTTAGATATTTAATATCAATGGCAGTAAATCTGAATTTAGAAATAAAATTGATGGATGTGGTAACTGCATACCTTTATGGGAACTTGGATTTAAAAATTTATATGAAGGTACCCGAAGGTATCCCTGTCCCGAACCAAGACAGAGCAAATAGAAATCTATACAGTGTGCAACTCAGAAAGTCATTGTATGGACTGAAGCAATCAGACAGAATGTGGTATAATCGCTTAAGCGACTTTCTCTGCAAGAAAGGCTACACAAACAATGAGGATTGTCCCTGTGTATTTATACGGCGATCCCATGATGGATTTTGTATAATCTCAGTATATGTAGATGATCTGAATATCATCGGGACCTTAGAAGATATCAAGAGAGCAAGCTCTTACCTGGAGTCGGAGTTCGAAATGAAAGATTTTGGTAAAACCAAATATTGCCTAGACTTGCAACTTGAGCATACCCCTGAAGGGATTTTAGTACATCAGTTAACCTACACTCAGAAGGTGTTGGAAAGGTTTGGTTTTGAAAAAGCATATCCTTCGAAAGTGCCAATAGTCGGGAGATCCTTACAGCAAGACAATGACCCGTTCAGACCTAGAGAAGAGGGGGAGGAAGTCCTGGAACCAGAATACCCATACTTGAGCGCAGTTGGAGCACTCATGTATTTGGCAAACTGTACTAGACCGGACATTGCATTTGCAGTGAATCTTCTAGCAAGGTATAGTGTAGAACCCACCAAAAGGCATTGGTAGGGAATAAAGGACGTCTTCCGATACCTCCAAGGAAGTAAAGATCTTGGCCTGCTTTACAGGAAGAACCAGGACCTTACAATGACTGGCTATGCAGATGCTGGGTACCTATCAGACCCGCATACAGCTAAGTCGCAAATAGGCTATGTATTCCTGTGTAGTGGAATTGCAATTTCATGAAAATTGTCTAAGCAAAGCATTGTATTGACTTCGATGAACCACTCAGATATTATAGCACTGTACGAGGCCGCACGTGAATGCTCTTGGCTTCGGCGGATGATTCACCACATCCAGTAGTCATGTGGATTGAATACCACACAAACCCCCACTGTTATCTATGAAGATAATGCAGTTTGTGTTGCACAAGTGCAGATGGGTTATGTGAAGAGTCCTCTCACAAAGCATATCAACCCTAAGTTCTTCTATGCTCATGAAATGCAAAAGATGTACGAAATTAAAGTACTGCATACTAAATCATGTGAAAATCTTGCATATTTATTCACTAAGTCACTTCCAGCATCTAGTTTTGAAAGGTGCATACGTGGAATTGGAATGATGAGACTTAGAAAAGTGCAGAATTCAGGGAGAGAACCTCCACAAACTCATTACTAAAGCTTGATCATGAAGATCAAGTACTCAAAGAATAAATCCTAGAGATTAAATAAAATTGTGTGGATTGTACACTTTTTCCCTCGATGAGTTTTTCTGAAGTTTCTCGGTTAAGGTTTTTAATGAGGCAATTCGTGCAGCATCGTAGAACATGATTCATGTACTCTTTCTCTAAATTTTTTCCACTGGATTTTTATGGAGTTTTGACGAGGTATGAACATGAAGGATGAGAGTCTAAGGGGGAGTGTTAAGAAACTGAGCCCAGAACCAGAAGTCCTGGCCCATGTAGGCACCTCAACTACCCGTAGCCTATATATAAGAGGGGGAACCCCCAACTATTGTACACGATCATTGAGAAGAGCAATAAAGAGAAGCCTGCAATCCACTCATATCTCTGTATTCATCTCTTATTTTGTTCCTGTGTTCTTGCATCGTTCTTACGATTCTGAATTTGTCTACGAGGTAATCGCTCGGACTGAACTCGCCAGCGACAGTTCCTATACATGGGCCGAAAGTGAGGAGGAAAGATGCTGAAATCGGCTTGCCATTCTGTCTCGTTAATCGATCGGTTGCGTTCAGCAATATACTGCATCCCAATGAGCATGGTCCATCAGTTTAAATCTTTTTTTTAGATAAGGGAAGAGAAAACCTCTCCCAGCCTCTGTATCCGAGGATACACACAGCCCAAAGTTTATTACAATAACAATAATATTCTTAACCAGATGAAGCAATCGCCCCATAAACCATAACAAAACGGCAAAACAAACGCCGACATAAACCAACGGCAAAGCAAAAGCCGTAAAGGTAGTAAACAACCTTATGAAAATAAACAAAGACAAAGAAGTGTTTCAAACATCTCAAGCCTATTAAAAGCTTCCACCCATGCTTGTTGAAGATCTCCTTGTAATAACCTCCAATGTTTTGCTCCCACTACCAAGGCATCCCTCCTTCCTTGGCATTGCAAAGTCGACCAAGAGTGGATCAATGGATACACTGAATATAATCTGCAAAGGATGGTCAATAACTTTCTTGTCGAAAACGACATCATTACGACATAACGGATAGACCAACAAAGTGCGGCGCCCCACCAAAATATTTGCTTTTAAATCGAAGTAAGACCTACTAACCGGTTCCCAAAAATATTCGAACGATGATTAGGTGCATTAAGATTAAAAGCAATTTGAACTATACGCCATGCAAAACGGGCAAAGCGACAATCAAAAAACAAATGTTGTATAGTCTCCTTGTGATCACAAAAACAACAATTTGTGTCACCTCTCCAGTTCCGTTTTAATAAATTATCCTTAGTCAAAGTAACTCCTCTACAAAGGTACCACAAGAAAATTTTTATCTTAAGGGGTACTTTAATTTTCCATAACTTTTGACTTCGAAAACGACAATTGGTGTCACCCAAAACAGCATACATGGATTTGACTGAAAATTGCCCATTTCTATGTAAATTCCATCGAACAGTATCCTTATCCATGGTAAGATGAGTATTGGCTATTTTCACCACAAGATTATTGAAAGCAAGCAAATTTGGGCCCATAAGCGCTCTCCTAAAATTCAAATTTAAAGCGCAGTCCCTAAGACATCTGCAACCAAAGCATGTTTATTAGGACTATCTCAAACAAAGTTGGATAAAGTTCAGAAAGAGGCCGATGTCCAACCCAAATGTCCTTCCAAAATCTGATTTCTTTTCCATTCCCAAGATTGAAAGAACATCGTTGAATAAAATAATGCTTTACCTTCATCAATCCCTTCCAAAAATGGGAATCCCCAGGTTTACTCTCAACTTGAGAGACAGACTTATCATTCAAATACTTATTTTTAAGCAATTGTTGCCAAACCCCTTCCTCATTCAAAAGTTTAAACAACCATTTAGCCAAAAGGCACTTATTTTTTATCTCGAGGTTCTGAATTCCCAAACCACCTTGGTCCTTGGGCCTACAAAGAATATTCCATTTAGCCAACCTATATTTTTGTTTATGATTGTCACTCGCCAATAAAACTGGACCTAAAAATCTAGTCTTTTAAGGACCCCCTTGGGTACCTCAAAGAAAGAGAGCATAAACATAGGAAGGCTGCTCAAAACCGAATTTATAAGTACCAGTCTACCACCAGTAGATAAATTTTTCCCTTTCCAATTGCTCAATCTTTTTTCAAAGCGATCTTCCAAACCCATCCATTCATTATTCCGCAGCCTTCTAAAATGAATCGGAATACCCAAATATTTAAAGGAAAACAACCATTTTCACATCCGAATATCTCTAAGTATTGGGATTCAAAAATTCGCTTCACCAAAGCAAAAGAGTTCGCTTATGAAAATTTATCTTTAAACCAGAAAGTTGCTCAAACGCACAAAGAATAAGCTTCAAATTTTTTGCTTGATCAAAATTGTGATCCATGAAAAGAATAGTATCATCAGCATATTGAAGGATAGAAAGACCATCATCAACTAAATGTGGTATTATCCCACTAACTTGACCCTCATTCTTAGCTCTTCCAATAACAATAGCTAACATGTCCGCAACAATATTAAAAAGAATTGGAGACAGAGGGTCCCCCTGTCTAAGCCCTTTCTTGGTTTGGAAATAAGGCCCAATACTATCATTAATATTAATCCCCACACTACCCCCTACAATGAAATTTTCAATCCAAGCACACCAACTTGGAGAGAAACCCTTCATTCTAAGAGTTTGCTGTAGAAAAGGTCATTTGACCTTATCATAAGCTTTTTCAAAATCAATCTTAAAAATAATTCCATCTAATTTCTTCTTATGAAGATCATGGATTGTTTCATGTAAAACAACTACCCCTTCCATGATATTTCTCCCTGGCATAAAAGCTGTTTGAGATGGACGAACAACCTTTTGAGCAATACCCATAAGACGATTAGTACCTACCTTCGTAAATATTTTAAAACTCACATTTAATAGGCAAATCGGCCTATATTGCTGAATTTGTCGTGCTTCATCTTTTTTGGGGAGTAAAGAAATGACACCAAAATTGAGTCTAAAAAGAGGTAAATTGCCTCTATGAAAATCTCGAAAAAGAGCCATCAAGTCATTTTTAATAATGTTCCAAAAAACTTGATAGAATTCAGTAGGAAAGCCATCTGGACCCGGAGCTTTATTATGCTCCATTTGAAAAATTGCATCTTTTACTTCCTCTTCAGTAAACTCAGCAGTAAGATAATCATTTTCCAAGTCAGAAACTTGAGGTATATCCTCCGTGATACTCTCAACCATAGAAAAGTGGTTGGTATCAGGAGGTCCAAAAAGACCTTTATAATAAGTTGTGATGTACTGCTTTAAATTGACATCACCCGAAATTAAACCCTCCTCTTGTTCCAACTGAAAAATTTGTTGTTTCCTATGTTTACCATTGGCAATCAAATGAAAATACCGAGTATTACTATCTCCTTCAAGCAAATGCTTCGTCTTAGCCCGTTGATACCATTTGATTTCTTCCTCTCTTAGTAAATGGGCAAGACGCTCATTAGAACTATGTTTAAGATTAATTTCAAAATTAGATAATCCTGTAGACTCAGCTTTCTTATCGAGATTATCAATGATATTCAAAAGACGTTTTTTCTCTAGCTTATACATACCACTAGTATTTTTAGCCCACCCTCTGAGAAATTGTCTAAGCGCTCTAATTTTACATTGCCAACGATTAATTGCAGAATTACCAACATTATTTTGTTGCCACACACGAGCCACCATATCAACAAACCCATCCTCTTAAGCCAACCTAACTCAAATTTAAACAAATGTTGGTTCCTAGTATCGAGGCACAGATGCTAAGAACAATAGGCGTATGATCGGAAAAACACGTTCCAAAGCATTTACAAGTGGTCAAAGGAACTTCATTCCCAATCCGTATCTACAAGAATTCTATCAAGTTTTTCATAAGTAGGATGATCCAAATTATTAGCCCACGTAAATTGCCTACCTGAAAGCCTAAGTTCTCTTAATTCTAGGCTCTCAATAACCGCATTAAAAAGAAAAGGAAAATGCCGATCAAAATTATGATTATTTTTCTCTTCACTGCGCCTTAAGATATTAAAATCCCCACCAATAAGAATAGGTAAAGTTTCCTTACTACACGCATGAACTAATTCAGTTAAAAAGATATCTTTATAAGTGGTTGCAAAGCACCATACACACCACAAGGATCCATTGGAACCCATTTTCCTTATTACGTAAATGAAACTTAATAAAAAAGTCTCCCTCAAAAATAGAGCCCACCTCAAAAACCGCCATGTTCACACCAAGTAAAATACCTCCAGAGTGTCCATGGGATGGTAAGTAGTGCCAAAAAAAATCCATACCACCGCTAAAATGATTTAATTGTGAATTGGAAAAATCCTTCTTAACAGTTTCTAAAATAGCAACAAAATCCATATGTTGTTCCCGAACCAACTCCGCAATGTACCTATGTTTATTTGGTCGCCAAGTCCCCTACTATTCCAAAAACACCTTTCATTTTCTCTTTTGCTTATTTTTAATCTGAAACTCAACCACTTTTGCAAGTGCTTTCTTAACCCCTATTCTTTTCTTTTTGTGTGATTTCAATTGCAAATCATGATCATCATCTACAGCTAGTTCCTCATAACACAAATCACTGCATAAGCTATTTAGAGATGATAAATCAAGGTTGGCCATTTCCTCGTCTAAATCCTCTTTGAGGACATGTTCTTTACCAATTTTTCCGGAATAAGCCAATCTACAAGCCAGTCTACCAAGTTCGATCTTTTTAATAGATTCTAAAGAAGATGTCGTTTCCACTCTAGTAACTCCTAAAGAAATTCCTACTTGATTCAAATTAGAAATAGCAACCTCATCTGGAATAGCCAAAATAGAAAAAACATTATTTAACTTAGTACCTTTGTTCTCCTCCAAGTTTTTATATTTGGCCCTTCGCATGGCCTTCAGCAAGGAATCCTCATCTGCCCCAACTTTGCTCGCAAGACGCCGGCTCCACCTTGGCTCCTACGCAGAATTCAGTCCAACCGTGTCCCCTTTGTTTGCCACCGCACCCGCTGTAATAACCCGAATATCAAATAGAGGGGTTATACTCTATTCGAGAGAGAAATTATGTACTACCCTGAAAAGCATGACAAGCTAGTAGTCGGGAAGATTATTTATTCGGTCGAGAATTAAATGGAAATTTGGGAAGGACCTTCTAGTAAATACTCAAAATTCAACAGTTGTGAGGGGGGTTTTCGCAGAGTTAACCCAACCTGGGCCTTGGGCCTGGCCCATGAGGGGAAAGGGGGGTGGCCGGCCAAGGGGGGGCGCCACTTCCTCCCCCCCAAACCCTAGCCGCACCCCACCCCCTCCACTCCCCACTCCTCCTCCTCCTCCTCCCCCTTTGGTGGCCGAAATTCTCCCCTCCCCCCCCCCTTGCGCAACCTCCCCTCCACCAGCCCCTCCTCCACGGCTTCACCCCCTAGTCCTCCATTGTTGCCGGCCAAGAGAAGAAGGAGGAGAAGGAGAACTGCATTGGGGTGGCCGGCCAAGAAGGAAGAGGAGGGAAAGAAGAGGGGAGAAGAGAAGGAAGATGGATCCCATCTGGAGTCGCGATCTTCAGCGGCAACTAGGGTAACGAAGACCCTTCCCCCGCTGAATCTTTTGTATTAGAAGCGTTTACGAATTCGTTTTGTGGATCGGTCACCGATTTCTTTTAGATTGCATTCTGTCCAGAATATTGTGTGGACTGTTTCGTGGCTTTAAAGGCAGAATTAGGAGTTTTGGTCTCCTAGAGAGTTGTAGGTTATGTTCGTAGCTTTCAGTGGCCACCAAGATCACCCAAATCCGATTAACGGTCAGGAAGTTATGAATGTTTTAGTATCGCTGCTCTGTTAATCTGTCAGTTTTGGGCAGTCTGTAGAAAACTGGTTATTACTGCTAGTTAAAGGGAAAATCAGAGAATCTCAGTATAACGAAAAATGTGGGTAATTTCTATACCTTTTCATAGAGATAAATAACGCGAGATTTGGACCTTCGTAGCAAAAGTTATGGAGGTTTTAGTGTACTGTCCAGAGAACCCGACGTGAATTCTGAGGCCTGATAATTTGGATTGCTAGGGGCAGTAAATGGCAGAATAAAAAGGGCTCCCCAACTAAGTTTATTTAGGTAATGTAATTACCTTTCCAGAAAGTTTGAGAACACCTTATTTGGACCCCTGAGCAGAAAGTTATGTATTTTAGAAGTTGACTGTCCGCAGTGATCACCAAAGCGATCGCTAGGAATTGGAAGATTGGAAAACGTTTGGGAGTTTAGCGAGTTCGGTTGTGTTGTTTTTATGCTTTTGGGTCCAGTATGTTGGTCTTAGATTGGGATGTCTTTATGTTCAGGTGGGAGCGTGATTCCAGGGGCAGCGCCCTCTTCGCGTCCACTGTACTCGCACGGTTGAGGCAAGTATTCGGGCTATTATATATGTATGCTTGCATGATGTGATTGTGATGTATCTTGACAGTATAGCCATGCTTGCTTGTTTATGAGATGAGTTACTGTTTTATCTTGATGACTGTTAGTTATGGTTAAATGGTTCTACCGTATGTTGCTATTGCTTACATGATAATGAGAAATTATTAAATGTTATTCATGAAGGAATGTTCATGTTTGCTAGTTTAATGAATATATGTGCTATTCATGGATGCTGGAATGCTACAAATGTCAATGGTGATCAATGCTAGAAGTATGGATGAGTTTATTCATGTATGTCGTTGTTGTGAATCCATATGTATGATGATTTAAAGTTGGTTTATGTGCATCATGCAATCATGTTGGAGGATTGGTCACGTGGTGACTATGCATGTTCGAGGTCCCCGTCATGTAGATGACGAGTTGAGGTCCCACATTCGTGGAATGTGGGCAATGAAAAAGAGGTCCCCATCATTATGATGATGGGCAAAGGTCCCTATACGTGTGGTGTATAGGCTCTTGGTCCCCTGTGCGGAGGGCACGTGCAAGGGTATCTGAATGACGGTTGTATACCCGCATTACACGGTAAAATGCGAAAAGAGATAAAGTTGAAAAGGTACATTGCATTGGTTGCATTCACATGAGCATGAAGGCTATACTTTGGTGCATTGTTTATCTTGGATTGTTGATGCTATGAACGATAACTTGCTTAGCCTTGTTGGTACTTGCCGAGTCTTTGGGCTCACTCTTGCTTTGATGTGTTTTAGGTACAACTGGCAAGACCCGCGTGCATGGGAGGGAGTAGATGTTTGGATGCGCGCACTACCACTCAATCTTAAGAATTACTTATGGATGGTTTGAGTTTCAGATTAACTGTAATAATGAGAATAGCAAATTTTGATTATGTTTATGAGATTATCCTGCATGCTTGAAAGAACCTGATTATGAAGATATTGATAAATGCCATGATTAAGTGTTGGAACCTCGGTATAGCTGACTATACAAAGGAGGTTTTGCCGAAAATTTGTAATTGATCTTAGTTTAGTTTAGTTTAATTTAATTTTAGTAGCATTCCAGGCTCAATGCTGAGCTGGGGTGTTACACCCGCCGACCTTCCTTTTTTCTGAACCAACGTCCACTCCGAAGCACCGGACAATGTAGCCTCCGTCAATCGTCCCCGCTGCATCTTTACCGTCACACCAGCCGAACCTCCTTTTTCGGGCCTGTCCACCAACGGTAACACTGCATCCTCATATCCTTCTAGAGACAGTTTCTCAACCCGAGTCGGTGGCGAAACTGTCGCCGACGAGTCCACCACCCCCTGTGCAACACCTGCCGACTGTTGCCACAGCCGCATCGCCCCCTCGGGCGCACAGTCCTTTACCTCCTCTCCCTTCGGTCCACCTGATCTCTCTTTTACAGTCGCCTGCTGCGAAATAGGAGTGACACAAATGAGACTTTTGCCAAGAACCGAACCACTAGCTTGAGACGACGAGGTGATGCCATTTGAAGTCGTCCCCGTCACGACCGAAATATTTTTTGCCCTCTTAGCATCCCGGTCCATTATCTCACGGTCCTTCATTTCCTCATCATCATCCCCTCCTCTATCCTTGCCGCCTCCGTTATTTTGCTCATCCTCCACATTTCCTTCTCCCACATTTCCATCTGAGTCTTGCTCAACTTTAAAAACTAATTCATAGACACTGTGTCCAACAACAATATCAACACTCGCAGGGATTAGAGAAACATCTATAACCCCCACCTGCAACCGGACTAGATCTTTCTTCCTTGTACTTATCATGTCCACTTTGAGGGTAGCGCCAACAATAGAGTCAATGGCACACAGACTAAGGTGGTCTCTAGCTTCATAAGGAACCCCAGAAACTTGCACCCAGACTGAGCGAAGCTGAAACTTTGGAGTAGGGCCCGGCTTCCATTCCTCAAAACGGAGCACCACCCCTTGAGCTTTGACTTGTATATCCCCAATTTGAACCATTCTTGCCAATTCAGTGGGTGTCGGAAATTGAACAAAAAAAGAATTATGACCAGTTTCTTTCACATCCCACTGCCAATCAATTGGAATGAGTCTTCTCAACTCCCCAATAACCCATTCAACCGACATTTGCCCACCGACAATCCGTACCACCCCCAGCGTACCCTGTTCATCCCTCGGCCTCGACGGACCTGCAGAAGGTACCATATAGAACCCTAGGCCCTCAGCCCCGTACCCACAGAAATTTGCCACTGGTTTTGGCAATTTGAACAAAGGACATCTCGGTGCCAAATGATTGGTATAATCACAAATATCACAGTGCAACACAACTGGGCAAACAGCAATGGTATGTCCCTTCTCCTTGCATCTGAAACAAAACCTCGTAATCTTATCAGCACCACCATCCTTCCCCGACTGCATGTGGTGACTAAATCTAGGCCAGATATGCTTTTTTTTTGTTTCTTAAAAAAAGATGTGTTTTCCATCCGAATAAAATGCGATACCGGGCTTTCGCTGAAGAGATGATAAGGATAAAAAGAATCTGTGTGAACAATATCGGCGTGGTACTGCCGTAGCAACAGGGAAATATTCAGAGTGGAGATTTTTTACTGTAGAATGAAACCACTGCGGTTGCTGATCTAGACCTTTTTTTATCGGTCGATGAAGATCGCGTGCTAATACACAACATTGTAGATCCATTGTATTGATACCTTCAATGCAGATGATCTATTTCCGGATAAGGAGGTCTGGTAAGTGATCTGTTCTCAAATAGTGGAGTAGTTTGATTTGGAACGGATAGTCTGAATCTTTTCGAGTTTCAAAAAATTGACCAAAGCAATATACAGTGCTGCCATGTTTAAAATGTTCCTGTTCTGTCCTGCCAACGTTAAGAAGCTTCGCACTAAACCATGTGTGCGGCAACAGTTTCTTTCGATATTTTTTTTACTCGTTTGATATGTCGCCGTAGGAGCTGCATATCTCAACTTAATTGCACCTGATATGTTGCCTTTGAATACTACTATGATCCACTGAATTTCACCTCATGGACTAGCAACTTCATTTAGATGAAACTTGGAGGCCGAAAGTTTCAGAGGAACCAAACTTATGATTAGAGGGCTTAGAAACGGGCTCGATTAAAGGGGCATTTTCTACACGTCACTTAATAACTTTGTTTGTTTTTTATATGTCACTGATGTCTTATTGACACACATGTCAGCCTCACAATAAATGGTACATAAAGAATCATGTAGTTTGTCATTGACATATTACTAAAATTAATTCCCGATGGAAAGAGCCTCCAGCGGCCATGGCCACGTCACCCCGAAGAATTACGCGCATCCGATCGCCTCCGGAGGGCTGCGATCGCGTGGGCCGCGCGCCTGCGCTTGGAGCGCTGCTGCTTCAACGCGCGTCAGGTGGGCCTGCGAACAGCAACGTCGCGACGCGCGTCTGGTGCCGTTCCTCGCTCGCGCCACGCGTCCCGTACCTTTCCTCACTCGCTCCAAGCAAGACGGCCCGTGCCGCTCGCGCCAGGCAAAACGGCCCGCGCGAAGGGCGCGGGTGAACTTCTAGTAGGGGATTAATCCTTAATTAAAGGGCAGAAGCTTAACAAAGGCCTACCATTTATCAAAGCTAAGAGGGAGCAGAAAGGGGTCTTCGGCTCGTGCAAACGCGTCGGATAC
This sequence comes from Ampelocalamus luodianensis, assembly GCA_036346255.1. Classification (NCBI taxonomy): domain Eukaryota; kingdom Viridiplantae; phylum Streptophyta; class Magnoliopsida; order Poales; family Poaceae; genus Ampelocalamus; species Ampelocalamus luodianensis. The sequence goes on along the minus strand of CM070620.1, from coordinate 40,999,223 downwards.
ATGGAGGCATGGCAGCACGGGCACATGGCACCAACTACACGATTGGGCGAAGTGCAATATGATGGCCCGATCTGTGACAATCAAGTGCCAATAATAAACCAAAAATCGTCACCTTCAAAATTCAATGGGAAGGCAAATTACACCTGTGAATATTTTGTGAAGTCAAAAAATTGAAACATCCAGACATGTGCTATAGACAGGCTAAGCAGGCTTCCAAGTCTGTTCATTGTTATTCGGAAAAGGAAAAAAAAAAAAAAAGACGGTCTGCTCAATGTTCTACCTGGCTAAATCAGCCCCTTGATTCCCGGTTATCGCCTCACGTACTAAATTGCAGTAGCGTTAGTCTTAGTCATGAATAACCAAGTCATGATTTACAGACAACTACACAAATTACTTTGGTTTGAACAGCAATTCAATATATAAAAAGTCAGATAAATAGCTCTTAATTGGAATAAGTCCATTTTGCGTCCCTAAACTTTGCAAAAAATCGACTTAACCCCCTGAACTATAAAACCAGGTATTTAACACCCCAAAAAAAACTTACCAAAATCGGGTCAGCCTACACCTTTAAGTGGATTTGGAGAGCAGTTTTGCTTACGAAGATCCAACACAAGGTGGTTTTTGCCATGTTGGTAGGCTTTTTGCTAACCATGTCCAAACGAGAGGAGGGAGAATATGAAAGAGAATCTAGAGAGAGAAAGGTGTTGATTATGTTGATCTCGTGAGCAAAACACGATGATATGGATGCCACTATGGTGAAATCCTCCTTGAGTGGAATCCACGTCATCAAAACCGCCTTAGGGTGTAAATTGACTCGGTTTTGTAAGTTTGGTGGGTTAAATTACCGACTTTGTAGTTGAGACGTTAGGGTGTTATGTGGACCTTTTTAAAAGTTTGGGATTAAAATGGACTTATTCCTACTTAATTTAGCATACCTCAGTTTAAAACTTCAAGTTCAGAATCAGTTTGAGTTCGTAAAAAGTCCTTGATACGCAAAATAACCCTTTAAAATTTTATATGACAACATTTTGTGTAGCTAGTATATATAGGACCAAATAAACTAACGTAACAAGTGTATGATGTTTGGACGTCCAACCACTAGTTTGGCTCTACCTTTTCTTACTCCATGATATTCGACGTGGCCTTCGTCAATTACATTTACACCTCCTTTAGAGCATCTCCAGCAGGAGCCCTCAAAACAGAGCCCCTACTTTTAATTTAAGGGCTCCTCCTACTTTTGAGGGCCCTGTTTTCTGGACTGCACTCCAGCAGGAGCCATCAAAACAGGCCCCTACTTCTTAATTCTCTTTATTTCCTCACACACTATATGCATATGTATTTGAGAACATCACATTATATAATAATTTATTTAAACTATAACTCTAAAGCTCTATACTTAAAATTATGAATGAAAATACAAATATTCAAATTTAAATTCAAAGACAAATTTGGTCCGAATTTAATGATAACATAGTTCATAACATCTCTGCAAATCAAATGGCATAATCATCAAATTTGGACGGGGGAAGGAGCAGGCGCGGGAGGGGAAAAAGGCTGGCGGGGGAAGAATCGGGACCAAGGCGCGCAGGAAACCGTGATTTGGGGGCTTGGCCTAGAGCCCCGTGAATGAGGGCTTGAGGGGATTTAGGGGCCCCTCAAATTTGAGGGCTCTAGTAGGGGCCCTGCTGGACCTCTGTTTTTTCCTCAAGCCCTCAAATTTGGTTTTAGGGGCTCAAGTAGGGGCCCTGCTGGAGATGCTCTTAGCCCCATATAATTGAATTTGATTCGTTCAATTGGATTCCAAATCCGATTGCTGTTAAGGGAAGGCGGCGTGGAGTGGCCGGAGTAGGGCGGAGTGGTTACAAAGGGTGGAGTCGAGGACGCGATCTTGCAAGCGTCGATGTGAGATTGATGCACATTTCGACACAAATGATGGGACAGAGTTAAGAATTGGACCCAACTATATTGTCCTCCTTGGAATTGGGATGGAATCGTTGATTCCAATTCCATGTGGCAGCCAAACAACCATGTGGCCTGTTTGGTACAGCTCCTGCTCCTAGCTTCTCAACAGAATCGGGAGGAGCTGAGCCAAACACCCGTAACTCCAAAAAAATAGATTCTAGGAGCAACGAGAATCGGGAGTTGTTTTGTTCTAGTGACTGGGAGCGACCCAAGCGCTGATTCTCACGGGGAGCCGCACCTTCCGAAATCAAAATGCCCTTGGAAAGTCTTGTTTATTACCCACACTTTGCCATCCCCTTCTGCTCCTCACGGCCGCAGCAATCCAAGGCCCCATTTGCTTTGGTGCACAGAGTCGTCCCTTCCCCATCTGCTTTCCTTGGCGCACGGAGGAGTCCCAACGACCATGACGAACACCGGCGAACACCGGTAGCCACAGCGACGTCGGTGACTTCCCCGGACTTCTTTCATCCCCTTAAGGTCAGCATCCGCAGCCGCCCTTAGCCCTATCTCCTCCCTCCACATGAAAACCCAGGCCACCACCACCCTCAGACCTTCTTCTCGGCCGCCGTCGTCGCCCTTATCTGCGGCTGCCGCCCTCAGCCATTGCACCCGCTGGGCCCTCAAACTCTGTCAGCGCCGCCCTCAGCCATTGCCCTTCTTCTCGGTCGTCGTCGTTCTTCTTCTTGGCCACCGCCCTCAAACTCTGTCACCGCCGCCCTTCTTCTTGGCTGCCGCCGTCGCCCTTATCAGCGGCCGCCGTCCTTCTTCTTCTTCTTTGTTTGATTAATGCTTGGATGCGATGTCAGATGTGTAATTGTTCTATACGATGTCAGGAAAGTTTAGAACTGGAACTCATATTGTTCTGAACTTCCAGTCCGTTTTTGTTTCTGATACTGTAGCGTATCAGAGTGTGTGTCGAGTTGAGTTTCAATCGGTTTAGAACCAGTTTTGAAACTCATATTGTAATACTTTGAGAAAACCTATAAAAGGAGAAAAACCAGAAGAATCATATCACCCTGATGTGGCGCAAATTGGAAAACTTGGATTTCTAGTTCTCTGGTTTAGTTTTCCTCTGTACTTCTGAATATACGCTCGGAAGTTCAGAGTTATTGCGTTTCATCTGAGAAATTACTTTGCATTCAAAAGTGATCTTGTGAGTCTGTGTTCTGACATCCATTAGTACATTGTTGCCACGGCTTGATCCTGTTTGTTTGTTGTTCTTGGGATAAAAATAGTATTGTTCATGGCTAAATATTAGGCATCTATTCTGACATCCATTAGTACATTGTTACCACGGCTTGATCCTGTGAATCTGTTGTTCTTGGGATAAAATAGTTTTGTTCATGGCTAAATATTAGGCATCTAATACCTGAGTACATTAACTAGTGCATACTGAAGATCTTTTAGTACTTGGTGTTCACACTTGATTAATTTCGCTGCATGTGTATACTTCCAAATGCACCCTTCGCTGCATGTGTATGCATGGTGGTAGTCATGGGGGTTGATGTAATAGTTCAGATCATTGTAGCCAAAAGAGCCCTTCAGCCTTTGGCAACTGTCAGTGCCTTATTCCTCATTACCAGAATGGCTATGTTCCAGTTTTTGCATGATTATGTAATTGCAGGTTTATGTGTAGTTTTTGCAAGATCACAGACGGTGCTTTTTTTTAGCAAATTGATAATATTCATGAATGGTTGTGCTACCTGACGATGAATTAGGTAATTAATGGGGGAAATGCAGATGACTGATAACGCTGAGTGGAACGACGAGAACACTAGGATATTGTGTGAATTGTTTGTTGAACAAGTAGAGGCAGGCAATCGCCCGAATACCCATTTGAATAACCCAAGGTATACTCTAGTGATTGAAAAATTCGCAGAGAAGACTGGGCTTCAATACAAAAAGATGCAAATGAAGAACAAATAGGATAAATTAAAGAACGATTACAATATTTGGAGAAAATTGAGGACAAAGAAGACAGACTTAGGATGGGACCATGAAAAGAAAACAATAAAGGCCACCCCCGAACGGTGGAAGAAATTAAAAAAAGGAAGTCATTACTCATTAAAGGATTAATGCACATTCCTAGCTCTATTAATAGTGAAGGTTTAACATGTAGCATTTGGCATTGACAGGAATATAAAGGATGTTCCAAGTTTGAGAAGGCTGAACTTCAAAATGAGGAGTTGTTGTCCAAGATGTTTGATGACATTCTCAACACCGGTGAAGACCATTGGTTTCTTGCAATGGGGACATTGCCTGAAAGTCCTGTGCGTACTTCGACAGGTGTTGATATTGAAGAGCTTGAAGATGACAATGATGACAAATATAATAGTGATCGTGAAGATGAATCACCAATTGGTAGGAAAGGGAAGAGACCTTGCGGCTCTAGCAATGATAAGGGGAAGAAACCAAAGAGTGGGTCTATGGCCATGCAAGATCAACTGAGAAGAATTCTTGAGTTGAATGAGAAGTCACATGCATCTTTTGAAGCATTTGCACAGAAAAGAGAGCAAGAATCGGTTTGTAGCATCAAGGATGTCATGGAATCGGTTGAAGAGTGTGGTGCTGTTAATGGGAGTAATGAGCACTTCATTGCATCTAAAATTTTCTTAAAGAAGGAGAAAAGAAAAATGTTTATGACCTTGCGCAATAGTGAAGCACGATTTGAATGGCTCAAAAGGAAGTACAAAGCCAAGTATGGCAAATAGAAATTTGATTGTAACGTTATGATTATTCTGGAAACATTTTTGTATTCGCCTTTATTGTTATTTATTTCTCTTTTGGCTGTAAGATCTTTTTTTGGATTATAAGACATTTTTTCACTAGTTATATACTGTCATTTGGACCTAATGCCTACTCATGCCTTTTAAATTGCCATTTATGTTGTTGTGTTTTTTATGTTCATGTACAGATGCTGTCTTGTGAAAGTGATAGTGAAGGGAGTAATATATCAGATGAGGAACATGAGTGTGATGTGCAGATGATGCGTCTATGGCCAGACATGTCAAGTCACCTCACTGCTAATGCAATTATCATGGAGAATTATCACTCCACCTACTTGGACAAGAATGAGCCTAGGACTTCACGGCTTAGTAGAATGGGTTGGGTGAGAGAAACTTTGACCACTCTAGGAGAAAGCTACCACATGTTTCGTATGAATGCTACGATCTTTCACAGTCTACATGATCTTTTGGTGAGTACATATAACTTGAAATCAACTACGCATACAAGTTCAATTGAAGCACTAGCTCTTTTTCTGTACATATGTGGTAGCGGTGAATCTAACCGAAGAGTGCAAAATTGGTTCAAGCATTCTGGTGAGACAATTAGCAGAACGTTTGACGAGGTTTTGCAATGTGTGGTCAGATTGTCTAAAGATTTTGTGAGGCCAAAGGATCCAAACTTCTCTATGGTTCACAGTAGAATTAGAAATGATAGAAGGATGTGGCCACATTTCAAAGACTGTATTGGAGCTATCGATGGTACGTACATTCTTGCAACTGTTGCTCCAGAAGATCTAATTAGATATATTGGTAGATCAGGAAGTGCAACACAGAATGTCATGGCGGTATGTGATTTTGACATACGCTTCACATACGCATCTATTGGACAACCAGGAGCTATGCACGATACTAGTGTTCTTTATCATGCATTGGATGTAGACAAGGACATATTTCCACATCCTCCACTGGGTAATTTTTTTTGTTTTGTACCGTTTACTAATTTATTTACTTGTAATGTTCATACATTGGATGGTTATATACATGATTTTTTCGTCTTATGTTGCAGGTAAATATTATCTTGTCAATGCCGGTTATCCAAACAGGCCTGGGTACTTAGCGCCATACAAGGGGCAAAGGTACCATGTTCCAGAATTTCGGAGAGGTGTTGCTCCTAGTGGTGAGAAAGGGAAATTCAACCATTTGCACTCAAGTGTTCGTAACGTAATTGAGAGGTATTTTGGTGTATGGAAGATGAAATGGAGAAGTCTTCTTAAGATGTCGAGCTTTCACATGTCCAAACAAAAGATGATTGTTGCAGCAACTATGAGAATCCACAACTTCATTGTTGCAGCAACTATGGGAATCCACAACTTCATACGTGAACATGCTTCGCCAGACATACATTTTCGTAGGTTTGATCGGGATCCTAATTATGTGCCCACAATACCATCAAGATATACCAAATATGTTATTTCTCAGGATGCATCGGATGCGTCAACGTCGTAAATGAGTGCTACATCCATGGATAGTTTTTATGATGACCTTACAAGTGCAATTGCTCAATCAAGATGATGGACACAATACTTGTAAAATTTTGTGGTCTTTTATTATCACTCATTTGACATTTCAATACTTGTACGTAATAGTATTTAATTATCATTTGAACACTTATATGATATGAATACAATATCTTTAGCTTCATCTATCGCAGTGTCAGCAGTACAAAATTTGCGTATACACAATCAATGGTTGTGTGTCAATTCATTATTTGCCAGTAGTTGTACTTCGTCATGAAGTGTAAATGCAATATATCCTAGCATTGTGAACAAATAAAACATATATACATTCATATGGTTAAACAAATTTGGGAAAAGATTCTATACTTTGTGTACAAATACATAGGACAAAGACACAAATACAATTGAACTATTACAATCAGGGGTAACATGGTCTATTTGCCTCTAATCCTCCCTCAAATGGTTTTTGGAGCCAATCTACCAGCCAAACGCTTTTAATAGACAGCTCTAGATTCTCAGAGAAGTGGATTCTCAGAGAATCAGGAGCAGAATCTGAAAAATGAGAATCTAAAGCTCCACCAAACAGGGCCTTAGAATTCCATGATTCTAGGCCCAATTCTTGAGCCAAACGTAATGATGGCATTCGATGTGGCCTTCATCAATTATTTGTTCTTACTTGATGGCATTCAACGTGATCTTCATCAATTACATGTACACCCTGTTTGGCTTCATATAATTGAATTTTATTCATTCAATTGGATTATAAATCCATAGCAATGAAGGGAAGGCTGCATGGAGTGGCCGAAGTAGGGCAGCGTGGCTGCAAAGGGTGGAGTCGAGGACGCGATCTTGCGGGTGTTGGTGTGAGATCGACACACGATTCTACACAAATAACAAGCCAAAGTTAAGAATTAGACCTAGTAGTATTGTCCACCTTGGAATTGGGGTGGAATCATTGATTCCAATTCCATGTGGCAGCCAAACAACCATGTAGTTGGAATTGAATTACAATTCAAGATTCTAGGCCCAATTCCTGAGAGCCAAACGCAACGTAACCAATGTATGATGGTATTCGACGTGGCCTTCATCAATTACTTTTTCTTCCTTGATGAAATTCGATGTGGTCTTCAACAATTACATTTACATCCCATTTGGTCCAATATAATTGAATTTGATTCATCCAATTGGATTACAAATCCGATTGCGGTGAAGGAAAGGCGGCATGGAGTGGCTAGAGTAGGGCGGTGTGGCTGCAAAGGGTGGAGTTGAGGACGCGATCTCGCAAGCATCGGCATGAGATCGACGCACAATTCAACACAAATGACTGGCCAATGTTAAGAGTTGGATCTAATTGTATTGTCCTCCTTGGAATTGGGATGTGATCGTTAATTCCAGTTCCATGTGGCAGCCAAACAACCATGTAGTTGGAGTTGAATTCCAATCCCACGATTCTAGGCTCAATTCCTAAGAGCCAAACGGGGTACAGGGTTCCATTTGTAGTCTATTTGTCCGCAAATCCAACTGAGTTTAAGCCAGAGCATGCCAATTCCGTTTGGTAATACTACACGCCTACACCATTAGTCGATCTGTTCTTTTCTCTTCCGTGTCCCCTGGAGAATTAGCATGTCTACATCAGCAAAAGGGCTGTCCTTGAAATGATTGTTGTGGTGTACCTTTAGCTTAACAAAAATGTATTAGATAGTACGGTTGACACTTGAAAGAGACCAGATCTTGTTTTCCTTTCTTTTTTCACACGCGGCCACATCTCAAACATTGCCGGACAATATATAATCCTCGAGCGCGCCATGGATTTAACAACTCTCTGTGTTCTTTTTTTAGAAACCCTCTCTATCTTTGTGAGTGACTGAATGCTATTTCTGTAGGCCATAAAGTGGCAATAAGTATGAACTGATCCAACGACCGGAGCCCTAGGGTCGTCGGCCCAGTGAAAGGAGAGTTATTGGTTTATTTGATCTCTTTTTTAAAATGAAATAGCAAATCTGGTCTCGTCATGCTCGAAACGACAAAATGGTACCTCTACCGTACTCCCCATGCGCGATAGATCACTTGTCACGCTCCTAGTCCGCGTAGGAACGTGTTTGCCCGCGACGTTCACGTGCGCAAGCCATCCTACCGTCGCAGGTACCATGCCGCGCACGGGGTCGTGGAATATGGCTTCAGCGAATTGGGAGTGCGGTAAGGGACACGTGTCGTCTGCCTAACTTGCTGCGGTGCTGTTTTGTCATTTTTGTCGTGAGGGGTACCTTTGGTATTTCGTTTTAGAAAGACTAAATGACCTTAAAAACTTGTGAAATGAGGATAGAGACTGGTGCAGCTCGCATTTGCAAATCAGTGTGTCAGTCTAGTCTAACATGATTGTCTAAGGCCATCTACCCTGTAGCATGTGCTGTATTATCCAACTTGTTGCCACGGTCGCACAGTTTTGCCTCTATTGTCGAACCAATATATTTTACTTTCTCCTAGACATGAAGAGATATTGATTTACATGTGACGCAACCTCTTTTTTTTTCTAACCAACAAGGCACTAACTTGAGAGCATTCGGTGTCCTGTGACCCGAATCGTGCACGGTGCCACGTACTTCCTTCGTTTTTAGAGTATTTTGTTATAGATCTGAGTCGTCTAATCCAGAAAAAACAGTTCAGATTAATTGATACAGTGATGCTAGAGTATTCATAAATAGTGACAAATCTCTATCTCACCTATTGCTTTCTGATTCAACAGTTAATACACAGTATCATAGTACTGTAGCATCGTGATATTGCATAGTAACGTGTCTGATTTTCGGGGTCACAAATTCGCCACGGGAATTGAGGGCTTTCCCGTCACTTCACAATCAACCCAAACCCAAACCCAAACCCAAACCAGCACGATTCCACCTGAGAAGTGAGAGCGACCCGTTGTACTGTAGCCAGCAAGCACTCTCGGGTAACTGCGGCTACCGACAGGCGGACCCCACCGGCGCGTGCAGCGCACGCGGAACCACCTGCCAGTGCCTTCTCGTAGGCGCTTCAACATCGAATTTTTTTTTAAATAATATTATTTTTAAAGATATTTACAAAAATAAATAGCAGTTTAAAAAAATTACAAAAATGTGCCTCTGTCGCGCGATTCAAGCGGCGGCAGAACCTATCGCTAGATTCAAGCGCGGCGAGGAACTCGCCGCCACTCGGCGGGCGACTTCACATCGCGATTCAGCTGGCGGCAGAAGTCGCGCGATTTCTTGTCGCGATTGAGCGGCGGCGAGAAGCTACGATTTCTTGTCGCCGATTGAATCGGCGATAGGTTCTGTCGCCGATTCGGTGGCGCACAGAGACGACTATAAAATCCCAAAAATCAATCCGAATTCATTTTAATTCCGAAAAAAACAAGAGAGGTTGGAGAGGAGAGAAGAAATTGCGCGAAGCCCCGCCGGTTCGTGGCGGTGGAGAGATTGATAGACCATCAGTTTCGATCGATCATCTTGTGTTGCAGGTAAATTTTTCTGAAACTGTGTATGTTACGTCCAAACTTTGTAGGTTAGCAAACGACAATAGCGACATAGAATTGAGTAGGTTAGATACATGTAGTCGAACTCTGTAGTACATATTTTGAGTTGATTAGCGACATAGAATTGCGACTATAGCGACATAGAATTGAGTAGGTTACATAAATTTAGTCGAACTGTGCAGTACATATTTTGAGTTGTGTAGCGACATAGAAATGCGACAATAGCGATATAGAATCGAGTAGGTTACATAAATGTAGCCGAACTGTGTAGTACATATTTTGAGTTGGACATAGAATTGCGACAATAGCGACATAGAATTGAGTATAGCGCTGGTTGACCGCTGTAGTAACATAATTGATGCACGATACATTTTTGAATTGTGAGAAAAACACGGAGTAGCTGTTTAGGTCTAAAAAACAATGAGAATATTTGTGCGCGGTTATTAGTTGTGTTAGCGCGGTCAATATCTGTTAGTACGTTGTTATTAGTTGTATTAGTGCGCGGTCAATATCCTGTTAGTGCCGAAAACACCGTTTAACTAGAAAAGTAGCATGACATGTATTAAATTTGTAAAGAAAATTCGTAGTTGCTACATAGGCTATGTAAAGATGCATGGAAAAAATATGAACTTTCTATCTTCTTCGCATTTTCGTGTATGGCCGACGCGAGTGAGTACGAGTTGCTTGACCCGATGATTGACCGGCGTCACAGTAGCGCCTCGATCGCGTGCTCCGAGGGCCGTGCACCGATAGAGCTTGAGGCGTTCGCCACGCACCCCATCGTGGCATGGAGGTCGCACCGAGACCGGATTCGAGGTGCGTGAAGTTGTGTCCTTCATGCACTCAATGGCGGTCCGATTATTTTGCGTTGACTCTGTTTGTGCTTAATCGCTTGGGCGCGCAGTTGAGAGCGGCAGGCCTCCTTCCACTCGCGAGGATGGTGGAGGCGACGGTGGAGGACGATCAGGACCAGCGTGCTGGTCGTACGTCTAGGCGTTTTCCGTACGACCGGGCCCTACTGACGGCGCTGGTTGACCGCTGGAGGCCAGAGACCCACACGTTCCATCTCCCATGCGGGGAGATGATGCCGACGCTGCAGGATGTGAGCTACCTCACCGGGTTGCCCTGCGCAGGCGCTCCGATGGTGGCGCACGACGTCCCCGCCACGTGGCGCACGGACCTCTTAGCCAGGTTCCGCGATATCCTGCCGCCAGGCAGCGCGTACGTCGAGTTCAACAGCCCGCACGGGCCCACGCTGAAGTGGATCTGCCAGTTCTACGTAAGTGTTTTCCTAACTATTTTTCTCTCGTAACAATTCGTTTGTGAACCCTGCTGACGTTTACGTGTCTTCTTGCAGCCCGAGCGTATGGCGCAGACGCAGCGCCGCCATCAGCATGCGAGGCACTTCGAGGCCTACCTGCTGTGGTTGTTCGGGTGGGTGATGTTCCTGAGCTCCCACGGCGACAGCGTGGACAAGCACTACATCCGTGCGCGCAGGAGGTGGCGAGTCACCGATCGAGCGGATCCGCGAGACACGTGGGGTCGGCCGTCTTTGTCGCGCGACGCATCACGCGACCGGCGACGCGTGCGCCGGCGTTGGCGTGGCGGCGCCATCCTCTCGGGATGCCCGCCCTCTGCGCACCGTGGTCGTTGGAGCGTTTCGGATCAAACGACCACATGTGGACTTGAGAGCGCACGGGGACGGCTTGTACGTCCCGCAGGACGACCTGGACCGCGACCATGGGCACTTTGTGGTGCCGCCGACGGGTTAGTTTCGTAATCATTTGTTATTTTCATTTTGCAATCGTTATTCTCGTGTGCTAAGTTTGCAGTGTTGTATTGCACAGGTCACCTTCACGCCGATCACCTCGCAGGGCTCCTACCCGGAGTACGTTGCGATGTTCGATCAGCTGACCGACGACCGCGTCAATCGGACCCGTCATGATGACGGCCGGTGATCGCGCGCCCCAACGATCTGCCGATGCATCAGACGGAGCGTGAGCATGCGAGGCGACGGGAGGCCGAGAGGGAGCGAAAGAGGGCCATCGCGGCGAGAGCCAAGGCGCAAGGCGAGGAGTACAACGCCGAGCTGGCCCGTAAGGGTAAATGGCCACGTTCGACTCAGTAGTTCTACCATATTCCTCCACATGTCCCATGTATTTCAATTTCCCTAAAGGCATGCGTGTACCGTGCTCGGTTCGTTGTCCTGCGTGCCATGTAATCCCCTTGTCGGATGAAATGTCGTGTGGTTATCGTTGAGTCATTTCCCAAGAGTTCTCCAACGGAGTTGTGCAGAGATTCCCGAACGCATTTTAGTATCGCCTGCCTTGGTACGTACGAATCATTAATCCTCAATCGTCCTCCAAAAAATCTTCCAACATTGCACAACAACAAATAGCGACTGGCGACAGCACGGTATCGCCAGTTCAACTGGCGACAGGAAGGTATCGCCAGTTCAACTGGCGACAGGAAGGTATCGCGATTAAGCGGCGATGGGCTCGACTCTACAAAATCCTCTTGCAACCGTCGAAATTCCACACAGGACTCGGTCTTACTCAACCAAAAATGAAGGACACAACAGAGAGGAGGACGAGAAAAGCTAGCGGCGGCTGTTAAATCGATTGCCTTGCCCACCGGGTAATTTTCTTAATGAGCGGATTACATGATTCTTGATGTCTTTATTACGTAGTGAAGTCTGCTTTACATAGTTTTTGGTGGGATATTTAGTTGCACATATGTAGTTCATGGTGTAAATGTTCTTCACACTGCAGTACGTCAAATATGTCCGACGTCGTTAATTTCAAAATTTACTACGGCCGAGGGACTATTATGGAGGGTCCCGAGGGAATTGATTTGAGTTATTTCCACCGCGGACGCGTGCCTACCAAGACCGAGTAACGTACATTCGGCACTGTGATGCGGTGGTTGTTCCACACGTTCCAAGTGGACCGTGATGTCTACGATCTGACATTGAGTCGCCTCGCCCGGGCGGGGCACCACGTATTGGGAGTTAGTGCAACTAAAGGGAACAAATTCATGGCGGTCGTATGTACGCATGGCGAGGGAGAGGGGGTGGAAATTGGTCCTTCTGGTCCAGGCGTTTGCAAAATCCACTCCTGCATCTGCGTCAGAACAACTAGGAGTTGCTGACACCGAGGAAGAAATAGGTGACTCCAGCGCGCCGCACACACTGGCAGAAGGGCAAGAGGTTGCTGATGTCGCCGAGTTACCTCATTCAGTGAGATAGGCTAGTGGGTTTGCTGACGAGGGAGAGGAGCTGGAAGACCTGGTGGAAATGATGGAGCTCGAAGACCAAGACTACATGGCATTGTCCGAAGATGAAGGTTCCGATGACGACGATGATGCGGACCAGCAGGCGGTTCCATCCGAGTGGAACACATACCAGTTCGAGAACCTCGTCGTCAACGAAGGCTCCCATGTACCATGGGAGTACGACCGGAGCGAGGTCAGACTAGGAGCTACGTACAAATGCAAGGAGGCCGTGCAAGATGCGGTCAAATTCTGGGCATTGTCGGTTCGACGCACATTCACCGTCGTCAAGTCTACCCCAAGATGCTACGACGTGAAGTGCGGCATTGAGGGATGCCCTTGGCGCGTGCACGCTTTTCAGCCCAAGTGGGATACCTACTGGAAGTGCTCCATAGTGGTCCCTCACACATGCGTCGTCGCTGAGTCAGCGCAGTCCCACCGGAACTTGTCATCAGGCTTCATTGCCAATCTCATGTACGGTGAGATCGTGGACAACCTAGATTTCGAGCCACGATCCATCATTCGGGCCATTGAGGCAAGGTTCCAGTACACTATCAGCTATGCCAAGGCTTGGAGGGCAAAACAGAAGGCATTGGAATCAAGGTTCGGCACGTTCGAGGATTCCTACCACAACCTCCCTGGGCAACTCCGAGTCATACAAGACAGGAATCCCGGCACTCATGTCGACATTCAAGACGCCACGCATCCGAAGTGGCCTAATAAGAGGGTACTACAGCGAGCATTCTTCGCGTTTGGTCCATGCATCAATGCATTCCGGCACTGTCGTCCAATCTTGTGTATCGATGGCACATTCCTGACTGGCAGGTACAAGGGCCAGATACTGACCGCAATAGCGACGGACGGAAACAATCAAGTTCTTCCCGTGGCATTGGCTTTCGTTGAAAGCGAGAACACGGATAGTTGGCTGTGGTTCTTGAAGAATGTGAGGATTTCTGTTGTGCAGGACCGTCCCAACGTATGCCTCATACATGACCGGCACGCGGGCCTGCTGCGTGCAATAACACAGCTACAGCGAGGAGAGAACGTTCCACTTCCATGGCCGGATCTACAGAGCAGGTGGTGCATGAGGCACTTGGGTGCAAACTTCTATAAGCAATTCCGCAACAAGGACTTGATGAACATGTTCAAGCGCCTGTGCAACCAGAACCAGCAGCGTAAGTTCGACACACTCTGGAAGATTCTGGACGACCGGACAAAAACCCACAGAAGGGAGGCATCGACAAGGGCCGCCCCAAGCGCCGACCAGGCCCCCAAGCATTGCCACAGCTACCCACAGACGCTCCTAGTGTCACGAGGAAGACTGGGGCACAGGTCAAAAGCTTCTCAGACTAGATTGAGCACGAGCCTAAGGAGAAGTGGTCGCTGCTGCATGACAGGGGTGGTGCTCGATATTGTATCATGACAACCAACCTAGCTGAGGTCTACAACTGGGTCATGCGCGGCGCCAGGTGCCACCCTTTGGTTGGTATTGTGGAGGCAATTCTCCGCGGTACCACAAACTACTTTGTTAACAGATGCAAGAATGCGTCGCTCACCATGACAATGATGAGTACTCTACTCCGCCATGATCACCACATACATGGAGGAGAAGAGCAAGAAGGGTGAGATGCACCGGGCATTCAAGATGGGCACGAGGGAGCTTCGCTTCGAGATAATGTGCAGGGATAAAGGGCGTCGCGGGACTAACCGTGAGAGGATCACCCATGAGTGCACGCTACGCCGCGATAGCTGCGTTTGCACTTGTAACAAGCCCCTTCTTCTGCATAGGCCCTGCTCCCATGTCATGGCCGGCTGTTCGACGGTGGCGCAGATCCCGGTCAGTACCTCTCTCACTATTTCACCAAGGAGGCGGTGATGCAAACATGGAGTGGAGAGATGTATGGTTACGCCGTTGTTGGCCATTTCACTGGCCATCCATCTTGGGAGCAACTAATCTGAGCCGCGGACATTGGTAGGCTCAAGGGAAAGGTTGGCCGGCGACAGATGTACGACGCATCAGGAACGATATGGACGAGGCAAGAAGCCGGACGTCGCACGAAGAAGTGCTCCATTTGCAGGGAGTCTGGCCACACCTTCAAGACATGCCCCACGCGAAATACTCAGGACCAAGGAGACATCGGCATTCCGGACGTCACCACGGGGACCTCGTCCGGTGCCCCGACTAGAGGCAGTCCACATGGGAGACGTTGACGTCGCGACCACGACAAAAATATTATTATCAATGTTGTCAATTATCATTTTAGTTAAGTGTTATGGACGTTCTTACGCAAGTTCGTAATATCGATTGTACAATTCCGATCGAATGGCAATATCACTTATCTTCCTTTTACGAATCGTTCATACCTCAAACTTCCTCGCTAAATTCTCCGAAAATTAACCGTAGTAGAACAACATACGATGATGATAAAATGTTATTACGAGTTTAATGATTTCGCATCGTTTAAAATTTATGAAAATCACAAACCGTCTAAGTGAAATAGGAAAATAAGGGTTAGGGAATGGCAATATCACTTATCTTCCTTTTTGAATCGTTCATACCTCAAACGTCCTCGCTAAATTATCAGAAAATTAACCGTAGTAGAACAACATACGATGATGATAAAATGTTATTACGAGTCCAACTGATTTTGTACCGTTTAAAATGTATGAAAATCACAAACTGTCTAAGTGAAATAGGGAAAATCAAAAGCGGCTAGGGTTGGGAATGAATCGCCGTTCAATGGCGATAGTCTGTCGCCAGATTCAATCTGGCGATCGATCTGTCGCGGATCAAGTGGCGATTCATTCCTCAACCGCAACGAGGCGGGGGGACAGGTCCTGCCGCGATTGAACCGGCGACAGAATGAATCGCCAGATTCAATCGGCGACAGAGGCACATTTTTGTAATTTTTTTAAACGGCTATTTATTTTTATAAATATCTTTAAAAATAATATTATTTTAAAAAAATTCCTTCAACATCGCCTCATTTTGCCCCCCGCGGAGCAGGAGCAGCAGCACGTCCGCGCCGCCCACACGCCCCGGCCGTCTCGCTGATTTCCAGGGCCCACGGGGAGCCACCAATCCACCATGGCGATAAGATCGCCCGTCCCATGCACCACCCGGGTTCCCCCATGGTAAAAAAAAACAGAACGGGGTCGCCGCCGCATATAACGGACGGTCTGGATGGGATCCGCCGTCCGCGTGCTACGGTTGCAGGATCCTACGGCCGGGTGACGTATCCCACAAGGATCTTCTGTGCGGATTAGTGGGAGGTCCAGGCCACTGCTGATAGGTGGTTGCTCTGCGCCGCGCGGGGCCCTAGGATTTCGGGGAAGCTGCGCTGCGCTGCGCCTTTTTAAAAAAATCAGGAAAACTGATGGTTTGCTTGCTCCTCTTGCACTTGCACCCCTCGTGAAACCGCGATATTGCGTACAGAGTCCTCGTGTGAAAGCTGAGGACATCTGCTGTTGCCAATGTTCACTTCACAAAACGGTGGTGGTACGCATGTTTTCATCCAGATGCAACGAAACTCTTGGCATGAAGCTAGAAAGTTTTTACCGGAAATTGTCGCTGCTTAAGGCAGTTGTAATTGTGTCACGAGGGCATGTATAATACAAGATGCTTACATGATTGCTTAAAGACAAACAATATAGCTATATCATTAAGCACCATGTAAAATTCATTTCCTCCGATGCAATCATCTTTTTTACAGGTGCTTAGATGTTGTGTATCTATTAAAGGTATATATAACGCGAGATGTTTATATATGAGTGCTTAAAGAAAGATAATATAGCTACGTCATCAAGCATCTATGTAAAAGTCATTTCCTTCATTCCAAGTATCTCTTTTGTAAGTGCTTAGATAATTGTATTATCTATTAATTATATATAGTTATAAACATAAACACCGATACCTAATTAAGTATTGATGCTACAAAATAAAAAAAAAATCAATTTTTCTTTGCTAAACACCTCTCTAAACACCTACATTGTACATTGTACATGCTCTAATTAACGATAGTTACATACATAAGCACTTGTTAAACACCAGTGCCTACTTAAGCATCGATGCTATAAAATAAATATCTTATCTGTCCTACGTAGTAAGAAAAATTAATTTTTATTTGCTAAACACCTCTCTGAACAGTTGTATTGTACATGCTTTGATAGCTTTGGTGCTTAAGTCCACCCTGGACGGTGCATGTAATACTTCTTCTTCTCTTAATCAAATTAAATGCGGTTTTTTGGCATTTAGTTAAAAAAAATAATCTACCACGATGTAGTTTGTATGTCTAGCGTGTTTGATGCAATTAAGATGGATAAATGAGATATGTGAGACGGTATAAATTACTAGATTTCTAACGATACATCACATCTTTAGTGGTTTGGCCAAGGGTTCAATGTGCTCTAGCCTTGGATGCTTTAACCATAGACGTATCGTTTTTTATTTTTGATATTTATAGAGGTAAGTGCTAATCCATGTTAGATGGTTTACTTAATAATTTCTCTTTTTGGAGTGTAAACCTCCCACTTTGTCACCTTTCCACTCGATCAACCCTCTTATGTTGCACTACTACAGAAAAGGTTTTCACAAACGGTTCAAAAACGTCATCACAGATGGTTTCGTAGGTCGTCTGAGTTTATGGGTCAGTAATAACATGAGGTCATCACAGACGGTTTCGAACCGTCTGTGATGCAAACTATCACAAACGGTTATTAACTTAGAACCGTCTGTGATAGCTGACTATCACAGACGGTTTGTAGATGAATCCGTCTGTGATAGCTCATGTATCACAGACAGCTTGAACTTGTAGACTCGATGAAGTTGCCCGTGGCTACTGTCTCATTCTCCTCACGACCCCCCAAAAGTGACTAGGAGACTACAGACAATATATATATATATATATATATATATATATATATATATATATATATATATATATATATATATGAAGCCGATTTTAAAGGCATAAGCGAACATGCTTGGAGACTTTATAAAGAAGAGATCAGGAATAGAATGGTAGGACGTACGTGGGACGCAAGGGAGGAGAACTTGGCCGGCATGAATAAGGTTACACAGACAAAGGTGAAATGAATAACGAGAGACTAGTGAAGAGGTGTTGTAGTAGTTTTTGACTCATTTGGTCTTGTTTTGGAATATAATACATACTAATTAATAAATAATTGATGATCAGAGGCACAAGCTAAGTAAAAAATCTAGAAATTTGTATGTTAATTGCAACTTTACAAATTAGCCTATCCTTTATAATTCTGAAAAGTTAATTGCAACTTTCAAAAGTTATATGTACAAAAAATTGTATGTGTAAAGACTGATGTTTTGCCCCATCTGAATCACATCTCATGAACCAACATCATACACAGAGAACCCACCCATATCTTCCAACCATCACAGAACACCCACCATAGCCCAAATCATTCATCACCCTCATCACAGAGCAAGGGGACAGAAAGGGATAGAGAGTAAAGGGGAGTAGTTACCCCAATGCAACCGACAAATCGACTACCGACAGTAGCTCACCACATCCATCTCTTTCATGTATGTATAAGCAACAACAAGCTACATCAGTAAACAAGTCAAACTCAAACCCAAAAACTGAAGCAACAGAGAATGAAAATTTTTATATGTGTAAATACTGATGTTTTGCCCCATCCGAACCACATCTCATGAACCAACATCGTACATAGAGAACCCACCCATATCATTTAGCCATCACAGAACACCCATCATAGCCCACATCATTCATCACTCACATCACAGAGCAAGAGGAGGGAAGGGGATAGAGAGGAAAGGGGAGTAGTTACCCCCAGTGTAACCGGCAAATCGGCCACCGACAGTAGCTCACCACATCCATCTCTTTCATGTATACATAAGCAACAACAACCCACATCAGTAAACAAGTCAAACTCAAACCCAAAACTAAAGCAACAGAGAATGGAGAGGTAGCTGGGGGAGGTCAAAGAGGGGAAGGCAAATCTGACATCAGGGAGGTGGATTTGGCCAAGGGGAGGTCGATTGGACTAGCGGCGGTGGCGGCACCGTAGTTGTGTCACGACGGTGACATTACATAAGACTCTTACGATAAGAGTGTCTTGTGCAATGAACCGTGGTGTCACAACCGGCGGCGACGGGAAGAAGGGCGGCGTCGGCGATGAGGTCGGGGAGAAGGCGCGACTTGGGGGCGATCGTCGGGGAGGAGGCTTCGGGCGGCGGCGTCGAGGTCGGGGGCACTCGGGTGGGGAGGAGAACGGGCGAGAGTAAGGACACTGGGGAGTGACGAGTTAGGACGCAAATCCTAACGGGCTCCTATTAATAAAGGG
Source organism: Ampelocalamus luodianensis (assembly GCA_036346255.1). NCBI lineage: Eukaryota > Viridiplantae > Streptophyta > Magnoliopsida > Poales > Poaceae > Ampelocalamus > Ampelocalamus luodianensis. The sequence continues at coordinate 40,979,901 of CM070620.1, read as the reverse complement.
ATATCACAGACGGTTCTATTATGGAACCATCAGTGATAATTATTACAGACGGTTCCATAATAGAACCATCCGTGATATGATCTCATATCACAGACGGTTCCATAATAGAACTATCTGTGATATGGTTGTTCTCAAGTTCTATGTTTTGAGCATATTATCATGTATACATTTACATGACATGAAGAAATTACATGTTTATATGTCAATTTTGTTCGTGATATGGTAGGCCATCAATGCCGGCGACAAGGAAACAGAAGCGGGAGCTATTTCTGCTTTAGAAGTATATATAGTAGAGTTATATGTGGGGATGATCATCTTCGATGGCGGATGATTCTTTTTATAAAACAAGAAATAAATTCGGCGACGAAGAAACTCACCGGGGAGTTGAAGCGATATTATCACAGACGAGGATACGCTAATATTCATACCTAAATGAAAATTCAGAACATATGACGCATTCACATATTAGCAAAGAATTATATATGAATATTTCCTAAAACTATGCTAAAACCGCTAATTTTACAGCAAGTAGTTCAACACCTCTACAAAGAAATTAGCATACTCATACCTAATCCTGTAGTCATCACTGCAGAAGATGGCGTAGTCGTCCCACTCTTCCACGATGCAGTCGGTGCTTGTGCACCGGTGGCCGTCCTCTAACAGCGCCCACACCCGGCTGGGCCATCTTCTTCCATGCCGCCGCCTGGACCATGTCCGTGGTGAGCCTCTGGCACCGCTTGCACTCCTGGTTGGTCCTCTTGGTCGTCTCGCACCTGCCACCGGCTGGCTCGCCCTCGACCTGGTTGAGTAGTGCTTCCCAACATCGCACATCTTGCCGACCGTGTAGGGGAGGAGGTCGAGCACGTAGGCCACGACCTTGTGGGTGGCGATAGCTGCCCGTTCAAGGAACACGAGGTCGCACTGCATGTCTGGGGCGCGAAGACAAGCGTGATGCCGACAATGAAGCAGGCCTCCGGGTTGCCGGCGCCGGCCAGGTGGTTGACAACGGCGAGGTAGCACTCGTTGTCATGCCACTTCATCGCATCCTCCCGCTCCAGCGCCACGCGCCTCCCCACGGCGCTTTCCGACAACTAGGATGATACGTTACAGTCATCTTCAGAAACTGACTCCGAACAAAAACATAACAGAATACTGACTCCTTTCAGACCTACCAAAAATAAAAGAACAGAATACGTACGTGGCTCATAGGCTGTAGAGGTTAGCCATGGGTCGAGGAGAGCTCGCGACCACGAGGCTGACGATGTGGACGACGACGTCGTGAGGAAGAGCGACGGCGATCGCCGACCTCGTCGCCTTGGTCCTCGTCGCCATGCTCCACGTGCTCACCATGGCGTATGTATTCAATACCATGCGTGCTCACCATGGTGCACGATGATCATTCTTATAAAACGTCAATGAGACGCATCGTGACGTCGGCACGCGAGACGAAGAGTAACGTCGGTGCGCGAGACAAAGAGACGCATCATGCGGGAGCCAAAAGATTGAATTATCATAGACGGTTCTTATTAAAAACCGTCTGTGATGTCTGTAATCATAGACAGTTCTTATTTTAAACCGTCTGTGATGAGCCCTCCTACTTTAGTTGTAAACATAGGAAAATGAGCGTCAACCGTATTTATGAAAATTAATTCCTAAAAAGATGCTTTGGTTACCAACGATTTATTAGGAGCAGATTCTAATAAATCCTATCCGTCGGACTTCCATCTTTATTCATTAATTTAATCTTGCCACAAGTTGTTAAGCCTATAAATAACCATCAGAAGGGCAGAACTAAGAAAAAATCACTCACAAACTTTCCATCTTTTCTTACTTCCATTTCTTTTTAAAGTTATCATCTCCATACCCTTCTAATAAGACAAAATTCACGGAATAAATTGACTTTTTGACACCGTGCATGGAAAGAACAAAATCCATGGATGATCGATCAACTACTTCAATTTAATTTGGTGGTTAGAAAGTTAATTTGGTCTATGGATTTGAAGTCTTCAAGAAATTGGTAGAAGATCATATCCCTACGATCAGGTGAACACTTCACTGTCAATGATATGTATCTTTCGATCGATCGATCATGTGAAGTACTACATCTGTATTCTTCTGTTGATCTAAAGTTACACGTTAAGACAATGAAGTTATACATGATACGGAACAAGGTGCCTACCGGATTACATATCTTCTGCTTTCTTCTGTTGGGGAAATCAACTTCAATTTGACCACTTTAAAGGATCAATCCGGCCCGATCAGGAGTGGTCAGAATCGGCTAATCACTTGTTTCTAATTACAGACGGTTCTAATAAATAACCGTCTGTGAATTTAGTAGTATCATAGACGGTTCTTGTTCAGAACCGTCTGTGTTCTTGTTCAGAACCGTCTGTGATACTTTACAGACGGTCTTCAATATGAACCATCTGTGATATTACCTCTTCACAGACGGTTTTTAACGCAGCCAGTAACATAAATGGTCTCTAAACCAAAACCGTCTGTGATTGCATGTAATACAGAAGGTTTTGGTCAACCGTTTGTGATGAGGCGTCCAGTATTAGCCTTTTTGTAGTAGTGTTGGTTTCTAGTTCCATTGTAACCAAGGGTGGAAACATGAAAATAGTGGCACGATAGCTCATCACAGCTAGAGCCGTTGCAACCATGGGTGGAACAGAAATGTGAGCCCACACTCCATGTTAGATGGTTTACTTAATAATATCTCTTCAGTGTAAACCTCCCACTTTGTCACCTTTACACTGGATCAACCCTCTTATGTTTGTTTCTAGTTCCATTGCAATCAAGGGTGGACACATGAAAATGGTGGCACGATAGCTCATCACAACCAAAGCCGTTGCAACCATGGGTGGAACAGAAATGTGAGTCCACACTCCATGTAAACGTTCAATTTTCAAATGGACAACTAATATTTATCCAATTTCTAACATTACAACTCATATGTTTGGAGTGTCGTTAGAACACACACAGAGAGAGAGAGAGAGAGAGAGAGAGAGAGGTGTGAACCAATGTTAGAGGATGAGTGTGAGTCTAAACCATTCAATTTCAATGATAAACAACTAACATGCAAGAAATGACATTGTAATCAAGACCGAATTAAAATTAGGTAAAGGCAAATCGTCATATTTTTTGCACATTACCTTTTATACAGGTTGTAGCAACAGAAGTGATATCACAACCAAGATTGGAGGATGGCTAGGTGAATGCATGCAAACGGCCATATTTCCGGCTCATAATCAACCAAACTAGGTGAAAGTTAAACGTGAGTCACTTTCCCACAAATGCATGCCCTGGTGTGAGAAAGATGGGAAACAAAAGTTAAGAATTAGACCTAGTAGTATTGTCCACCTTGGAATTGGGATGTAATCGTTGATTCCAACTCCATGTGGCAGCCAAACAACCATGTAGTTGGAATTGAATTACAATTCAAGATTCTAGGCCCAATTCCTGAGAGCCAAACGTAACATAATCAATGTATGATAGTATTCGACATGGCCTTTATCAATTACTTTTTCTTACTTGATGAAATTCGATGTGGCCTTCATCAATTAATTTACATCCCGTTTGGTTCGATACAATTGAATTTGATTCATTCAATTGGATTACAAATCCGATTACGGTGAAGGAAAGGCGGCATGGAGTGGGTGGAGTAGGGCGGTGTGGCTGCAAAGGGAGGAGTCGAGGGCACGATCTCGCGAGTGTTGGCGTGAGATCGACGCATGATTCGACACAAATGACTGGCCATTGTTAAGAATTGGATCTAATGTCCTCCTTGGAATTGGGATGTAATCGTTAATTCCAGTTCCATGCGGCAGCCAAACAACCATGTAGTTGCAATTGAATTCCAATCCCACGATTCTTGGCCCAATTCCTAAGAGCCAAACGGGGTATAGGGTTCCAGTTGTATCCTATTTGTCCGCAAATCCAACTGAGTTTAAGCCAGAGCATGTCAATTCCGTTTGGTAATACTACACGCCTACACCATTAGTCGATCTGTTATTTTCTCTTTTGTCCCCTGGAGAATTAGCATGTCTGCATCAGCAAAAGGGCTATGTCCTTGAAATGATTGTTGTGGTGCACCTTCAACTTAACAAAAATGTATTAGATAGTACGGTTGACACGTGAAAGAGACACCAGATCATGTTTTCCTTTTTTTTCACACGCAACCTGTACATCTTAAAATTTTGCTATTCGTTTTAAAAGGGTTAAATGAGCAAAAAAACTCATGAAAGGAGGATGGAGATTGGCGTAGCTGGCATTTGCAATTCAGTGTGTCAATCTAGTGTAACATGATTGTCTAAGGCCATCTACCCTGTAGCTTGTGCTATATTATCCAACTTGTTGCCACGTCACAATGTTTTGCCCCTATTGTCGAATCTATATATTTTGCTTTCTCCTAGACATGGAGAAATATTGATTTACATGTGACACAACCCTCTTTTTTTCTAACCAACAAGGCACGAACTTGAGAGCATTCTGTGTCCTGTGACCCGAATCGTGCAGGCTGCCACATACTTCCTCTGTTTTTAGGTCATATTTGAATTTGACTAGTCACACTTGGTAATTTTTGACCAATAATATTTTTATGAATATTTGGATAGATCGTATTAGAATGATGTTGCTAGATTTGTCATAACAAATACCTTCATAATATTATACTTCCGTAATATATTATAAATATATTCATATAAAATTAGGAGCCGAAGTTTAGCTTTGAAACCGTAAAAGGTCAAAGAGGGCTGAGTATTTTGAAATGAAGGAAGTATAATAGTACGTACGTACAGGGAGTCAGGGATCCAGCTATACGAATGTACACTCCAGGAGACATCTGATTCGGGGTCACAAATTAGCGACGTACGGGTGCTGCCACCGTGCTGCGGCTCATTTAGCCATGCAGGCAACACACAATACAGTACTGTATTACCGCCCACATTATCTTTCCCTCCCAGAAGATAAATACCCAAAAGCTCCTCAGCTACGCTCTGTCACTTCACAACCAAACCCAAACCAGCACGGTTCCACATGAGAAGTGAGAGCGACCCGTTGCACTGTAGCCAGCACGCACTCTCCGGTAACTGCTGCTACCGATAGGCGGACCCCACCGGCGCGTGCAGCGCACGCGGACCCACCTGCCAGTGCCTTCTCGTAGGCGCTTCAACATCGCCTCATTTTCCCCCCCACGGAGCAGGAGCAGCTGCACGTCCGCGCCGATGCCACGTCGTGTGCCCACACGCCCCGCCCGTCTCGCTGATTTCCCGGGCCCACGGGGAGCCACCAATCCACCATGGCGATAAGATCGCCCGTCCCGTGCACCACCCGGGTTCCCCCTAGAGCTAGGCAGGGCCGCATCGTACCGTGCCAGTTCGGCTCGGTCACCCCGCCGCCGCGTCGCATCGCGCCCCGCCCGCCTCGGTCGAGTTCGAGCACGCCCAAAGCCCGTCGTGTCGAGTGTCGTCAGTGCGTGCACCAAGCCCACCCTAAGTAACTATAGGCGCGCGTGGGAAGGAGAGGAGTGAGAGGAAGGTGGTTAGAGGAGTGGAGGAGGGGCGCCGATGGCACGGGGGGAGGGAGGGCGGCTATCGGCAGCGCATGGGGAGGGAGGTGGTTGGAGCTGGAGGGAGGGGAATCAGAGAATGTGATTAGGGATTGGGAATTTGGGAGCCGAGACTCAGGAGAAGGGGTTGGGGATGGGGTTTGGAGGAGCTCAAGAGGGATGTTGGGCTAGACCGGGTGGCAAAGGGGGGTTATTGGTTGGGCTAGACCGGGTGGCAAAGGAGGGTTATTGGTTGGACCAAGCCGAGATGAAGGAGTGATTGAGCCAGGCCGAGAGAGGGAGGGATTGGGCTAGAACGGGAAGATTAGGCCTATTTGCGTCGGCCGCCCAAACACGCCCAACCGATCTTGCCGCGTGTCGTGCGCCCAACAGCCGCATTCTCGAGCCCGGCGGCGCGCGATTCGTTGCGTCTTGCGCCGCCACCACGTGCCATACCGTGTCGTGCTTAGACCGTGCCGTGCCGCCCGTGCTTTGGGCCGGCCCGAAAAAGCACGGCCAAGTCCCAGCTCTAGTTCCCCACGGCAAAAAAAAAAAACAGAACGCGGTCGCCGCCGCATGTAACGGACGGTCTGGATGGGATCCGCGTGCTACGGTTGCAGGATCCTACGGCCGGGTGACGTATCCCGCAAGGATCTTCTGTGCGGATTAGTGGGAGGTCCAGGCCACCGTTGATAGGCGGTTGCTCTGCGCCGCGCGGGGCCCTAGGATTTTGGAGAAGCTGCCCTGCGCTGCGTCTTTTTTAAAAAATCAGGAAAACCGATGGTTTGCTTGCTCCTCTTGCACTTGCACCCCTCGTGAAACCGCGATATTGCATACAGAGTCCTCGTGTGAAAACTGAGGACATCTACTGTTGCCAATGTTCACTTCACAAAATGGTGGTGGTACGCATGTTTTCATCTAGATGCAATGCGATCGAAACTCTTGGCAAGAAGCTAGAAAGGTTTTACCGGAAATTGTCACCGCTAAGGCAGTTGTAATTGTGCCGGGCATGTATAATGCAAGATGTTTATATGAGTGTTTAAAAGAGAGACAATATAGCCATGTCATCAAGCACCATGTAAAACTTATTTCCTCTAATACAATCATCTTTTTTGTAGGTGCTTAGATGTTGTGTATCTATTAGAGGCATATACAATACGAGATGTTTATATATGAGTGCTTAAAGAAAGATAATATAGCTACATCATCAAGCATCTATGTAAAAGTCATTTCCTCTAATGCAATCTCTTTTGTAAGTGTTTAGATAATTGTATTATTTATTAATTATATATAGTTATAAACATAAGCACCTCTTAAGCACTGATACCTAATTAAGCATCGATGATACAAAATAAACACATTATCTGTCCTATGTGGTAAGAAAAATTAGTTTTTCTTTGCTAAGCACCTCTCTAAACACATGTATTGTACATGCTCTGATTAGAGATAGTTACATACATAAGCACTCGTTAAGCACCGGTGCCTACTTAAGTATCGATGCTACAAAATAAACACCTTATCTGTCTTACGTGGCAAGAAAAATCAGTTTTTATTTGCTAAACACCTGTGTGAACACTTGTATTGTGCATGCTCTAATAGCTTTGGTGCTTAAGTCCACCCTGTACGGTGCATGTAATACTTCTTTTCTTAATCAAATTAAATGCGGTTTTCCGGCATTTAGTTCAAAAAAATTATACTGCGATGTAGTTTGTATGTCCAGCGTGTTTGATGCAATTAAGATGGATAAATGGAATATGTGAGATGGTGTAAATTACTAGATTTCTTGCTATACATCACATCTTTATAGGTTTGACCAAGGGTTGAATGTGCTCTAGCCTTGGATGCTTTAACCATAGACGTGTATCGTTTTTTTTTTTGATATTTATAGAGGTAAGTGCTACTCCATGTTAGATGATTTACTTAATAATTTCTCCTTTTGGAGTGTAAACCTCCCACTTTGTCACATTTACACTGGATCAACCCTCTTATGTTGGTTTCTAGTTCTATTGCAACCAAGGGTAGAAGCATGAAAATGGTGGCACAATAGCTCATCACAACCAGAGCCGTTGCAACCATGAGTGGAAGAGAAATGTGAGTCCACACTCCATGTTAGATGGTTTACTTAATAATTTCTCTTTTTGGATTGTAAACCTCCCACTTTGTCACCTTTACACTCGATCGACCCTCTTATGTTTGTTTCTAGTTCCATTGCAACCAAGGGTGGACACATGAAAATGGTGGCACGATAGCTCATCACAACGAGAGCCGTTGCAACCATGGGTGGAACAGAAATGTGAGTCCATACTCCATGTAAACGTTCAATTTTCAAATAGACAACTAATATTTATCCAATTTCTAACATTACAACTCATATGTTTGGAGTGTCGTTAGTTCACACACACACACACACACACATATATATATATATATATATATATATATATATATATATATATATATATATATATATATATATATATATATATATATAAAGAGAGAGAGAGAGGTGTGAACCAATGTTAGAGGATGAATGTGAGTCTATGTAAACCATTCAATTTCAATGATAAACACAACTAACATGCAAGAAATGACATTGTAATCAAGACCGAATTAAAATTAAGTAAAGGCAAATCGTCATATTTTTTGCACAGTACCTTTTATACAGGTTGCAGCGACAGAAGTGATATCACAACCAAGATTCGAGGATGGCTAGGTGAATGCATGCAAACGGCCATATTTCCGGCTCATAATCAACCAAACTAGGTGAAAGTTAAACGTGAGTCACTTTCCCAAATGCATGCCCTGGTGTGAGAAAGATGGGAAACAAAAGGGCCATCCCGAGAAAACGATCCAAAAGTGCAGAGCAAAAGCAAAAGAAGCAGGGAGAGCAGGGGAGAACTGTGCCCCTATAAGCTCTCCTTCCAAAGCCCACCACCCCCACCCTTCCGCTTCTCCTCCCCTGGACACCAAACCCTAACAACAAACCACCCGGAAGGAGGGAGAGGAGGCTAAAACCCTAGCTCGCCCGCCATGAAGACGGTGTGCGCGAAGCCCGGCAAGGGCGGCAAGATCCACCCGTCGCCCCCCGGTGGCGACGTCGACCCGACCACCGCGGCGCTCCGGCTCCTCCCCGCCGCCATCCTCGCGCTCACCGCCGCCCTCGGCCCCGAGGACCAGCAGGTGCTCGCGTACCTGGTCACCAGCTCCCTCCAGGGCGCTGCCGTCCAGCACCCGGAGCAGCCGCCGGTCCGCGGGCGGCGCCGCCGCGCCCACCCGCCGGCCATCGGGTGCGGGTGCTTCGACTGCTACACCAGCTTCTGGTCGCGTTGGGACTGCTCCCCCGACCGCGAGCTCATCCACGACGCCATCGACGCCTTCGAGGACCACCTCGCCGCCGCCGAGTCCTCGTTCTCCGCCACCCCTTCCTCCTCCTCCAAGCGCCGCGACAAGGGCAAGCGCAAGGCCCCACCTACGCCGCCGCCGATGTCCCCCAAGTCCCCGGAGCACCAGGCGGAGAAGGTCCAAGAACCCTACCCTGCCCCAGCCTCCCCTCATCCACCGCCGCCCCCCGCTCCCGCGGCGAGCACCGTCGAGAGCGACGAGGAGGAGAAGGTTCCAGAAGATTCCTCGGAGGCGGAGGTGGAGGCGGAGGCGGAGGCGGAAGCGATGGAGAATGCGGAGCTGGAGGGTGAGGAGGAGGAGCGGAAGCGGGGGTGGGCGGACGTGTTGGGAATGCTTAACCTGAGGTTGTGGGGGATTTGGAGTCCGGCCGTGGAGAGCGCCACTTAGAACAGCCACCACCCTACTACTAGTAGAAGCAAGCAACTAGCAAGAAGAGGTTAGGGAGGCAGTGCAAGAGACATTTCTGTAATTCCTGGGTTTCTTTTGGGGTGAAATTGGGATGCGAAAGGAGCAAGTGATAAGTTGTAGTTTCGTTTCTTGGGGAAAAGCAGGTGGTGACAGGTTTCTAGTACTAGCTCTAGTTTGGGATGGATGATCAGTGATGGTTGGTGATAATGGTGTTTTGGGATAATGGTGATAATGCTTGATGTTGTTGATTAAGGTGTCTTGGTTTTCTGACAAGGGAACTGCGAAAGCTTGCATTTGCCCTTGCTTCATTTCCTAGCTTTGTAATTATGGGTTGTTGGTTGGTTTGCTAATGATCACATAGCTTCTATCTGGCCATCTTGGTGTGTGTGCAATCTGGAGAATTGCATTTTCGGTGCGATGTGTTCCAATGTTTGCAACTTTGGATCATCAGGGTTCTTTTGCTTAGCCTCTGTGGTCATGTGCGCTGCGTTTTGTGACCTTAACTGGGACCAAATTGTAGCTTGTTGAATGATGTTAAGGAGCTTGCAGACATTGCTCGAGGTGTGACATATTCATAGCTGATTCGCAATTCGTCATTGCGATTACTGGTGAATCATACATAGGCTCTGCTGCCTTTGTTCTGCGAAGTTTTGTTGGTGGATCATAGTTTCGTTGTTGCGTTGACTAGTTTCCACTACTTTCTGAGCTAATGGCTAGTCTCATTGGTGTAGCCTTTTGCCGTATCTGATATCCCGTCCCAAAATTCTCTGTTCTTTCGTCGCACATTAGTAGAACGGTAGGTTTCACTAAGATGCTGAATTGTACTGCAAGATGAGAGAGGTGGAGTGGTGGGGACGGGGAAAGGGGAGCATAGCGTTGTTCGCTTATCAAGTGGAGGAGAGCTATCGGCCATTGTAGGGGAGTAAGGTATGGTATGGGTAAGGAAACTGTTGCTCTTCTTGTTTGCGCCTCACAAGGATCCATTAGGGCATCCCCAAATAGACCACAGGTAATTTCATAGTACCACCTCCATTCCATTTTATAAGGTTGTATGTACTAGTACTTGACACATGAACAACATGGTGCCTTTACCTCTGTCCAACTAATAATGATTGACTAATTGTAATCCATGTAACTAATGTTCTTTCCGCAGTGACAAATGGACTGAACCTCTCCTACTCTGGCCCATGATTTGACTTGACAACGGACTATCTATGCTTCGCACTCGGTGATATCGACCCTTAAAGTGGACTAACCGGTCTCTGAAATTCCTGTTGAATGATGAATGGTGCCATCGATAGCCTAATGGGAACGTATGAATTAATTGAGAATTTTGTAGGAATTAATAGGAAATAGATCATTTTCTGCAGAAATAACAAATAATTTCCATGTTCTAAATGGATATGTTGAGAGGTGATTCGTATCCTAACCTGTTAGAATTTGAGATACGGACTTGAGATATGTATACACTTTGGATGATGACTAATGGGACACTATATAAACCATAAGGGGTGACAATAGGAACCAAAGCAAACCACATGCCAAGTAAGGGTAACTTATTCAAAGTAGAGGTGCACGAGAGGATTAAAAGTTAGGTTGTAATTTTAGCACTAAATTTTTATATAGAGCAAGGATTCGAGGATCCTAAAAGGTTCAAGAGAATTGTGTGAGAGAGCGACAATCTCTTGTACTCTTTTGAGGTTACGTTTGAGGAATTTGCAGACGGTTTCGTCAAATCTCTCTCTTTCTCTCGCTGTGTTTGCTTTATCGTCGTTATTTTCGGTTCTCTGTACAAGATTCATCTATCCGATCCGATGGCTACTGAACATAAAAAGGGATACGATAGTATAACAAGACCAAACATTTAGATTCCACTTGAATTTGTATTCGTGGAAATTTTACTGGAAACAATTCTCTTTGGAATAGCATTGCCACAACTTACAGTACAATGTTATCGGACGACGAGCGATACTTAATTTGTTTCAACAACACGAGTTTCAGCAATATAGAAATACTACTAGCATTATTACCTCAAAAGTTGACAAATTATGCAGGAACTGTGCCAATTTGAGAGCGTTACGTGCTTCGATCAAATAACATGGAGATGATGAGTCGTAGAGCTGACCAAATGGGCCATACTCTTGGGCCGGTCCGAAGCACAGGGCTGTTGATCCAGTCCGGACATGCCACGACCCGTCGGATATGCTGTGTTTGAGTCAACACACCGGCCCAACGGGAGTCTAAATCTTTTGAAAATTACATAAGGATTGTGTATAATCTTAGATTTTCTACCGTTTTTAGACAAACAACAACTAGAGATTTAGTAAAATACTATAATGAACATCGTGATAATTAAAAGAACTATTTAGTACCTATATATTTTCGGTGGCATTGACCTCAGACATATGGAGTGGTTGGGTTAAGAAGGATTATCTTAGTGTAGTTGCTCATTATGTAATGACAACTGAGAAATAGAAAAAGAATTATAGGATTCAAACTAATTGATGTAGCACACACGGGTGAAAATATTACAGACTATATTATCAAAGTCACGGAAGACTTTGGTCTTACAAACAAAAAATTTTCAACAACTGTAGACAATGCCGCCGCAAACTCTAGGGCAATGGATATTCTCACTCCATTATTTAGTTCATACGTCGAATCCGTCTTTCTACATCAGCGATGCGCTTGTCATATTATCAATTTTATAGTAAAACGCAGTTCGAAGAGGTTAGACCCGTATATTAAAGCTTTCCGCGATGTGATATTTTGTTTGGACGTGCCGGTAAGATAAAACTATACTTACTTGATGCTTAAGAGTCATTTACCATATAAGTGTATTTTTCTGTTATTATTCAAACACACTATCGTAACAGTACTGAAGGTAGTGCACTATTAACTGAGTAGCCAAACCATTAGCACCCCTACTCATAACTGTTGTGGAGGGGGCGGGGAGACGAGGAAGTACTCGACAACCGAAGCCGTTGAGCATGGACAGGGTGGCTGACGCCAGTAGGGTGGACACTGGACAGGGCCGCCAACGCCAGTGCTAGACGTGAGGACTTAGGAGAGAGTGTGGGAGGAGGGAGATAGAATGCAAGATCAAGTGGAGGATGATATTTATTGTTTACGCCATTAATAGACACTATGCATTATAGGGGTTGTTTGTAGTCTTAGGGTATGTTCAATAGTATATCTTTTAGATTGTTTCTAACACTTCCACCTTAGCTAAATACAACACTATAGACAACTCCTCTAATACATTGTCTCAAATATACTCCACAATATCATTTTTTAATTATTTTGCAGTCATTTTTTTTAATAAACTCTCTCCCCCACCGCCACCCTCTCTCTCCCTCACACTCATCGACACCACCACCACCTCTAATCCACTGGCTCCCCACCATTGCCCTTGCCCCCACCAGTGCCCCAAATGATTTCCGCCGCCAGACTTTGAGCTCGCCGCTGCCGAAGCATCTGGATCCAGCTAGATCCGGCTGGCTAGCACTCGATCCAGCCCGCCGACGCACGAATCCAGCCCACCAGTACTGTTTTGGCGGTCGGATCTACCTCGTTGCGGTCGACAGGCCGGGAGATCAATGTCGTCACCAGGCGTGGAGGTTGTTGTCGTCCCGTTCTCAGCCAGCACGAGCGTCTTCACTCCAGTGGGCCCCACAGACCACGTGGGGAGCGGACGATGCCGCTCCATCGGCGCTTTCGCTCATCGCTTTGGCCTTGGTTTGCGTGTAGCGCTCGTCATGTGAGGAGACGACGACTTCCATTCTCTCTTATGCTTCTATCTCTTCCACCTAGAACTTTGCTAACAAGGAAGAGTTAACCGATAACTAACATAATACTATTAGGATGCCCTTACGTCCAACCTCGGGTGGCAAGCTTTAGACATCCTTATGCAGGGCGTGCGCTGGTGGTGCCATAAGGCAAGGAAAGCAAGAGGGAGGGATAAATGATTCTGCATTTATTGGCGTGAGGCGTGGTGCCTCGTCACTGTCGCGGCTCGTGCAGACGTACGCGCAACTCGTTCCCCGAACACGCTCTCACACTCATCACACCTGTCGCCGCTAGCTCTGCATGTTTTTAACTCGTTTTTACTCCGTTTCTTCCTCTCTTTGCGAAAGTAGAACCAGTGAACCAGCATATGATGCCTTCGTAATGTCGTTTGGTTAATTGCTCAACGACCGGAGTATTTCCTAATTGGGCTGAACAATTATTGTACAAGAAGTTATGGAAATACATAGTCACAAGTCTTTTGATGTTAAATCTTTATCCTTCAAAAACAATCTTGTCAAACCTCTTAATATTCTCCTGGAAATATTTTTCCTGAGTTCTTGGGTTGGTATGTGACCCCTCTGAAAAATTTCACAATTTTTAGAAATTGTTTGAATACTTTTGGAGGTCAGTCAAACCTACTCAAATTCTGGTCAAACTGGGGACCAGCACCTTGTGGAATTTTTGGAGGGAAATGTATAGCACAAAAACCTCTGGAAATTTTATACAAGGGCAATCACTCAGCTAGCAAGCTCCTGTAAAAATTTCATAATTTTTGGAGTGAGTTTGCTATCTCAATCAAATCCTCAAACTCCAAATCAGCTTGAAAACTCAGTTTAGGTCTGAGTTAGACTCGGGCTCGAGTCAGACCCGAGTCCGACCCAGCTTTTGGTCTCGGTCGAGCCAGCCGCTTAGACCTCCTCGGGCTCGCGCCACTCGGGCGTCAGCGGTGGGTGGTCCAGGCCGTTGGATTCTCATCCAATGCTCCCGACCTCCCCGCTGCTCTACTGAGCGCTCGAGCAACCTCAGCCGAGAGATGCTGATCCTGCGGTCTAGGACCTCCCCAGGACCTCCTCTTCGATAAGACCTCCTCTGCCTCGGGAGATCTGGAACGTCCAGGACCACCCCGATTGCATCAGGGACGTCCAGGACCTCCCTCAGCCCTGTCCCTCTTCCTCTAGACCTCCTCGAGTTCTGGTCGTCATGATTTTCATGCACCTGCACATGTGTCAGGACCAGGGCAGTTGGGGGCAGTGAGATGTCACCTTTTTGCTTCTTGTCAACGGCTCTTTTTGCTGCCATGCATTTAATGCCAGTCAGCTTTAACCTCCAAAGTCTCCACCCTGCTCTGCCCCCTACCTACCATGCGTGCTTTTGGCAGGGGCATGGACATTGTTCACAGTGAACTTGCCCATGCCATTGCCAAGCTTCCAGGCTATGAATAGCCTGAGACCTCCCTTCTCCCTTTCTTTCTCCGTTCTTTGTGGTGCTTGAGCTCCCTCAATTGAGCTGGTTCCCAAACTCAAACACCGAAGAACACCACCTCTCTCTGCCACCATTGTCGGCTTTGGAGCTCTTTGAAGGTCTCGAGCTCCAGTGGTCCCATCGTAGTTCTTGGCTCGTCAATTTGTCATCTTGATCACCTTAAGCCCTCTCTAACCTGCTGTGGTTAATCATCACAGGGGTGAGCAAGTCGGAGAGCTGCTTTTCGTGGTCGAGATCACCTTCTTCTTCGTCTCCGGCGAAGTCCCCGGTCACCGGAGCGCCCCCTTCAGCTTCCTCCTCTCCTCCGAGCTCCCCAGCACCTCATCTTGGCCCTGGTAAGCTCACTCTAGTTTCCTAGAGCTCGTGTAGATTTCATAGTCTTACCGTATGGGGCTTCTTTCTCTCTCTCCGGCTCGCCGGCGTTCAAGGCCGTCGCCGCCGTCGGGAGCACGTTCTTTAGGTTCTTGGCGTTATTTAGAACTTAGCCATGTCCTTGGTTCTCGCCGGCGAGCTCCCCATCGCCGGCGGTGAGCTTGTGTTAGCACTCGGGCTTTTGTCGCATAAGATTCGGACAACCCAGTAGCCAATGATTGGCTGTCGGAATCTTTGAGGAGCCTCTCGCTGCGAGTGGGCCTCCTCCTCCTGTTGTCGTACGGCAAAACCCCACCCAGACCTCCCCGCTCGACCTCCCAGTGATGATCTGGCCGTTAAAGACCTCTCTGTGGTAAATCTTAGCCGTTAAGACCACCCTGGTTAAATCCTAGCCGTTTAGATCTTTTCCCGTGCGCAAAAGACCTCCCTTGGTCATTTTGCAAAGACCACCCTCGGGGTCCTCTTTGTAAAAATACACCCCTGGTCTTTTACAAAGACAACCCGCTCAGGACCTCTTAGGCTCGATCCTAGCCGTTCACGACCTCCCCGGATTTAGATCTGAGCGTTAGATCTCCTTTGTAAAATCCTTAGACTCAGGACCTCCCTCCGCGTCGATCGGGATCGTTCAGGACCACCCTAGGCCTAATCTGAGCCGTCCAGATCTCCTCCGATTAAAACACTATCGCTTAGGACCTCCCCGAGTAGATCTTGGTCATCCAAGACCTCCTCGTGTTAATCCCAGCCGATCAAGACCTCCCTCTGGAGATCTTGACCGCCTAGGACCTCATCCTTTAGATCTGTAGCTTTAGGACCTCCTCCTCTGGTCTAAACCGTTAGATTTAGATCTAACGGGCTAGACTTCCTTCCTCAGATTTAAAACCTTAGGACCTCCCCTAGTGCTCGGGACCGCCAGATCTTGATCTGACGGTCACGACCTCCGTTAGGCGCGAGGACCTCCTTTGCGTGCGTTGTGCATGCACTGGTCGTGGCCGTTGGATCAGATCTCAACGGTCCAGACCTCCCCAGTGCGGGAGGAGGTCTTTTGTGCGCTGTGCTTCGAGGTCCGTGGCCGTGCGATGAAGGATCGACGGCCCACAACCTCTCCTTTGTCTTTCAGTTCAATTAGACATCCAGATCTCGAATAGGAGGCATCCCGGGCAAGTCTTCAGGAAAGACATCCGCGAAGTCACACACCGTGGGGACATCGTGAATCTCCAATGCTGGCTTTGCTTCAAGGGCAAAAAGGTGGGGTTCTCGCAACTGCGGTGAAAACCCAACCTGTTCACCTGAAGGGCTGGTGAGGTAGACAATCTTCCTGGCACAATCGATTTGCCCCAAGTGTTGGGACAACCAATCCATGCCAAGAATCACATCCAAGCGCGCCGAGTCGAGTAGGATAAGATTCGCCAAGAATCCCACTCCTTCGATGTGGATAGGAACATTCCGGCATACTTGGTCAGCTCTCATTTCCGAACCCGGAGAGCGAATCAGCAGTGGAATCCCCAAAGGAACACAGTGAAGTCCACAATCAACAGCAAAAGACCTCGAAATAAAAGAATGCGAAGCTCCAGAGTCAAATAAAAGCGTAGCAGACGCAAATTTACAAGGAGCGTACCCAACACCACGCCGGGCGCCTCTGTGCCTCCTCACCGAGATGTGGTTGACTCGGCCGCTCCCAAGCCCGGGTCTTCGGTCGGTGGGTGACCACTCCCCGCCGCGTCCTCCATTAGGACGAGGCCGCTCCATCTTCTTAGGACAACTACTCGCGTAGTGGCCCTTGTTGTGGCGATAGAAGCGGTGGCGTCGGCCGCGGGTTGCGGGAACACCTGCTGGCTGGTCGCAGCGACGCGTGATCGAGCCACGGCTGCGGAGGACGTGGAGCTGGCTTTGAAGGCCTCGGCGGTGGTGAAGCCAAAGAACGGGCCACCGGTGCAGCCCAACTCGGGACGAACAGACCGCCCGAGTAGACCGATAGGCCTCCCACTTGCGCTTGCGAGACTCGCCGCGCTCTCGCCTTATGCTCGGCGACGATGGCCTTGTCCACCAAGGTCCGGAAGTCGGGAAGTCCACAATAGAGAGCTTGTCTGCGGCTCCTCGGACAAGCCCTCCATGAACTTCTCTCGCTTGGCCTCATCGGTGGCCACCTCGGCAGAGCGCACTCGCCAAATGGTTGAACTCGTGGAGGTACTCGGTCCGATTTGCGCCTGCTTGAGCGCAAGGAACTCCTTCTTCTTGACTTCATCAGCCGCGGGGACATGGGCCCGACGGAAAGTCGACCGAACTCCTCCCGAGACCACGTGTCCGCAGTCGCATGGCGAGGAAGTTCTCCCACCATGAGAGTGCCGCACCCTCCACCGATGGGATGCGAAAGTGCCCGCTCTGCTCCTCGGCATCGAGCAACGTTGAGCTCGCTCAACCGCACGCAGCAACCGATCGTCTGCGTCCAAGGGGTCCTCGGACCGGGAGAAGGTAGGAGGCTGAGTACGGAGGAACTCCGCAAGTCCCCCACGAGCCTGGTGGCCACCTCCAGATCCAGAGGCACCAGAGGGAGTAGAGGTGTTCCTCGCGATAACCTCCAACACCCTACGGTCCTCCGAACGATTGCGTTCGATTTGCATGAGGACTTCCGCCATGGTCGGAGGAGGGGGAAGCTCCTCATCGGGACTACCCGGCTGATTTCGACCACTACGGGTCCCACCAGCCATCCTGATTCACTAAGATAAGTTAGCTACAAGCCCGAGATAAAAAGCAAGGCATCCCGAACTCAATAAAAAGGCTCAAGAATAACCACCAAAGAGCACAGGACCAAAAATCAACAAATCAACTCCCCGAAACGACTAACCCGTATGGAAGAACGAGTAATCGTTTGAGAAGACCCAAAATTTCAGCACTAAATTCTAGCTCAAAACAGTCCAAAAATCAAGGTATAACCACCTAATAGAGTATAGGCATTAGCTAATCTCATATCACTTCTTACCCTTTCATCCCCACAAGTTTTAGTTGAATTTACCTCTCATTTCCTACCTTAATTACTAACCACTAGCTAGCTGTCCAAATTCCTTTCTCCAAGCTCTCATGTTTCTCCCAAAACCAAGTTAATCGATAGAGGCTAATTTTTGAAAGGAAGAGAGGAACAACTTCTTCAAAACTTATGTGAAAGTAAGGTGAGATGAGCAAGCTAAGATAGGTAAGGAGTAAAATTAGAGAACTTACTTAAGTTTTACAAACCTTTTGAAAGTAAGTTTTCAAAATATTCTAAAGGCGACCAAGCTAGGGGTTTCTACGGTCAGTATGGCTCTGATACCAACTTTGTGAGGACCCGGAATATTTAACTAGCAAAACTTAACCTCCAATTGGTTCTAGCATTACTAATTAAACATTCTAAGCCTCGATGGGCATATGTTTCCCAGAATTGCAACATATGCACATCATCACAAAATTACACATCATTTCCATACAACATACATCACTAAGGTCAACAACAACATACATAAAGTAAAGTTATTACAAAAGAGAGCCGACTGCCAAATAGAACAATATACAAGAATGACAATGAAGCAAAAGGTGCCATAAGATGGCTAGAACAAAAGTCGATGTGTTAGCCATACACCCACAAGGCAACCGACCGGCCGCCAAGCTAGTCGCCCCAAGCTACCACAACACACTCACAAAAGTGAGGCCCTCAGCTCACCTTCTTCCTCTGCAATGAACAATTAAGCATAGCATCCGAGTACAAAGATTGTCTTTGTACCCGCAAGATCGACGTGTGGAATAGCGGACCTATTCATAAACTACATGCAAGCTTATTTAGGTGGAGGTTGTATGTCTCATTTTGCACAAAGCCAACTTTATTTGCAATAATGTAATACATTTAAAAGCAAGTTTGCAAACTGTTTTGTTCTCAAAGTAATGATGAAGTAAAGGTACATACAAGTAACCACCGAAACGACTATCCCAATAGTCACCACAACATAGCACTAATCCCGATTCGTACTCACCCATCAAGTTTTAATTTAAAAGGTTGTAGTCTAACTCTTGAAAGACCTTGCCAGCGTGTCCATAACCTAGGACGAGGCTATTCGAATAGTTTTAACCTGCGAGGGTGTACCAATGTACCCACACTTGCACCGCCTTCAAGCCACAAGCACACTACATCAAGGTATGCCGCACGGCTAAGTCCTACGAGACATTTCCAATCTTGTGTATTAACTACGAGCCGCTCATATGGATAGAAACCCATATGCTTACATTGCAAGTCGAAAGACAACAAATCCCATCACGGGTGAAGTCTTTCTGACACTACAATGCTCCCAACACCATCCCTCCTGCGACTCCTGCGACTGGAGCCAATACACGCCAAAGTACTAAGTCAAGAGAGGTCCCATACCCTCTAATGTGGTTAGCACGCTAAAATGCTTGGTTTAGTGTAACAAGATGTTCGGTCCTTGTTGACCTGGGCACCATTCCAGTCACACCCAAAAATCACACCATCATACCATTGTGCCCAAGTCTAAATCATTTTATTTTCAGTTTTAGTTTTCATAAATAGACATGACACAAGGTGGTAATCATAATCATAATAAGTTTTAAGTGATCAAGGTTATCGACAAGTCGATAACCGCCCATTTCTACCGAAACTAGCATGGCTAAGCAATTAATTCGCAACTACTAAGTGACAAGAGTCCATCCATGAACTCTAAATCACAGCAAGTAACCTAGGCTCATGGTAGTAGAGGATAATCATTTGCTAAGGAAATGCATCTACTAGGCCAACTATTAACACAAAGTAGCAATGCATACATAGAATTTGTAATCAACATAAATACTTAAAATACTGGGATTAACATGATCAAACTGCTTGCCTTCTTGCTGTTGCTCAAACTGTTGTGGAGGGTCGCTCTCGGGATTATCGCAAATGTCGAATCCTAAGCGAAAAGGCAAAAAGAACCAAGAATAACCAATAAGACGAGCCGCACTTAAACAAACGAGCAAGCAAAAATTATCCAAATGCTACAAAATTTACACATAAGGCAGAATACGAATATACCTAGACATAGAAACTGGAAAAATCTAATTTGGATTTGTGGTGCAAAAGATATTACCTAAAAACCCATTTTCGGCCATAATTAGGTACTGTAGCAAAAATATTTTCTAGAAAGATTTTGAAGCTGAAATTTTTATGGTAGCTACCTACTGGTATAGTGGTAACCCATATAAAATTTCAGGTCATTTGGAGTTAAAATGATTTAGTTATGATTTTTCTAAGATGCAAAATTAGCATAATGCACTTTCCAGAAATATAACATGTGCAACACCCATTTCACATTATAGTATGATAACAGAGGGATTTCCTAACATCAAATTTCTATTTTTAGGATTTACAGGGAATTATTGGTGCCTATTACAACATTAAATGGATTTTTAATTGCTACTAATAAGGTTAAATCTATTAACCTATTCTTTCAGTCTTGATTTAGACCTATCACCATTTTTAGATCAAAGTTTAGTAAATAACAAATTTATCAAAGTTAAAATCATTCAATTAGCAGATATACAGAAAAAGATATGCATTTTCCAAGTTTTAATACAATTCTGGAATATATAAAAATAGCAGAAAACAAGCTATTAAAGATTACAGAATTTTCTACTACAGAAGCATAGCTAAAAGCATTTTTATATTAAACTTCAGTGAAATAAAAATTTATTACAGTTGGTTTCATGTAAAAAGGATTTCTCTTGAATTAGTTATGAATTTCTAAAGTTTTGATACAATTTTCAGTTGATAAATAAATACTTACAGAAATAAAAACCAACCCCACCGCAAATAAACGACGTGGACGCTCGTGGGCCGTTGATGCAATATCCAACGAGCCACACGCACGGAAAACAGCGCACGCGCGCGATTCAAAACCGGAGCCCACCGTTGGATCAAGATCCAACGGCTCACGAGGACGAATGCAACCGGACGGTGCGGTTGCCATGGCCGCTCACAGCCGTAGATCTCAAGATGAACGGCACGGAGAGCGCTTCCCGTCGGAAGGTCCGAATGCATACAAGATCTGGGCCGCAGATCGCAAAATGGACGGCGGTCCAAGATCGAAATGCAACCAGGAGTGCTGACACGTGGGGCCGCATGTCAGTGACCGAGAGTCACACATGCGAGGTTTAACACACGTGCACAGTGCGCGTGGTCCCACCTGTCAGTGACTTAAAGGAGGTTTTTAGGACAGCTAATTAATTACTAATGACCAATGATTAGTGATGATTAGCAATTAATGTGTCCTAAAGATTTTGAACAGAGGCGATTTAGGGACAGAGGGCCCACACGTCAGTGAGACATTAGGCCAGATTAAGACACCATTAATACTTCTAATGATTGGGTATTAACTGTGTCCTAATTATATGACGACAACGGGAGCTACGGCCGGCAAAGTCCCGAGTGGCTACCACGGCTTGTCGCCGGCGACTCGATCATGGCGGCGCCTAAACTATCAAAATGGGTTCGCAATAGTGTTGCGATCCCAATGATGATGACCTCGCGGCGGTGGAGGTCTAGAACGCCGCGAGCCGGAAAACAAGATGGAGCCATTTTCAGTAAAACATGAAAATAGCAAAATGCTCATTGCATCCGAAAGCGAGTGCCATGACTTCTAGGGACTATATAGAAGCTACCTTAACCGAGAGGAGCTTCAAAGATGGCGGGAAGACTTGAACACGATGAAGTCCACTGAGCGAAGAAGATGAAGTGGAAGATGAGGTTCGAGCAAAATGAGTGGAACCAAATCATCACCACACTTCATTATAGCTCAAAGAGGCTCCAAAAGCAAATAATTGCAAAACGAACCACTTAATGATTTGGAGAAGAAAGGGGTGAAACCAATGAAAATCTCCAAACTTAAAATTGAGTGATTCTGTGAATGCAACCCAAAATCAAGTTAGGGAAATATAAAGGGGTTGAGGAGTTCAAAAGGGTGCAAGAAATGTTGAAGATGAACCACTGGACACCAAGGCCGCCATTGGAGCCCTCGGGTCAACAATGGTGGATTGAAGGTTTGAGATAGATTTGAGCTCAAACATAGAGAGGAGCTGGATGTGGTGTAAAGGAACACCAGGAGGAGCTAAGGGGCAATATAAAGGGAAAGGATTAGGGTTACGAGCGCGAACATGAGCCCATGGTGAGCTCGGTTCATGGCACCGGTCATGGACCAAGAAATGATGGGAGCAAGTGAGCATGGTGACAATGGAGGAGAAAAGCCTGAGCGCATTTAATGCTCCACAGAGAGACGTTGACGAAAGCAAATTTGAGGTGACACATCAAAGCCACCCACTCAATCTCTCTCTTTCTGCCATTGCCGCCCGCGCGCTCGAAGAAGCAGAGGAGGAAGAAGAACAGAAAAGAGAACGGTGGCCGTTGGATTGAAAATGGACGGTCACGATTAAACGAGTTCGCCGGACAGTCCGATTGCTCTCAGGGATCTGGACGGTTGGATGGAGATCCAACGGTCCCAATTGATTAACGCAACCGGAGGGTCCGAATGCTCACACGAACGTGGGCCGAGCGATTTGAATCCAACGGCTGATATTGCACGCGCGTTTTAAAACGCGGCTCGGTGCAGTTAGGTGGTTCAACCAAGTCAAGTGGCTCGGACTCGAGCCCGACTCGAACCCAATGAATAGTGAAATTGGTTTTTAGGTTTTAAATATGCTGAGATTTTTGAGGATTTATTTGGGGTAGCAAAATAACTCCAAAAACTCCGAAATTTTTACAGTAGCTTGCTGACTGAGACATTGACCTTGTGTAAAATTTTCAGAGGTTTTTATGCATTGTATTTTTCTCCAAAAATTCTACAAGGTACTGGTTTTGTGTTTGACTGAGAGTCAAACAGTTTGATCGCCTCTAAAATATCCAAACAATTTCTAAAAATTGTGAAATTTTTCAGAGGGGTCACATACCATCCCAAGAACT
Organism: Ampelocalamus luodianensis; assembly: GCA_036346255.1. NCBI lineage: Eukaryota > Viridiplantae > Streptophyta > Magnoliopsida > Poales > Poaceae > Ampelocalamus > Ampelocalamus luodianensis. The sequence continues at coordinate 40,956,934 of CM070620.1, read as the reverse complement.
TAGGAAAAATATTCCCAGGAGATGATCACAACATTTGACAAGAATGTTTTTGAAGGACAAGATTGGATCAAAGGACTTGTGACTTGCATTTCCATAACCTTTTGTACAATACTTGTTCAGTACACAAAGGAAATACATCATGTAAGAAAAAGTTTTAATTTCTACTCATTTTCTTACATTTGAAACACAAGCCCAAAATTGGGATGTTACACGTGCGCTGTGCATGCACTGGTCGTGGCCGTTGGATCAGATCTCAACGGTCCAGACCTCCCCAGTGCGGGAGGAGGTCTTTTGTGCGCTGTGCTTCGAGGTCCGTGGCCGTGCGATGAAGGATCGACGGCCCACGACCTCTCCTTTGTCTTTCAGTTCAATTAGACCTCCCGAGAGCTCGAATTTTCTAAGTCTTTTATTGTTTCAAATTTCAAAAGTGCATAACTTTGTCATTTTAACTCCTTTTTGAATGATTCCAGTTGCTGTAGCTTTGTTATAGAATGAACTTTAATCTGAGAATGAATTTAGGCACTGTTATGTAGCAGAAAATGTTTGATGACTGCATGATCTTGTTTAGTGAAAATAGTGGTTTAGAAATTTATTGAAAATTTGTAAAATGCATAATTTATTCTCTGTAATACCAAACTGAGCAAACTAAGTTTTGTTAAAACCCACTAGGAATGTACTGTAATATAGAATAGATCTTCATATGATCCTTGCCACTGAAATTAATGATTCACTAGTTTTAGGACTTAGAAAAATCATAACTAATTCATTATAACTACAAATTGTGCAATCTCAGTTTTGCTGCTGTTAGGATGACCTTAGCTACCTACCATAAAAATTTCAGATTCCAGATCACTCTAGAAATTTTCGTCATGAACAGTAACCGTAATTAATTTAATTAGGATTTTCCAGGCTAAGAGAACTTAGATTAGCCATAACTTTTTCATGCTAAGTCCAAATGAAGTGATTCTTATTTCTAAAATTGTCTAAAATCAACCTCTAGCTGCTGTAGAAATTTTATTGGATTTGGATGTTATTTGCTGTTGAGTTCCTTTTGGTGTTTTTCGTTCTTATCGGTTTTTATCGCCTTTTCGCGTTAGGTTCCGAAGAATTTATTGAATCTGAGCACTCCCCTCTGCAGCAGGAACAAATCCAGCAAGGCAAGCAGTTTGATCATGTTAATCCCAGTATTTTAAGTATTTATGTTGATTACAAATTCTATGTATGCATTGCTACCTTGTGTTAAACTATTGTCGTTAGTTGACCTAGTAGATGCATTTCCTTAGGCAAATGATTATCCTCTACTACCATGAGCCTACGCATTGCTGTGATTTAGAGTTCGTGGATGAGCTCTTGTCGCTTAGTAGTTTGCGAATTAATTGCTTAGCCATGCTTAGCTTCGGTAGAAATGGGCGATTATCGACTTGTCGATAACCTTGATCACATAAAACTTATTTTTTTTTTTTATGATTTCCACCTTGTGCCATGTCTACTTATGAAAACTAAAACTAAGAAAAAACAAAATAATTTAGACTTAGGCACAATGGTATGATTGGTGTGCTTTTGGGTGTGACTGGAATGGTGCCCGGGTCAATTAAGGACCGAACATCTTGTGAGTACCTGTTATCCGAGCAATTTGTGCGTGCTAACCACACTAGAGAGTATGGGACCTCTCTTGACTTAGTACTTTGGCGTGTATTGGCTTCGGGTCGCAGGGGGTCGCAGGAGGGATGGTGTTGGGAGCATTGTAGTGTCCGAAAGACTTCACCCATGATGAGATTTGTTGTCTTTCGGCTTGCAATGTAAGCGTATGGGTTTCTATCCATACGAGCGGCTCGTAGTCAATGCACAATATTGGAAAGCGTCTTGTAGGACTTAGCCGTGCCGGCATACCTTCGGAAGTGTGCTTTGTGGCTTAAAGGCGGTCTGAAGTGTGAGTACATTGGTACATCCCTGCAGGGTTAAAACTATTCGAATAGCCTCGTCCTAGGTTATGGACACGCTTGGGGTAAGCTTTCAAGAGTTAGACTACAACCTTTTAATTAAAACTTGATTGGTGGTACGAATCGGGGATTCATGCTATGTTGTGGTGACTATTGGGATAGTCACTTCCAAGTGGTTACTTGTATGTATCTTTATTTCGCTGTTATTTTGACAACAAAACAGATTTGCAAACTTGCTTTGAAATGTATTACATTATTGCAAATAAAGTTGACTTTATGCAAAATGAGACATACAACCTCCACCTAAATAAGCTTGCATGTAGTTTATGAATAGGTCTGCTATTCCACACGTCGCCTTGCAGTACCTTTGTGTACTCGGTTATCTTGCTTAAATGTAATTGTTGCAGAGGAAGAAGGTGAGCTTGAGGGGCCTCACTTCTGTGAGTTGTGCTGTGGTAGCTTGCGAGGCGTCTAGCTTGGCGGCCCGGTTGGTTACCTTGTGGGTGGTGTGGCTAACCGATCGACTTTTGTTCTAGCCATCTTATGGCACATTTTGCTTCCGCTGTCATTCTTGTTTATTGTTCTATTTGGCCGGTCGGCTCTTTTGTAATAACTTTACTTTATGTATGTCGTTGTTGAACTTAGTGATGTATGTTGTATGGAAATAATGTGTAATTTTGTGATGATGTGCATATGTCGCAATTCAGGAAGCATATGTCCATCGAGGCTTAGAATGTTTAATTAGTAACGCTAGAACCATTTGGAGGTTAAGTGTTACTAGTTAAATATTCCGGGTCCTCACACTTTCAAAGTAACAGATCGCGAACATCAACAGATAAGCCGATAAGGTCTCTCGGAGACTCACCATCGAGGTCGACTTGGCAGCCCAGCGGCGGAGGCGGTCGGGAGGGGAGGCGGAGCCCGGAGGTGGTCGGCGCGGAGCGGAGGGGGAGGAACCATTTGGAGGTTAAGTGTTATTAGTTAAATATTCCGGGTCCTCACACTTTCCAGGCGAACAGGACTGCCGGAACAGTCAACAGATAAGCCGATAAGGTCTCTGGAGACTCACCATCGAGGCGTCGACTTGGTAGCCCAGCGGCGGAGGGGGAGGCGGTCGGGGGAAGGGGAGGCGGATCCCGGAGGCGGTCGGCGCGGCGGCCCAGCGCGGAGCGGAGGGGGAGGCGCCGACGCGGGCGAGGACGCGGACCCGCGGTGGCGGTGGCCGGTGCCTGGAAGTAGGCACCACGGCGGCATCGCCGCATCTCGCACCCGCATTGCTGGATTCGCCACTGGAACGAGCCAACGAGGTGAGGCAGCAGTGAATGAGTGAAATCCCCTATCCCCTAATTGTTTTGGTTGTGCCGTCACTTGTGTATTGTGATGTACTGTTGTGCATGTGGTGGCTGCTGTGCAGATGTGCAGACTGATCCCCAAATTTATGATGTGCAGACAAATCCCTAAATTTATGATGTGCTGTGCAGACTAATCCCCGAATTTATGATTGTTGTATTGATATTGATTGTTGGTTAATTGATAGTAGGCATTAATCAATTAGCCAATTTGTTTAATTAGTGGTCGACTCGTTGTTGTTTAATTATTCTTAGATTTACAAAGAAGGGATCAAGATATTATTGAAGCTATGGGTTTAATTGTGGATGTGAAAACACGCTTGCAAGACATGAGGGATAATAGGTGGGAGCTATTGTTCAACACAGTAAAAAGCTTTTAAGTCAAATGAGATTGATGTGCCAAGTATGGCTGATCACGTTGGAGTAAAGGGTAAATCTGCACGTCATAAGCATAAGGTTACTCCCCTTCACTATTATGGTATTGATATTTTCAATGTTGCTCTTGATGCCACTTGTTCCCTTCCTATTTATGTATGAAATTGATATTCCAATTACAAAAGATCAGTAGATGTAGCTTTGGTATGTTTATACTATGTTATAGCCTCAACAGTAGAGCTCCTCCTCTATTTTTATCTTGGATTCGCCACTGCCTAGATCCGCCCGTGATGAAACTAACCAGCTCGCGTGATCGAGTGACCCATCATCGTATCAGAAGGAGAGAGGAGAGATCGTTTTGATCGGTGAAGCAAACATTCTGGTCAGCGTCAGCCCCTCTGCTGTCAAGGGTAGCATCCAAAAGACTACTTGCGACAGCACAGTCGGCTCCCTGTACACACCAATTTGTTCGTCTGCTCCTGCTCCTGCTCCTACGGCTACGGTGGGATCAGCTGCCCGGTTGACCGTGGACTGGCCTGTGCCCCTGGAGTAGTAGAAGAAGAGAGAATCTCTGTACGGTTGGGGGCGCGCGCAGGCCAGGCCAGCAGCCGCAGACCGACATGACACGGCCACGGCGCGCTCGTCATCTGCCGCGTCTCCAGCTGTTCTGCCCGGTACGTGCTCGCCGCGGCAGCGGCTTTCATCCGTGCGCGCGCAGAGGCGGTACACGCAGGGTAGGGGCCATATGATACGAGATGTCCATACTCCCAAGTGCAAGCTTTCCACTCTTTCTTCCCCTTGGCATCTCGGGTAGGCAAGCAATTGGGCCAACTGCCATATCATCTTAAAACCCAACCAAAACGAAATGTAATCAACTTCTGTGTAAATTTGTGAGCGGCTGAGTTACCGCCCAGCATGTAGCTAAATGGAGTCAGGCAACAAGGTGCCACGTTGTTTTGCCTAGCCAAACAGTTGCCAAGTACAAGCGATGTATTTTCGGTTGTTTGTACTAGGTCAGATACGAGGATGGAGAAAGAGTTGTGTACTAGGAGGGGTTGAGGCGGAGAACGGGAGGGGCTCCTTGGCCGTGCTGCTTTTCGGTACCCACACAGGCACTCACCAAGCCGTGTCAGCAATACTAATCTAGCATGGGGCTTTGGTTGCTTTGTGGTGTTATAACCTCAAAATCCAATGGTTTCGGCGGTTTTCCTGACTTGACCTGCTTTGTGGTGTCATAACCTCAAAATCCAATGGTTTCGGCAGTTTTCCTGACTTGACCATGATTTTCTCGTGATGGGTCCGAGTCATAGTGCCAAATTTGGATAGGGCCAGCCTCACAAATCATGTACTGTATATATTGCGTATAGCTAATCCGTAGGGAGTATGCCTTGTTATGCATACATTATTGACGATGGATGTGATGTGACATCTCTTGGATGCGTTGGCCTCCTCTGTTTTCGTGGTCCAGGGCACGTTACGGCCTACGGCGGGAAGAGTGTGGGTTTGGGTTCGTCGTCTGATTCAGATAAAATCGAGAGCAACTTGCCTTAAATGTGACGGATTTTAAGGACCACCCGTGTGGACAGTTGCATGGATCCGAGCCTGTCCTCGCGCTGCACAGTGCTGCTGCAGATAAACCCAGTGAGGCATCGTTTGCCGTTTGTTCATCTTTGGAGCCAGGAGAAGTTGAAGGAAAGCAAACAATGTGGCTAGCACAGCACGGCATCAGGGCTGTTCTATTTGATATTTTTGGTAAATACGGTTAAGTACAAACGGTAAATATGATATTTTTTAAAAAATATGGTTCGATATCGATAAATACCAATTTATTTCGGTACGATATCGATAAACACTATATTTGCCAAAGTTGACACAAACTACACGACAACTTTTTAGTGCGGTCACGAATATTGACAGCTCCTAACAAATGAATAATAGCACAATAACAGTGTCAGTGTAGGCTGTAGCAGTCTAAGCTCCAGCGGATTAGCAGCAAGCCAGAAACCAACGAGGCATCAGGTCAGCAGGCAGCAACCACCAAGACAACATGTAAACACAGTAAGTCTGTAACACACATATTCAGATCCTCTGCTGTCATTCGGCCATTCCCCGTCTAGTGGACAACAGCATGAGCACATGATTCAATAATTCGAAGTCTGGACACAGTCCAAGCAGCAAACAAAGATCTTGATCTTGCCGATGCTCAGCTCCTCCGCCATCGGGTACTGCATCGGTTGTCGCTGCCAATATGCCCATTCTCTCCAAATACAAAGGTACCAATCAGACCAAATCAAGATTTCCCAGCAAGAAGAAAGAAAATAAGATTAGAATCTGATGCTACCGTTGCTTGAGGCTCGAGTGCTCGACTACGTGGCGGTTCTCGCGCAGCTGTGCAGGGAAGGAAGTCCGGGAGGAGGTTGGGAGAAGGCGGCGCTCCGCGGTTCCGTGGGGCGGGGCGACCGGGCGTGCGGCGGCAGCGCCTCTGTCGCTTGGAGTTGGAGGCCTAGTGCCTTGGTCGCTTGGGCGGGGTGGGCGGCGTTTCTCCTGGACTCCGAGAACGAGGAGGAGAGAGCAGAGATGCAGGCAGGCCGTAGGCGGAGGTGCCGCCAGCGCCGATGCAGACTGAGCAGAGGAGGCAACAGCCTATGGTTAAGAGTCTAGGCGACTGGATTGGGAGTGGCCGCGTGGGAGTACCTCGGCTGGGCTGGAGCACTAGCTGAGGAATGGGTTGCAGGTAATTCGTTTTTTTGCTTCTGTTTTTCGGTTTTCAGCCTGTTTTTACGAGGAAAAACTGAACTCATAGAAACCTGATTTCTAGTTCTCATACCAAATACTAATTAAACCGAATTGACTGATACAATTTGATTTTTTCGGTTCGCCGGCAATGTCCATAGCCCTAACTGCTACATTATACATATCGTTTGTGAACTTGTTACTGCCACTGGTGGAGTGAAGCATGCACCCACCGTACACAACCAGCTGAAAGCACGCACTGCATGCAGTTTGTTCGTCCCAAATCAGATGATCGATCGATGGTGGAGTGGAGCCCTTGTTCTTCCGGTCCTGCAAGCCGCAGTAAATAGTAGTAGTAACAGTAACAGTTACACGCCAGCCAGACATGAATGCTTCCAACCTAAGTGGAGTAGTTACAGATTCACGCTGTGAGATGAGATCCCAAGTGTTTATACAGGCTTACAGTTTTACGTGCACTTTGTTACTGCGGCGTAGCACGGACGCCGCGTGCGTGCGTGTTTGGAAGTGAAGCTGATCCATTCCGTGGGTGCTTGGCTTGGTTGCGTCGGTGTCGTCGCTGCTGCTGCCGGCGCTGCGAGCGGGAGTGGGAGACGGCCAACGCAGGCTCCACGGGCCCTGTCAGGTGGGCCCACCAAGGACCACCGCGTTAATTAACTGAGGCTCAAACTCGCCTTGTACTGGGGTAGCCAGTGGTCTGTGGTCCGAGCCTTGGTCTCCAACGGCTCACTAGAGTCCACAAGAGCATATACATCTGATACATGATATAAGGGCTTCTTCGGTAGTTGAGATAATTGCCAGCCCGCCCGGACTCGGCACTGGGGTGTCTCACCAAACTTTGCAGGGTGCATAGTTGATGAAGGATTGTGCAGAGGCACAATGACATATAGGAGTTTTAGACTCTCAGCCCACTACGGTTTGAACGCTGTTCTTGTGGGCGTCTTCAGAGGTAGGGTGCTTCTTCTTTTTTTAATGTGGACCGGATGGAGAAAATTCTGGACATAAAAAAAAAGTTGAGATAATTGCCATCTATAATGTCTGCCACAACATTTCTAATATATTGTTTCTAGCACATTCTCCAACATCAATTATTTTACAATTTTTTAAATTACGATCCATGTGTTAGTTTTTTTTTTACTGACTCCTCCCCTCCTTACATGCTATCTCTCTCCCACCACTCCATCCCCACCCGCCATTTTTTGCCCCACTGCCTTCGGCCGCTTCTCTCTCCACCACCGACCGCCATCCTCTCCCCCACAGCCACCTCCCCATCCTCTCCCTCTCCCACAGATGTTGGCCGCCGCCTCTCTCCTACTGCTGCGATATTCTCTGAGCTCGCCACCACCGAAGCATCTGGTTCCAACCAGTTCTAGCCCATCGGCGTCCGGATCTAGCCCACCGGCATCGTTTTGGCGGCCGGATATGCTTTGCTGAGGTCAGCAGGTGTGGGGACCCGGGGTATTTAACTAGTAATACTTAACCTCCATATGGTTCTAGCATTACTAATCAAATATCCTGAGCCTCGATGGACATGTGCTTCCTGCACTGCAAAGACATGCTCATCATCACAAAATTATACATCATTTTCATACAACATTTAACACTAGGTTCAACAACGACATACATAAAGTAAAGTTATTACAAAAGAGCCGACCGGCCAAATAACACAATATACAAGAATGACAGCGGAAGCAAAAGTGCCATAAGATGGCTAAGAACAAAAGTCGACCAGGTTAGCCAACACAACCCACAAGGCAACCGGCCGCCGCCAAGCTAGTCGCCCGAATGCTACCACAACACACTCACAAAAGTGAGGCCCTTCGAGCTCACCTTCTTCCTCGCAACAATTTACATTTAAGCAAGAACAATGAGTACACAAGGTACTCGCAAGACTGACGTGTGGAATAGCAGACCTATTCATATGCTACATGCGGGCTTATTTAAGTGGAGGGTGTATGTCTCATTTTGCACGAAGCCAACTTTATTTGCAATAATGTAATACATTTAAAAGCAAGTTTGCAAATCTGTTTTGTTGTCGAAATAACAGCGAAATAATGATAAATACAAGTAACCACCTGGAAGTGACTAACCCAATAGCCACCACAACATAGCACGAATCCCCGATTCGTACCACCTATCAAGTTTTAATTAAAAGGTTGTAGTCTAGTTCTCACAGGGCGTATCCGAGCGTGTCCATAACCTAGGACGAGGTTATTCGAATAGTTTTAACCCTGCAGGGGTGTACCAATGTACCCACACTTCAGACCGCCTTTAAGCCACAAAAGCACACTTCCGAAGGTATGCCGGCACGGCTAAGTCCCACGAGACACTTTCCAATATTGTGTATTAACCACGAGCCGCTCGTATAGATAGAAACTCATACGCTTACATTGCAAGCCGAAAGACAACAAATCCCATCACGGGTGAAGTCTTTCGGACACTACAATGCTCCCAACACCATCCTCCCGCGACTGCTGCGACCAAGCCAATACACGCCAAAGTACTAAGTCAAGAGAGGTCCCATACCCTCTAGTGTGGTTAGCACGCAAAAATGCTCAAGACGGTGGCGCAAGTAACTCGGTCCTTAATGACCGTGCACCATTCCAGCCACACCCAAAAGCACACCAATCATACCATTGTGCCCAAGTCTAAATTATTTTGTTTTCGCTTTTAATTTTCACAAGTAAATATGGCACAAGGCTGAAATCATAAGTGATAATAAGTTTTATGTGATCAAGGTTATCGACAAGTCGATAACCGCCCATTTCTACCGGAAGCTAAGCATGGCTAAGCAATTGATCCGCAAAACTACTAAGTGACAAGAGCTCATCCACGAACTCTAAAGCACAGCAATAACCTAGGCTCATGGTAGTAAAGGATAATCATTTGCCTAAGGAAATGCATCTACTAGGTCAACTATCGACAATAGTTAAACACAAACTAGCAATGCATATATAGAATTTGTAAACAACATAAATACTTGCAAATACAAGGATTAACATGATCAAACTGCTTGCCTTGCTGGAATTGCTCTTGCTGCAGAGGAGGATTCTCAGGCTCAATAAACTCTTCGGAACCTAACGCGAAAATACGATAAAACCAATAAGAACGAAGAATACCAAATAACTCCAACAGCAAAAGACATCCAAATCTAATGAAACTTATACAACAACTAGGGGATGATTTTAGACAATTTTAGGAACAAGAATCATGCAGTTTGGATTTAGGATGCAAAAGTTACAGCCATAATACACTTTCTCAGCCTATTAAATCAACTAAATTAATTATTGGTACTATTCATGGCGAAAATTTCTAGAATGATCTAAGCTCTGAAATTTTTATAGCAAGTGGATTATGACATCCTAATGACAGCAAAGTTGAATTTACCAAATTTGGAGTTATAATGATTTACTTATGATTTTTCTAAGTTGTAAACCTAGCACATTACATTTTCCAGAAACATAAACATGTTCAAAACCTATTTCATATTAAAGTACACTAACAGAGGAATCTAACAAAATTGATCTGGCACAATTTGGAGTTATACAGAAAAAAAAGATATGCATTTTACAAGTTAAATTCTATTTTTGGGACATTCAAAATTGGCAGAAATCAAGTTATTTGAGTTACACAATTTTCTGTGACAGACACATGCCCAATTGCATTTTTATATTAAACTTTAGTGGCATAAAAATTTATTACAGTTGGAAACATCTAAAAAGGATTTAAAATGAATTAGTTATGAGTTTTTAAAGTTTGATACAATTTTCAGTTGACAAATAAATACTTATAGAAATAAAATCAAACTTAAACGGAAATAAAACGACGTGGACGCTCATGAGCCTTCGATCTAACATCCTACGACCCACGCGCGCCGGGAAATAGCGCACGCGCGCGATCTCAAAAAGGAGCCCACCGTTGGATCAAGATCCAACGGCTCACGAGGAAGGATACATCCGGACGGTGCGGTTGCCTCGGCCAACCACGACCGCAGATCCAAAGATGAACGGCTCGGAGCACAACTCCCTTCGGAGAGTCCGATTGTACTCACGATCTCAGCCGCAGATCGTGGGGTGGACGATCCAGAATGAAAAGGGAACCGGAGGGTCCGAACGTTTTTCAGATTTGGGCCGTTGATCACGAGATCGACGGTCCACAACCCACGAAGAGTAACGCACGGGGCTTAAGTGCGCCGGGAGTGATTAAATGAGAGGGCCCACATGACAGTGAGACAGAGGGGACTTTTAAGACAGCAACTAATTCCAAAACTAATGATTAGCATTAATTGCGTCCTAAAGACTTTTCCTAGAGAGGGTTTAAGTGGGCAAGGGCCCACCAGGCAGCGACACGGTTTGTCAGCTTAAGACCAGTTAATTGCTAATCAATGATTAGCAATTAATGACCCCAGATTTGCCCAAACGATCTCTAGACTACGGTTAAAAGCCTACGGGCCCACCTATCAGTGGCACAGGGGTTATCTCCGACAGTCATTAATGCCGACACTTAGCTAACTAATGATTAGGCATTAATGATGTCCTAACCGCACAGATTAGTGCCAACGGAGGGGATTACCAGGGGTTGGGCCCACATGTCAGTGAGAAATTAGGCCAGATTAAGACACAATTAATACTTCTAATGATTGCTTATGATTAGGCATTAACTGTGTCCTAATTAGCTGACGAAAACGGGAGCTTCGGCCGGCAAAATCCCGAGCGCAACCCACGTCTTGTCGCCGGCGACTCGCGCGCATGGCGCGCCACAAAATACCAAAATGGGTTCGCAATAGTGTTGCACCCAATGGTGACACCTCGCCACGGTGGAGGTCTAGAACGCCGGCGAGCCGGAAAACACAGATGGAGCTTTTTTGGCAAAACAAGAAAACAGCGAAATGCTCCGCTGTGGTCCACGAAAGCGAGTGCCAACACTTTTAGGGACTAAATAGAAGCTACCTTAACGCAGATGAGCTTCAAAGATGGCCGGGGAAGACTTGAACACGATAGAGTTCACCGGAGCCGAGGAAGATGATACGAAAATGATAACCTGGGCAAAATAAACACCGATGGGTGATCAAAATAGCTTCATTAAGGTTCCCATAAGCTCCACAAGTAAGTAATTGCAAAAAGAACCACTTACCGGAGTTGGAGAAGAAAGGGGGTGAAGTCGGCCGAAAATCTCCAAACTTAAATTTGAGCAATTCCTGTGAATGCAACCCAAAATTAAGTTAGGGGAAATGTCAAGGAAGTTGAGGAGCTCAAAAGGGTACAAGAAAGATCAAAGATGAACCACTGGACACCAAGATCACCAATGGAGCTCCTCGGGTCAATAATGGTGTTTTGAGGATTTGAAGTGGTTTTCAGCTCAAAGCACAGAGAAGAGCTAGGGGTGGTGTAAAGGAACACCAGGAGGGGCTAAGGGGGCAATATATAGAGAAAGGATTAGGGTTTCGAGTAAGAACATGAGTCCATGGGGGGCTCGGTTCATGCTACGGTCATGGACCAAGAAATGATGGGGGCAAGTGAAAATGGTGACAACGAAGGAGAAAGCCTGACTCACATTTAATGCCTGTAGCGGATGGCCGTTTAAAGCTTCCACCGATGCGACAAGGCACTGCCTCTCCTACTCCCTGCCATTGACGCACGCGTGCACGCGAGCCAGAGGAGGAAGAAGAACAGAAGGAGGCGCCGTGACCGTTGGATGCGAGATGAACGGTCACGGTTAAAAGGATCCGGCTGAGGGTTTCTAATACTCCAAGCAATCAGAGCGGTCCGATAAAAAACGAACGACTGAGATCAAAGGAGACGTTCGGGTGATCCGATTAGCCCATTCAATAAGGACGGCCCGATCTTAATCCAACGACTCAGATGGACGGGCTGTTCGCGGTGGTCCGAACGACACCATCAATGCGGGCCGAGCGATTAAGATCCAACGACCGATATCGACCGCACGCTATGAGTGAGCCCGAGTGCAGTTAGTGGGTTCGACCGAGACAAGCGGCTCGAGCCCGAGCCCGACTCGAACCCAAGAAGTAGTGAAACATGTTTTAGGTTTTAAATAGACAGAGACTTAAGAGGATTCATTAGAGGTAGCAAAATGGCTCAAAAAATTCTGAAATTTTTATAGGAGCTTGCTGACTTAGATAATGACCTTGCGTAAAATTTTTAGAGGTTTTTATGCAGTGCATTTTTCTCCAAAATTTCTGCAAGGTTCTGGAATAGAGTTTGACTGAAAGTCAAACAGGTTTGACTGCCCTCTAAAAATATTCAAACAATTTCTAAAAATTGTGAAATTTTTTAGAGGGGCCACATACCATCCCAAGAACTTAGGAAAAATATTCCCAGGAGATGATCAAAAGGGTTGACAAGATTGTTTTTGAAAGATCAAGATTTGGATCAAAGACTTGTGACTTTGTATTTCCATAACTCTTGTACAAGATTTGTTTAGCACACACAGGAAATACATGATGTAAGAAAAAGTTTTAATTTCTACTCATTTTCTTACATTTGAAACACAAGTCTGAAACTTGGGATGTTACAACTCTCCCCCCTTACAAGAATCTCGACCCGAGATTCCGTTTACTCGGAGAAGAAGGATGGGTAATCTGCACGAAGGCGATCTTCTCGCTCCCAAGTTGCTTCATCTACAGAATGGTTTGACCACTGAACTTTAAGGAACTTGATGACACGGTTCCTTGTCCTTCGTTCAGATTCCTCGAGAATACGAACAGGATGCTCGTAGTAGGTCAAATTCTCTTACACATCGAGAACCTCCAACGGAGTTTCCTCAGTTGGGACACGGAGGCACTTCTTCAGGTGGGATACATGGAACACATCATGCACACCCTCAAGTGTAGCCGGCGGCCCAATCAGATGCCACACTCACTCTCTCGACGATACGATAAGGCCCAACATACCGAGGAGCTAATTTGCCCTTGATGCCAAAACACTGATGGCCCTTCAAGGGTGAGACTTTGAGATACACAAAGTTATTGGGCTCAAAGCTCAACTATCGGCGACGGCGATCCGCATAGCTCTTCTGCCTGGACTGGGCCACACGCAAATGCTCACGAATCAACTGAACTTGGCTTTCGGCCTCATTGATCGAATCTGGGCCGAAGAACTGTCTCTCATCAGTTTCTGACCAGTTCAATGGGGTTCTGCATCTCCTCCCATACAAGGCCTCAAATGGTTCCATGCCAAGACTAGCCTGAAAGCTGTTGTTGTAGGAGAACTCAGCAAACGGCAAGCATTTCTCCCAATTCTTCCCATAGGAAAGAACACAAGCACGGAGCATATCTTCCAACACTTGGTTGACTCTCTCCGTCTGACCATCAGTCTGGGGATGGTAAGCCGAACTGAAAGAAAGACGTGTCCCCATGGCCTCTTGCAACTGATGCCAAAACCGAGAGGTAAAAAGAGAACCACGATCTGACACAATCGTTCGTGGCACCCCATGCAGGAACACAATGCGGGATATGTAGAGATCCGCTAACTAACTCACATCAATCTTCGCCCGCATAGGAAGAAAATGGGCCACCTTCGTCAACCGATCAATGATGACCCATAAGGCATCCTTCCCAGAAGAAGTACGGGGCAACCCGGTGATGAAGTCCATACCAACGGAATCCCATTTCCACTCAGGCACTGGCAGAGGCTGAAGAAGACCTGCTGGACGCTGATGCTCGGCCTTCACACGACAAAGACACGCCGTGACTCAAAGAACGAACTTGGCAGTCTCGCGCTTCATTCGGGTCCACCAGAATCTCTGACGAAGGTCCTGATACATCTTGGTAGCCCCAGGATGAATGGACAAGGGGGAATCATGGGCTTCGCGGAGAATCAAATCCCGCAGTTCCATGACCTTAGGGACCACAAGACGCTGCCCAAACCACACAACTCCGTGCTCATCCTCTGAAAAGCACTTGGCTGTCCCATTCTTGATGTTCTGCTTGATTTGGCTCACACCAATATCTGTCTGCTGTGCCGCCTTGATTTGGTCCACCAAGGTTGGTTGCACAACCAAGGTAGCAAGAGAACCGTGCTCGATCAAACCCAAATTGAGGCGCTGAAATCCCGCAATAAGGGTAGGCTGCTGCTCTTGGAGCATTAACATGTTGCAATACACTTTCCGACTGAGTGCATCCGCAACGACATTGGCCTTGCCCGGATGATACTGGATGCCCATGTCATAGTCCTTGATCAATTCCAACCATCTTCTTTGCCTGAGGTTCAGATCTGGCTGGGTGAACAAGTACTTCAAGCTCTTGTGGTCAGAATACACCTCACAACGGTTACCAATCAGATAATGCCGCCAAATCTTGAGTGCATGAACCACTGCAGCTAACTCCAAGTCATGGGTAGGATAGTTGAGTTCATGAGGCCTCAACTGCCATGATGCATAGGCCACAACCTTGCCCTCCTGCATAAGAACACAACCAAGACCTGACAAGAAGCATCACAAAAGATATGAAAACTCTTGTGGATATCAGGAAGAGCAAGCACTAGGGCTGAGGTCAACCGTTTCTTGAGTTCCTGAAAACTCACATCACAAGCAACAGACCACTCAAACTTCTTGTCTTTTTTGAGCAATTCTGTCATAGGCTTTACAATCATGGAGAAATTCTCGATAAAGCGGCGATAGTAGCCGGCCAAACCAAGAAAACTCCGCACATCGGTGACTGACTTGGGCTGACCCCAAGATAGCACATCACTGACCTTGCTAGGATCCACAGCCACACCTCCTGCCGAAAGAACATGGCCCAAGAATGCCACTTCCTTCAACCAAAACTCACACTTGTTGAATTTGGCATACAGCTGGTGCTCGCGCAGCTTACCCAACACAAGCTTAAGATGCTCAACATGCTCTTCTTCACTCTTGGAGTAGATAAGGATATCATCAATGAATACCACCATAAATCTATCCAAATACTCCATGAATACCGAGTTCATAAGGTTCATGAATAAAGCAGGAGCATTGGTCAAACCAAACGACATGACGGTGTACTCGTAAAGACCATAACGAGTAGCAAAGGCCCTGATCCTGACTTGATGATAGCCCAATCTCAAGTCAATCTTGGAGAAGACCCGTGCTCCGGTCAACTGATCAAAAAGATCATCAATACGGGGCAAAGGATACTTGTTCTTCACCGTCACCTCATTAAGCGGATGGTAATCAACACACATGCGCAAGGTCTTGTCCTTCTTCTTCACAAAAATAACGGGACAACCCCAAGGAGATGAGCTAGGACGGATAAAACCCTTCTCTTGCAGCTCACCAAGTTGCTTCTTCAGCTCCTCTAACTCGTTAGGAGGCATGCGATACGGCCTCTTTGAAATAGGGGCGGTACCGGGCAGCAACTCAATAACGAACTCCATGTCTCGAACGGGAGGCATCCCGGGCAAGTCTTCGGGAAAAACATCCACAAAATCGCATACTGTGGGAACATCCTGGATCTCCAAGGCTGGCTTCACTTCAAGTGCACAAAGAAGGGGCTCTCGCAACTGCGGTGAAAACCCAACCTGTTCACCTGAAGGGTTGGTGAGGTAAACAACCTTCCTGGCACAATCAATTTGCCCCAAGTGTTGGGACAACCAATCCATGCTAAGAATCACATCCAGGCGCGCCGAGTCGAGTAGGATAAGATTCGCCAAGAATCCCACTCCTTCGATGTGGATAGGAACGTCCCGACATCCTTGGTCAGCTCTCATTTCCGAACCCGGAGAGCGAATAAGTAGTGGAACCCCCAAAGGAACACAGTGGAGACCACTATCAACAGCAAACGATCTCGAAATAAAAGAATGCGAAGCTCCTGAGTCAAATAAAACTGCACCAGGACGTAAATTGACAAGAAGCGTACCCAACACAACGTCGGGCGCCTCCTGTACCTCCTCCGCCGAGATGTGGTTGACTCAGCCACTCCCCAAGCCCTGGGTCTTCTGGTCAGGTGGGTGACCACTCCCTTGCCCGCGTCCTCCATTAGAACGAGGGGCCGCTCCTATCTTCTTAGGGCAACTACTCGCATAGTGGCCCTTGTTGTGGCAGTAGAAGCAGGTGACGTCGGCAGCTGGGTTGCGGGGAACACCTTGCTGCTGGATCGCAGGCGCACGTGACTGAATCATGGCCTGCGGAGGACGTGGAGCTGGTGCAGAAGGCCTCGGTGGTGGTGCAGCCTGAGAATGGGCCCCTGGTGCTGGCCCAACGCGAGGACGAACAAGGCCGGCCCGAGCCGACTGATGGGCCTCCCACTTGCGCTTGCGGGACTCGCCCAGCGCTCTTGCCTTGTGCTCGGTGACGATGGCTTTGTCCACCAAGGTCTGGAAGTCTGCAAAGTCAACAATGGAGAGCTTGTCCTGAAGCTCCTCAGACTAACCCTCCATGAACTTCTCCTGCTTGGCCTCATCAGTGGCCACCTCAGTAGGAGCGTACCTCGCAACATGGTTAAACTCATGGAGGTACTCAGTCACAGATTTGCGCCCCTATTTGAGCGCATGGAACTCCTTATTCTTCAGCTTCATCAGGCCGGCGGGGACATGGGCCCGACGGAAAGCTGACCTGAACTCCTCCCAAAAGACCACGTGTCCCGCGGGCTACATGGCGAGGAAGTTCTCCCACCATGAGAGTGCCGCACCCTCCAACTGATGGGATGCAAAAAGTCCCCGCTCCTGCTCCTGGCACTGAGCAACGTTGAGCTTCCGCTCAACCAGACGCAGCCAGTCATCCGCGCCCAGGGGATCCTCGGACCGAGAGAAGGTAGGAGGCTGAGTACGAAGGAACTCCGCAAGCCCCCCATGAGACTGATGTCCACCACCTCCCGATCCAGAGACGCCAGAGGGAGTGGAGGTGTTCCTTGCGATGACCTCCAACACCCTACTGTCCTCCGAACGGTTGCGTTCGATCTGCATAAGGACTTCAGCCATGGTCGGATGTAACACCCCAACTCCACAAGAGCCAAGAATACTACTAAAGTAACCTTACACAAAACTAAACTAAGATAATTTACTAAATTTCGGCAGAGTCTCATTTGTATTTCTAACATCACATGGGTTTCAACAGCTTAAAAGGGAGTTATAACGGCATCTTGCAATATTCATGATCAACAATAAGTACTCAAGAACTTACTAATCGACTGAACAAATCCTCAAACTTCCAACTAGACTACTCATCATTATTACAAATAATCCGATACAGAAACATAAATAGGTCAAATCTTTGATCAGTAGCTTAATTAATAAGGCATGATCCGAGAATTTAAGTTCATGACAGTGTGTGTGCAAAGCATAACGCTACTCCCTCCCATGCATACTGCGCTTGAACTGGGTACCTAAAAACAACAAGAAAGCAAGAGTGAGTCTACAGACTCAGCAAGTACATAAATAAAAAGACGCATAATTCAATCCATAACATCAGCATCCATATTCAGGAGCACAACACTAAATCATTCCACATGCAAATGCAATGCTCAAGGATTCCTTTTCTTTATCTCTTTGTGCATTTTACCGGTAATGCAAAGTATGCAACCGTCATTGATACCCATGCTCTTGGCGCACACATAGGGACCAATTGCCCAATACTCCGCAAGTATTGGGGACCTCAAGCCCACACTCCACGAGTGTGGGGATCTCAAGCCCGTCACATTCATGACGGGGACCTCAAAGATGTGCATGCTTGGTCATCACAAGACCAGGCCTCAACATGATATCAAAATGCATATGCACCATCTCTTTTCAACATCAAGCACCAATGGCGGTAACAACATTCATGAATAAAGGCAACAACGACATTCATGAATTAAGGCGATAACAACATTCATGAATAAAGGCAATAACAACATTCATGAATAAAGCATATCCATACTTTGAACATTCACCACTCTAATTATGCACACTTATCAATATCCATACGACATTAACAAGTATCAAACCCGCATTCATGTCCAAGCAATCACAAACAAGGATCAAACGATGCACTTGCCTCAACCGTACGGGAACGAAGGACGCGAAGAGGGTGCCGCCTCCGGAACAAGTCCCCCACCTAAACATTCAATTAAGAAATGCTAATACAGCAATAGAGGACCACTCAAACCATAAAAGTAAACACGGACTCACAAAAGTTCCTTTAACGCGAACCCAGCCCCAATTTCTAGATGTCGCTTTGTCCCCTCTGTGGACAGTCATGTTCTAAAATTCATATCTTTTCGTACAGGGATCCAAATTAGGTGTTCTTGGACTTCATTGAAAGGTTATCAAATTCCCCAACTAAACCTAGTTGGTGAGCCTTCCTGTTTCGGCCATCTACTACCCCTAACATGCGAAATAACAGAACATCGTTTTCACGTCAGGTTCTCTGGACAGTACACTAAATTGATCATAACTTTCCGCTCGTTTGTCCAAATTTTGCGTTGTTGTGTTTCCCTGAAAGCTACGACAATTATCTACAACTTTCGTTATACTGATATCCTCTAATTCCTCATTTAACTTATCGTACAAGTCAGATTACAAAAACCTGTCAAAACACTGACTGATTCGCAAGACAGTCGCACTAATAAATTCATAACTTTTGCTACAGTGGTCCAAATAATATGATCTAGCACTTCATCGAAAGCTATTGACGTCCTCTACAACTCTCTAGGAGAAGCCCAAGACTGAATCCGCACTTAACTATATCAAAACGTCTGTCTAATGCGATCTGTCCTCAGGAGACAGAAATACCAACATTGCTACAACAATCAAAAGATGCATCTACTCGGGGGAATCCGGGGTTACCCTTGACGAACGCCGATGACCAGGATGCCGCCCACGAACCTTCACCCTTTCCTCTCCTTGTAACACCCTGGCTATCCGGAAGCCAAGATGTCACCTAAAACATCTAACATACATCCATAATGCGGAAGAACTTGAAACAAGTATATCAACTAAAGACAGCATTAAGATAAACAGGACATGGTGAAGGTATCCTTCCTTCACCTTCTAAGTTATTTAATACTGAACATCAATAAAGAAGGTTCACACGCAGTAATAAATCAACATCCAGGTGGAGAAGGTATCCTTCCTTCTCCAATTATAATTTAATTGTTACAGTTCATCGTTAACGAATGAAATATGGAACTAAAATTTAGACTTGAACATGAATTTGATGTTGTGAACAAGTAGTGCGTGTCTACTCCTCCCAAGAGCCAACATCGGGGTTACCTAAAATAAACAAACAACGCAAGAGTGAGTCCATGACTCAGCAAGTACAATTATCAATAAGATAATCATTCAATATGAATAAGACAAACTCATCATCAGGTTCGATCACATCACAACTGATTACAAATGAAAACATGATATGAATGCTCAAAATCAAAGGAATGGACTGCACACATGCATATACCGCAGATAGCGATGAAACACCCGTCGGTGTTCACTCAAGCCCGCATCTTAACAAAAATGCGGGATCCACTTCCCGTATGAAGAACGTTTCATACGGTGTCCAACATTGCCCATCTTGGAGTTAATGGGTCTTACATGCCCATTCGGAATTAATGGGTCTTTCAAATCCACTCCGTGGACGGACATGACAATGTCCAACACCGCCCACATTGGAATGGTGGGACTTGCAATCCACTTTCGTGGATGAAACATGCATAATGAATGCATAGAATGAAATACGAATATTGAAAGACATGATAACAAAACATGGATTCAACACATATGAAAGAACATAGACAATCCATCTTCTCGTATCATACCAAATCACAGCATGACCATATAAACATTCATCAATCACAATCATTAAGGGTGGCAATGTACTTGCCTTCGCGATGCGACGCGTTAGTCGGCAAAGGTGATACTCCTAAACCCGAGGCTTCACCTCCTAAACAAGTAAAATAATTTCAATAAGGACATAATATACCCAACACTACTAATCGACGTTAAACACGCTTCCCCGATGACTCTAGTCATTAATACAAAACTTAAAATGAAATCAACAATTTCTGACATAACTTAATTCTGGACAGCAGCACGGTAATTGACATATCTATTGGTCTGGAACTCGGAATGAGGTGAGACCAATTTCCATGGATTCTTAACTGACATATCTACAATACTCTAGTTGGGCAAAAGTTCAGATTTTGCCTCTAATAAAATTTGGCCCACGGCTCAAATCTGTTGACTGAATTAATTGACAGAAATATCGGCTAAAATAAAATATCCATAACTTTTGTTGTACAACTCCAAATTGAACATTCTTTATCAATCTGAAAAGGTTATCGAATTATCTACAATAACTTAGTTGGCACGACATTCATATATTGTCTTTAACAAAAAGTGGCACACGGGTCAAAATTAAAGATAGAAACTGACATACAAACTGGACAGACTGACATACAATCTGGACAGTCACAAAGAAAAGTGCATAACTTTTGATCTATAAATCCAAATGAGGTGTTCTTTATCAATCCTGAAAGCTAGTGATATCACCTTCAAAATTTGTTATGGACAAGACCTCTGAATCACCCTCTAACTAGGCCATAAATCAACCTATACAGAGACTGCTATTTCTCGTCAGGATTCTGGACAGCAGATAATAAATCTATCATAACTTTTGACTCGAAAGTCGGAATGAGGTGATCTTGGCGGCCAACGAAAGCTAAGAACAAGACCTACATAACTCCAGGAGATGATCATCTCAGATTCGGCCTCTAAAACCACGAAACAGACCCCGCAACATTCTGGACAGAATTGATTTTCTGAACGCAGCAGTTCGATCTAATCAAATATGAACCAAATCGCATCTACCACTAATCAAACGACGAGGATCGGTATTCGTTACCCTTGTAGAACCCTAGGAAGACGCTGATCAAACACCCTGAAGAAGATCCCTTCTCTTCTCTTCCTTTCTCCTTTCTTCTCTTGCCGAAATCCCTTTCTCCTCTTCCTTTTGGCCAATGGCAGCAGGATGAAGGGGTGTATGGGGCGTGCTACAGCACTGGCGGCGCTACAGACTGGGGCGGCGCTACAGCACCGTGCTACAGTAACATGGGTGGTTGTCTAGGGTTTTAGGAGGAAAAAGGGCAGCTTGGGCCATGGGCCTTAGGGGCGCCCCTTAATGGCCCACTTCATGGCCGGCCAAAGACAGCCCTTAGCTTGGGCCGAGGCCCAAATTCCCAATTCTAACAGAATCCTTAAATTTAATTTAATTTTCTCTTCCAAACAAGTTTCTCTCTTACCGATATACGGGATATTACATTCTACCCCCTTAAACAGATTCGACCCTCAATCCTCACACAAGATCTTCTTGAAAGGACAACCACAATCGAGAACTATTAACGGTAACCACGCACTGAAGTGATCAAACCGGATAACGCCACGCATACGAAACTCCAACTCCCAAATGGCCTCTCCCGAATTGAGGAGACCACAACACAAAGATGTAAAACGACATCCGCCCTAACACTCAACCCGAACTTTCCAAGTATACTCATCGAAGAGGATCGAATGTAAGACCTTACTCGATGGTCAACGTTTTTAATGAAAACTCAAACTTTGAATGGCCCACTACTCACTCAAGACTGAACACAAGCAGATGTTGCGTTCTTCGCATATGGACCTTAGACGGTCAAAGCGATACGCCAACTTCCTAATTTCGCCATTGTTGGAAACGAGCGAATGAACTCGAGACAAACTCCTTTGGTACGAAAACACACAATGGGCTCAAAATCGAACTCTTCATCTAAGAAAGGACAACTCAGTTAAACAAGAGTGTACAATGAGCTGGTTCCTAAACCACCAATTCTCAAAAAGAAGCCAACTGAAATAGAGTCCTCATCGCAACCACGCAATACTAACTCTTCACCAAAAGTGTAAAATCCCAAATTTGACAGTTCATCACGAAAACAATTCCACTTTCTAAATAGGCGCTTACGAATGAACACCACGAAAACCAAAGGAGGAATCATTTTAAATGCCCGAATAAAAACTTCCTTTATTATTTATTTATTTATATATTTTTTTGCTCGAATTGGAAAGAAACATACATACTAGTACAGTGCCAACTCAAATTGCCAAGGACATCACCAACAACACAAAGCTCATGTGAGAATAAAGAAAACGCTTCACTACTCAAAAGACATTTTTTTCTTAGTTTCACTTTTGGAATAAAATCTCTCTCGGACCTTGGAATTAATTCATCGCATACCACACGGGCTCAAACCTCTTAGTTTAACATCCTCAAATTAGGCTTAAACCGAAATACATCATCCACACCTTTGTAGAGAGACTCTATTGATTCCATCAACACTCTAGAGAACTCCTTCAACGATGACATTAATTTGATAGAAGGCACCAAAGCACCTCAAAACCCATGCAATATTATCACCTCCAACTTTCAAGAATAACACGTCGAATCCTCAAGACACCCGCCATGAACTACATCAAAAGAGTTCTATCGACAATCATTCCGCTACTCGAATACTCCAGCTTTTCTATCCTCTACACGCAAATCTTTGGGCGACCAAAAGTCTAGCATGAAAATGAAAAGCCCAAATTTAACCTCCGAGACCTCTACAACGAATTCCTCTTATAACAAATGGTGAAATCATCGGATTAAATCTCTAACATCCCCACAAACCGACATACTCACTCATTGACATCATCAGAATCACTCACACAACATCGCAATACTTTCCAATTGTTTTACTCTATAACATTGATTAAGGTTTCCATACATTTGATAATCCCCAACATTTCAACATGAACCAAAGTTCTGGAACTACACTATACCATAGGTCCTACTTAGTCGAACAATATACGCTTTACTTCAAACCATACATCCCATCTCGAATCAACTTCCCTCCAAGAGGCTCAGTCAAAACCAACTCATCTTCTATTACTCCTCCAATAATCGGGTAGCAAAATCTCACCCCTACAATCACTTAACCACCACCAAACCAATTAACAACTTACGATTTGTAAAACTTACAAAGACAAAACGGTTGATCCTTTCTCAAAAGAAAGAGGCGAACAAGAACAAATTTCACCACACAGAAAAAAATGTCTGCGCTCACAAGTGAGCACGAGACCAAAAGAAATAACTGCAAAGAAGATCCGGGAAAACAAAAATTGAGTTCACAATGAGTGCACGCATCCCTCGAAAAGGGAATAGCAAATAACCACCAATAAGAGAAATGACATTGCGATTGAAACTCGACAACTCTTGAGTGTAAAGAGCAAAAGTTTATGAACAATTCAAATAACCACAAGTTACAAAACTTGACTCAAATTCTCAAATATTCCTCTGCACTCTTTCCTTTAACACCGAAATTAATTTTTGACTAACATCGCTTGCCACAACGCATAAGATAAGATCTTTAGTCCAAACCACAAGGACTAATTAAGAACC
This sequence comes from Ampelocalamus luodianensis, assembly GCA_036346255.1. Taxonomy (NCBI): domain Eukaryota; kingdom Viridiplantae; phylum Streptophyta; class Magnoliopsida; order Poales; family Poaceae; genus Ampelocalamus; species Ampelocalamus luodianensis. The sequence continues at coordinate 40,933,140 of CM070620.1, read as the reverse complement.
AATGAAATTCTTCAATACGTCATATTTGTTCGTAACAGTTCAACTACACAAGAAACATGAGATCCAAATAATCTCACCACCAAACTCAAACATTTTCAATTACAGATTTCGCTAAAAGCAAGTAGATTATTCTCCTCTTAAAGGAACCAACATAACTTCTTTGATTGCAACCTCACGTTGCCAACTCGCACCAAAGAGCCTTTAAAATTAAATCACACAAATCTCTTAAGAAGCAACAGACAATCCAATACCTTAATTTATTTAAAATAATTTCAGCTACCGGATGATTCATGGGCTCAAAGAAAATATCACTAAAGCTAAACTTGAATTATTCTCATCGAACGATATCACCAAAGGCGATCAAATTACTATGGGTATTAACATCAATTTCACAACAACAATTAGAAAACACTTCAAAAGACCCACGTGAAAAGAATGAATTGATTCTTTCTCAAAAGAAGAGACAAATGGAAACGATTTTCACCAACTAGAAAACTCATCCACCACTCGTGACCGAACATGGGACCAAGAGAAGAAACCAATTAAGCAATGAACTCACAGAACATAAGTGGAGTCCATAGTTGAACGCATAAGCCTCACAAGAATAGAATATCGAACCTTAACAGATAAGAACAAATAAGTATTCAAAATCAAGCACTTGCATCATCAAGAACCACTGCAATTTTGTAACATATCGTTACTCGATAAACTTCATTTACCACATAAAGCCTGAACCCCAAAAGATCATGAATACAAATCTTGAAATTTGATCATTTAGAGAATATCACCATGGGTGATCAAATTACCACAGAATTAACCTCATTCTCACATTTTGACGATTTAATAACATCGACAACATACACTAGTACCAAGAATCATCAAACTTTATTACTCCATCCTAAAACTTCCCAAAGGGAATACAAACCACAAGGTTGAAACAAATTTATTATAACCAGATTATGCTAAGCAATAACAATATCACAACGCACGCTATCAAAGACTACTTACGAAATTCATCTACTCAACTGTTGGTGTTGCTCAACACCTTCTTCAGCGCTCATTAACAATTGATGATTGTACTAACCATGTGTAAACATACGGTACTAATTCCATTTGCAACCACATAACCAAATATAAACATAGATTCACATTTCACCTTTATTCAGAAATCATTTCAAAACATGATTAAAGATTCACTAACATAATTTCCTATAAACAAGGTTTCATGAATCGATACACCAAAGACCCATCCGGTACTTTATACAAGTTTCAACAATTTTTGCATACCAGAAATAGATAAATCTAGCTCTTATGTAAGATCTATAGGTTCGAATGGATATGGACAATCTTTATTTAACATACACCTGTATCAAATACAAGGACATTTCAAATTAATAAATTTCAATTTCATGGATGGTAGTTAAGAATAATTGATTTGCACCATGCTAAAAACCCAACTTGGTAACCCACATCATAGCAATTTATTCGTTTAGTTATAACTCTCATTTTAAGCATGGCAAGTCATCACAAAAGGATTCTAACGTCTTACTTCAAAGAAAGAGAGACTTCAAATTTCAACGTCAAGTAATCCAAAAGAAACACATAAAGCAAAAGCTTTTCCATGCAAACGAACTTACAAATGGAAACTCTCACTAACCAAGCTATCAAACGAGTAAATGAGTCATTTTTTCAATGAGAAAGAAGGAGCAACCATGAAAACATCAATCTTGCCAATTGACAACGATCACAAGTAGTAAAAGCAACTCAACAAATAAAAGCAATAATTGTTTGAGAGAACCAAGAGGATCTATTGAAAACCATAAACTATCATGAACCACAAACCGGAGAAATTCATCAACCACCACAGACAAGAACCGCCAAAATCGAATTCAAGGAAGAGAACAACTTTCTAAAGCAACTCACGCTTAACACTTGAAACTACGGTGCTGGGTCACTACTCCTCTAACCACGCATCGCGAACAGTGGTGTAACTCGTGAATCCTGGAGTAACAACCACGATCTCCACTTCTTATCATCCGTTAACAACACGCTTCACCAAAATACTCAATTATGAATATACAGGACCATCTCATGACAATTATAGTATTAGTTCATATTAACAACAAGAACGATAGTACAGAAGAAATTCAAGAACAGTTCAATATGATGAAACACACCACTAGAAATACGAATACGATGGATTACCCAAACCCCACCTACTGTGCACAAGTGTGTCATTTTAATGTTCTTCTATTAACCACGGACCTAAAGCCCGCTCGATACCAACAGTAACACCTCGCTATCCAGGAAGCCAAGATGTCACCTAAAACATCTAACATACATCCATAATGCGGAAGAACTTGAAACAAGTATATCAACTAAAGACAAGATTAAGATAAACAGGACATGGTGAAGGTATCCTTCCTTCACCTTCTAAGTTATTTAATACCGAACATCAATAAAGAAGGTTCACACGCAGTAATAAATCAACATCCGTGGAGAAGGTATCCTTCCTTCTCCAATTATAATTTAATTGTTACGATTCATCGTTAACGAATGAAATATGGAACTAAAATTTAGACTTGAACATGAATTTGATGTTGTGAACAAGTAGTGCGTGTCTACTCCTCCCAAGAGCCAACATCGGGGTTACCTAAAATAAACAAACAACGCAAGAGTGAGTCCATGACTCGGCAAGTACGATTATCAATAAGATAATCATTCAATATGAATAAGACAAACTCATCATCGTTCGATCACATCACAACCGATTACAAATGAAAACATGATATGAATGCTCAAAATCAAAGGAATGGACTGCACACATGCATATACTCAGATAGCGTGAAACACCGTCGGTGTTCACTCAAGCCCGCATCTTAACAAAAATGCGGGGATCCACTTCCGTATGAAGAACGTTTCATACGGTGTCCAACATTGCCCATCTTGGAGTTAATGGGTCTTACATGCCCATTCGGAATTAATGGGTCTTTCAAATCCACTCCGTGGACGGACATGACAATGTCCAACACCGCCCACATTGGAATGGTGGGACTTGCAATCCACTTTCGTGGATGAAACATGCATAATGAATGCATAGAATGAAATACGAATATTGAAAGACATGATAACAAAACATGGATTCAACACATATGAAAGAACATAGACAATCCATCTTCTCTCGTATCATACCAAATCACAGCATGACCATATAAACATTCATCAATCACAATCATTAAGGGTGGCAATGTACTTGCCTTCGCGATGCGACGCGTTAGTCGGCAAAGGTGATACTCCTAAACCCGAGGCTTCACCTCCTAAACAAGTAAAATAATTTCAATAAGGACATAATATACCCAACACTACTAATCGACGTTAAACATCGCTTCCCGATGACTCTAGTCATTAATACAAAACTTAAAATGAAATCAACAATTTCTGACATAACTTAATTCTGGACAGCAGCACGGTAATTGACATATCTATTGGTCTGGAACTCGGAATGAGGTGAGACCAATTTCCATGGATTCTTAACTGACATATCTACAATACTCTAGTTGGGCAAAAGTTCAGATTTTGCCTCTAATAAAATTTGGCCCACGGCTCAAATCTGTTGACTGAATTAATTGACAGAAATATCGGCTAAAATAAAATATCCATAACTTTTGTTGTACAACTCCAAATTGAACATTCTTTATCAATCTGAAAAGGTTATCGAATTATCTACAATAACTTAGTTGGCACGACATTCATATATTGTCTTTAACAAAAAGTGGCACACGGGTCAAAATTAAAGATAGAAACCGACATACAAACTGGACAGACTGACATACAATCTGGACAGTCACAAAGAAAAGTGCATAACTTTTGATCTATAAATCCAAATGAGGTGTTCTTTATCAATCCTGAAAGCTAGTGATATCACCTTCAAAATTTGTTATGGACAAGACCTCTGAATCACCCTCTAACTAGGCCATAAATCAACCTATACAGAGACTGCTATTTCTCGTCAGGATTCTGGACAGCAGATAATAAATCTATCATAACTTTTGACTCGAAAGTCGGAATGAGGTGATCTTGGCGGCCAACGAAAGCTAAGAACAAGACCTACATAACTCCAGGAGATGATCATCTCAGATTCGGCCTCTAAAACCACGAAACAGACCCCGCAACATTCTGGACAGAATTGATTTTCTGAACGCAGCAGTTCGATCTAATCAAATATGAACCAAATCGCATCTACCACTAATCAAACGACGAGGATCGGTATTCGTTACCCTTGTAGAACCCTAGGAAGACGCTGATCAAACACCCTGAAGAAGATCCCTTCTCTTCTCTTCCTTTCTCCTTTCTTCTCTTGCCGAAATCCCTTTCTCCCTCTTCCTTTTGGCCAATGGCAGCAGGATGAAGGGGTGTATGGGGCGTGCTACAGTACTGGCGGCGCTACAGTACCTGGGGCGCGCTACAGCACCGTGCTACAGCAACAGGGTGGTTGTCTAGGGTTTTAGGAGGAAAAGGGGCAGCTTGGGCCATGGGCCTTAGGGGCGCCTCCCCCCCTTAATGGCCCACTTCATGGCCGGCCAAAGACAGCCCTTAGCTTGGGCTGGAGGCCCAAATTCCCAATTCTAACAGAATTCTTAAATTTAATTTAATTTTTCTCTTCCAAACAAGTTTCTCTCTTACCGATATACGAGATATTACACTCCTCTTCCCTTCTCCCTTCTTCCTTCTTCTTCTTTTTTTTCTTGGCCGACCACCACAATGAAGAGGCATCGGAGGAGAGGGGCACCACCATGGAGGAGAGGGATTGCTTGATGCAGTGCTGCTACATGACGACGGTAGTCTTGTAGCATGGAATTACCGTAGCAAACCTAGGTTTCCTCCTCCTTTTGTTGGTGGTTGATTTTCTCATGGGCCACTATGGCTAATTTCCCCTTATGGCCGGCCACCACCTCCCACCTTTGGGCCAAATACCAATGGGCACGAGGCCTCGGCTCAGTTGTCCAAATTTCATTTGTAACCCCCTCTTTAATCGCTTAAATAACTATTTTCTATTTAATCCTTCCTCAATTCAATTTCTAAATAGTCTTTCTCTTTAAATAACTTAATTCTCTCTCGATAATCCTTTCAAATACTTTTGGGGTATTACATTCTACCCCTTAAACCGAATTCGACTCGATTCGACCATGCTTACACCAAAGTATAATCACGGCTAAAACTTACTAGCATTGCTACGCACTGCTGTGAATAATTCGACATCGCCGCGTATGCGAGACTCCATTCCCAAGTCGTTTTCCACTTGGACTTATGGGACCACCGCACCTTGATGCAACTGATGTGTTACGCCTCATCACTTATACCATCCTAACCAGAACCACTCAACGGACAAGACTCGAAGATGCGGTAATGCTCGCTGGTCAACGGCTGTTACGAAACCTCACACTCCAGATACCTTAAGCATTCTCTCAACACCGGTTCATCCAAAACATTAAATACCCCTCTCCAAGACTCGAGACGGTTCTAGCGAATTGCTATCTTCCGGAATCCCCGCAACTTCTAGAACAACCAAATATACTCTGGGCTATCTATCTCTTCGGCACCAAACCACATAACTTGCACATAAACATTTGGGACTCCCTCTCAGTCGATTCCTTCACCAGAACAAGGAGATCCTCCATTAAGCAGGGACGCGTAACACAACTTATTTTTATCAAACTTTAATAATCAGATTCAACTGAAAACAAAGGATTCACAAAGCAATTCCAACTTTCCTCCAAAACACTCAAATCCAAAATCAGAGATTCTTCACGAAAACCTTCCATCCTTCCAACTCGGCAGTTTGCAACTAAACACCACATAAGCCAAAAGAGAATTCGCTCGAATGTCCAAATCAATTACTTCATTTATTTTCCTGAACTGGACAAAACCACCTTATCAACATAAGTCAACTCATATTGTACATGATCTCCATTATAAAATAAAAAAAACCAATTCAAGCAAGAACCAATGGAGCACTTCTCTACTCGAGGGATCATTCTTTTCTCAGATATTCATTTAAGAAATAATCCCTTTCCTTTTTCATGGGTGTGCAGAATTATCACACTAACTCCTCACTCTTAACCGACAATCTCAAAATGATCCTCAAACCGAAAGAATAACCATACTTATTTAGAGAGACTCTTCTAATCCACAAAAGAATTCTCCAGTCCACTCCTATCCCAAATGAATTATTTGACAAATGGTTTCCAACGCCTCAATAGAGATTTTTCACCCACAACCACATCAACTCATTCTGTTAAAGATAATCAACTTCGAGTTCTCAGCACACATACTCATTTACTTTACCCAAAGTATTCTATCAAAGATCAACATACTATTCAAAATTCGCTCACATTCATCTACCTCTACACATACTATTGGGTCTCCAAGATCCTATCATAAAAATACAAAGCCCAAATTCAACCTCCAAGTTTTCTACCATGAGTTTCTGGTATAATTGATAGGAAATCCTTAAATTCGTTTACTAAAATTTCACATAGCTCACAATAACCTCGGTTATTATTATCAACATTCCTCACTAATCAGGTAACCGCCCCAAGGCGATTTATTTCACCAATCTTAGGCCTCTAATCCACACCAATCCAATTCAGTTACACAACTACAATATACCCATTCGCAATACTCTAATTGATTGACCACGATTCAAACATATTCAATTACCAACGTCAATAAATAAATAAATTCTTGACCAAGTGTGAGGACCCCGGTTTATTTGGCTTGTAATGCTTAACCATCCACTTGGTCGTAACATTACAAATCAAATAAACCAAGTCTCGAGATATGTATACTTCCCAGAAATGCAGTATACACACCTCGATACAAAATCATGCATCAATTCCATTCATTCACATAGAACCGAAGCACAACACAAAATCAAAGACATACATAACATAACGAGTTATTACAAAAGAGAGGCCGACCGGCCAAATGACATACAACTAAACAAGTAAACAGCGGAAGCAAAAGAGCCATAAGATGGCGATAAACAAAAGCCAATCAGTGTGCCTTTACCCACAAGGCAACCAACCGGGCCGCCAGGCTAGTCGTCCCAAACACTACCGCGACACAACTCACAAAAGTGAGGCCCTTGGGGCTCACCTTCTTCCTCTGCAACAAAACAATTAAGCATAGCATCTGAGTACAAAAATTATTTTTGTACTCGTAAGACTGACGTGTAAGATAACAGAACTATAATTAGCTACATGCAAGCTTTGTTTAAGTGGAGGAGGCTCTGGACTTATTTTTAGCATAAAGCAAGTTTTATTTGCAATAAAGTAATACATTTGAAAGCAAGTTTGCAACTAATTTCTATTGTTCAAATAAAAGTGAGACGAGTATAACAATAGATAGATAACAACAATGTCCTAGAAGTGACTAACCCAATAGTCACCACAACAATAGCATGAAGTACCCCTTCATACCACCCATGTCAAGTTTTAGTTTTTTAAAAGGTTGTAGTCTAGTTCTTGCACGACCTTACCAAGCATGTTCATAACCTAAGACGAGGCTATTCGAATAGTTTTAACCCTGCAGGGGTGTACCAATGTACCCACACGATAGACCGCCTTTCCACCAGCCACGGTTAGCATACTTCCTTTGGTATGCGGGCACGACTAAGTCTAACAAGACGCTTTCCAATGGACGATGCTAATTAAGAGCCGCAACCCATGGGAGAAGGACACATTAGACAACCTAACCGGTCTGCTAATGCTCCCCTCACACACACACACACACCCACCGACCAGCTCATAATTAACACCTCCCAAAGTACTTAGTCAAGAGAGGTCCCATATCCCTCTCGTGTGGTTAGCACGCAATAAGCGCTTGGCTTAGTGACACAAGTAACTCGGTCCTTGGGGACTTAGGCACCATTCCAATCACACCCAACAGATCACACCAACATACCATTGTGCCCAAGTCAAGATATAGTTTTTGTTTTCAGTTTTTGATTTGTAAATCAATAAAACACAAGGATTGGATATAATGGAATAATATAAGTATTTATGTGATCAAGACCATCGACTAAGTCGATGATCGCCCAATACTACCGATAACTAGGCATGGCTAAGCAATATTTATTCGAAATCTACTAAGTGACAAGAGCTCATCCAACGAACTCTAATCACAGCAAATAACCTAGGCTCGGGTAGTAAAGGATAATTATTTACCAACAGATTATGCAACTAGCAGACTAACTAATCAATTTAACAACAAAATAGCAATGCATACATAGAAGTTAAACAAAATATTAGACTTTAAAAGTAATGGGATTGGATGGGAAATGATCAAACTGCTTGCCTGGCTGCTGTTGCTCACTATGCTGCAGAGGATCACTCTCAAGGACGGCACAATCGTCGGAACCTACCGAAAGAGCGAAAAAGAACCGATAAGAACAAAGAAAACGAAAACGACTCTAAAACCAAAATGCTCCAAATGCTCTGAAAATTTTACAGCAGCAAGAGCATGATTTATAACAAATTTAGAAACAAGAACCAACTGATTTGGACTTTTATTGCAAAAGATATGATCAAAACAATTTGGTTCGGCTGAAAAAAATGCAATCTGTTACTATTCACATAATTAAATTGTTTGGTGAAAATTTCTAGAAAGGTGGGGTAGCTGAAATTTTTATGGTAGGTAGCTACTGACATCTTAAGGCTAACACAAGTGGTCTCACCTCAATTAGAGTTAAAATGATTTAGTTATGATTTTTCTAAGTTATAAATCTAAGGCATGTTTAATTTCGGGATTAAAGACTACTGTAAAACCTAAACTATGCTAAAGTACTTTAGCAGATGCAATTATAGAACTTTAGTTTGTTAAATTTGGAACTACAGAGGAAAAGATATGCATTTATGAAGTTTAAAACAATTAATAAGTGCAAACAAAAGCTCTCGGGAACTAAATCTGAAAAACCAACGAAAACTGGGGAGGTCGTGGGCCGTTGATCAAAGATCGCACGGCTCACGAGCTCAGATGGCCAAAACCCACACGAGCACCTGGGCGCAAAGACCTCATCGCGCCTAGGGGAGGTCTTAGCCGTTAGATCTAGACTTGACGGTCTGGATCTAACGAGGAGGTCCTAGACGGCAAGATCTAGCGAGGAGGTCTAAGCCGTAGATCTTGAATCCAACGGCTACGACCAGTGCATGCACAGCGCACACGGAGGAGGTCCTCGCGCCTAAAGGTGGTCGGGATCGTTAGATCAAGATCTGACGGTCCTGACCTCCTTAGGAGGTCCTAGGGTTAAATCTACGGAGGGAGGTCTTAGCCGTTAGATCTAGATCTAACGGTTTAGACCTGAGGAGGAGGACCTAAAGCTACAGATCTAAAGGAGGTCCTAGACGGTCACGATATCCAGGGGGAGGTCGTGAACGGCTAAGATGAAAACGAGGGAGGTCGGGACGGCTAGGATCTCACCGAGGAGGTCATGCATGGCCATGATCTTCGCGAGAGGTCCTATGAGACAGTGTTTAATAGAGAGAGGTGCGGGCGGTTCGGATCTCGCGAGGAGGTCCCGAACGGTCCAGATCCGAGCGGAGGAGGTCTTGCGGCCTTCTTCACAAAGGACCGAGGTGGTCTTTTTGTAAAGAGGACCCCAAAGGTAGTTTTGAAGGTTCTCTTTACAAAAGACCAGGGGTGGTCTTTTGCAAAGAGGACCTCGGTGCGGTGGCTCAGGGGTGGTTTTTTTTATAAAACGACTAAGTGAGGTCTTTTCGCACAGAGGACCTCAAGGAGGTCTTTTGTGGAAACACGGAGGTGGTCTTATACGGCTAAGATTTAACAGGGGTGATCCTGGACGGCTAGGATCACCACCAAGGGGAGGTCCAGAGACTTAGGATTTTTCGGAAAAGATCCTAAGGCCCAGATCTAAACTTGAAGAGGTCGTGAACGGCTAAGATCAGCCCGAGGAGGTCCTAGAGTGGTTTTAATGGCGCAGGACCCCCAGACAACGACAAAAAGGTGGCGGCTAAGACAAATTAAAAGCATCTAATGATTAACCATAAATGAATCCAACAGGAGCACTTAAAGACTTCCGGACTTTAATTCTAAACCCATGGCCCACACGTCAGTGACTCCACGACACAGATTAAGACACCATTAATGCACCAAATGATAAGCAATGATTTGAGCATTAAAGTTGTCCGAAGAACATGACAAAAACGGGAGGTTTTGACTGACAAAACCCGAGCGTGTTCCACAGCTTGCCGCACGACGTGGACCTCGTCGCGGAAACCAAGAACACGGATGAGTCCCAAATAGGAGGAGAACCTAAAGGTGTCAACAGCTAGGGCTAGAGCGCACCCTACCGCGGCTGCCGAGATAACCGTCGGAGACCAAATGCGCCAAAACGAAACCGAAGAGGTCTAAGAGGATCGGGTTTTGGAACCAAGTACTCACCAGGATTGAAGAAGAATCGGGAGTGGTCGCAGAGCTCCGTGGACGGTGGAGGTCGCGGAGGTGAAGAAGACGAAGCTCCCGCCACGAACAAGAGCTCCACTTTGTCAACCTCTGTGAAGGTTTAAACAAAGCAAATTAGGGAGATTTGGAGGTGACCAAGAGAACAAAAGACAGCCAACAACTGCAATATTGAACCACTGGAGCTCGGAGGTTACCTGGGAGCTCCAAATCTCAACAATGGAGGCAAAGAGCTTTTGTGTGTTTTGAGCACAAGAGCAGAGAAAGAAGTGGGAGGTGCAAGAATGGATCCAAAGAAGCTTAAGGGAGAAGCTCGGGTTTCCTTTATAGCCGAGCGCTAAAATGAACCAGGGCCAAGCTTATGGGTGCACTGAGCTAGGGCACCCTCGACATGATGGGAGCAGGTGACAGAGAGACTTTTGAGCAAAAGGGCTACCACACATTTAATGTTGGCAGCACATAGCCGTTTGTCAGCCCTAGAGTTGACAAGGCACTGCTCTCTACTGCCATGCACAAAAATTGATAATGACCAGGCCCCACCAGTCAGTGAGAGAACCAGGGAGGACTGGTCAACAAGTGTAACGGTTGGAATCCGCACTGAGGTCCCACTAGGGAGGTCGTGAGCTGTTGGATTGAAATCTAAGGGCTCAGGTTTAGAACTATGTATTAGAGGTCCTAACACTTAGGGGAGGTCTGAGCCACAGATCTCAAGATGGACGGCCCACGATCACCCAAGTGCTAGGGGTAGTCGTGGAGGGCTGAGGAGGTCGCCCCAGGGTGGTTTTTGCAAAAGGTGCAAAGGAGGTCCTCGAGGGTTGTCTTTGCAAATAGAACAGGAGGAGGTCGCGCAGGTGGGAGGTCTTTTACAAAGACCAGAGGAGGTCTTTGCAGTTGGATGCGGATCAGAGGGCTAAGAATGCCCGCGCATTGAGACGGGCTCGGGACAACGCTAGGTGGTTGGACCGAGCCAGCTGGCTCGAGCCAGGCTCAGGTGCGCGCCCGAGGAACAGTGAAGGCCCGAAGAGGTTTGGATTTTAGAGCTGAAGCTTTGGGAAATTAATTTAGGTATCAATTCAACTCTAAAAATTGTGAAATTTTTCAGAGGGATCACATACCACCCCAAGAACTAAGGAAAAATATTTCCAGAAGATGATCAACATATTCGACAAAATTGTTTTTGGAGGATCAAGATTTGGATCAACAGACTTGTGACTTTGTATTTCTATACTCTTGTACAACAATTGTTTAGCACACACAGGAAATACATGATGTAAGAAAAAGTTTTAATTTCTACTCATTTTCTTACATTTGAAACACCAGTTCAGAATTTGGGATGTTACAAAACCTCCCCCCCTTACAAAAATCTCGTCCCGAGATTTGTCTCACTCGGAAAAGAAAGAGGGGTAGTCTGCACGGAGACGATCTTCTCGCTCCCAGGGAGCTTCATCCTCAGAATGATTGGACCACTGAACCTTAAGGAACTTAATGGAACGATTCCTAGTTCTTCGTTCAGCTTCTTCAAGGATGCGAACAGGATGCTCGCGGTAGGTCAAATCCTCCTGGACATCAAGAGTTTCCAACGGAGCTTCCTTGGTTGGAACACGGATGCACTTCTTTAGCTGGGACACATGGAACACATCATGTACCCCCGCAAGTGCGGCAGACAACTCCAACTTGTAGGCAACGGCTCCCTTCTTCTCGATGACGTGGCAGGGACCGACATATCGAGGAGCTAACTTGCCCTTGACACCAAAACGCTGGTGACCTTTCAGCGGAGAAACCTTGAGGTAGACGAAGTCATTGGGCTCAAAGCTCAATTCACGACGACGACGATCCGCATAGCTCTTTTGCCTGGATTGAGCCGTGCGCAAACGATCACGAACAAGCTGGACTTGACTCTCGGCTTCATTGATCGAGTCCGGGCCAAAGAAAGGTCTCTCGCCGGTCTCAGACCAATACAATGGGGTTCTACACTTTCTCCCGTATAAGGCCTCGAATGGTGCCATGCCGAGACTGGCTTGGAAGCTGTTGTTGTAAGAAAACTCGGCGAATGGCAAGTACTTCTCCCAATGCTTCCCATAGGAAAGGACACAAGCTCGAAGCATGTCCTCTAAAACTTGGTTGACCCTTTCGGTCTGACCATCAGTTTGGGGGTGATACGCTGAGCTGAAGGAAAGGTGAGTTCCCATAGCCTCTTGCAGGCTATGCCAAAATCGAGACGTGAACAGCGAACCACGATCTGACACAATTGTCTTTGGCACATCATGCAAACTCACGATGCGGGCTATGTAGAGCTCTGCGAGGAGACACACTCGAAGGTCCGTCTTGACAGGGAGGAAATGAGCCACTTTAGTCAATCGATCGATGACCACCCAGATGGCATCATTCTTCTTTGGAGACCGGGTAGACCGGTGATAAAGTCCATCCCGACCGAATCCCACTTCCACCTGCACTGGTAAGGGCTGAAGCGATCCGCCGGGACGATGTTCGGCCTTGACACGACGACACACGCCGCACTCGAGAACGAACCTTGCGATCTCCCTCTTCATTCGGGTCCACCAAAATCTCACGGAGATCATGATACATCTTCGTGGTCCCGGATGAATGGATAACGGAATCGTGGGCTTCGCGGAGGATCAACTCCCGCAACTCCATGTCCTTTGGAACTACAAGGCGCGTTCGAACTGCACAACACCAAGCTCATCTTCGGAGAAGCACTTGGCTGTTCCATTCTTGACATTTTCCTTGATGCGGTTCACTCCAACATCTGACTGCTGAGCGGACTTGATCCGATCCACCAAGGTTGGCTGTACAACCAAGGCAGCGAGGTAACCATGCTCAACCAAACCCAAGTTGAGACGCTGAAACTCCTCGAGAAGGGTGGGCTGAGGCTCCTTGAGCAGCAATGCATTGCCATGTGCTTTGCGACTAAGCGCATCCGCAACGACATTGGCTTTGCCCGGATGGTAGTGAATACCCATGTCATAGTCCTTGATCAACTCTAACCATCTCCTTTGCCTGAGGTTTAGATCTGGTTGGGTAAACAAATACTTCAAGCTTTTGTGATCCGAATACACTTCACAACGATTACCGATTAGGTAATGTCGCCAGATCTTAAGTGCATGGATCACCGCGGCTAGCTCCAAGTCATGGGTAGGGTAGTTGAGTTCATGAGGTCTCAATTGCCTTGATGCATAGGCCACTACCTTGCCTTCTTGCATCAAGACACAGCCGAGGCCCCGACGAGAAGCGTCGCAGAAGATATCGAAGCTTCGATGAATATCGGGGAGAACAAGAACAAGAGCGGTGGTCAACCGCTTCTTGAGTACTTGGAAACTTTCTCGCAATCGCGGACCACGAGAACTTCCTCGTCCTTCTTGAGCAACTCCGTCATTGGCTTCGCTATCTTGGAGAAGTTCTCGATAAAGCGACGATAATATCCCGCTAAACCAAGAAAACTCCGGACTTCGGTGACCGAAGCGGGCTGACTCCAGGAAAGCACATCACTGATCTTGCTAGGATCCATAGCTACGCCTCCTGCTGAAAGAACATGGCCTAAGAAGGCCACTGTAATATTCCAGAAGTGTGAGAAGTCAAGAAACGGATTAATTAAAATTAATCGGTAGAGAATAATTTTAATCGGGGAAGGTTTTTTTTTAGTTTTCGTCAAATCCAGCGTAGAGAGGGGCTTTTCTGCGCTTTTCCGCTACCTTTGGGGCTGGGCCTTGGCCCATCTAGTGTGGCCGGCCAAGGGGGGGGAGGCCACCCTCCCCAAACCCTAGCCGCCCCCTCCCCTCTCCCCCTTTCCTCCTCCCACTTGGCAGCCGCCCCTACTCCCCTTCCTCCCTCTTTGGCGAATCCTCTTTCCCCTTGCACCTCCCTCTCCCAAGGTGCTGCCCCCTGCACCTCCCCTCATCCAAGGTGCTGTCCATTGCGCAAGAAGGAAGAAGGAGAGGAAGAAAAGAAGGAGAAGAAGGAGAAGAAGGAGAAGAAGGAGAAGAAGTTTTGCGTGGGGTTTGGTTCAGCGATTTCTAGTGGTTCTACAAGGGTAACGAGATGCTTTTCCCGCTGTTTGATCCTTAGTAGATGCGAATTTGATTAGAATTGTCGGTTAATTGTTGGGCTGCAGAAGATGCAGTTCTGTCCAGAACCTTGCGTGAGTATTTTCGTGTATTTAGAGTCTGAATTTTAAGTTTCCATCTCCTAGAGATATGTGGGTTATTTCGTTAGCTTTCAGTGGCCGCGAAGATCACTCGATTCCGAGGTCTGAGTCAAAAGTTATGGTCGATTTAGTATCTGCTGCCAGAAATCTGATGAGAATAATCTGTCTGGTTATTTCCTAAAATATGAAAGGGAATTTGGTAGAATATGAAAGTTCACCCTTCTAGGTTATTGTAGGTAATTCGATAACCTTTTCAGATTGATAAAGAACGATCAATTCGGAGTTACCTATTAAAAGTTATGGTCATTTTAGTTTTGCTGTTCAATTGTGTAGGCAGGTTCTGTACTGAAAGTTCAGACAATGGTTAGCCTAATATGTTGGCCGAATTGGTTTATCGTGTCAACTAGAGTATTGTAGATTATTCAGTTAAGAATCTACAGAAATTGGGTTTACCTCTTTTTGACTTCCAGTTCATGAGTTATGTCATTTACCGTGCTGCTGTCCAGAATCAGTAAATGGCAGGAAACATTGTTTTTCGGTTTCAGCTTTATAAACTCGTTTTGAGTCGTCAAGTAGCGATGTAGAATGCCGATTAGTAGCGCTGGGAATATTATGTCCTTATTGAAGTTATTTTACTTGTTTAGGAGGTGAAGCCTCAGGTTTAGGAGTATCATCTTTGCCGCTAACGCGCCGCATCGTGGAAGGCAAGTAAATGTAGCGGTTGTGCTACGGTTTAACTCGTGGTTCTTACTACTTGCACTATGTATGATTGACGTAATGTTGAACGATATGCCATGGTTACATGTTTTCTAAGTATGAATGTGGTAGCAAGATATTAATCAATTGCTATGTTTGGATGAGTTTGGGTAGTATCGTGGTAATTTGCTTAATGAGCCAAATGCGAATATGAAAATAAACTCAAGGTGGACATATTGATAATTCCTTGTGGTTTTATTCATGATGATCTTGTTGTGGTCTATGTGGTAGAGTTCCTTTAGATCGATTGATTTTGATCTTGGTGAATCGAGTGTGGGTTATGTGGTAATGGTCTTATGACACAATGGTATGGTGCTTAATGAGACACATGTGGATTATGAGAAATATTCATGATGAGTATGTTGTTGACCTTCGTGGTTAAATTCTTGTGGTTTATGATTATCATATCATTCATGACATATCATGACATTTGCATTGTGGATGTCGCGCTTTTAGCCGCATCAGACGTGCAGTACAACATCGTGCATTGTCAGTAAGACGATGCATACCTTTACCTTGTTGGGTAAAGGTGCAGTGGAGCATAGCATACATATGCAATGCATTGTGGAAAGATCATTTGCATACTCATGCAAGATATTGAGGTGAAGTTATTTTGCAAACAAACGCAACTTCATAGTTGCAACGTGGAAATTGACTCATGAGAGTCTCTTGTGGTACGTGTAATGTGGTTGTGGTTGTGGAATAGGGTTCATCCCTTGTGGTATGGTAGAGGTTGTGATTGTGGCATGAGATTCTTCTCTCTTGTGGTAATTGTTGATAGCATTGTGGATGCGAGAAATAGTAAAGTTATGAGGTAAAACATGTTAATACCTTATTGTCATTGGTAGTGGTAGTGGTGATTAATATGAAGCAGTTGATCAAGATTCAATTGTTAATATTTTACTATCATTGGTAGTAATTATGGTTGAGGCTATAATTATGATCATTATGGGGATTGGATATTGATGCTTAATATCTCTGTAGTTTAATTAGCTTGTAAATGAATGTGGATTCACATTATGGATGTGGACATATGGATATTTTAATGATGTTGTGTATTTGTTTGTAGAGTGAATAGCTGTTAAGCAGTTTGCTTGCTGAGATTTTTATCTCACTCTTGTTGTTTCTTCCCCTTTCGGTGATTGTTGAGCATTCATGGGATGGGTAGAGCGGCACCACAAGAATGCACTTGGTTCATCAACTCATGTAGTAATAAAGTCAATGAAATTCTAGCCAAACGCTTAAATATTTGTGGATGATTATGTTATTTAATAAGGATGGACTTGTGAACCATTCTTTGATTAACTGATAGAGGTAGTTTAATTAATGAACTTGTTACCGTTATCTTTGTTCCCTTAGTTGTTTATGCTTCCGCTTAATACTTCTTGTTTAGAGATGTTGCGAAATAAGTTATAATTGAAATTATTGGCTAGTCAGAGAGTGGTTTAGTAGCATTCCAGGTATTGTGGGTCCTGGGGTGTTACTGATTGGTATCGAGCGGGCTTTAGGTCCGTGGTAATTAAAAATATTAAATTGACACACCGGTGCAGATAGGATGGGATGGGTCAAGCATTGCATGCATGCTTTGACATGTTATATTGATTATTCATGCTATGAGATAATCTTGTATGTTTATGTGTTGTTTCTATGACTGCTATGAGTGAGGATAGTCAATGATAAGAGGTGGGGTTTGCGTCGTTGCCTTGGGCATTGCCGCTTATACCCCAACCGTGGTACGGATATTGATGCGATTACCTCGGGTAACTTAGTTGCGGATGTCATGGGTAAGTTTCTTAGAAAAGTGTTATCCTCCTTGAATTGATGTTGGCGATTCTTGGCCTATTGCGATTAATGATTTTCTCTCGGGTTAGCCGCTTATTGCGGTTGTTGGGTGTCACTAGGCCTCCAATTGTTCTTGAGGCCAAGTATTGTTTCTTTTCGATTGATGGGATGTTTGACCGCCGTGAGCAAGTGCTTTTGGAGAGATTGGTATTTTCCGTGTTGTTCCATCTTTCTTGCTGGAAAACATGACTCTTGTATTTCGTTTGTTATTTTGAGAGAGAATCAAAGCTTTATGTGAGAAGTTCATTAACTCGTGGAAGCATTGGCTCTATGCATTTCTTCTGAGTTATTTCGACTTTTGAAGTTTGATTTCTCCCTAGAAGGGAGTGTTAAAATCCCTTTATGATGTTTTGTTGTGTTTAAGTAGTAGGTGGCAATTATGTAAATAATTGGTAGATTGTGAATTATCAAGTCGAAAAGTTAGTGTGGTACATCATTAATTTCTACTATCATCTTTAGAAGTGAAGTCGATTAATATGATGTTGTCCTGTTGTAGTATCTTGAAGATTTGTGGCTAAGAATTTAGCGATACATGTGTAGAACTCATGCATTTATCAAAGAATATGAAAAACAATTGTTTTGATTATTGTAGTTGTTTAATTTTCCCAACTTGTTGGATAGATTGGATTGATTGATCTTAAGTAATTAATCTGACCATTCGGGATGGTCAAGTAAGGAGGTGTTGGAATATTGCCTTAATAAGATTAACCTTTAATATGTTCTCTCTTTACATACTTGATGAGCATGTACAACTGTTAAAGTTATGCAACTTTTACCACGCTAAATTGTTGAAATATGTATAAAGAAATGGATGAAGGTTGATGTATTGACTTGTGGAATCTGGTCTTATAAAGTCGGTATTGTTGATGTTTAAAGTTATTTTATTTTAATATCTTAACATAAGGTGGAGTATTGAATCATGGTTTTATTTGTCTTTGAGATTGCAAATTAGAGATAGGATCATTAATGCTATGTTGATGAAAAATTAATAATCAATTATTGACAGCAATGGCTAGAGTGTAATTACTTTTTGCTAAACTAGAGTTGAGCATCAGTACGAGATAAATGTATGAAATCTAATAAGAGATTCATACTAGCATGTTTTGTGAGGTTGTTATGTTCTAATATCAGCTTGTTAAAGAGTTTGTTTTAATATGATGGCTTATGCACTAGGTTTAACTAGATTAAGTAGTTGGAATCTTATTTGGATAATAAGAACATGATGAAGTGATTTATGGTGTTCCTTTTGGAAAAAAATATGAAGGAGTGGGATGATATGCTGATTTTTTTTTTTTTGCAAAGAATGTTTTATCTTGTTGTGAATTCAATCGATAGCATGTAGTTGTGATTATGGTGTTGAATGTTTTAAAAATAAAGGAATTTGTTAATTCCATAATACTAATTGAAATGAAGGGTGTGAGATTTACGGTTTGAAATCTTTTTGTACCTTATGACTTGTGTGATAGCCGAGGTTGCTTTGAGTAAAGCGACATGTTGAATGATCTTTTTGGTTTTTCATCTGAATCTCGTGTTGTGGTCTTCAAGCATCCTTTGTTGGAATTGGCGGGATGCTGTTATAAAAGAAAAATTGCTTCTTATTGAAAGGAAAAGTTGTACTATAAGTATTTGAGGTACAGTTGATCTTATCTTGTGTTTTTCCAACCTCTTTGCTATTTGTTAATCTTTTGGTCTTTTGGCTATTGAGATGACAACCATTTTTCTGTATGCTGAAATTTATTTCTTCTTACCTCTTCTTCTAAGAACATGGTAGTTGTTGTGGGATGCGAAGCCTTTTGTTGAGTGATGACGACTTATTTGTGGTAGTCTAGTGATGTTTTTGTGGGAGCCTTAAATATCTCGATGTTTAAGATACAATGGATAATATATTATTTCCATGGAATAATCCTTGAGAAGGATATGTTTTAAATAGAATGTTTATCTTGGAGCCAAGCGATTCATTGATGTTAAGAAATGAGTGTTTGTTAATTGGGAAATTATTGTTATGTCAAGTAGTGCGATGCTCTCTTGATTCTTGTTTATCTTTGTGTGTTTATGGCAGAGACCATTTGCAAATTTAGTTGACTTATGTTGAGGCGTAGTCTTTTCCAGATAAAAAAAAAATTGATTGTTTTGATCTGTCGAGTGATTTTTTTCACTCTTAGCTTACGTGGTGTGGTTCTCCAATTGTCTACTTGATGAGTAGAAATATTTTGTGGTGAATCCTTTGTTTTGGATCGTGGTCCTTTGAAGGAAAGCTGGTTGCTAGTGTGATGCTTGAGAGTTCTTTACTCTTCGTTGTTGGGTTATATTTGTATAATATATCGTTGTGCTTCTAGTAGAATTATGTGAGTGGAATTGGTGATCAAATTCTTGAGAATGGGTATAGTGTGTTATCCTGAGTATATCTAATAAGAGGAAAGTGTTTTAAGAAAGAGGATGGTTTTAGAAAGTGGTCTTAATAGTTATTATGGAAATTTTGCCAAAATGGCGGGACACATTGGTGCTGGGGCCGACCAAAAGAGTTATGCGGATGTTCGCGCGAGAGTTGGTGTTTGCGGTGGGTAGCCTTGTGCTCCTTCGGTGTCTCCAACCAAGGGTATTGTTCGCTTTGGTACCACCGAAGCTTAGCCCGCGGTACCTCGGTCCTTTTCAAAGGTTTGCTCGGGTGGGTAGTTTGGCTTATCGCTTGGAGTGCCAAACTCATTGAGTGGTGTGCACAATGTTTTCCTTGTGTCTATGCTTGAGAAATACTTATGGATCCAGAACATAAAATTGACTGGGACAGTCACGGTGGAGCAGATCTCACCGTGGAGAGTCGGCCGATTCAGATCTTGGATACGTCTGAGCGGGTCTTGAGGAATAAGACCATCAAGTATGTGAAGGTCCTTTGGACGAATCGATCGGAGAGAGAGGCTTCGTGGGAGCTGGAGGATCTTTTTGAAAGAAGTACCCGAGTTCTTCGAGGTCGGTGAGTACACCTAGTTTGGGTTCTTCATTTCGCTTGTGGTTCAGAGAATTGGATTCGAGGGCGAATCCTTTTAAGGTGGGAAGAATGTAATATTCCAGAAGTGTGAGAAGTCAAGAAACGGATTAATTAAAATTAATCGGTAGAGAATAATTTTAATCGGGAAGGTTTTTTTAGTTTCGTCAAATCCAGCGAGAGAGGGCTTTTCTGCGCTTTTCCGCTACTTTGGGGCTGGGCCTTGGCCCATCTAGTGTGGCCGGCCAAGGGAGGGAGGCCACCCTCCCCAAACCCTAGCCGCCCCCTCCCTCTCCCCTTTCCTCCTCCCACTTGGCAGCCGCCCCTACTCCCCTTCCTCCCCTCTTTGGCGAATCCTCTTTCCCCTTGCACCTCCCTCTCCCAAGGTGCTGCCTCTGCACCTCCCCTCATCCAAGGTGCTGTCCATTGCGCAAGAAGGAAGAAGGAGAGGAAGAGAAGAAGGAGAAGAAGGAGAAGAAGGAGAAGAAGGAGAAGAAGTTTTGCGTGGGGTTTGGTTCAGCGATTTCTAGTGGTTCTACAAGGGTAACGAGATGCTTTTCCGCTGTTTGATCCTTAGTAGATGCGAATTTGATTAGAATTGTCGGTTAATTGTTGGGCTGCAGAAGATGCAGTTCTGTCCAGAACCTTGCGTGAGTATTTTCGTGTATTTAGAGTCTGAATTTTAAGTTTCCATCTCCTAGAGATATGTGGGTTATTTCGTTAGCTTTCAGTGGCGCGAAGATCACTCGATTCCGAGGTCTGAGTCAAAAGTTATGGTCGATTTAGTATCTGCTGCCAGAAATCTGACGAGAATAATCTGTCTGGTTATTTCCTAAAATATGAAAGGGAATTTGGTAGAATCTGAAAGTTCACCCTTCTAGGTTATTGTAGGTAATTCGATAACCTTTTCAGATTGATAAAGAACGATCAATTCGGAGTTACCTATTAAAAGTTATGGTCATTTTAGTTTTGCTGTTCAATTGTGTAGGCAGGTTCTGTACTGAAAGTTCAGACAATGGTTAGCCTAATATGTTGGCCGAATTGGTTTATCGTGTCAACTAGAGTATTGTAGATTATTCAGTTAAGAATCTACAGAAATTGGGTTTACCTCTTTTTGACTTCCAGTTCATGAGTTATGTCATTTACCGTGCTGCTGTCCAGAATCAGTAAATGGCAGGAAACATTGTTTTTCGGTTTCAGCTTTATAAACTCGTTTTGAGTCGTCAAGTAAGCGATGTAGAATGCCGATTAGTAGCGCTGGGAATATTATGTCCTTATTGAAGTTATTTTACTTGTTTAGGAGGTGAAGCCTCAGGTTTAGGAGTATCATCTTTGCCGCTAACGCGTCGCATCGTGGAAGGCAAGTAAATGTAGCGGTTGTGCTACGGTTTAACTCGTGGTTCTTACTACTTGCACTATGTATGATTGACGTAATGTTGAACGATATGCCATGGTTACATGTTTTCTAAGTATGAATGTGGTAGCAAGATATTAATCAATTGCTATGTTTGGATGAGTTTGGGTAGTATCGTGGTAATTTGCTTAATGAGCCAAATGCGAATATGAAAATAAACTCAAGGTGGACATATTGATAATTCCTTGTGGTTTTATTCATGATGATCTTGTTGTGGTCTATGTGGTAGAGTTCCCTTTAGATCGATTGATTTTGATCTTGGTGAATCGAGTGTGGGTTATGTGGTAATGGTCTTATGACACAATGGTATGGTGCTTAATGAGACACATGTGGATTATGAGAAATATTCATGATGAGTATGTTGTTGACCTTCGTGGTTAAATTCTTGTGGTTTATGATTATCATATCATTCATGACATATCATGACATTTGCATTGTGGATGTCGCCGCTTTTAGCCGCGATCGTGCACGGTACAACATCGTGCATTGTCAGAAAGACGATGCATACCTTTACCTTGTTGGGTAAAGGTGCAGTGGAGCATAGCATACATATGCAATGCATTGTGGAAAGATCATTTGCATACTCATGCAAGATATTGAGGTGAAGTTATTTTGCAAACAAACGCAACTTCATAGTTGCAATGTGGAAATTGACTCATGAGAGTCTCTTGTGGTACGTGTAATGTGGTTGTGGTTGTGGAATAGGTTCATCCCTTGTGGTATGGTAGAGGTTGTGATTGTGGCATGAGATTCTTCTCTCTTGTGGTAATTGTTGATAGCAATTGTGGATGCGAGAAATAGTAAAGTTATGAGGTAAAACATGTTAATACCTTATTGTCATTGGTAGTGGTAGTGGTGATTAATATGAAGCAGCTTGATCAAGATTCAATTGTTAATATTTTACTATCATTGGTAGTAATTATGGTTGAGGCTATAATTATGATCATTATGGGGATTGGATATTGATGCTTAATATCTCTGTAGTTTAATTAGCTTGTAAATGAATGTGGATTCACATTATGGATGTGGACATATGGATATTTTAATGATGTTGTGTATTTGTTTGTAGGTGAATAGCTCGTTAAGCAGTTTGCTTCTTTGAGATTTTTATCTCACTCTTGTTGTTTCTTCCCCTTCGGTGATTGTTGAGCATTCATGGGATGGGTAGAGCGGCACCACAAGAATGCACTTGGTTCATCAACTCATGTAGTAATAAAGTCAATGAAATTCTAGCCAAACGCTTAAATATTTGTGGATGATTATGTTATTTAATAAGGATGGACTTGTGAACCATTCTTTGATTAATCTGATAGAGGTAGTTTAATTAATGAACTTGTTACCGTTATCTTTGTTCCCTTAGTTGTTTATGCTTCCGCTTAATACTTCTTGTTTAGAGATGTTGCCGAAATAAGTTATAATTGAAATTATTGGCTAGCTGTAGAGTGGTTTAGTAGCATTCCAGGGTATTGTGGGTCCTGGGGTGTTACAGCCACTTCCTTCAACCAGAATGCGCACTTGCTGAACTTCGCATACAGTTGGTGCTCACGAAGTTTGCCCAACACAAGCCTCAGATGCCCAGCGTGTTCCTCATCGTTCTTGGAGTAGATAAGAATATCATCGATGAAGACCACCACAAACTTATCCAAATACTCCATAAACACCGAATTCATGAGATTCATGAACAAGGCAGGAGCATTGGTTAAGCCGAATGACATGACGGTATACTCGTACAAGCCATAACGAGTAGAGAAAGCCGTCTTGGGAATATCCTCCGGTCGAATCCGAACTTGATGATATCCCACTATCAAATCAATCTTAGAGAAGACTCGAGCTCCAGTCAATTGATCGAAGAGATCGTCGATACGGGGCAGAGGATACTTGTTCTTTACCGTTACTTCATTGAGTGGACGGTAATCCACGCACATGCGTAGAGTGTTGTCCTTCTTCTTTACAAAGATTGCAGGACAACCCCACGGGGATGAGCTGGGACGGATGAAGCCCTTCTCCTGAAGCTCCCCCAGTTGCTTCTTTAACTCCACCAACTCGTTTGGAGCCATCCGGTAGTGGCTCTTTGAAATCGGAGCAGTACCGGGAACCAACTCAATGGCGAACTCGAGGTCACGGACTGGCGGCATCCCAGGGAGATCTTCGGGGAAGACATCAGCGAAGTCACATACCGTAGGGACTTCACTAATATCTGGAGCTAGCCTCGCTTCGAGCACGAAGATATGCGGACCTTGCAGCTTCGGCGAAAAGCGAACCTTCTCGCCAGAAGGACTGGTGAGGTAGATGAGCCTCCGGGCACAATCGATTTGTCCCATGTGCTGAGACAACCAATCCATGCCCAGAATTACATCTAAGCTCGTTGAATGGAGGAGGATGAGGTTTGCTAAGAACCCTACTCCCTCTATCTCAACAGGGACATCCCGACACTCAAGCTCAGCTCTCAACTCCGAACCGGGAGAGCGAATGAGCAGCGGGACCAACAAAGGAGCAAACCGAAGCTCGCCAACAGCAGCAAATGATTCAGAAACAAATGAATGAGATGCTCCTGAATCAAACAAAATAGTAGCAGGATGAGAGTTAACCGAAAGCGTACCCAACACGACGTCAGGCGCCTCCTGTGCCTCCTCCGCGGAGATGAGGTTGACACGGCCACTACCCACGCCTTGGGTAGCGGGGACAACCTTCTGATCCTGGGAAGGACCACCTCCATGCCCGCATCCTCCATTAGGACGAGGGGCTGCTCCCATCTTCTTAGGGCATTGGTTCGCATAATGCCCCTTCTGGCTGCAGGAAAAGCAAGTGACCCCGGCAGCCGGATTGCGGGGGCCACTCGGCTGACTCGCAGTGCGTGGATCGGGACACGGCCTGCGGAGGGCGAGGGGCTGGTGCCGACGGCCTCGACGGTGGTAAGGCCAAGGAACGGGCCCCTGGTGTAGGTCCAACACGAGGACGGGAAGGCCGCTGTGCATGCATCGCTGGGCCTCCCACTTGCGCTTGAGGGACTCGCCTAGCGCCGCCTTGTGCTCAACAACAATGGCCTTGTCCACCAAGGTCCGAAAGTCGGCAAAGTCCACAATGGATAGCTTGTCTTGCATCTCCTCGCACAAGCCCTCCATGAACTTCTCTGCTGGCCTCATCGGTGGCCACCTCGGATGGAGCATAACGAGCCAAGTGGTTGAACTCGTAAAGGTACTCCATCACCGACTTACGCCCTTGCTTGAGCGCGAAATTCCTTCTTCTTGACTTCATCAAGCCGGCAGGATGTGAGCTCGACGAACGCAGATCCGGAACTCCTCCGAGAGACGGTGTGGCGGCGGGCTGCATGGCCAAGAAGTTCTCCCACCAAGAGAGTGCTGCCCTGCGGTGATGGGAGGCAAAGAGTGCCTTGTCCTGGTCCCGCACTGGCAACGCCGAGCTTCGCTCAACTTTCGACGCAGCCGGTCTTACGCGTCAGTGGGTCCTCGATCTAGAAAATGTGGGGGGCTGAGTGCGAAGAAACTCAGCAAGGCCCCCACGAGGCTGATGTCCACCCGCTTGCCCGGATCCTGAGGCACCGGCAAGGGCGGAGGTGTTGCGCACAATAACATCCAGCAGGACCCTCTTGTCCTCTGAACGGTTGCGCTCGATCTGTAGAAGAACCTCAGCCATGGAAAGAGGAGGCGGGAGCTCCTCATCCAAACCAGGCTGCTGACCACGGCCGCTACGAGTACCTCCAGCCATCCTGGGATACGGAAATTCGGGTTAGCAACAAAACCTTAAATCTAGAAGTTGATGAAAATGAAAAGCCAAAAATAACAAGCATAAAAACTTTAAATGCTTCCAAAGAGGCTCCAAAACAACAAGGAGAACACCAAACCAAATCTCAACTCCTCGATGCCATTAACCCGTATTGAATAAACGAGCAATGGGTGGAGAAGATAAAATTTCAGCACCCTACATCAAGTCTAACACTACTCAAGAGCGATGTTTAACCAGCGAAATAAGTGTTAGATACTTAGTTAACTAGTATCACATCTTACCCCTTTATTCCCACAAGTTTTAGTTGATTAACCTCTCATTTTCTACCCTATTTAGGACCTTTGAGCTTGCTGTCCGGAAATTGACGCTTGCTGTCCAGATTTTGCATCCAAGCTTCTAAGCCGAAATCTTCAACTTCCGAAGCTTCAAAACCTTGTAGAGGGCAACTAACACTTCAATTTGCCAAACTCAATGGTTCCCAAAACCCAATTAATCGATAACGACTATCTTTGGAGGGAAGGAGAGGAAAACAACTTTCAAAACTCAAATTAGAGCAAGATGAGAGAAGAAAGCTAAGATAGATAAGGAACAAAATATGAGAATTTACTTAAGATTTCATAATGCATTTGATACTTTGAAATTAAGTTTTCCAAAATATCCTAAAGACGACCAAGCTTGGGTTACTACGGTCGGAATGGCTCTGATACCAACTTTGTGAGGACCCCGGTTTATTTGGCTTGTAATGCTTAACCATCCACTTGGTCGTAACATTACAAATCAAATAAACCAAGCCTCGAGATATGTATACTTCCCAGAAATGCAGTATACACACCTCGGTACAAAATCATGCATCAATTCCATTCATTCACATAGAACCGAAGCACAACACAAAATCAAAGACATACATAACATAAAGAGTTATTACAAAAGAGAGGCCGACCGGCCAAATGACATACAACTAAACAAGTAAACAGCGGAAGCAAAAGAGCCATAAGATGGCGATAAACAAAAGCCAATCAGTGTGCCTTTACCCACAAGGCAACCAACCGGGCCGCCAGGCTAGTCGTCCCAAACACTACCGCAACACAACTCACAAAAGTGAGGCCCTTGGGGCTCACCTTCTTCCTCTGCAACAAAACAATTAAGCATAGCATCTGAGTACAAAAATTGTTTTTGTACTCGCAAGACTGACGTGTAAGATAACAGAACTATAATTAGCTACATGCAAGCTTTGTTTAAGTGGAGGAGGCTCTGGACTTATTTTCAGCATAAAGCAAGTTTTATTTGCAATAAAGTAATACATTTGAAAGCAAGTTTGCAATTAATTTCTATTGTTCAAATAAAAGTGAGACGAGTATAACAATAGATAGAGAACAACAATGTCCTAGAAGTGACTAACCCAATAGTCACCACAACAATAGCATGAAGTACCCCTTCATACCACCCATGTCAAGTTTTAGTTTTTTAAAAGGTTGTAGTCTAGTTCTTGCACGACCTTACCAAGCATGTCCATAACCTAGGACGAGGCTATTCGAATAGTTTTAACCCTGCAGGGGTGTACCAATGTACCCACACGATAGACCGCCTTTCCACCAGCCACGGTTAGCATACTTCCTTTGGTATGCGGGCACGGCTAAGTCTAACAAGACGCTTTCCAATGGACGATGCTAATTAAGAGCCGCAACCCACGGGAGAAGGACACATTGGACAGCCTAACCGGTCTGCTAATGCTCCCCTCACACACACACACACGCACACACACCCACTGACCAGCTCATAATTAACACCTCCCAAAGTACTTAGTCAAGAGAGGTCTCATATCCCTCTCGTGTGGTTAGCACGCAATAAGCGCTTGGCTTAGTGACACAAGTAACTCGGTCCTTGGGGACTTAGGCACCATTCCAATCACACCCAACAGATCACACCAACATACCATTGTGCCCAAGTCAAGATATAGTTTTTGTTTTCAGTTTTTGATTTGTAAATCAATAAAACACAAGGATTGGACATAATGGAATAATATAAGTATTTGTGTGATCAAGACCATCGACTAAGTTGATGATCGCCCAATACTACCGATAACTAGGCATGGCTAAGCAATATTTATTCGAAATCTACTAACTCACAAGAGCTCATCCAACGAACTCTAATCACAGCAAATAACCTAGGCTCAAGTAGTAAAAGGTAATTATTTACCTACAGATTATGCAACTAGCATACTAACTAATCAATTTAACAACAAAATAGCAATGCATACATAGAAGTTAAACAAAATATTAGACTTAAAAAGTAATGGGATTGGATGGGAAATGATCAAATTGCTTGCCTGGCTGCTGTTGCTCACTATGCTGCAGAGGATCACTCTCAAGGACAGCACAATCGTCGGAACCTACCGAAAGAGCGAAAAAGAACCGATAAGAACAAAGAAAACGAAAAAGACTCTAAAACCAAAATGCTCCAAATGCTCTGAAAATTTTACAGCAGCAAGAGCATGATTTATAACAAATTTAGAAACAAGAACCAACTGATTTGGACTTTTATTGCAAAAGATATGATCAAAACAATTTGGTTCGGCTGAAAAAAATGCAATCTGTTACTATTCACATAATTAAATTGTTTGGTGAAAATTTCTAGAAAGGTGGGGTAGCTGAAATTTTTATGGTAGGTAGCTACTGACATCTTAAGGCTAACACAAGTGGTCTCACCTCAATTAGAGTTAAAATGATTTAGTTATGATTTTTCTAAGTTATAAATCTAAGGCATGTTTAATTTCGGGATTAAAGACTCATCAGAAACCTAAACTATGCTAAAGTACTTTAACAGATGCAATTATAGAACTTTAGTTTGTTAAATTTGGAACTACAGAGGAAAAGATATGCATTTATGAAGTTTAAAACAATTAATAAGTGCAAACAAAAGCTCTCGCGAACTAAATCTGAAAAATCAACGAAAACTGGGGAGGTCGTGGGCCGTTGATCGAAGATCGCACGGCTCACGAGCTCAGATGCCCAAAACCCACACGAGCACCTGGGCGCAAAGACCTCATCGCGCCTAGGGGAGGTCTTAGCCGTTAGATCTAGACTTGACGGTCTGGATCTAACGAGGAGGTCCTAGACGGCAAGATCTAGCGAGGAGGTCTAAGCCGTAGATCTTGAATCCAACGGCTACGACCAGTGCATGCACAGCGCACACGGAGGAGGTCCTCGCGCCTAAAGGTGGTCGGGATCGTTAGATCAAGATCTGACGGTCCTGACCTCCTTAGGAGGTCCTAGGGTTAAATCTACGGAGGGAGGTCTTAGCCGTTAGATCTAGATCTAACGGTTTAGACCTGAGGATGAGGACCTAAAGCTACAGATCTAAAGGAGGTCCTAGACGGTCACGATATCCAGGGGGAGGTCTTGAACGGCTAAGATGAAAACGAGGGAGGTCGGGACGGCTAGGATCTCACCGAGGAGGTCATGCATGGCCATGATCTTCGCGGAGAGGTCCTATGAGACAGGTGTTTAATAGAGAGAGGTCTGGACGGTTCAGATCTCCGCGAGGAGGTCCTGAACGGTCCAGATCTGAGCGGAGGGAGGTCTTGCGGCCTTCTTCACAAAGGACCAGAGGTGGTCTTTTTGTAAAGAGGACCCCAAAGGTAGTTTTGAAGGTTCTCTTTACAAAAGACCAGGGGTGGTCTTTTGCAAAGAGGACCTCGGTGCGGTGGCTCAGGGGTGGCTTTTTATAAAACGACTAAGGGAGGTCTTTTCGCACAGAGGGCCTCAAGGAGGTCTTTTGTGGAAACACGGAGGTGGTCTTATACGGCTAAGATTTAACAGGGGTGGTCCTGGACGGCTAGGATCACCACCAAGGGGAGGTCCAGAGACTTAGGATTTTTTCGAAAAGATCCTAAGGCCCAGATCTAAACTTGAAGAGGTCGTGAACGGCTAAGATCAGCCCGAGGAGGTCCTAGAGTGGTTTTAATGGCGCAGGACCCCCAGACAATGACAAAAAGGTGGCGGCTAAGACAAATTAAAAGCATCTAATGATTAACTATAAATGAATCCAACAGGAGCACTTAAAGACTTCCGGACTTTAATTCTAAACCAATGGCCCACACGTCAGTGACTCCACGACACAGATTAAGACACCATTAATGCACCAAATGATAAGCAATGATTTGAGCATTAAAGTTGTCCGAAGAATATGATTTAAAACGGAGGTTTTGATCGACAAAACGAAAGCGTGTTCCACGACTTGCCGCATGGCGTGGTGTAACACCCCACCCGAAGGACCCGAATGCTACTAACTAGACAATCTTAATAAATTTGTGAGAACCTCCATTGTAAAGTTAATTACACGAAGGTTCCAACACACGACTAATCAAATATTAACTAAAATTTTCATCCAAAGACATCAAAAGATAATCAAAGACATGCTAAGTATTTAATATAACTAGAGAGATATGAAGTTCCACTACTCATCATTATTATATTTAATCCATTGCATGAGACAAAACATAATAATCTTTGCATTTACTAAAATCAATCACGTTCTGAAGATCATTCATCTTTATTTAGTTCGTGTGGCAGGTGTGTGACTAGCAGTCTACTTCCCCCCATGCATGTCGTTCTTGGCTCGGGTACCTAAAACAACAATAAAAGCAAGAGTGAGTCCATATACTCAGCAAGTACATAAAGAAACTATAACATCAGCATCCACGTAAAGGAGATCAACAATAGAGCATCTCATATGCAAATGCAATGCTCAAGGATCCTTTATCTTTAACTTTCTGTGTGCATTACACCGGTAATGCAGAGTATGCAACCGTCGCCACATACCCATGCCTGTGCGCGCACGCACAGGGACCAATTGCCCGTTACTCCGCAAGTAACGGGGACCTCAAGCCCACACTACACGAGTGTGGGGATCTCGGGCCTGTCACCTTCATGGCGGGAATCTCAAAGGAAACATACTTGGTCACCACATGACCAAGCCTCAATTTGATCTCAATATGCACATGCTCATCATTTAATCACCATCAAATTACCACAAGACAGTAACAACATATAACAATAGAGCATGGACATATATGACGCATCCACCAATCTTAAATCAACATCAAGCCAACAATCTCACTATGCTACTACATATCGAGAAGCACACAATCATGACCAATCAAACACAACCACGAATCAAACAATGCACTTGCCTCAACCGTGCGAAGGTGGATGTCGAGGATAAGGTACTGCTCCCGGAGCCAAACCCACACCTGGACATACAATTGAGACATGCTAAGGCTACCATATAAATCAAAACCATAAACACAAAATGAGCACATCGTCCACTAAACACGATCCCCAACTCTATTGCTAGCTGTCAGTTTTCTTTTCCAGAGAACAGCCCCCTTCGAAAACTCATAACTAAATGTACATAAATCCAAATGGATTGATCTTGGACAATCTGAAAAGGGTTATTGAATTCCCCTTCTAAACCTAGTTGGTGAGGTTCTCTGATTCGGTCCTTTACTAGCCCTACCAAACCAAACAACAGAGTATCAATTCTCGCGTCGGGTCTCTGGACAGCAACAATTCAATTATCATAACTTTTTCTACATTCGTCTAAATTTCATGATCTTTAGTTTTCCTGAAAGCTGGAAGGATTATCTACATTTTTCATTATGGTGAGCCCCTCTGATTTTTCCTCTAAACACACGCTTAAGTCGAAACACTAAAACCTGTCAGACCAACCACCATTCCACAGCACAGACTCCCTAAGAAAAAATCATAACTTTTGCTACAAAGGTCCAAATGATGTGATTCTTGTCGGAAATGAAAGGTAACGAGATAGCCTACAACTATATAGGAGATCCCAAGTTCTAATTCGGCACTTAACAATTTCTTATTTATTAAACAAGATGACTGCAGATTCTCGTCAGGATTCTGGACAGTAAACACTAAAAATAACATAACTTTTGACTCGAATGTCGGAATCAGATGTTCTTGGCGGCCACTGAAAGCTAAGAACATTATCCACAATTCTCTAGGAGACGAGCTTCCCAGATTCGGCTTCAAAAACACGAAAACAGCCACACAAGTTTCCGGACAGAATGCGATCTAAACCCGACTCGGCTTAAAAATCAAATTCGCGACTAATCGGAAGGGGGAAAGAGACATACCCTTGAAGAACCATTGATGGACATGTGAAACACCTACCCCAGGTCATGATCTCTCCTTTCCCCCTCTCCACTACTTCTCCTCCTTCTTCTTCTTGGCCGAGCACCACTTGGTGGATCCCTCCTTCTTCCTTCGCGAGGCCGGGCAGCACCAAGGGTGATCCTCGCCGGCAGTGGATGATCTCACCGGAGGAGGGAGCACAGGTGGAGGGAGGAGGCGCAAGAGGGCAGCCAAGGGAGGAGAAGGAGGTGGCGGCCACACGAGGGAAGAGGGGAAAGGGGTGAGGCGGCTAGGGTTTTGGGGGGAGAGTGGTGCCTCCCCCCTTTTTGGCCGGCCACCACAAGGCCTCATGGGCCGAGGCCCAAGGCCCAGGTTGTCAGTATTTTGCATAAATCCCCCTCTCTTTTCTGTTAAAATATTTTGCTAATTAGTCCTTCCCCTAATTTTTTATTATTCTTCATCAAACTTTCTTCCGAATCCATTTGGGGTATTACACGCTGACTGTTAAATTTACTAATCTCCGTTAGATTCTTCTCCCGAATCAAACTCTAATTAATCATTCTATTTGAATATTTGTTTTCTTCTGAATTCTATTCTGGTGTATTACACGTGGACCTCGTCGGCGGAAACCAAGAACACGGATGAGTCCCAAATAGGGAGGAGAACCTAAAGGTGCCAACAGCTATGGCTAGAGCGCACCCTACCGTGGTGTCGGAGATAACCGTCGGAGACCAAATGCGCCGAAAGCGAAACCGAAGAGGTCTAAGAGGATCGGGTTTTGGAACCAAGTACTCACGAGGATTGAAGAAGAACGGGAGTGGTCGCAGGAGCTCGGTGACGGTGGAGGTCGCCGAGGTGAAGAAGACGAAGCTCCGACCACGAACAAGAGCTCCACTTTGTCAACCTCTGTGAAGGTTTAAACAAAGCAAATTAAGGAGATTTGGAGGTGACCAAGAGAACAAAAGACAGCCAACAACTGCAATATTGAACCACTGGAGCTCGGAGGTCGCCTGGGAGCTCCAAAGCTCAACAATGGAGGCAAAGAGCTTTCGGGTGTTTTGAGCACAAGAGCAGAGAAAGAAGTGGGAGGTGCAAGAATGGATCCAAAGAAGCTTAAGGGAGAAGCTCGGGTTTCCTTTATAGCCGAGCGCTAAAATGAACCAGGGCCAAGCTTATGGGTGCACTGAGCTAGGGCACCCTCGACATGATGGGAGCAGGTGACAGAGAGACTTTTGAGCAAAAGGGCTGCCACACATTTAATGTTGGCAGCACATAGCCGTTTGTCAGCCCTAGAGTTGACAAGGCATCGCTCTCACCGCCATGCACAAAAATTGATAATGACCAGGCCCCACCAGTCAGTGAGAGAACCAGGGAGGACTGGTCAACAAGTGTAACGGTTGGAATCCGCACTGAGCTCCCACTAGGGAGGTCGTGACCTATTGGATTGAAATCTAAGGGCTCAGGTTTAGAACTATGTATTAGAGGTCCTAACACTTAGGGGAGGTCTGAGCCATAGATCTCAAGATGGACGGCCCATGATCACCCAAGTGCTAGGGGTGGTCATGGAGGGCTGAGGAGGTCGCCCCAGGGTGGTCTTTGGAAAAGGTGCAAAGGAGGTCCTAGGGGAGGTCCTCGAGGGTTGTCTTTGCAAATAGAACAGGAGGAGGTTGCGCGGGTAGGAGGTCTTTTACAAAGACCAGAGGAGGTCTTTGCAGTTGGATGCAGATCAGAGGGCTAAGAATGCCCGCGCATTGAGACGGGCTCGGGACAGCGCTAGGTGGTTGGACCGAGCCAGCTGGCTCGAGCCAGTCTCAGGTTCGCGCCCGAGGAACAGTGAAGACCCGAAGAGGTTTGGATTTTAGAGCTGAAGCTTTGGGAAATTAATTTAGGTATCAATTCAACTCTATAAATTGTGAAATTTTTCAGAGGGATCACATACCACCCCAAGAACTAAGGAAAAATATTTCCAGAAGATGATCAACATATTCGACAAAATTGTTTTTGGAGGATCAAGATTTGGATCAAGAGACTTGTGACTTTGTATTTCCATACTCTTGTACAACAATTGTTTAGCACACACAGGAAATACATGATGTAAGAAAAAGTTTTAATTTCTACTCATTTTCTTACATTTGAAACACCAGTACAGAATTTGGGATGTTACACCAAGTTATACTTAGAGATAATCTAACTCCCAAATGGTTACTCACTGAGGCCAAATCATACCTGACAATAACTCAACAATTTCTGCTATCCCATTAATTGGCACAACACTTAGGTTTCTCCACACCGCTACTCTCATTAACCTTCACCATCAAAACTCTTCTACACAATCTTACTAAGTATCCAAATACACTGTCATACCCTGTTTTAGTCGGGAAAGAAAGAATTTATTCGGGGAACTCCGGAAAGCTTAAAAACTCTCAGTTTTCGGAGTTTTTAGGGTCGTGGGCCTCTGGGAAGCCTTCCCACCCCTTGGCCGGCCATGGGCCTAGGCCCATGCGCCCCCGCCCCCTCTAAACCCAAACCAGCCCCTTTTCCTCCCCTTGGCCGAAACCCCCTCCCCTTTGGCCGCCACCCCTCCCTTCCTCCTCTCTTCCCCCTCATGCCCTGCCCCTAGGAGTCGCCCCAACCTCCATTGGTGCTGCTCCTGCTGGTTTGCCTCCCGAATCTTCCTTGGACCTTCTCCCGCTACCGGTTGCGCAAGGAGTGGAGGAGGACAGCAGCTCGCTTGGGGAAAAAGAGGTGAAAAGGAGGAAGAGTTTCTTCGCCAAGGATCCTTCCACCTACTCCCTGGTTGCAGCAAGGGGTAACGATGCCGATCCTCGTGGTTTGATTGTTGTTAGAAGAGATTTGGTTACGTTTTTGATTTAGCAGACCTGCTGAAATTAGAAGCTGTTTCTGTCCAGTACGTTGTAGAGAGTGTTTCGGTTATTTTTAGGCAGAATCTGAAGGTTTGGTCTCCTAGAGATATCTAGGTCTTGTTCTTACGTTTCAGTGGCCGCCGAGTTCACTCAAATCCGAGGTCCGAGTCAAAAGTTATGATAGAATTAGTCTTGACTGTCCAGAACCCTGACGAGATTCTGCAGTCAATTTGTAAATTGTATAAGAAATTGTTAATCACAGATTTTGAACTTGGTGTCTCCTAGAAAGTTGAAGTATTCCTGTCAGGTTTAGATGGCCACTGAGTTTACTTGATTCCGAGTTGTGAGTCAAAAGATATGTCTGTTTTAACAGTTGCTGCCAGAAACCTGACGTGATTAATCTGTCTGTATGTTTTCTATATTATGATAGAGAAGTTGGAAGAATCTGAAAGTTCACCCAACT
Source organism: Ampelocalamus luodianensis (assembly GCA_036346255.1). Lineage (NCBI taxonomy): Eukaryota > Viridiplantae > Streptophyta > Magnoliopsida > Poales > Poaceae > Ampelocalamus > Ampelocalamus luodianensis. Next base: position 40,898,281 of record CM070620.1, on the reverse strand, counting down.
AGGTTATTGTAGGTAATTCGATAACCTTTTCAGATTGGTAAAGAACGCTCAATTCGGAGTTGAAACATAGAAGTTATGATCAACTGATTATTTCTGCTGAATTTTGGTAGGCTGAATCTGTGCTGAATGTTCAAACAATTATTAGCCTATTAATTTGACCAAATTGGTTTGTCGCGTCAACTAGAGTTTTGTAGTTAGACCAGTTAAGAATCTACAGAAATTGGGTTTGCTATTTTTCGACTTCCAGGCTGTGAGTTATGTTAGTCCCGTGTTGCTGTCCAGGATTTTCTTATTGGACAGACTCCGCTGTTTTTCAGTTTATGCGATATAGGATTTAATTGACTCTAAGAGAAGTAAAATAGAACACCGACTAGTTGAGCTGGGTATCTTGTATACTTATTAAGTTATTTCGTTGGTTTAGGCGGAAACTGGTATAAGAGCGCCGTTGCGGATAACGCCGCAACGCGAAGGCAAGTACCATGTTAATTTGGATGTTTGTGTATTGTGGTTATTAGCATGAGTTGTTTTGGTAGCTTGTGAGACATGTGAAATGAATTATTCATACTTTGTTCAATACATTGAGTTCATGAGTAGAAGTGATGTGACGGTATATTTCATTTAATTGTTGCATGCATTCATTGACATTTGACGTCCACGGAGTGGATGAGAACCACCATCAATTTCAAGATGGTTGGATAAGACCCATTAATTCCAATATGGGCAATGTTGGACACCGTATGAAACGTTCTTCATACGGAAGTGGATCCCGCATTTTTGTTAAGATGCGGGCTTGAGTGATCACCGACGGTGTTCATTGGCTATACCGATATCTGCGTGTGTGCAGTCCATTTCCTTGATTTGAGCATTCATATCATGTATTCATAAGTAATCCATTGTGTTATGATCGAACCCAATGATGTTATGTTTGGTCTTCAATGAATGAATGTTTTCTTAATCATTGTACTTGCTGAGTCATGGACTCACTCTTGCTTTGTTTGTTTATTTCTAGGTGATCGTTGATGAAGTTCACTTGGGAGGAGTAGATGAACACTACTCGAATAATGCACTTCACATTAGACTCATTGCTATAAGAAATTATGATTCTCTTTTGTCATCTTTTGGTTTGTAATAAATAAATTTAGTCGTGGATGGTACCTTTATGATCAATGAGAACATAGACGAGAACTTTAAGTCATATGGTTATTTGTCATCTTAGCTCATTATCGTTGATTCATGTTTAGATCTTAGAATTGGATTTCATGACTAGTTTATGTTTACTTGTGAGTTTTTGTTGTGTGAAACCTCCGGTACCCTCGTATACAAAGGAGGTTCTGCGAAATTTAGGATTTGACTTAGGGTAGTTGCATTCGGGCTCGTCTTTGAGTTGGGGTGTTACTGATTGGTATCGAGCGGGCTTTAGGTCCGTGGTTAAAATAAATTATTAAATTGACACACTGTGTACTGATAGGTTGGGTTGGGCAATTCGTTGTTTCCGCAAATTTTCTTGTTGTTATGATTTATTTGTTGTGCAACCGTTGTTCGGATTTGGTCTTTGTTCGTTGTCTTGTCCTTAGATGGCGAGAGGTAGAGGCGTGGCGTCCCGCGATCCGTGGTCGCGATCGTGGGCGTGGTCCGTTGTTTACGCAACGTCCGAGAAGAGGCTGCTGGTGGGGTTAATGAGGAGGTTGCCTCGGTGCCCAACCACCGTGGAAGCTCAAGCTGCGCCGCCGCCGATGCTCGGCGGTGTCGGCGATTATTCGAAATCTTCAAAGGGAGAACGGCGGCGCGCGGCAGTGCGAGCGGCTTATCCTGCTGCTCTGTTGCTCTGCGCGATCGCCGATCTTCTGCTTTATGCCGCCATGGCAGTCCGTTGTTGCGCAGATTCCACCGAGACTAGGATGAGTCTTCGTGAGTGGATGGCGCCGGGTGACACGTTTGATGGGCGGTACCATTCAGCAGCAGATTGGCTCCGGTACATGGAGCGTCGATTCGAGCATTGAAATGAACTCGGCGCAAAGGGTTCGTTTGTGGCCTTTCAACTGAAGGTCAAGCCGATATCCGGTGGGAAGGGTTTCATGCGCTAGGACCCGGTCAGCGAGACCGATTACTTGGGAAGTTTTGTGGCACGATTGAGCCAAGTACTATCCGGATTCTTTTATTGAGAAGATGGAGCGGTCATTGCTAGTGTTGACCCAAGGCAATAGGTCGATGTCGAGTGCGAGATGGAGTTCAACAATGCACGCTTTGTACCATTGTGGCGGTGATGACTTGGAGAAGGCCAAGAGGTTTCGCGGGGTCTCCTTCAGAGTATCGTCGATCTTGGGAGCCTCGGTTTTGCGTGATTTCAAAGACCGTGGTTGAGCGAGCTAGAGGATAGAGCGAGAGAGAATTCTCCTTCGAGCATGCACGGTGGGGCACTACTACATTGGTGGTTACGGTGGTGGCCGAAGAGGAGTTTTGGTGGTGGAGGTGGGTCCTCTCGGCCTACTTCAAGAGGTTTGAGGAGCGCCCATCTCGTCCGGCTCAAAGAGGCGATCTTTTCTTGGCGCCACGTTTTCTTCTTCCACACCTCGATGCGCGCGATTCGAGTCAAGGTATGAAATGTTTTAAGTGTGGAGAGGGCATCGTGCGTCGAATGTTCTTTCGAGAGGACTTGTCGTCGGTGTGGTCGAGAGGCCACAAGCTTTACTGTTTGTGCGAGAATCCGCAAGTATCATCAAGTGGGAAGCGATTCAGCAGCGTCGTCCTCTAGTACTCCTCGGAGCTCGATTCGGACTCTGGTTGCACCTTTTGTGCCTGATTCTCTCGAGATGGGTTCCATCGGCGATTTCAGCTCTGCGCCTCCGACCGGGTTCTTCGGAACCTCGCTCCATCTGCTCGCCCTCGTTCTCACTGCTGCAGTTCTGCCCTCTCCTCTCGAGTGTTGGTGCGTCTTCGCTCCGACACCTTTGGGAGTCACGCCATGCCCACCCACGACACCGTGGGCATACGATGTGGTGACAGTACTTTATTAGTTGATTCACTTGAGGCTTTCGTTACTGTTTGATTCGGGGCTACTTATTCTTTTGTGTCCTTAGATTTTGTTAAAAGGGCGGGTTTGAGTGTGCAATCTATTTCGAATCCGTGGTGGTCGGTTCCCGGAGGTCTTATTTCTAGCTCTGATTTGTCTGGCTGTACTATCACTATAGAAGATGAGAATTTCATTGCCAATCTCATGGTGATTCAGATTATCACCTTTTGATGTTATTTTGGGTATGGATTGGCTATTCCTTTACCGTGCCAAGATTTGTTGTTTTGGAAGCGGTGACTTTGCGAGCTCCGTCGGAGAGGAATTAGTGTTTGAGGCGGTGCGCCGTTTGATTCCTGTGTGTGTTGGCTAGTCTGTTTCCTAGTCGTCGAGCCTCGAACATTGGGTTGCTTTGGTCTCTTAGCGAGAAGTCGAATCTCCGCCGTATTGAAGATATTACGGTGGTGAATGAATTTCTGACGTGTTTCTGTGGAGCTTCTGGTATGCCTCGAGCGTGAAGTGGAATTCGGATAGATCTTGTTCAGGGAACCCGACCTATTTCGATGTCTCCATACCGTTTGCACGACCATTCCGGAGGAGTTGAAAAAGCAATGGATGATTTGCTATCCAAAGGTATGATTCGGCGTAGTGTATCGCCGTGGGAGCTCTGTTACATTCACTAAGAAGAAGGACGGTAGTTGGCGTATGTGTGTGGACTACAGGGCTCTTAATCAAGCAAGCTGTAAAGAATAAATATCCGTTGCCCGTATTGAAGATCTCTTTGATCGGTTGAAGGAGCTAAAATATTTTCCAAGATTGACCTTGATCGAGTTATAATCGATTCGAGTTCGCGAGCAAGATATTGAGAAGACGACTTTCTCTACAAGGTATGGTCATTATGAGTATAAGGTTATGTCATTTGGACTAACTAATGCTCTGCATTTTCATGGAAGCCATGAATAGTATGTTGCACCCTTATCTTGATGATTTCGTCGTAGTATTTATTGACGACATCTTGATTTATTCCAAAGCGGAAGAGGACCATGCTCAACAATTGAGGTTGGTGCTGGAGACCTTGAGTGAACCAATTCTATGCCAAATTGAAGAAATGTGAATTCGGATTTACGAAGTTGGGTTTTAGGCCATGTAATCAATCAAGAGGGCATTTGCCGATCCAAGTAAGATTTCAACGATGGTGGAATGGAAGAGACCAACCAATGTAAAAGAAGTGAGGAGTTTTTAGGTTTGGTGGTTACTACTGGCGTTTCGTGGAGGGTTTCTCTACCATTGCTAGACCAATGTCTCGATTGACACGAGAAAGGTGTCAAGTTTGATGGACGGATGCGTGTGAGCGAAGTTTCGTACTTTGAAGGATAGATTGGTGACCGCTCCAATTCTCACCCTTCCGAACTGTGGAAGCGGTTCACTATTTATTGAATGCGTCTAGAGTTGGGTGGGTTGTGTACTTATGCGGGATGGTAAGGTGATTGCCTATGCGTCTCGGCGGTGAAGAAACATGAACATAACTATCCTACCCATGACCTAGAGCTTGCGGCAGTAGTCTTGGCTTTAAAGATCTGGCGCCATTATTTGTATGGCGAATCTTGTGACATTTTCACGATCACAAGAGTCCAAATACATCTTTACTCGAAAGATTTAAACACGAGGCGAGAGGAGATGGTTGGAGTTGATAAAGGACTATGATCTCACCATTCGGTATCATCCGGCAAGGCAAATGTTGTAGCCGATGCCCGAGTCGCAAGGCGACACCTCCTACCCTCGATTGTCTCATCGCTGATTTTGGCGTATGGATATATCTTTTGCTTTGCGGTACCGCCGAGACCGAGACCGGTTGCTTCTTGAGTCGACCATTCGTAACGCAGTGCGGAAGCACAACAAACATGATCAAATGCTCCAGCGTGTGAGGAAGCGCCTAGATGAAGGCAAGCAAGGCCATTTTGGTATAGATGATTACGGTACTTTGCGATTTAAAGGTCGCCTTTGTGTGCCACAGAGGCCTGATTAAAGATGAGATTCTAAAGGAAGCCCACTGTACTCAGATATCTGTACATCCAGGTGAGACCAAAATGTACAAAGATTTGAAGAAGAATTTACGGTGGAAGAGAATGAAAGTCGATATTGCGCGATATGTGGCCTCGTGTGGGATCTGCCAATGAGTTAAGTGAACATAAGCGGCGGCAGGATTGTTGCAACCTTTAGAGGTTCGGTGTGGCCATGGGATGACATCTCCATGGATTTTGTGGTTGGTTTACCTCGCACTCAGCGAGGAAGGATGCTATATGGGTGATAGTGGATCGGTTCGAGAAAGTCGCACATTTCATTCCTATTCGAACCACCATTCTGCGGCGATTTGGCTCCACTTTATGTGCGAGAGATAGTGCGGTTGCAGGGTGCCAAAGACTATTGTTTCCACCGAGATGCCAAATTTGTTTCCAAGTTTTGGGAGAGTTTGCGAGTGCTTTGGGCACGCAACTCCGTCTTAATATTGCATTCCACCCTCGCACGGATGGTCGATCTGAGCGTACAATTCAAACCTTAGAAGATATGCTCAGTGTTGTGTTTTATCTGGAAGGGTGGTTGGGAAGATCACCGGCTTTGGCGAGTTCGCCTATAATAATAGTTATCACTCCAGATTCGAGCTGCACCATTTGAAGTCCTTTATGGCGAAATGCAGATCTCCGTTGTGTTGGGATGCGATGGGAGAGAGGGCGGTTTGGGTCGAATGGGTACACAAAACCGTGGCTAGAGTGGCGAGTTAGAAAGAACTTGTTAGCTGCTCAGAGCCGCAGAAAAGCTACGCATGAGATGTCGAGGCGAGAATTGGAGTTCAATGTGGTGACGAGGTCCTTCGAGAGTATCGCCTACCAAAGGCGTAGTACGCGTTTGGTACTAAAGGGAAGCTTAGCCCAAGGTACATCGGACCGTTTGAGTTGTGGCGAGAGTTGGAAATTTGGCTTACCGTTTGGATCTTCCCGATTCTATGAGAGGATTCATAATGTGTTTCATGTGTCCATGTTGAGGAAGTTCTTATTTGACCACGAGCATGTAATTCCAATGGAGCCCTTAACCATTGAGCGGGACCTTACTTTTGAGTCCCGACCGGTGAAAATCTTGGAAGAGTCGAGCGGGTTTTGAGGAGCAAGACATTGAAGTATGTAAAGATCCTTTGGTCTCATCAAGCGAGAGAGAAGCCACTTGGGAATCGAGTCTGCATGCGCGAGCATATCGACCTATTTGTTCTTGTACGTGTTAAATCTTGTTTTCAATTCCTTAGACTTACGCTCTTGTGTCCGTTGCGTGAGTAGAATTCGGGTCGACTCATAAGGGGGTAGAATGTCATACCTGTTTTAGTCGGAAAGAAAGAATTTATTCGGGAACTCCGAAAGCTTAAAACTCTCGGTTTGGAGTTTTTAGGGTCGTGGGCCTCTCGGGAAGCCTTCCCACCCCTTGGCGGCCATGGGCCTAGGCCCATGCGCCCTCCCCTCTAAACCCTAACCAGCCCCCTTTTCCTCCCCCTTGGCCGAAACCCCCTCCCCTTTGGCGCCACCCCTCCCTTCCTCCTCTCTTCCCCTCATGCCCTGCCCCTAGGAGTCGCCCCAACCTCCATTGGTGCTGCTCCTGCTGGTTTGCCTCCCGAATCTTCCTTCGGACCTTCTCCCGCTACCGGTTGCGCAAGGAGTGGAGGAGGACAGCAGCTCGCTTGGGAAAAAGAGGTGAAAAGGAGGAAGAGTTTCTTCGCCAAGGATCCTTCCACCTACTCCTGGTTGCAGCAAGGGTAACGATGCGATCCTCGTGGTTTGATTGTTGTTAGAAGAGATTTGGTTACGTTTTTGATTTAGCAGACCTGCTGAAATTAGAAGCTGTTTCTGTCCAGTACGTTGTAGAGAGTGTTTCGGTTATTTTTAGGCAGAATCTGAAGGTTTGGTCTCCTAGAGATATCTAGGTCTTGTTCTTACGTTTCAGTGGCCGCCGAGTTCACTCAAATCCGAGGTCCGAGTCAAAAGTTATGATAGAATTAGTCTTGACTGTCCAGAACCCTGACGAGATTCTGCAGTCAATTTGTAAATTGTATAAGAAATTGTTAATCACAGATTTTGAACTTGGTGTCTCCTAGAAAGTTGAAGTATTCCTGTCAGGTTTAGATGGCCACTGAGTTTACTTGATTCCGAGTTGTGAGTCAAAAGATATGTCTGTTTTAACAGTTGCTGCCAGAAACCTGACGTGATTAATCTGTCTGTATGTTTTCTATATTATGATAGAGAAGTTGGAAGAATCTGAAAGTTCACCCAACTAGGTTATTGTAGGTAATTCGATAACCTTTTCAGATTGGTAAAGAACGCTCAATTCGGAGTTGAAACATAGAAGTTATGATCAACTGATTATTTCTGCTGAATTTTGGTAGGCTGAATCTGTGCTGAATGTTCAAACAATTATTAGCCTATTAATTTGACCAAATTGGTTTGTCGCGTCAACTAGAGTTTTGTAGTTAGACCAGTTAAGAATCTACAGAAATTGGGTTTGCTATTTTTCGACTTCCAGGCTGTGAGTTATGTTAGTCCCGTGTTGCTGTCCAGGATTTTCTTATTGGACAGACTCCGCTGTTTTTCAGTTTATGCGATATAGGATTTAATTGACTCTAAGAGAAGTAAAATAGAACACCGACTAGTTGAGCTGGGTATCTTGTATACTTATTAAGTTATTTCGTTGGTTTAGCGCGAAACCGGGTATAAGAGCGCTTCGTTGCGGATAACGCCGCAACGTGAAGGCAAGTACCATGTTAATTTGGATGTTTGTGTATTGTGGTTATTAGCATGAGTTGTTTTGGTAGCTTGTGAGACATGTGAAATGAATTATTCATACTTTGTTCAATACATTGAGTTCATGAGTAGAAGTGATGTGACGGTATATTTCATTTAATTGTTGCATGCATTCATTGACATTTGACGTCCACGGAGTGGATGAGAACCACCATCAATTTCAAGATGGTTGGATAAGACCCATTAATTCCAATATGGGCAATGTTGGACACCCGTATGAAACGTTCTTCATACGGAAGTGGATCCCGCATTTTTGTTAAGATGCGGGCTTGAGTGATCACCGACGGTGTTCACGGCTATACCGCGATATCTGCGTGTGTGCAGTCCATTTCCTTGATTTGAGCATTCATATCATGTATTCATAAGTAATCCATTGTGTTATGATCGAACCCAATGATGTTATGTTTGGTCTTCAATGAATGAATGTTTTCTTAATCATTGTACTTGCTGAGTCATGGACTCACTCTTGCTTTGTTTGTTTATTTCTAGGTGATCGTTGATGAAGTTCACTTGGGAGGGAGTAGATGAACACTACTCGAATAATGCACTTCACATTAGACTCATTGCTATAAGAAATTATGATTCTCTTTTGTCATCTTTTGGTTTGTAATAAATAAATTTAGTCGTGGATGGTACCTTTATGATCAATGAGAACATAGACGAGAACTTTAAGTCATATGGTTATTTGTCATCTTAGCTCATTATCGTTGATTCATGTTTAGATCTTAGAATTGGATTTCATGACTAGTTTATGTTTACTTGTGAGTTTTTGTTGTGTGAAACCTCCAGTACCCTCGTATACAAAGGAGGTTCTGCCGAAATTTAGGATTTCAGCTTAGGGTAGTTGCATTCCAGGCTCGTGCTGAGTTGGGGTGTTACATACACAATCTTACTAAGTATCCAATTGCGATACTCTAATAAATTTATCAAGAGTCCATACTTTCGATAATCCCAACATCCCAACATGGACAAATGTTACTGGATCATAATTCGTCATAGGTTCCACTAGTTGTAACACTAATCAATTTTATTTCATCGACAAACCTTCCATTTAAATATAACTCCCTCCAGGTATTATAGGTCAAAAACGAATTCACTATCTACTGCTCTTCAAATAGCTTGGTTCCCAAAATTTCACCACTATCATATACTTGTCTACCACCAACCAATCGCCATAATACACTTTATAAGACTTTGGCAACACAAGTTGGTTAATTCCTTTCTCAAAAGGAAGAAACAACCAAATACAAGTTTTTAACGCACAAGAAAAATGTTGCTCCTCGAGTGAGCCCGAGACCAATGAAGCAGTCAAATATTAATGATCGGAAAACAAAATACGAGTGCAGTAAAAGGGCACATGTCCCACAATAAGGAACTTTCAAACCTCCATAAATCGTAATAAAACACTGCTATGGAAACCCAAGAAACTCTTAAGCTTTAACAATGAAAAATTACAGATCACAATTCTTAACTCCAACCTCAAATACTTATGGTACACATTTTTAGTTAACAAAGAAAGAAATTTTCTTTTATTACAACACTACTTAGGAACCAAACCACATTAATCACTTAGGAACCAAAATGAACCTTCCCACAGTCACATTGCTCAACTAATTTCATCTACTACATAATTCATGAACTCTAAAAGATCACGAATGCAAAACTCCAAACATTTCATTTAATCCATATTATGAAAAGCAATCAACTTACTTTCTCTTTAGAAGAATTATCACCACTCACAATCTCTTGTAGACTATATTTCTAACATCAAGAGTAATTCACTCTTAACAAGATTCGTTATTGTCAACCCTTCCTTTAAAAAGTCCTCAAAAGCTTTCCAAATTGTTATATACTAGATTATCATCTCATCCTTAATTGAGGGTATACCAAATTCTTACAACCTCACTACAACAACCACTTTATTTTAGAGGGAACCGACTACACAATTTAAAAGGTTATTCCAAAACCCTTCCATCAAAGACATACTATTATCCGATAGTTCTACCATCACGTAAACATTGTTCATCAATTAAATCCCATCAGTTTATCTTTTAGTGATGTTCAACACCAAACTTTAATAAACAATAATTGCACCTAGCGATTACATACAATCACTAAGTATCCACCAAAGGTTACTCCAAGATTAATATCCACTAAGACAATAATCTAACCCTTTTGAACTTAACCATCTCAAATGGTTAGATTAATCCATTGAGACCAGTTAATCTAATTTACCAAAGAAGTTTACCAAATGTATCACTCTTAATGATCAACTCAATTCATCAATGTTCCACACTTCTTATCAACTCTATTCATTACAATTAGATACAGCCATACTCTTAATCACAGCTCATCAAGAATTACTACAAGAAACTTTCAAATTTATCAACTTTCCTTTCAAAGATCTTAGTTTGATCGATCATGCACACACGCTGGACCTAACTCGATAATCCATATCATATCCATTAATTGCTTTGATTATAACCTGTCACTTAACCAAGACAAAACATCGCTAAAGGGTTTAACATCTTATTTCATAAAAGAGAACTATTAATCTTTAACACTTAAAATACCCAAGAGAGATACATTGAGTCAAAGTCTCCACGTACTAAAGGACCTGTAAAAGAAAACTTTCATTAACCAAAAACATCAAGCGAATAAATAGGTCAAGTTTTCCAATAAAAAAGACAAAACTCCAATAAAAGGTCAATCTTGACAATTAACAAAGTTCACCAACCGCGAGAATAACTCAACAGTTGGGTAAATAATAATTGATTTACAGGACAAATTAAGCCAAAGGAAACACACAACTTTTTTCAAAGCAATCCATCAACCGCAATGAACTGATACCCAAGAGAAACTCATCAACCACAACCGGATAAGAGTTGATCAAATCCAAATTCAAGGAAGAGAACAACTCTTCTAAAGATACTCACTATCAACACTTGTACTAAGATATCCGAGGTAACCACTTCCTATTCTCACACATGACGGTGGTGTAACTGGTAAAACCGGGGCCACAACCACGACCTCAACCTCTCAAGATGGGTTATCCCACACATAATAATTATATAATCAATTAATGAGCAATCATACTCAATTCATACCAGCAATCATCAATACGATATAACGGAAATGAAAATGCAATGCAATGCCCATTCCCATTCTACTGTGCACCAGTGTGTCAAATTTTTAAGTTCATTAACCATTACAAAATTTTAGCAACTTAAGTTGCCTAAGTTGTAAATCCAATCACCACGGACCTACAGCCGCTCTTGATACCAACTGTAACACCCCAACTCCACAAGAGCCAAGAATGCTACTAAAGTAACCTTACACAAAACTAAACTAAGATAATTTACTAAATTTCGGTAGAGTCTCCTTTGTATTTCTAACATCACATGGGTTTCAACAGTTAAAAGGGAGTTATAACGAAGTACTGCAATATTCATGATCAACAATAAGTACTCAAGAACTTACTAATCGACTGAACAAATCCTCAAACTTCCAACTAGACTACTCATCATTATTACAAATAACCCGATACGGAAACATAAACAGGTCAAATCTTTGATCAGTAGCTTAATTAATAAGGCATGATCCGAGAATTTAAGTTCATGACAGTGTGCGTGCAAAGCATAACGCTACTCCCTCCCATGCATACTGCGCTTGAACTGGGTACCTAAAAACAACAAGAAAGCAAGAGTAAGTCTACAGACTCAGCAAGTACATAAATAAAAAGATGCATAATTCAATCCATAACATCAGCATCCATATTCAGGAGCACAACACTAAATCATTCCACATGCAAATGCAATGCTCAAGGATTCCTTTTCTTTATCTCTTTGTGCATTTTACCGGTAATGCAAAGTATGCAACCGTCATTTGCATACCCATGCTGTCTTGCGCACGCATAGGGACCAATTGCCCAATACTCCACAAGTATTGGGGACCTCAAGCCCACACTCCACGAGTGTGGGGATCTCAAGCCTGTCACATTCATGACGGGGACCTCAAAGATGTGCATGCTTGGTCATCACAAGACCAGACCTCAACATGATATCAAAATGCATATGCACCATCTCTTTTCAACATCAAGCACCAATGGCGGTAACAACATTCATGAATAAAGGCAATAACGACATTCATGAATTAAGGCGATAACAACATTCATGAATAAAGGCAATAACAACATTCATGAATAAAGCATATCCATACTTTGAACATTCACCACTCTGATTATGCACACTTATCAACAGCCATACGACATTAACAAGTATCAAACCCGCATTCATGTCCAAGCAATCACAAACAAGGATCAAACGATGCACTTGCCTCAACCGTACGGGAACGAAGGACGCGAAGAGGGTGCCGCCTCCGGAACAAGTCCCCCACCTAAACATTCAATTAAGAAATGCTAAGAAAGCAATAGAGGACCACTCAAACCATAAAAGTAAACACGGACTCACAAAAGTTCCTTTAACGCGAACCCAACCCCAATTTCTAGATGTCGCTTTGTCCCCTCTGTGGATAGTCATGTTCTAAAATTCATATCTTTTCGTATAGGGATCCAAATTAGGTGTTCTTGGACTTCATTGAATGGTTATCAAATTCCCCAACTAAACCTAGTTGGTGAGCCTTCCTGTTTCGGCCATCTACTACCCCTAACATGCGAAATAACAGAACATCATTTTCACGTCAGGTTTTCTGGACAGTACACTAAATTGATCATAACGTTCAGCTCGTTTGTCCAAATTTCGCGTTCTTGTGCTTCCCTGAAAGCTACGACAATTATCTACAACTTTCGTTATACTGAGATCCTCTAATTCCCCATTTAACTTATCGCACAAGTCAGATTACTAAAACCTGTCAAAACACTGACTGATTCGCAGGACAGTCGCACTAATAAATTCATAACGTTTGCTACAGTGGTCCAAATAATATGATCTAGCACTTCATCGAAAGATATTGACGTCCTCTACAACTCTCTAGGAGAAGCCCAAGACTGAGTCCGCACTTAACTATATCAAAACGTCTGTCTAATGCGATCTGTCCTGAGGAGACAGAAATACCGACATTGCTACAACAATCAAAAGATGCATCTACTCGGGGGAATCCGGGGTTACCCTTGACGAACGCCGATGACCAGGATGCCGCCCACGAACCTTCACCCTTTCCTATCCTCTTCCCTTCTCCCTTCTTCCTTCTTCTTCTTTTTTTCTTGGCCGGCCACCACAATGAAGAGGCATCGGAGGAGAGGGGCACCACCATGGAGGAGAGGATTGCTACAGATGCAGTGCTCTGATGTGGCGGCGATCTTGTAGCATGGAATTACTGTAGCAAACCTAGGGTTTCCCCTCCTCCTTTTGTTGGTGGTTGATTTTCTCATGGGCCACTATGGCTAATTTCCCCCCTTATGGCCGGCCACCACCTCCTACCTTTGGGCCAAATACCAATGGGCCTGAGGCCTCGGCCCAGGTTGTCCAAATTTCGCTGTAACCCTCCTCTTTAACTTCTTAAATAACTAATTTCTATTTAATCCTTCCCTCAATTCAATTTCTAAATAGTCCTTCTCTTTAAATAACTTAATTCTCTCTCGATAATCTTTTCAAATATTTTTGGGGTATTACATCGGAGGAGGTGGAAGCTCCTCATCGGGACTACCCGGCTGATTCCGACCACTACGGGTCCCTCCAGCCATCCTGTTTCACTAAGACAAGTTAGCTGCAACTCAAGACCCAAAGCACGGAAATCCAAACTCAATTAAAAGGGCTCAAGAATAACCACAAAAGAGCACAAGACCATAAGTCACCGAATCAACTTCCCGAAACGACTAACCCGTATGGAAAGAACGAGTAATCGTTGGAGAAGATCAAAATTTCGGAATTCATCCCTAGCTCTAAACAGCTCAAAAGAATCAAGGGATAATCACCTAATAGAGTACTAGGCATTTAGCTAACTCATATCACTTCTTATCCTTTTAGTCCCACAAGTTTTAGTTGAATTAACCTCTCATTTCCTACCCCTTTACTAATTACTAGCTAGCCGTCCAAATCTGTTTCTTTAAGCTTCTGGCCGAAACTTCCTGTTCCAGAAGTTCCCAATCTCACTAATGGACAACCAACCCTTCAATTTACAACACTCATGGTTTTCCCAAAACCAAATTAATCGATAAGTGGCTAATTTTTAAAAGGAAGAGAGGAACAACCTTTTCAAAACTTAAGTGAGAGTAAGGTGAGATGAGCAAGCTAAGATAGGTAAGGAGTAAAATCTGAGAACTTACTTAAATCTTCATGAACTATTTGAAAGTAAGTTTTCAAAATATCCTAAAGGCGACCAAGCTAGGGGTTTCTACGGTCAGTATGGCTCTGATACCAACTCTGTGGGGACCCGAGGTATTTAACTAGTAATACTTAACCTCCATATGGTTCTAGCATTACTAATCAAATATCCTGAGCCTCGATGGACATGTGCTTCCCAGAATTGCAGCACATGCTCATCATCACAAAATTATACATCATTTCCATACAACATTTAACACTAGGTTCAACAACGACATACATAAAGTAAAGTTATTACAAAAGAGCCGACTGGCCAAATAACACAATATACAAGAATGACAGCGGAAGCAAAAGTGCCATAAGATGGCTAAGAACAAAAGTCGACCGGTTAGCCAACACAACCCACAAGGCAACCGACCGGGCCGCCAAGCTAGTCGCCCCGAATGCTACCACAACACAGCTCACAAAAGTGAGGCCCTTCGAGCTCACCTTCTTCCTCTGCAACAATTTACATTTAAGCAAGAACAATGAGTACACAAGGTACTCGCAAGACTGACGTGTGGAATAGCAGACCTATTCATATGCTACATGCGGGCTTATTTAAGTGGAGGGTGTATGTCTCATTTTGCACGAAGCCAACTTTATTTGCAATAATATAATACATTTAAAAGCAAGTTTGCAAATCTATTTTGTTGTCGAAATAACAGCGAAATAATGATAAATACAAGTAACCACCTGGAAGTGACTAACCCAATAGCCACCACAACATAGCACGAATCCCCGATTCATACCACCCATCAAGTTTTAATTAAAAGGTTGTAGTCTAGTTCTCACGGGGCGTATCCTAGCGTGTCCATAACTTAGGACGAGGCTATTCGAATAGTTTTAACCCTGCAGGGGTGTACCAATGTACCCACACTTCAGACCGCCTTTAAGCCACAAAAGCACACTTCCGAAGGTATGCTGGCACGGCTAAGTCCCACGAGACACTTTCCAATATTGTGTATTAACCACGAGCCGCTCGTATAGATAGAAACCCATACGCTTACATTGCAAGCCGAAAGACAACAAATCCCATCACGGGTGAAGTCTTTCGGACACTACAATGCTCCCAACACCATCCCTCCTGCGACCTCCTGCGACCCGAAGCCAATACACGCCAAAGTACTAAGTCAAGAGAGGTCCCATACCCTCTAGTGTGGTTAGCACGCAAAAATGCTCAGTACGGTGGCGCAAGTAACTCGGTCCTTAATGACCCAGGCACCATTCCAGTCACACCCAAAAGCACACCAATCATACCGTTGTGCCCAAGTCTAAATCATTTTGTTTTCAGTTTTTAATTTTCACAAGTAAATATGGCACAAGGCTGAAATCATAAGTGATAATAAGTTTTATGTGATCAAGGTTATCGACAAGTCGATAACCGCCCATTTCTACCGGAAGCTAAGCATGGCTAAGCAATTGATCCGCAAAACTACTAAGTGACAAGAGCTCATCCACGAACTCTAAAGCACAGCAATAACCTAGGCTCATGGTAGTAAAGGATAATCATTTGCCTAAGGAAATGCATCTACTAGGTCAACTATCGACAATAGTTAAACACAAACTAGCAATGCATATATAGAATTTTTTAAATAACATAAATACTTGCAAATACAGGGATTAACATGATCAAACTGCTTGCCTTGCTGGAATTGCTCTTGCTGTAGAGGAGGATTCTCAGGCTCAATAAACTCTTCAGAACCTAACGCGAAAATACGATAAAACCAATAAGAACGAAGAACACCAAATAACTCCAACAGCAAAAGACATCCAAATCTAATGAAACTTATACAGCAGCTAGGGGATGATTTTAGACAATTTTAGGAACAAGAATCATGTAGTTTGGATTTAGGATGCAAAAGTTACAGCCATAATACACTTTCTCAGCCTATTAAATCAACTAAATTAATTATTGGTACTGTTCATGGCGAAAATTTCTAGAATGATCTAAGCTCTAAAATTTTTATAGCAAGTGAATTATGACATCCTAATGATAGCAAAGTTGAATTTACTAAATTTGGAGTTATAATGATTTACTTATGATTTTTCTAAGTTGTAAACCTAGCACATTACATTTTCCAG
Organism: Ampelocalamus luodianensis; assembly: GCA_036346255.1. Classification (NCBI taxonomy): domain Eukaryota; kingdom Viridiplantae; phylum Streptophyta; class Magnoliopsida; order Poales; family Poaceae; genus Ampelocalamus; species Ampelocalamus luodianensis. Next base: position 40,882,031 of record CM070620.1, on the reverse strand, counting down.
AAACATAAACATGTTCAAAACCTATTTTATATTAAAGTACACTAACAGAGGAATCTAACAAAATTGATCTGGCACAATTTGGAGTTATACAGAAAAAAAGATCTGTATTTTACAAGTTAAATTCTATTTTTGGGACATTCAAAATTGGCAGAAATCAAGTTATTTGAGTTACACATTTTTCTGTGACACACACATGCCCAATTGCATTTTTATATTAAACTTTAGTAGCATAAAAATTTATTACAGTTGGAAACATCTAAAAAGGATTTAAAATGAATTAGTTATGAGTTTTTAAAATTTTGATACAATTTTCAGTTGACAAATAAATACTTACAGAAATAAAATCAAACTTAAACGGAAATAAAACGACGTGGACGCTCGTGAGCCTTCGATCTAACATCCTACGGCCCACGCGCGCCGGGAAACAGCGCACGCGCGCGATCTTAAAAAGGAGCCCACCGTTGGATCAAGATCCAACGGCTCACGAGGAGGGATACATCCGGACGGTGCGGTTGCCTCGACCAACCACGACCGCAGATCCAAAGATGAACGGCTCGGAGCACAACTCCCTTCGGAGAGTCCGATTGTACTCATGATCTCAGCCGCAGATCGTGGGGTGGACGATCCAGAATGAAAAGGGAACCGGAGGGTCCGAACGTTTTTCAGATCTGGGCCGTTGATCACGAGATCGACGGTCCACAACCCACGAAGAATAATGCACGGGGCTTAAGTGCGCCGGGAGTGATTAAATGAGAGGGCCCACATGACAGTGAGACAGAGGGGACTTTTAAGACAACAACTAATTCCAAAACTAATGATTAGCATTAATTGCGTCCTAAAGACTTTTCATAGAGAGGGTTTAAGTGGGCAAGGGCCCACCAGGCAGCGACACAGTTTGTCAGCTTAAGACCAGTTAATTGCTAATCAATGATTAGCAATTAATGACCCCAGATTTGCCCAAACGATCTCTAGACTGCGGTTAAAAGCCTACGTGCCCGCCTATCAGTGGCACAGGGGTTATCTTCGACAGTCATTAATGCCGACACTTAGCTAACTAATGATTAGGCATTAATGATGTCCTAACCGCACAGATTAGTGCCAGCAGAGGGGATTACCGGGGGGTTGGGCCCACATGTCAGTGAGACATTAGGCCAGATTAAGACACAATTAATACTTCTAATGATTGCTTATGATTAGGCATTAACTGTGTCCTAATTAGCTGACGAAAACGGGAGCTTCGACCGGCAAAATCCCGAGCGCAACCCACGGCTTGTCGTCGGCGAATCCGGCCGCGGCGGCGCCCACAAAATACCAAAATGGGTTCGCAATAGTGTTGCAGACCCAATGGTGATGACCTCGCCGGCGGTGGAGGTCTAGAACGCCGGCGAGCCGGAAAACACAGATGGAGCTTTTTCGGCAAAACAAGAAAACATCAAAATGCTCCGCTGTGGTCCACGAAAGCGAGTGCCAACACTTCTAGGGACTAAATAGATGCTACCTTAACGCAAATGAGCTTCAAAGATGGCCAGGGAAGACTTGAACACGATAGAGTTCACCGGAGCCAAGGAAGATGATACGAAAATGATAACCTGAGCAAAATGAACACCAATGGGTGATCAAAATAGCTTCATTAAGGTTCCCATAAGCTCCACAAGTAAGTAATTGCAAAAGAACCACTTATCGGAGTTGGAGAAGAAAGGGGGTGAAGTCGGCCGAAAATCTCCAAACTTAAAATTGAGCGATTCCTGTGAATGCAACCCAAAATTAAGTTAGGGGAAATGTCTAGGAAGTTGAGGAGCTCAAAAGGGTACAAGAAAGATCGAAGATGAACCGCTGGACACCAAGATCACCAATGGAGCTCCTCGGGTCAACAATGGTGTTTTGATGATTTGAAGTGGTTTTGAGCTCAAAACACAGAGAAGAGCTAGGGGTGGTGTAAAGGAACACCAGGAGGGGCTAAGGGGGCAATATATAGAGAAAGGATTAGGGTTTCGAGCAAGAACATGAGTCCATGGTGGGCTCGGTTCATGCTACGGTCATGGACCAAGAAATGATGGGGGCAAGTGAAAATGGTGACAACGGAGGAGAAAGCCTGACTCGCATTTAATGCCTGTAGCGGATGGCCGTTTAAAGCTTCCACCGATGCGACAAGGCACTGCCTCTCCTACTCCCTGCCATTGACGCACGCGTGCACGCGAGCCACAGGAGGAAGAAGAACAGAAGGAGGCGCCGTGACCGTTGGATGCGAGATGAACGGTCACGGTTAAAAGGATCCGGCTGAGGGTTTCTAAAAATCCAAGCAATCAAAGCGGTCCGATCAAAAACGAACGGCTGAGATCAAAGGAGACGTTCGGGTGATCCGATTAGCCCATTCAATAAGGACGGCCCGATCTTAATCCAACGGCTCAGATGGACGGGCTGTTCGCGGTGGTCCGAACGACACCATCAATGCGGGCGGAGCGATTAAGATCCAACGGCCGATATCGACCGCGCGCTATGAGTGAGCCCGGGTGCAGTTAGTGGGTTTGACCGAGACAAGCGGCTCGAGCCCGAGCCCGACTCGAACCCAAGGAGCAGTGAAACAGGTTTTAGGTTTTAAATAGACAGAGACTTAAGAGGATTCATTAGAGGTAGCAAAATGACTCCAAAAATTCTGAAATTTTTATAGGAGCTTGCTGACTTAGATAATGACATTGCGTAACATTTTTAGAGGTTTTTATATAGTGCATTTTTCTCCAAAATTTCTGCAAGGTTCTGGAATAGAGTTTGACTGAAAGTCAAACAGGTTTGACTGCCCTCTAAAAATATTCAAACAATTTCTAAAAATTGTGAAATTTTTTAGAGGGGCCACATACCATCCCAAGAACTTAGGAAAAATATTCCCAGGAGATGATCAAAAGGTTTGACAAGATTGTTTTTGAAAGATCAAGATTTGGATCAAAGACTTGTGACTTTGTATTTCCATAACTCTTGTACAAGATTTGTTTAGCACACACAGGAAATACATGATGTAAGAAAAAGTTTTAATTTCTACTCATTTTCTTACATTTGAAACACAAGTCTGAAACTTGGGATGTTACAGCAGGCCAGGAGATCGATGTCATCGTGGTCGGTGTTGTCGCCGGGCATAGAGGTCGTCGTCGTCCTGTTCTCAGCCAACACGAGCGTCTTCACTCCAGCGGGCCCCACAAACCACGTGGGGAGTGGAATATGCCGCTCCATATGTGCTTTCGCCGGTCGCTTTGGTCTTTGATCGCGTGTAGCACTCGTCGTGTGAGGAGACGACGGCTTCCATTCTGTCTCATGCTTCTCTCTTCTCCACCTAGAACTTTGCGAACTTGAAAAAGCTAACCTACAGCTGACATAGCACTGTTGAGGATGCCCTTATTCCTGCTACGTGGTATGTATGTGCGCGTGCGTGAGCGATCAAACCCGAGAGAAAAAAAATCAGCCGGTCGGCACGAGGATACGTGATGACATGATCAACGCACGTCATGCGTGATTTGATTGGGTTTTAAAAGTTCTAAACATCTCCCGAGTCTAGGGTGAAAATTAAGTTTTGGCCATACCCGAGGAACGTAAAATGTTTTTTTTTCATTCTCTTTTACTTGCCATTTTAGAATGCGTGACGTTGAATATAAACATACGCCATCAAAAGTACTTTTATGTCATGCATTTTTAGTAATTTTTTCTAATATATAATTAGGAAATATACAGGTTAAAGAGATTATTTGAGATCATGTCAATGCGCAAAACGCCAAACAAAAGCGAACGGAGCTAGTACATTTTTTCATGTAGTACATCAAGCATCAACATTATATGTTTAGATAGCTTATGAAGAGAAAACTAGTTTAGTGTTGCATTAGCATTTATCTTTACTACTTAAAAGGAACGTAATAGTGGTGGTTAGTGATACATTTTGCTCTCCCAACTTCCCCTTCCACCCCTAAAAAATCTCTAATAAAAACAGAAAAAGCAATATACCAACAAATAAATTCTACCTCCCTAAAAAATTTATGAAAAGAAAAAAAAAACATGAAGCTCATTTGATTTTTGGATGTAAATTCCCAAATCAAATATTTTAGATCTAAGCATGGCTAAGCTTAATTTTTCCGAACATGTTCTAGTTAATACTATTGCATCAACTAGATTTTATTTAAGGTGACAAGGTATGGATATTTCAATATCAAGATTTGGCCATACAAATGTATTGGAATTAACCACAATTTTAAAATAGGTATTTAAATTATATTGAATAGCAATAAGTATGCAATAATAATTTAAAAATGAATTTAAATAAATTAAAATACTGGAATCAAACAAGATCAAATATGTAACTTACCTTGCTCAATTAATTGTTGTTCTGAAACGAAATAGAAATCTGGCTCTCCGAATTCTTCGAAATCTATACGCGAAAACAAGCCAAATTGAAACAAAATTCAAACAAACTCCAAATTAAATAATTTAGCTTCTCGGAGAAAGATATTGAATTTAGATGAATTTAGAAATTTAAATAACTGGAATTTCACATGAAATGGTGGAAATTGATAATTCTCAATTTATGGAGAACGGATTCTCGGAAGATTGATTTCACATGAAATGATAGAAATGGATAATTATCAATTTATGGAATTATTTTTATGAAGGAAAATATATTTATTACATCATGATGACATCAGCGAGAGGATTTAATTTTCGATCGAATTATTTTTCTAAAGGAAAAGGAAAATAGTCACTGACATGTAGGCCTGAGTCTATGGACCAGGTCCTCCGGTATTATGCCTGATCCACCCCCGGCCCATGTACTACTCCATGCACCAAGTCCATACGGACCAGGCCCACTTGTCAGTAGCTGTGGCCATTTTTCTTTAGAAAAATAAATCATAAGAAAAATGAAATAGTAAGGGCCCACCTATCAGTCACTAGAGGATTTTTTTCAAAAAAAAAATAAATCAAAAGGAAAATAAAAACATCAAGTCCCACTTGTTAGTGAGAAGGTTCTCTCTCCCCTGTCATTTTTAGGGATTTATTTGGATTTAAAACTTTGAAGAGCCCGTTTTCTCTCGTTTTAAATCCAAATTGAACGATTCTTATTTCTAAATTCAAACCCTACCCATCGGCCAAAAAATATCAATTTTGGAGTTCATTTGAATATTTGAATGCAATTTGAACTTTTGTGCTTATCTGAACTTGGTCATTCTCGTGTATATAAGCTCCGAGGAACACCAGACTAAGCAAGACCAAGACCCCCAAGACCTCGAGCCCATAGACCACATATCATAGTTATCTACTTAACTAGAAGTAGTCTTTAGAAGGTGCTAAAGCTAAGGATCAACCTAGTGTGATTGGTTACTTTAGTACTTGCCAAGTCACACAAGTAAAGAGACTAAGTATACCTAAAAAATGAAACCCAAACCCATAGACATCCCTGACCAAGACATAAGGTTGATGTCTAGCTATTGCTGGGAAGTTCCACCTAGCTCATGGAACTTCCTTGGATAATGTAAAATGATAAAAGAAATCCTTAAGTAAACTAGACCACATGTGTCGGTGAGACTTATGTTTATTCAATACGAACCCTGAACCTACGCATAGGTCTCACCTGACTTTCATGGAGCTTCTTCGATAAATCGAAAGTAATAACTAAAGGAATCATTAGTTCAGCTAGGCATCAGGTATGGATAGCGGAGATAGGTCCCCAAGTGGACGACAATAGTTCCACCACCAATCAACGTTGTCTAGGCTCTAGCCGTCACCCCTCGCTATCCGCTCCTGGTTGAAGTACAATTTGTGACCTGAAGATGGGTCAAGAGTCCTACCTACTGGGTGATCTCTCGCATCTAGCTACCCGATGAGGAATATTCATATTAATATTCTCTCCATCCCGTTGGAGTCATAACTCCTTTGCACTAGCGAACTTTTCGAGAGCTAGACCCCTCTCGCCGTCACTCCGGATCAAATGGCTACCTAACCCTAAGTCTGACTATCAACCCAAAACCCCACCACTAGATCAAACGAGTATAATTTGGATTTATCTACTTTGGTCTGAAGTATTTCCATGCCAAATATCCCTGGACGTGCTTCATTCCATCTAAAATATTCCCTTCATCAACTTCATTTGGATATACTCTGTCTGAAGTATTTCTGTAACACCCCAGCCCAACACTGAGCCTGGAATGCCACTAAACTACCATAACAATTAGATTTACATCAATTAACAATAAAATTACAGCAAACAATTCAATATTAAAACCCGTCCACGTGTTACAATAACATAAGAATAAAGACATAGCAATCACTGAAATTTAAACTCGAGATGTAGGTGTAACACCCTGGCTATTTGGAAGCCAAGATGTCACCCTAAAATCTCTAACATACAACCATAATCATGAGAATTGAAGCAATAATCCAAGTTATATCGAATGGAAGGAGAATCGCTCAAAAGGCATAATCGCACAAATATAATCTGAACCTATGCAGGTCAAGTACCACAGCGGAAAATAAACATCCATAACCAAACAGGGGACATCACCCACATGTCGCCTCAATTATTACAGTTTATCTCTAAACAAATAAAGGAATTCAACCAAGTTCTATTATTGAAACTGGAATATGGTGATGTGTGTTTAGTGCAAATCTACTCCCCCCCGATAGAGTCATCATGAACGGCCACCTAAAACAAAACAACAAACAAGAGTGAGTCCGGGACTCAGCAAGTACAACTATTACAAGAACCTACTTCATGTAGATACATAGCACATAAGAAATATCTGAAAGAAAGAACTGTAATGCATGGATGCCATGAACTAGATGGACTGCACTCGTGCTTACACCGGTATAGCAAGTGACACACCCCTCGGTGTTCACTTAATGTAACACCCTGGCTATTCGGAAGCCAAAATGCTACCTAAAGACCTAACATATAACAATACAGCGGAATAACTTCGTCAACAATTCATGAACTAAGCTAAACAGATCAACATCAGTTGGAACATAAACAAGAATGTAATAATGGATTCACAAAGATAATCCTATCAACGAATGATCATTGAATATAAACAATTATTTAAACAAACTCAATGAAAGGAAGTTATCATTCATGTCTAAGTTTATTTATTACAATCCAACAATTAACGAATGAATGACAGTAACAATTCTTTTATTGAACGTAGTGTAGAGTGAAATATTTGAGTAGTGCGTGTCTACTCCCCCCAAGAGAAACTTCATCAACGATCACCTAAAAATAAATAAAAAAAGCAAGAGTGAGTCCAAGACTCAGCAAGTACATTGAATATATGAATAAACCTCCAATATAAACAAGACAACCTCTTCACAGTTTCTAAACATACAACAAATGAATATTTATGAATGCATGAGATGATTGGAAATAATCAAAGGAAGGACTGCACACGTGCTTATACCGGTATAGCTAGTGATACACCCGTCGGTGTTCACTTAAGCCCGCATCTTAACAAAAATGCGGGGATCCAAATCCCGTATGAAGAACGTTTCATACGGGTGTCCAAAACTGCCCACATTGGAATGGTGGGACTTCACATGCCCATACTGGAATTGATGGGACTTTAGACTCCACTCCCGTGGACGGAACATGAACATGGATGCATGAATGAACTCATGTACTATGACTAACATCATCTCCACACGTATGAAAAGAACATATCATTGAAGCTTGTCATATATCAAATGAAAATACAACATGGACAACGGGCATCCAGTATTCACAAAATATACTTGTCGATGTACTTATGAATAATGACTAGCATCATCTTCGAAATATGAATTTCACATACGAAAGGAACATTATCATCGACACTTCTCACGTATCGAATGAAAACACAATACGGACATCAAGCATCCAACATACACAAGTCATACAAATGTCAGTGTACTTGCCTCAACCATGAAATGGAAGACAACGATAGAATGCTCTAGCCCCGGGGTTCACCACCACCTAGCAGCCGTAAAACGATATACTAAGTACACCAACCAAAAGTGTACAGCAGTGCAATGAAACAAAAAGAGAACAAGCGTCCCTAATCGCAATCCAGACATTTAATCAAAACACTCTCAAATTCTCAAATCTGTCCAAACGAACAGCTGTTAAGGAAAAATTCATAACTTTTGAGTCAAAACTCCAAAAGCTATGAATCCAATTTTCCTAGAACCTACACAAGCCTAGATGCAACTTCTCAGGTGATCGAAAGATCAAACTAGTTCATCTAAGCATTTGTTTTAAATCCCAAAGACCAATCTATCATCTTCGGTACTACTAACTTGCGAATTTCGTAACTTTTGTTCGACATAACCAAACACATTTTTCTAATAATCTCTGGAAACTACAGGAAACAAGCTATCTCAATAAAATTATCACAAATATTTCCACTATGCAACCTAGATTGCAACCAGCCAAGTAAATCTCTTCTGTCCACATAGAGGGACAGATTACAGCAATAGTTTCTAAACTTCGTATCTTTTGATCTAGAAATCCAAAAATTATGAAATTTAACTTTCTGGAAACATAATGAAAATACCTACAAATCTCAAGGAGACCAACTGACCCAATTCGGCCATCTCCCGTATCAAATTCACAGATCTATGTTCGCTGCACAAGTCCTGAGACTGATTTAGCACCTTGTCTTGCGAAATTCATAACTAATTAACTGTTTATCCAAAAATTATGAATTAGCACTTTTTGGAAAGGTAACGAAAATTCCCATCTATCTCCAGGAGACACTAATCCCTGAATCTGCTCGGATCTAACCTAAAACTGCGCGTCAACGGATAGATAGATTCAACCGATCTACACAGCGGGAGAATAATCTGACAATCGGAGACAAATCACACATGAACGATCTACAAAAACTAATGGGGAACAATGGTTTACCCACAAATCCTTCACTGGACCTCGCTGGATCCCTCGTGAAGACCTCCCTTCTTCTTCCCCTTCCTTCTTCCCTCTCCTTCCTCTTCCTTATGGCCGGCCGACTGCAGGGTGGACAGCACCGGAGATGGCAGCGAGGGAGCTCGGTTGGGAGAGGAGATGGTGTGGCAGCCAAAGGGGAATGCAGGGGGAGGGGTGGCGGCCAAGGGGTGTGAGGGAGGAGGAGATGGGTGGCCAAAGAGGTGGAGGGAGGGGCGGTTAGGGTTGGGGAAGTGGCGCCCCCCTTGGACCACTAATGGGCCGACCCACAATGGCTAGATTGCCTCGGCCGAAGCCCACGATCCAAAACTCCCAAGAGTTTCTAATTTTTTCTTTAATTCATTCTCCAAACTTTATTGTATACACTATTGAATCATCGGGATATTACATTCTACCCCCCTTAACAGAATTCGACCTCGAATTCTAAACAACGAATTAAACAAAAGAACATCTGCCACTGAAACAAAATAACAAACAACATGTACCAGTCGTGAACAGATTCAGATACTGCTCGCGCATGCGAGACTCTAGATCCCAAGTCGCTTTCCTCTCGGACTTATGGAACCACATCACATTTGATGGATACTCACGTCTACGTCTCAACACTCGTCTTGACCTTGACAGGTTCTCTCAACACACGGGACTCAAAGGTAGGATCTTACTCGTTCACCAACGGCTCTAACATAATCCCAAGCCGCGGACCTCGCAGGTACTCCCTCAGCAGTAGAACATACCAACGTTGCGTAAATCGCGTATGAACCCGAGACGGTCAGAGCGATACACTAACTTCCTAATCCCCGCAACTGTTGAAAACGAACCAATGTACTTGGGCCAACTTCCCCTTTGGTACGAAAGCACAAATCATGCTCAACCCACATGGAACTCTTGTCCCAATTCTAAATCAACTCTTCATCTAACAAGGAGCACCTCCTTTAATCAAGAATGCACAACGGAACCTTTTTTTTTAGAACTGTTTTACAAAGAGGATCCAACTGAAAATGAATAGTTCTCATCGCAACCACGCAATGCCAACCTCCCAACAAAAAGGTCAAACCCAACTTTGACAATTCATCACGAAAACCATTCCACCTTCTAATTAGTCAATTTGTGAATGAACACCACAAAAGCCAAGGGAGAAATCACTCGAATGCCCCGAACCAAAAACTTCTTTTGTTCTGCCTGAATTGGAAAGAATCATACATGCCAACATAAAACCAAGCTCAAATTGCAGAAGACACCCATCAACAACACATAGCTCCAATGAAAATCAAGAAAACGTTTCACTACCCGAGGAAACATCCTTTTCTCGTTTCTCTTTAGGAATAAAATCCTCTCAAACTTTGGAATTCGAATGCATCACATACCACATGGGCTCAAATCTCTTAAATTAGCATCCTCAAAATTTATGCTCAAACCAAAATACATCATCTACACCTTTGTGGAGAGGCTCTACTGATCCCACCAAAACACTCTAGACAACTCCTACTGAAGAAATTGATTTGACAGAAGACACCCAAAGCACCCCAGAATAGATCTCACGCAATCACTTCACCCCAAACTGTTAAGAATAAACAAATCAGAATCCTCAGTACACACGCTCAAGTACTACATTGGAAGGGTTCTATCAACGTTCATTACTCCGCTCAGAATACGCCAGTTTTCTATATTCTCTACACATAATCTTTGGCAACCAAAGTTCTAACGTAAACATACGAAGCCCAAATAAATTGACCTCCAAGACTCATAGAATGAACTTCTGGTGTAATTGTTAAGAAAATCCTCAGATTCGATGAATAAAATTCCCACTATCTAATCATACTCGATCATTAACATCGATGGACAAATATATCCTTAACCAAACTATCCTTTGAAAGTTTTAACTCCAAGAGAGTTACTCATTGAACCAAGCCACGCCTAACGATAATCCAACAATATGTGTTTTCTCAGTAATTCTTTTGACAGTTAGATTTCTTTACTAATCTTTCCCTCATTATACTACACCGTCCTATTTCACCTTCACAATCGGTCGAACCACCTAGTCGCGATACTTTAATAAACTGATCAAAATTTCCATTCTTTCAATAATTATATTGTTCCACCTACAATGAACAAAAGCTTTAGACCACAAATCACTATAGGTTCTATTAATTGCAACAATGCAATTAGTTTAGTCTTAAAGACAAACATCTTGTATAACCGAGATTCTCTCCAAGAATCATACACGAAACGAATTCAACCTCTAATGCTCCTCAAATATCTTACGACTCAAGGTCTCACAATGACAATTACTAGACACATGAAAGCCCCCGTGAATCTAATAGGTTGATTCTTTCCCAATGTAAGAGACAAATGAAACAATTTTCACCAACTAGAAAAAATATTTACCACTCGTGAGTGAACACAAGACCAAGGGAAATAATCAATTAGGCAATGAACTCGAAAACATAAGAGGAGACCACACTTGAGGGCACAGCCTCACAAGAAGAGAATATCAAACCTTAACAGATAAGAACAACTGATCATTTAAGATCAAATCACTTGAATCAATTAAGAACCAATAGAACTTTGCAACATGTCGCTTACTCGACAACTTCCTATTACCACATAAATCTTGAACATCAAGAGATCATGAATGCAACTTTTGAAATATATTCGCTAAGAGATATCACAAAGTTGATCAAGTTCTTTCTCTATAAAGAATCAACATCACCCTCACATTATCAACGCTTTATTAACATCAATAACATACATTCTTGGTAACATTCAATTTACCTTACTATCACATCAAGAAATGTTCCACAAGAAAAATAACAAATCATGTTATAAAATTTTCATCATCATATAAGAGGGTAATAACAACTCATTCTAGAAAAGAAACCTAGTGCGAAAGCCACAAAGCTGAAACAACCTCTTCTTACAAAACACACCAGTCTAAATCACTTATTAGATTTTTGCTCATTTACCCTTTCTGACGCTCAACGTCAATATAGCACACACTAACAACACTCTAACTAATACTACTAACAATCGATGATTATCTAATCATGGAAGTATTCATAGTTCTACCTTTGTTCCAAAATTAGAATGAAATATCTTTAAACTTCAACAATGGAATATCTATAGGACAAGGTTTTGTAAGTCAATACAACCCCCCTCATCCATTTCTTCATACATATAACGACAATTTAGCATTGCAAAATCAGGTGATTCTAGCATTTGAACAGATTCATCAAGTATCTAAATAGAAGACAGATTCAAGATTTATATTTACCAAGGCAGAAGCCCAACACATCCGTAATTAACCATCTCGAATGGTTAGATTAAATACATAAGACCAAATAGTCCAATTTATTCAACAAGTTTAGAAATTTAACCAATTGAAATGATCAAACAAGTTCATTATTGTTCACACTCCCTAATAACTCCATGAGTTCCAAACATGTATAGACATATTCTTATTCAACATTTTTTTTCAAGAAACTACTACGGAACAACTTGAAATTAATCAAATTCACTTCTAATGATATTAGCTAAGAATCATTGGTTTGCAACAATCTAAAAACCCAACCTGATAACTCATACCGTTCAATTAATTCATTTAATTTAAATCTCTTAGTTTAGCATGACAATACATCACTAAAGGGTTTTAACATACTCTTTTATAAAAGAGAGGCATTAAACTTCAACCCTCGTATTAATCCAAAAGAAATACGCAAGGTCAAAGATTCCACATAGTACGAACTTGCAAAACAAAGCTTCCTTTGCCCAAATACCAAGCGAACAAATGGGTTACGTTTTCCAACAGAGAATAAAATGAACTTCAATGAAAGGACCAATCTTGCAAGTTAACCACGATCACAAGTAGCAGAAGTATCACACTAGTCAGAAGAACAATATTTGTTTCAAAGAACAAATAGAGACCAATTGAAACTTGCCCACTTCTTTATAACCACCATTCAAAGGAAATTAATCAACTGCAAGAAACTACAACTAGAAGACCAAATACGAGCTCAAGGAAGACAACAGTTTCATCAAAGGACTCAAGCTCAACACATAACTATGGAATGGGGGTATGTACTTCTCTATTAACATACCACGAACGGTGGTGTAGCCTAGAAAAACCCTGGACAACAACCACGACCTCAACTTCTCAACACCCCTACCAACACGCATAACCACTAATCAATTATGAATATAGAATATCATCTCATAACAATCACGAATAAAGTCCTAGGTATAGAGGATCATATCATATCATAGATTAACAACCTGTAAAGATAGTACGATGTAGTAATTCAACAATTGCTCAACAAATGAAACATAACAATAGAAATGCGGAAACAATGGATTTCCCAAACCCCACCTACTGTGCACAGTGTGTCATTTTAATAACTTAATTACCACAGACCTAAAGCCCGCTCTGATACCAACTGTAACACCCTGGATATTCGGAAGCCAAAATGCTACCTAAAGACCTAACATATAACCATACAGCGGAATAACTTCGTCAATAATTCATGAACTAAGCTAAATAGATCAACATCAGTTGGAACATAAACAAGAATGTAATAATGGATTCACAAAGATAATCCTATCAACGAATGATCATTGAATATAAACAATTATTTAAAGAAACTCAATGAAAGGAAGTTATCATCCATGTCTAAGTTTATTTATTACAATCCAACAATTAACGAATGAATGAGAGTAACAATTCTTTTATTGAACCTAGTGTAGAGTGAAATATTTGAGTAGTGCGTGTCTACTCCCCCAAGAGAAACTTCATCAACGATCACCTAAAAATAAATAAACAAAGCAAGAGTGAGTCCAAGACTCAGCAAGTACATTGAATATATGAATAAACCTCCAATATAAACAAGACAGCCTCTTCACAGTTTCTGAACATACAACAAATGAATATTTATGAATGCATGAGATGATTGGAAATAATCAAAGGAAGGACTGCACACGTGCTTATACCGGTATAGCTAGTGACACACCCATCGGTGTTCACTTAAGCCCGCATCTTAACAAAAATGCGGGGATCCAAATCCCGTATGAAGAACGTTTCATACGGGTGTCCAAAACTGCCCACATTGGAATGGTGAGACTTCACATGCCCATACTGGAATTGATGGGACTTTAGACTCCACTCCCGTGGACGGAACATGAACATGGATGCATGAATGAACTCATGTACTATGACTAACATCATCTCCACACGTATGAAAAGAACATATCATTGAAGCTTGTCATATATCAAATGAAAATACAACATGGACAACGGGCATCCAGTATTCACAAAATATACGTGTCGATGTACTTATGAATAATGACTAGCATCATCTTCGAAATATGAATTTAACATACGAAAGGAACATTATCATCGAAACTTCTCACGTATCGAATGAAAACACAATACGGACATCAAGCATCCAACATACACAAGTCATACAAATGTCAGTGTACTTGCCTCAACCGTGAAATGGAAGACAACGATAGAATGCTCTAGCCCCGGGATTCACCACCACCTAGCACCCGTAAAACGATATACTAAGTACACCAACCAAAAGTGTACAACAGTGCAATGAAACAAAAAGAGAACAAGCGTCCCTAATCGCAATCCAGACATTTAGTCAAAACACTCTCAAATTCTCAAATCTGTCCAAACGAACAGCTGTTAAGGAAAAATTCATAACTTTTGAGTCAAAACTCCAAAAGCTATGAATCCAATTTTCCTAGAACCTACACAAGCCTAGCTGCAACTTCTTAGGTGATCGAAAGATCAAACTAGTTCATCTAAGCATTTGTTTTAAATCCCAAAGACCAATCTATCATCTTCGGTACTACTAACTTGCGAATTTCATAACTTTTGTTCGACATAACCAAACACATTTTTCTAATAATCTCTGGAAACTACAGGAAACAAGCCATCTCAATAAAATTATCACAAATATTTCCACTATGCAACCAAGGTTGCAACCAGCCAAGTAAATCTCTTCTGTCCACATAGAGGGACAGATTACAGCAATAGTTTCTAAACTTCGTATCTTTTGATCTAGAACTCCAAAAATTATGAAATTTAACTTTCTGGAAACATAATGAAAATACCTACAAATCTCAAGGAGACCAACTGACCCAATTCGGCCATCTCCCATATCAAATTCACAGATATATGTTCGCTGCACAAGTCCTGAGACTGATTTAGCACCTTGTCTTGCAAAATTCATAACTAATTAACCGTTTATCCAAAAATTATGAATTAGCACTTTTTGGAAAGGTAACGAAAATTTCAATCTATCTCCAGGAGACACTAATCCCTGAATCTGCTCGGATCTAACCTAAAACTGCGCGTCAATGGATAGATAGATTCAACCGATCTACACAGCGGGAGAATAATCTGACAATCGGAGACAAATCACACATGAACGATCTACAAAAACTAATGGGGAACAGTGGTTTACCCACAAATCCTTCACTGGACCTCGCTGGATCCCTCGTGAAGACCTCCCTTCTTCTTCCCTCTCCTTCCTCTTCCTTATGGCCGGCCGACTGCAGGGTGGACAGCACCGGAGATGGCAGCGAGGGAGCTCGGTTGGGAGAGGAGATGGTGTGGCAGCCAAAGGGGAATGGAGGGGGAGGGGTGGCGGCCAAGGGGTGTGAGGGAGGAGGAGATGGGTGGCCAAAGAGGTGGAGGGAGGGGCGGTTAGGGTTGGGGAAGTGGCGCCCCCCATGGAGCACTAATGGGCCGACCCACAATGGCTAGATTGCCTCGGCCGAAGCCCACGATCCAAAACTCCCAAGAGTTTCTAATTTTTTTCTTTAATTCATTCTCCAAACTTTATTGTATACACTATTGAATCATCGGGATATTACACTTAAGCCCGTATTTATCGAAATACGGGGATCCAAAATACCGTATGAAGAACGTTTCATATGGGTGTCCAAAACTGCCCACATTGGAATGGTGAGACTTCACTTGCCCATACTGGAATTGATGGGACTTTAGACTCCACTCCCGTGGAGCTCCACTCCCGTGGACGGAACATGAACATGATCGCATGAATAATTTTATGAACAATGGTTAATATCATTTCCACACATATGAAAGAGCGTACACAAAGAACATGATCATCATATCATTCTTGTCCACCATAACCTCCACTTCCGTGGATATTCCACTCCCGTGGATGGCATATGAACATTTAAGCTTCTCACACATCAACATAACACCATACCAATCAACGAGCATCCGGGGTTTACAAATCACACATAAGTCATTGTACTTGCCTTTAGTGTTGCGATGCGTTGGGAGGCAACGAAGAAGCCGCTAACCTTGGCGCCTCACCCGCTACACCAAAGTTACTCAATAAGAACCAAGTCATCAAGACACTACTCACATCGCCCTAACTCATATCCCTAATCCCACCATCTAAATTATACCCGATACTTGAATTAAACCACATTCTAGCAGAAAGTCTATACGGACAGCACGGTATAAATAGCATAACTTTTGATCTAAAACTCAAAAAGGGGTGTTCTCAGGTTTGATTGAAAGGTGATGAAATTATCTACAACAACCTAGTTGGTGGAAATCTCGAATTCTATATGTATCAATCTCCACAAGACCAAGAAACACTTTCTGTCAGAACTACCGGCAATTCTGGACAACAGCACGGTAAATACCATAACTTCTAATTGGCTAAACCAAACGTTGCGTTGTTTATCAATATCAAAATCTAATACCAAAGCCCACAATAACTTAGTTGGGTGAAAGCCCTGAATTTTCCATTAACACACTCATATTTTAAAAGACAACTTGACAGTTTATTCTCGTCAGGATTCTGGACAGCAGATACGGAAACTATCATAACTTTTGATCCGTACGTCAGAATTCAGTGTTCTTGGCGGCCACGGAAAGCTAAGAACAATACCTACAAAACTCTAGGAGATGGACATCTCAAATTGGACCTCTAAGAACCCGAAATAGACCACACAACAAACTGGACAGATCTGAAATTCTAACAACAGCAAATCGATCTAACAATCCTAATCGAATTCGCATCTTCTACTAATCAAACAGCGAAGAACATCATTCGTTACCCTTGTAAAACCACAGGAGATTGCTGAATTCCCCTGCGAAGAGCTCCTCTCCTCTTCTTCTCCTCTCTTCCTAATCTTTTCTCCTTGGTTGGCGGCACCAGAAGGCTTTTTCTCCCTCCCCCTTCTTCTTGGACAGCAGCAATGGAGGGCGGCGTGCACTGTAGCACCGGAGGTACTGTAGCATGGCAGCGGCACTGTAGCACGGGGGTGCTACAGTACATCTAGGGTTATAGGCTTCCCCTAATGGGCCAAGGCTATGGGCCTTTGGCCCAAGATTTAATCACCCTTTTACAGAAATTCTAAAATTTCATTTTAAATCCCAATAAAATGGTTGAGATTCAATTATAATTCTTAGGATTGAACGGAGTATTACATTCTACCCCCCTTAAACAGAATTCGACCCCGAATTCTACTCAAAAGAATACCAACTAAACTTAATAACCATGGACACTTACCTGACGTTAAAAACTCTGGTTAAAGCTCGTACATGCGAGTTCCCAAGTCCCAAGTCTTATCACGCTTAGACCATTACAGATTATCTCAACATATAGGACACAAATATAAGATCATACTCGTTGGCCAACGGCTCTATCAAAAACTAAAGCTTTGGACCTCTCAGTACTCACTCAGCACTGGACATACTAGATGGTGCGTACCCCGCGTATGAACCCGAGATTGTCCTAGCGGTACTTCAACTTCTGAATCCCCACAACTAGCGAAAACAACCCAATGTACCTTGAGTTAACCTCTCCTCTCGGTACCAAACCACACAACATGCGCATAGCACACAAAACTCTTATTCCACCTCTCAATTGAACTCTTCATCGTAACAAGGATCACCTCCTTTAACGATGGATACACAACGGAACTTGCTTTGAACAAACTCTATTATAAACAGAGTCAACTGAAAGTAAAAGATTCTCATCGCAAACACGCAATGCCAATTCCCACAAAAAGGGTCAAATCCAAAATCGAAGATTCATCCCGAAAGTCATTCCACTTTCCAATCAGGCAGTATGCAAATGGATACCACGAAAGCCAAAGGAGAAATCACTCGAATTCCCAAACCAGATACTTCTTTTGGTTTATCTGAATTATAAAGAATCAAACATGTCAACACAGCGCCAACTCCAAATTGCGGAAGAGATCAATCAACAACACAAAGCTCAAGCGAGAATAAAGAAAACACTTTACTATCCAAGAAGACATCATTTTTCTCAGCTTCTCTTTTAGGAATAAAGCCTCTCTCAAACCTTCGAATTCGAATTCATCGCATACCACACGGGCTCAAACCTCTTATTTTAACATCCTCAAATTATGCTTAAACCGAAATACATCTTCCACACCTTTGTGGATAGACTCTATTGATTCCACTGAACACTCTAGACAACTCTTTCAACTGACAAAATTAATTTGATAGAAGGCACCAAAGCACCTAAAAAACCCACGCAATCCCAACACCTCCAATTCTCAAGAATAACACCTCAGAATCCTCAGTACACACACTCACGTACTACATCAGAAGAGTTCTATCAAAGATCATTCCACTGCTCTAGAAACGCCATTAATCAATTTTCTCTACACACCATCATTGGGCAACCAAAGGTCTAGTATAAAAATACAAAGCCCAAATTTAATCTCCAAGACATCTACAACGAACTTTTCTTATAACAGATAGAGAAATCGTCAGATTAAACCTCGAACATGCCCACAATTCTAACATACCCACTCATTGACATCATCAGAAATCACCTACACAAACTCGCAATACTTTCCAATTGCGTTACTCTATAAAATTAATCAAAGTTTCCATACCTTCGATAATCTCCAACCTTTCAACATGAACTGAAGTTTTGGAATTTTACTATACCATAGGTTCTACTCAGTCGTAACACAATTCAGATTTACTTCGAAGCCAAACATTCCATGTGAATCAAATTTCCTCTAAGAGGTACAGATCAAAACCAATTCAACTTCTACTACTCCGCCAATAGCTTGGTAGCAAAATCTCACCATTACAATTTTTTATCCACCACCAATAGTTGCCAAAATTACACTTTGTCAAACTTTGCAACACCAAACTGTTGATCCTTTCTCAAAAGAAAGAGACGAATAAGGACAAGTTTCCTCACACAGGAAAACGTTGCTCCTCACAGCGAGCACTAAACCAAAAGATTTACTCTGAGAATGGTGATCTTGAAAAACGAAAGTTGAGTTCGCAGTTGAGAGCACACATCCCTCAAAAGAGAATAGCAAAAATAGCCAATAAAAAAAAATTGCGATTGAAACTCGACATCTCTTGAGCGGGAAGAGCAGAAAGTTTAGGAACGATTCAAATAACCACAAGTCACAAAACTGGACTCAAATACTCCTCTCGCACTCTTTCCTTTAACATCAAATCAATCCTTTGACTAGCAACACTTTGCTGCAACGAATCAAGATAAGGTCTTTAGTCCAAACCACAAGAACTAATTAAGATCCAAATACAATTCTTCAACACGTCATATTTGCTCGGAACAGTTCAACTACACAAGAAACATTGGACCCAAATGATCTCAGCCACCCAACTTGAAACATTTTTACTTACGGAATTTCACAAAAAACATGCAGATTATTCTCCTCTTAAAGGAACCAACATAACTTCTTTGATTGCAACCTCACGTTGCCAACTCAGACCAAAGAGCCTTTAAAATTAAATCACACAAATCTCTTAAGAAGCAACAAGACAATCCAATACCTTAATTTATTTAAAATAATTTCAGCTACCAGATGATTCATGAGCTCCAAAATATCGCAAAAGCTTAACTTGAAATATTCTCATCTAAACGATATCACCAAAGGCGATCAAATTACTACAGGTATTAACATCAATTTCACAACAACAATTAGAAAACACTTCGAAAGACCCAAGTGAAAAGAATGGGTTGATTCTTTCTCAAAAGAAGAGACAAATGGAAACGATTTTCACCAACTAGAAAACTCCTCTACCACTGTGAACACACGGACCAAAGGAAAAACCAATTATGCAATGAACTCATAGAACATAAGTGGAGTCCACAGTTGAAAGCATAGGCCTCACAAGAAGAGAATATCGAACCTTAACAGATAAGAACAAACAAGTATTCAATATCAAAGCACTTGCATCACTAAAGAACCATTATAACTTTGCAACATATCGCTACTCGATAAACTTCATTTACCACATAAAGCCTGAACCCCCAAAAGATCATGAACACAAAACTTGAAATTTGATCATTTAGAAAATATCACCATGGCTGATCAAATTACTACGAGAATTAACCTCATTCTCACATTTTGACGATTTAATAGCATCGACAACATATACTAGTACCAAGAATCATCAAACTTTATTACTCCATCCTAAAACTTCCCAAAGAAAACACAAACCACAAGGTTGAAACAAATTTATTATAACAAAGTTGTGCTAAGCAATAACAGTATCACAAGCACGCTATCAAAGACTACTTACGAAATTCATCTACTCAACTGTTGGTGTTGCTCAACACCATCTTCAGTGCTCATTAACAATTGATGATTGTACTAATCATGTGTGTATATACGGTACTAATTCCATTTGCAATCACATAACCATATATAACATAGATTCACATTTCACCTTTGTTCAGAAATCATTTCAAAACATGATTAAAGATCCACTAACATAATTTTCTATAAACAAAGTTTCATGAATCGATACACCAGCACCCATCTGGTACTTTATACAAGTTTCAACAATTTTAGCATACCAGGTAATAGATAAATCTAGCTCTTATGTAAGATCTATAGGTTATGAATGGATATGGACAGTCTTTATTTAACATACACCATGTATCAAATACAATGACATTTCAAATTAATAAATTTCTCTTTCATGGATGGTAGTTAAGAATAATTGATTTGCACCATGCTAAAAACCCAACTTGGTAACCCACATCATAGCAGTTTATTCGTTTAGTTATAACTTCTCATTTTTTTTAAGCATGATAAGACATCATAAAAGGATTCTAACACCTTCATTAAGCAAAAGAGAGACGTTAAACCTCAACGCCGAGGTAATCCAAAAGAAATAGATAAAGTCAAAGCTTTCACATGTTAAAGCACTTGCAATGTAAAACTTGTAGTATCTCGAAATACCAATCGAATAAAGGAGTCATATTTCCCAACAATATGTGTATAACTCCCATGAAAAGTTTAATCTTGCTAATAACCGACGTTCACACAAAAACAACAATAGACCAAAGATCAATGAGAATAAGTATTCATATTATAAAGCCAAGAATGACTAATGAAAACTCATCGGTTGAAATGTAAGCAAAAACTCAAGAAAAGTTCATCAACCTCCACAGGACAAGAATTGAACAAAATTCAAAAATCAAAGAAGAGAACAACTTTCCAAAGTAACTCACGCTCAACACCTCAAACTTTGGTACTCGGGGTATCTACTCCCCTGTCCACATATCACGAACGGTGGTGTACCCTGGTGAATCCCAGAGCAACAACCACGACCTCAACTTCTTAACATCCGTTAACAACACGCTTCACCAAAATACTTAATTATGAATATACAGGATCATCTCATGACAATCATAGTATTAGTTCATAGATATAAAATATCATAGCAGATCACAGATTAACAACAAGAATGATAGTACATAAGCAATTCAAGAACAGTTCAACATGATGAAACAAACCACTAGAAATACGAATACGATGGATTACCCAAACCCCACCTACTGTGCACAGTGTGTCATATTAATAACTTAATTACCACGGACCTAAAACCCGCTCTGATACCAACTGTAACACCCTGGCTATTTGGAAGCCAAGATGTCACCCTAAAATCTCTAACATACAACCATAATCATGAGAATTGAAGCAATAATCCAAGTTATAACGAATGGAAGGAGAATCGCTCAAAAGGCATAATCGCACAAATATAATCGAACCTATGCAGTCAAGTACCACAATGAAAATAAACATCCATAACCAAACAGGGGACATCACCCACATGTCGCCTCAATTATTACAGTTTATCTCTAAACAAATAAAGGAATTCAACCAAGTTCTATTATTGAAACTGGAATATGGTGATGTGTGTTTAGTGCAAGTCTACTCCCTCCCGATAGAGTCATCATGAACGGCCACCTAAAACAAAACAACAAACAAGAGTGAGTCCGGTACTCAGCAAGTACAACGATTACAAGAACCTACTTCATGTAGATACATAGCACATAAGAAATATCTGAAAGAAAGAACTGTAATGCATGGATGCCATGAACTGGATGGACTACATGTAATACCCTGTTTTTGTTCGGGAAAGAAAGGTTTAATCGGGGAACTTCGGCTAGCGTTAAATTTTCGTTTTTCGTAGAGGATGAGGGTTTTTGGGCCTCCGGTAGCCTTTCCAGGCCTTGGCCGGCCATGGGCCTAGGCCCATGCGCCTCTCCTCCCCTTGGTGCTAACCCTAGCCCTCCCCTTTTATTCTTTGGCCGCCACCCTCCCTTCTTTTCCCCCTTGGCCGCCACCCTCCCCTCCTCTCCTCTCCTCCCTTGCGCCTGCCTTGGAGCCGCCCCATCTCCCTTGTGGCTGCTCCTCCTGCTGTGGTGCTGCCCCAACCGGTCTCCGGAGTTTCCCGCGGTTGGTGTTCGCAAAGATTCGAGGCGGGCTGCTGGTTGTTTCGGCCAAAGGAGGGGAAAAGGAGGAAGAGCTTCATCGCCAAGGAATCCTTCCCCCTACTCCCTGGTTGCAGCAAGGGTAACGATGCCGATCCTCGTGGTTTGATTGTTGTTAGAAGTGTTTTGGTTACGTTTTTGATTAGGCAAACCTGCTGAAAATTAGAAGCTGTTTCTGTCCAGTACGTTGTAGAGGGTGTTTCGGTTATTTTTAGGCAGAATCTGAAGGCTTGGTCTCCTAGAGATATCTAGGTCTTGTTCTTACGTTTCAGTGGCCGCCGAGTTCACTCAAATCCGAGGTCCGAGTCAAAAGTTATGATAGAATTAGTCTTGACTGTCCAGAATCCTGACGAGATACTGCAGTTAATTTGTAAATTGTATAAGAAATTGTTAATCACAGATTTTGAACTTGGTGTCTCCTAGAAAGTTGAAGTATCCCCTGTCAGGTTTAGATGGCCACTGAGTTTACTTGATTCCGAGTTATGGGTCACAAGATATGTCTGTTTTAACAGTTGCTGCCAGAAACCTGACGTGATTAATCTGTCTGTATATTTTCTATATTATGATAGAGAAGTTGGAAGAATCTGAAAGTTCACCCAACTAGGTTATTGTAGGTAATTCGATAACCTTTTCAGATTGGTAAAGAACGCTCAATTCGGAGTTGTAACATAGAAGTTATGATCAACTGAATATTTCTGCTGAATTTTGGTAGGCTGAATCTGTGCTGAATGTTCAAACAATTATTAGCCTATTAATTTGACCAGATTGGTTTGTCGCACAACTAGAGTTTTGTAGTTAGACCAGTTAAGAATCTACAGAAATTGGGTTTGCTATTTTTCGACTTCCAGGCTGTGAGTTATGTTAGTCCCCGTGTTGCTGTCCAGGATTTTCTTATTGGACAGACTCCGCTGTTTTTCAGTCTATGCGATATAGGATTTAATTGACTCCTAAGAGAAGTAAAATAGAACACCGACTAGTTGAGCTGGGTATCATGTATACTTATTTAGTTATTTCGTTGGTTTAGGCGCGAAACTGGTATAAGAGCGCTTCGTTGCGGATAACGCCGCAACGCGAAGGCAAGTACCATGTTTATTTGGATGTTTGTGCATTGTGGTTTTTAGCATGAGTTGTTTTGGTAACTGTGAGACATGTGAAATGAATTATTCATGCCTTGTTCAATACATTGAGTTCATGAATAGAAGTGATGTTATGGTATATTTTATTTAATTGTTGCATGCATTCATTGACATTTGACGCCCACGGAGTGGATGAGAACCACCATCAATTCCAAGATGGTTGGATAAGACCCATTAATTCCAATATGGGCAATGTTGGACACCGTATGAAACGTTCTTCATACGGAAGTGGATCCCGCATTTTTGTTAAGATGCGGGCTTGAGTGATCACCGACGGTGTTCACGGCTATACCAGATATCTGCGCGTGTGCAGTCCATTCCTTGATTTGAGCATTCATATCATGTTTTCATAAGTAATCCAATGTGTTATGATCGAACCCAATGATGTTATGTTTGATCTTCAATGAATGAATGTTTTCTTAATCATTGTACTTGCTGAGTCATGGACTCACTCTTGCTTTGTTTGTTTATTTCTAGGTGATCGTTGATGAAGTTCACTTGGGAGGGAGTAGATGAGCACTACTCGAATAATGCACTTCACATTAGACTCATTACTATAAGAAATAATGATTCTCTTTTGTCATCTTTTGGTTTGTAATAAATAAATTTACTCATGGATGGTACCTTTATGATCAATGAGAACATAGATGAGAACTTTAAGTCATATGGTTATTTGTTATCTTAGCTCATTATCGTTGATTCATGTTTAGATCTTAGAATTGGATTTCATGACTAGTTTATGATTCTTGTGTGTTTTTGTTGTGTAGAACCTCCAGATCCTCGTATGCAAGGAGGTTCTCACTAAATTTAGTATTTCAACTTAGGTAGTTGCATTCCGTGCTCGTCTTTGAGTTGGGGTGTTACAGCTTGGTATCGAGCGGCTTTAGGTCCGTGGTTAAAATAAAATTATTAAATTGACACACCGTACGTATGAGGTTGGGTTGGGCAATTCGTTGTTTCCGCAAATTTTCTTGTTGTTATGATTTATTTGTTGTGCAACCGTTGTTCGCTTTGTCTTTGTTCGTTGTGTTGTCCTTAGATGGCGAGAGGTAGAGGCCGTGGCGCCCGCCACCGTGGTCGCGCCGTGGACGTGGTCCGTTGAGCCGCAACGCCCGCGAAGAGGCCGGTGGGGTTAATGAGGAGGTTGCCTCACCGCCCAACCAACCGTGGAAGCTCGCTGCGCCGGCGCCGATGCTCAAAGCGGTGTCGGCGATTATTCGTAATCTTCAAAGGAGAACGAGCAGCTCCGTCGGCAGTGCAGCAGCTTATCTCGCCGCTCCTGTTGCTCTCGCGATCGCCGCGATGCCGCTTGCCGCCATGGCAGGTCCGGTTGTTGCCGCAGTTCCACCGGAGACTAGGATGAGTCTTCGTGAGTGGATGACGCTTCGGCTGGACACGTTTGATGGGGCGGGTACCCCAGTTCAGGCAGCAGATTGGCTCCGGTACATGGAGCGCCGATTCGAGGCATTGGAGATGAACTCGCGCAAAGGGTTCGTTTGTGGCCTTTCAACTGAAGGGTCAAGCCGATATCTGGTGGGAAGGGGTTCTGTCTGCTAGGACCCCAGTGCAGGGACCAGTTACTTGGGAAGTTTTTGTGGCACAGTTCAGAGCCAAATACTATCCGGATTCTTTTATTGAGAAGATGGAGCAGTCATTGCTAGTGTTGACTCAAGGCAATAGGTCAGTATCTGAGTACGAGATGGAGTTCAACAATCTGGTACGCTTTGTACCAGCTGTGGCCAGTGATGACTTGGAGAAGGCCAAGAGGTTTCGCGGGGTCTCCTTCAGAGTATCACGATCTTGGGAGCCTCGGCTTTGCGTTATTTCAAAGACTGTGGTTGAGCAGCTAGAGGGACAGAGCAGAGAGGAATTCTCCTTCGCAAGCAAGCACTGGGGCACTACTGCTGGTGGTTCTGGTGGTGGCCAGAAGAGGAGTTTTGGTGGTGGAGGTGGGTCCTCTCCGCCTACTTCCAAGAGGTTTCAGGAGCCGCCCATCTCGTCCGGCTCAGCAGGCGATCTTTTCTTGGCGCCACGTTTTCTTCTTCCACACCTCGATGCGCGATTCTGTGTCAAGGTATGAAATGTTTTAAGTGTGGAGAGGGGCATCGTGCGTCGAATGTTCTTTCGAGAGGACTTGTCGCGGTGTGGTCGAGAGGGCCACAAGCTTTCTGTTTGTGCGTAATCCGCAAGTATCATCAAGTGGGAAGTGGCCCAGCAGCTGTCGCCCTCTAGTACTCCTGAGCTCGGCCCGGACTGTTGCACCTTTGTGCCTCGCTCACCAGATGGGTTCCACCGGCATTTCAGTTCTGCGCTCCGACCGGGTTCTTCGGAACCCCGCCCATCCGCTCCGCCCTCGTTCTCACTGCTGCAGTTCTGCGCCTCCTCTCGAGTGTTGGTGCGTCCTCCGCTCCCGCACCTTTGGGAGTCACGCCATGCCCACCCCGACACCGTGGGCCGCCCGATGTGGTGACAGTACTTTATTAGTGGATTCACATGAGGCTTTCGCCTGCTTGATTCAGGGGCTACTTATTCTTTGTGTCCTTAGATTTTGTTAAACAGGCGGGTTTGAGTGTGCAATCTATTTCGAACTGTGGTGGTCGGTTCCCGGAGGTCTTATTTCTAGCTCTACATTTGTCCTGTTTGTACTATCACTATAGAAGATGAAAATTTCATTGCCAATCTCATGGTGATTCAGATTATCACCTTTGATGTTATCTTGGGTATGGATTGGCTATTCTTTTACCGTGCCAAGATTTGTTGTTTTGGAAGACGGTGACTTTGCAGCTCGTCGGAGAGGAACTAGTGTTTCAGGCGGGCGCCGCTTGATTCCCCGTGTGTGTTGGCTAGTCTGTTTCCTAGTCGTCGAGCCTCGAACATTGGGTTGCTTTGGTCTCTTAGCGAGAAGTTCAATCTCCACTTCGTATTGAAGATATTCGGTGGTGAATGAATTTCCGACGTGTTTCTGTGGAGCTTCTGGTATGCCTCCGTAACGTGAAGTGGAATTCGGATAGATCTTGTTCCGAACCCGACCTATTTCGATGTCTCCATACCGCTTGGCACGACCATTCCAGAGGAGTTGAAAAAGCAATCGAATGATTTGCTATCCAAAGGTATGATTCGCGAGTGTATCGCCATGGGGAGCTCTGCTCGCTCACTAAGAAGAAGGACGGTAGTTGGCGATGTGTGTGGACTACCGGCTCTTAATCAAGCAATCGTAAAGAATAAATATCCGTTGCCCGTATTGAAGATCTCTTTGATCGGTTGAAGGAGCTAAAATATTTTCCAAGATTGACCTTCATCAAAGTTATAATCGATTCGAGTTCATGAGCAAGATATTGAGAAGACAGCTTTTTCTACAAGGTATGGTCATTATGAGTATAAGGTTATGTCATTTGGACTAACTAATGCTCTGCAGTTTTCATGGAAGCCATGAATAGTATGTTGCACCCTTATCTTGATGATTTCGTCGTAGTATTTATTGACGACATCTTGATTTATTCCAAAACGGAAGAGGATCATGCTCAACATTTGAGGTTGGTCTCGAGACCTTGAGAGTGAACCAATTCTATGCCAAATTGAAGAAATGTGAATTCGGATTTCGAAGTTGGGTTTCGGGCCATGTAATCAATCAAGAGGGCATTTGCGATCCAAGTAAGATTTCAACAATGGTGGAATGGAAGAGACCAACCAATGTAAAAGAAGTGAGGAGTTTTCTGGTTTGGTGGTTACTACTGGCGTTTCGTGGAGGGTTTCTCTACCATGGCTAGACCAATGTCTCAATTGACACGAAAGGTGTCAAGTTTTGATGGACGGATGCGTGTGAACGAAGTTTCAGACTTTGAAGGATAGATTGGTGACCGCCCAATTCTCACCCTTCCGCAACCGGGAAGCGGTTCACTATTTATTCGGATGCGTCTAGAGTTGGGCTTGGTTGTGTTCTTATGCAGATGGCAAAGTGATTGCCTATGCGTCTCGGCGGTGAAGAAGCATGAACAGAACTATCCTACTCATGACCTAGAGCTTGCAGCAGAAGAGTACGGCTTTAAAGATCCGCGCCATTATTTGTATGGCGAATCTTGTGACATTTTCACCGATCACAAGAGTCCAAATACATCTTTACCTGTAAAGATTTAAACCGAGGCAGAGGAGATGGTTGGAGTTGATAAAGGACTATGATCTCACCATTCGTATCATCCGGCAAGGCAAATGTTGTAGCCGATGCCCGAGTCGCAAGGCGACACCTCCTACCTCGCTTGTCTCATCGCTGATTTTGAGCGTATGGATATATCTTTTTGCTTTGCGGGTACCGCCGAGACCGAGACCCGCTTGCTTCTTGAGTCACCATTCCGAACGAGTGCACGGAAGCACAACAAAGATGATCAAATGCTCCAGCGTGTGAGGAAGCGCCTAGATGAAGGCAAGCAAGGCCATTTTGGTATAGATGATTACGGTACTTTGCGATTTAAAGGTCGCTTTGTGTGCCATCGAGGCACAAGTTAAAGATGAGATTCTAAAGGAAGCCCACCGCACTCGTGATATCTGTACATCCAGTGAGACCAAATGTACAAAGACTTGAAGAAGAATTTCTGTGGAAGAGAATGAAAGTCGATATTGCGCAGTATGTGGCCTCGTGTGGGATCCGCCAATGGTTAAGGTGAACATAAGCGGCCGGCAGGATTGTTGCAACCTTTAGAGGTTCGGTGTGGCCATGGGATGACATTTCCATGGATTTTGTGGTTGGTTTACCTCGCACTCAATGAGGAAGGATGCTATATGGGTGATAGTGGATCGGTTCGAGAAGTCTGCACATTTCATTCCTATTCGAACCACCAATTCTGCGAGCGATTTGGCTCCACTTTATGTGCGAGAGATAGTACGATTGCACGGGGTGCCAAAGACTATTGTTTCCGACCGAGATGCCAAATTTGTTTCCAAGTTTTGGGAGAGTTTGCAGAGTGCTTTGGGCACGCAACTCCGTCTTAGTACTGCATTCCACCCTCAGACGGATGGTCAGTCTGAGCGTACAATTCAAACCTTAGAAGATATGCTCAGGTGTTGTGTTTTATCCTGGAAGGGTGGTTGGGAAGATCACCTGGCTTTGGCAGAGTTCGCCTATAATAATAGTTATCACGCCAGTATTCGAGCTGCACCATTTGAAGTCCTTTATGGGCGGAAATGCAGATCTCCGTTGTGTTGGGATGCAGTGGGAGAGAGGGCAATTTTGGGTCCAGAATGGGTTCAGCAAACTGTGGCTAGAGTGGCCGAAGTTAGAAGGAACTTGTTAGCTGCTCAGAGCCGACAGAAAAGCTACGCAGATGTCAGGAGGCGAGAATTGGAGTTCAATGTGGGTGACGAGGTCCTTCTGAGAGTATCGCCTACCAAAGGCGAGTAACGCTTCGGTACTAAAGGAAAGCTTAGCCCAAGGTACATCGGACCGCTTCGGTTGTGGCAAGAGTTGGAAATTTGGCTTACCGCTTGGATCTTCCGAGTCTATGAGAGGATTCATAATGTGTTTCATGTGTCCATGTTGAGGAAGTTCTTATTTGACCACGAGCATGCAATTCCAATGGAGCCGTTGAGCATTGAACAGACCTTACTTTTGAGTCCCGACCAGAAAATTCGGACAAATCGAGCGGGTTTTGAGGAATAAAACCTCAAGTATGTCAAGATTCTTTGGTCTCATCAATCGGAGAAAGAAGCCACTTGGGAATGGAATCTGCATGCGCGAGCATTATCCGCACCTATTTGTTGCTGGTACGTATTAATTTTGTTTTCAATTCCTTAGACTTCGCTCTTGTGTCCGTGGCGTGAGTAGAATTCGGGTCGAATTCCGTTAAGGGGGTAGAATGTAATACCTGCTTTTGTTCGGGAAAGAAAGGTTTAATCGGGAACTTGGCTAGCGTTAAATTTTCGTTTTTCGTAGAGGATGAGGGTTTTGGGCCTCCGTAGCCTTTCCAGCCTTGGCCGCCATGGGCCTAGGCCCATGCGCCTCTCCTCCCCTTGGTGCTAACCCTAGCCCTCCCCTTTTATTCTTTGGCCGCCACCCTCCCTTCTTTTCCCCTTGGCCGCCACCCCTCCTCCTCTCCTCTCCTCCCTTGCGCCCTGCCTTGGAGCCGCCCCCATCTCCCCTTGTGGCTGCTCCTCCTGCTGTGGTGCTGCCCCAACCGGTCTCCGGAGTTTCCCCGCGGTTGGTGTTCGCAAAGATTCGAGGCGGGCTGCTGGTTGTTTCGGCCAAAGGAGGGAAAAGGAGGAAGAGCTTCATCGCCAAGGAATCCTTCCCCTACTCCTGGTTGCAGCAAGGGTAACGATGCGATCCTCGTGGTTTGATTGTTGTTAGAAGTGCTTTGGTTACGTTTTTGATTAGGCAAACCTGCTGAAAATTAGAAGCTGTTTCTGTCCAGTACGTTGTAGAGGGTGTTTCGGTTATTTTTAGGCAGAATCTGAAGGCTTGGTCTCCTAGAGATATCTAGGTCTTGTTCTTACGTTTCAGTGGCCGCCGAGTTCACTCAAATCCGAGGTCCGAGTCAAAAGTTATGATAGAATTAGTCTTGACTGTCCAGAATCCTGACGAGATACTGCAGTCAATTTGTAAATTGTATAAGAAATTGTTAATCACAGATTTTGAACTTGGTGTCTCCTAGAAAGTTGAAGTATCCCCTGTCAGGTTTAGATGGCCACTGAGTTTACTTGATTCCGAGTTATGGGTCACAAGATATGTCTGTTTTAACAGTTGCTGCCAGAAACCTGACGTGATTAATCTGTCTGTATATTTTCTATATTATGATAGAGAAGTTGGAAGAATCTGAAAGTTCACCCAACTAGGTTATTGTAGGTAATTCGATAACCTTTTCAGATTGGTAAAGAACGCTCAATTCGGAGTTGTAACATAGAAGTTATGATCAACTGAATATTTCTGCTGAATTTTGGTAGGCTGAATCTGTGCTGAATGTTCAAACAATTATTAGCCTATTAATTTGACCAGATTGGTTTGTCGCGTCAACTAGAGTTTTGTAGTTAGACCAGTTAAGAATCTACAGAAATTGGGTTTGCTATTTTTCGACTTCCAGGCTGTGAGTTATGTTAGTCCCCGTGTTGCTGTCCAGGATTTTCTTATTGACAGACTCCGCTGTTTTTCAGTCTATGCGATATAGGATTTAATTGACTCTAAGAGAAGTAAAATAGAACACCGACTAGTTGAGCTGGGTATCATGTATACTTATTTAGTTATTTCGTTGGTTTAGGCGCTAAACTTGGTATAAGAGCGCCTTCGTTGCGGATAACGCCGCAACGCGGAAGGCAAGTACCATGTTTATTTGGATGTTTGTGCATTGTGGTTTTTAGCATGAGTTGTTTTGGTAACTTTGTGAGACATGTGAAATGAATTATTCATGCCTTGTTCAATACATTGAGTTCATGAATAGAAGTGATGTTATGGTATATTTCATTTAATTGTTGCATGCATTCATTGACATTTGACGCCCACGGAGTGGATGAGAACCACCATCAATTCCAAGATGGTTGGATAAGACCCATTAATTCCAATATGGGCAATGTTGGACACCCGTATGAAACGTTCTTTATACGGAAGTGGATCCCCGCATTTTTGTTAAGATGCGGCTTGAGTGATCACCGACGGTGTTCACCGCTATACCTGATATACGCGTGTGTGCAGTCCATTCCTTGATTTGAGCATTCATATCATGTATTCATAAGTAATCCAATGTGTTATGATCGAACCCAATGATGTTATGTTTGATCTTCAATGAATGAATGTTTTTCTTAATCATTGTACTTGCTGAGTCATGGACTCACTCTTGCTTTGTTTGTTTATTTCTAGGTGATCGTTGATGAAGTTCACTTGGGAGGGAGTAGATGAGCACTACTCGAATAATGCACTTCACATTAGACTCATTACTATAAGAAATAATGATTCTCTTTTGTCATCTTTTGGTTTGTAATAAATAAATTTAGTCATGGATGATACCTTTATGATCAATGAGAACATAGATGAGAACTTTAAGTCATATGGTTATTTGTTATCTTAGCTCATTATCGTTGATTCATGTTTAGATCTTAGAATTGGATTTCATGACTAGTTTATGATTCTTGTGTGTTTTTGTTGTGTGGAACCTCCAGTATCCTCGTATGCAAAGGAGGTTCTGCCGAAATTTAGTATTTCAGCTTAGGGTAGTTGCATTCCAGGCTCGTGCTGAGTTGGGGTGTTACACTACACTCGTGCTTATACCGGTATAGCAAGTGACACACCCGTCGGTGTTCACTTAAGCCCGTATTTATCGAAATACGGGGATCCAAAATACCGTATGAAGAACGTTTCATACGGGTGTCCAAAACTGCCCACATTGGAATGGTGGGACTTCACTTACCCATACTGGAATTGATGGGACTTTAGACTCCACTCCCGTGGACGGAACATGAACATGATCGCATGAATAATTTTATGAACAATGGTTAATATCATTTCCACACATATGAAAGAGCGTACACAAAGAACATGATCATCATATCATTCTTGTCTACCATAACCTCCACTCCCGTGGATGGCATATGAACATTTAAGCTTCTCACACATCAACATAACACCATACCAATCAACGAGCATCCGGGGTTTACAAATCACACATAAGTCATTGTACTTGCCTTTAGCGTTGCGATGCGTTGGGAGGCAACGAAGAAGCCGCTAACCTTGGCGCCTCACCCCCTACACCAAAGTTACTCAATAAGAACCAAGTCATCAAGACACTACTCGCATCACCCTAACTCATAACCCTAATCCCACCATCTAAATTATACCCGATACTTGAATTAAACCACATTCTAGCAGAAAGTCTATACGGACAGCACTGTATAAATAGCATAACTTTTGATCTAACACTCAAAAAGGGGTGTTCTCAGGTTTGATTGAAAGGTAATGAAATTATCTACAACAACCTAGTTGGTGGAAATCTCGAATTCTATATGTATCAATCTCCACAAGACCAACAAACACTTTCTGTCAGAACTACCGGCAATTCTGGACAGTAGCACGGTAAATGCCATAACTTCTAATTGGCTAAACCAAACTTTGCGTTCTTTATCAATATCAAAAGCTAATACCAACGCCCACAATAACTTAGTTGGGTGAAAGCCCTGAATTTTCCATTAACACACTAATATTTTAAAAGACAACTTGACAGTTTATTCTCGTCAGGATTCTGGACAGCAGATACGGAAACTATCATAACTTTTGATCCGTACGTCGGAATTCAGTGTTCTTGGCGGCCACCGAAATCTAAGAACAATACCTACAAAACTCTAGGAGATGGACATCTCAAATTGGACCTCTAAGAACCCGAAATAGACCACGCAACAAACTGGACAGATCTGAAATTCTAACAGCAGCAAATCGATCTAACAATCCTAATCGAATTCGCATCTTCTACTAATCAAACAGCGAAGAACATCGTTCGTTACCCTTGTAAAACCACAGGAGATCGCTGAATTCCCCCGCGAAGAGCTCCTCTCCTCTTCTTCTCCTCTCTTCCTCCTCTTTTCTCCTTGGATGGCGGCACCAGAAGGCTTCTTCTCCCTCCCCCGTTCTTCTTGGACAGCAGCAATGGAGGGGGGGCGTGCACTGTAGCATGGCGGCAGCACTGTAGCATGGGGGTGCTACAGTACATCTAGGGTTATAGGCTGCCCCTAATGGGCCAAGGCTATGGGCCTTTGGCCCAAGATTTAATCACCCTTTTACAGAAATTCTGAAATTTCATTTTAAATCCCAATAAAATGGTTGAGATTCAATTATAATTCTTAGGATTGAACGGAGTATTACAGTAGGCAGAATAATAGATCAAGAATTTAGCAAGACCAGAGCCAAAGGGACCTATTGAATGAATAACCAAGTTCCAATCAATCATCTAGAATTATTCAATGTCTATCATATCCTAATAGAATAAAGGAAGAAGTCCATTCTACCCCTTCAAGTATCGACATGCGGACACCTAACCCCCTGAACTAAAAAATCGGCCTTTTGACACTCTGAAGTTGCAAAACCAGACAACCTACCCCCTCCGGCTGTTTTGTGCGATGGTTTTGCTGATGTGGCGTCCGGGTGACCCGGTTTTGCCCGGTCAGCTGCTGATGTGGCGTCTTTGGCACTTGGGCCCACCTGTAAGTGAGCCCGATTTCTCTCTCCTTTATCTATTCCCGGCTCTTCTTCCCCATTTCATTCTTTCTCCTTTTATTTGCTACGACTGAAGCTTTTGGTTCCATGCTCCCCATTGCTTTGCTTCTTCTCCTCCCTCCTCACTCCCCATTTCTTTCTTCCCATCCTATTTCTTCCTCTCTCTTTCTTGGTTCTTTGCTCCTGGGTTTTGGTCGCATGGCTCCAGCGCCGCCTCCTGCCATCCTGCGCCCGGCCCAGCTCCTCCGACCCACCGCTGCCGCCTCTGTCGACCGCGCACACGACATGGTCCCCTCGCTCCTGGCCTACGCCCGTGTCGCCAACGCCTCCTCGTGGCATCCTTTGCCCGCTCGAGCTTCCCCCTGGCTCGGCCCTCTGTGCGCCCGTGTGTTTGGGCCACCACCTCGCTGGCCTGTCACCTCCTCTTGGTTGCGCCTCCCCTAGCCCAGCACCACCGGACTCATGCTCCCAGCCTCGCGGATGAAGTCGTCGTAGCGGATGGTGCCGTCGGGGGCGACGTCGACCTCGCGGATCCACTCGTTGAACTCATGCGGCTCGAGCTTCTTGCCGATGGAGGTGAGGATGTGGCGGAGGTCGGCGACGGAGACGATCCCGGAGGCGTCCTTGTCGAGGATGCGGAAGGCGTCGCGGAGTGGGCGGTCAAAGGGCTCCGGCCAGAGGTGGGCGCGCATGAGGTCGAGGAGGCACGGGAAGTCGAAGGGTGCGGTGAGCTTCTCCTGCGAGGTGATGTCCCGGAGCTAGGCTCGGTGGGGTTCCCCGGAGCGCATGAGGATGCCGAGCTCGGGACGCGATGCGCCATCGCCGTCGGTGTCGAAGAGGAGAAGGCCTCCTCATGGACGCCACCGCTCCTCGCCGGCTCCTTGCCGCCCATCGCCTCCAGTGAGGCCGGTCGCGCCGGATCGGGGAGGGAGGGGGAGATCTCACGGTGCGGTGCAGTGTGTGCGTCTCTCTCGGCGTTTGGCTCTGCTGCCTCTTGCGCGTTTGGTCCGGTTGGCTTGGTGGTGGTGGTGGGGAAGTGAGAGGAGAGGAGAGCTGGAGAGGGGAGAGACGCGGGGTTAGTGGTCGTGCGCCCATAGTGGGCTGGAGCGGGCCGGAGGCAACGCAAGCAGCGGCGGCGGCGCTGGTGGGTCCGGCTGAAGGCGACGCCCGGAGGAGATGTGGCTAGGGAGCAAAGCTCCGGTTGGAGAAAAATGGAGAAATGGAGAGAGGAAAGAGACAAGGAAGAGAAGAAATGGAGAGAAGCGCCACATTAGCTCCCCTCCTGGCGAAATCCGCTAGCTCACCTAGCCAAGTCAGCGCTGACCTGGTGAAACCGGGCCACCCGGGCGCCACATTAGCAAAACCACCGCACGAAACAGCCGGATGGGGTAGGTTGTCCGGTTTTGCAACTTTAGGGTGTCAAAAGGTCGTTTTTTTAGTTCAGGGCGTTAGGTGTCCGCATGTCGATACTTGAGGGGGTAGAATGGACTTCTTCCTAGAATAAATCATCATGCTAAGGTAAAGTTTTCTCATGACAAGTGACAAATAATTGAGTGAATGCTGTGTTCCAAGTGATATCCCTTCCTAAGAAGCGTCGTCAACGATCACCTAAAAACAACGGTAAAGTAAGGGTGAGTCCATGACTCAGCAAGTACAAAGCAGAATAATAAACGAGGCATCATCTTAATAACAATTCATTCCTATTTATCTCATTAACTCATATTACTTTTCACCTTTCATGAATGTAATGCAAAGCTCATGCTCATGTCTCAACTCATCTTTTGTTTATACCAGTATAGTGGAGTGTAACACCCGTCGGTGTTCATTTATGCCCGTATTCTTTAATGCAGGGACCAATTGCCCGTCCTTTTTCATAGGGAGACCTCATTTTCCATATCTTACATATGGAGACTTCATTCCACTCCCATGGATCACATCTTTCCATTATGAATGCTCAACAGGCAATGCAATGATTATTATCTTTCTTCATTAGCAATTGATATAATTATCATTCTTCTATAATTATCATCATCATCATCATCAATTTATCAGAAGCATGTGAGCAATATAAAACATACATAATTCATATGAATAATCATGGCAAACATTCACTTAACCAAATAATAATTTCACATAATCAAATACCATTCTACCATGCACTTGTCTTTCTAGTTGCGATGACCGGGATGATTTGAAAGTGACAATAATCCTGAAGCTACTCTGCCTACACTAAACACCCAAACTCAATACAAGCTACAACAGTACAAAACAACACTTAATTGACAACGCTCCTACGCGCTCCCCAATTCAGCAACTTTCCCCTTTACTGGACAGTCCCCCCTGCTGTCCCGGCACTAAAATTGTCATAACTTTCAACTCTCACATCGTAATATGGAAAACTATACCATTTTTGGAATCTATACAAAATTTTCTACAACTTCTTAGGTGATCAAATGTCCAGATTAAATCTTCTAGACCCCTGTTTTTAACCCATAAGATAGATCTGTTATCTTTTGGACAACATATTTAACATTTTTATATATTTTAATCCACACATGCAAACTTATTAAATGACAACTTTACAGAAACTACAGGGAATTATCTACTACTTCCTAGTCATGCCCAAAATTCCATTCCGCCTTTAAATAAGCCAAATAAGTAATTTCCCATGACTCCGTCTAGTAGCGATTGATTTTTGGACAGCAACCTTCCAAAAATCATAACTTATGTTCTACTCATCCAAAAATTATGTTCTTGGACTCTATGGAACCCTTAAGAAATTACCTACTCTTTTAAAGAAGACCAAAACCTCAAATTATTCCATCTTCTATTTTTAATCTACAAATTATTACGTGCTGCCAAAATACTCCCGCAATCCCGGTAAAGGGGGAAAGTTGTGGAATTGAAGAGCGTGTAGGAGCGTTGTTGATTAAATGTTGTTTTGTATTGCCGTAGCTTGGATTGAGTTTGGGTGTTTACTGTAGGCGGAGTGGCTTTGAGATTGTAGTCACCTTCAAATCATCCTGGTCGTCGCAACTAGAAAGGCAAGTGCGTGATATAATGGTATTTGAGTATTTGAAATTGTTATTTGGTTAAGTGATTACTTGCCATGATTATTCATATGAATTATGCTTATTCCATATTGTCCCTATGCTTTTGATAACTTGGTGATGATGATGATGATTATAGAAGAATGATGATTATATCATTGCATTGCATGTTGAGCATTCATATTGGAAAGTTGTGATCCACGGGAGTGAAATGTGGTCCATATATAAGATATGGGCAATGAGGTCCCCGTATGAAAAAGGACGAGCAATTGGTCCCCGCATTAAAGAATGCAGGCATGAGTGAACACCGACGGGTGTTACACTCTGCTATACCGGTATAACTTGGGAAGGGATATCAGTTGGAACACTGCATACATTCAATTACTTGATCACTTGTCATGAGAAAACTTTACCTTAGCATGATGGTTTATTCCTTTGGAACATGATAGACATTGAATAATTCTATATGGTTGGTTGGAACCTGTTTATTCATTCGATAGTCTCTGTTTGATTTGTTTTGCTTAAGTCTTGAACTATTATTTTGCTTTACTATCTAGAGTTTAAATTTCAATGCTTGCTATGTCTTTATTCTTATATTATTGTGACCCGTGGACGGGTTTTAATATTGAATTGCTTGCTGTAATTTATTATTAATTGATGTAAATCTAATGCTAGGGTAGTTTAGTGGCATCCTAGGCTCAGTGTTGGCTGGGGTGTTATAATTTCCTTTATCAACTTCCTTGGATATATTTCATCTGAAGTATCTCCTTCATCAACTCCACTAAATATGATTAGTTTTATCTGGAGTACTTCTTTCAAGATGATGTTATATATATTTACTTTCATTTGAATTGTTTAGTTTAGTTTGAATGTCTTTGGATTTCATTTGAATGCTTTCAAAAGTTTTTGGGTTCAATCGTATTCTGCGTAATTAGAATCTGAAGCCATGATGGAACAATAGTCTCAACAAGAACAAGGTTGAGACCAAGATTATCAAAACATTGAGCAAGACGGTTATCAGAACATTGAGCAA
Source organism: Ampelocalamus luodianensis (assembly GCA_036346255.1). Lineage (NCBI taxonomy): Eukaryota > Viridiplantae > Streptophyta > Magnoliopsida > Poales > Poaceae > Ampelocalamus > Ampelocalamus luodianensis. The sequence goes on along the minus strand of CM070620.1, from coordinate 40,843,895 downwards.
GACGAGTCAACACTTTGATCATGTTGCACCTAGTTTTGAAATGCAATTATATTGTTTTAAATTATGAAATTGCATTGCTACGAGTTATACAACTATGTTGGTCTAGCTCATAGTTAACACCTTAATGATAATTGAATATAACATTCTCATCCTTGAACTTCGACACTATCCTTTGTCACCCTATAACTAATGGTATACGTACTAGTTAATAAGTCTGTATATAAGTGTCATAAGGCCTTGCTTAGATAAATTGACATATGGGCAATGATTTGCCCCCGTCAACTTTTTAAACTCAAAACTGGATTTGGGCAGTCGAGGCTGGAACCTGGCTGGCATGTTAAAAAAAGAAAGTGTAACACCCTGGCTATCCAGAAGCCAAAATGTTACCTAAAGAATCTAACATACAACCATAATCATAAGAATTGAAGCAATAATCCAAGTTATAACGAAAGGAAGGAGGACCGCTCAAAAAGCATAATAACACAAGTATAATATGAACCTATGCAAGTCAAGTACCACAACGAAAAATAAACATCCATAACCAAACGGGAGACATCATCCACATGTCACCTCAATTATTACAATTTATCACTAATCAAATGAAGGAAATTAACCAAGTTCTATTATTAAAACTGGAATATGGTGTAGTGTGATTCGTGCAAGTCTACTCCCTCCCAAAAGAGTCATCATCACCGGCCACCTAAAGCCAACAACAAAACAAGAGTGAGTCCGGGACTCAGCAAATACAACGAATACAAGAACATACTTCACATAGAAACATGGTACTACAAGAATATATGGAATAATGCACTGAAATGCATGGATGCCATGAACTGGTTGGACTGCACTCCAACTTATACCGGTATAGCTAGTGACACACCCATCGGTGTTCACTTAAGCCCGTATTTATCGAAATACGGGGATCCAAAATACCGTATGAAGAACGTTTCATACGGTTGTCCAAAACTGCCCATATTGGAATAGTGGGACTTCACTTGCCCATACTGGAATTGATGAGACTTTAGACTCCACTCCCGTGGACGGAACATGAACATGGATGCATGAATAAACTTATGAATAATGGCTAATATCATCTTCACACATATGAAAGAGCATACACAAAGATCATAATCATCGAAACCTCTTGTCTACTATAATCTCCACTCCCGTGGACGGAACATGAACATTGAAGCTTCTCACACATCAACAAAACACAATACTAATCAGCGAGCATCCAGTGTTTACAAATCACACAAAAATCATTGTATTTGCCTTTAGTGTTGCGATGCGTTGGGAGGCAACGAAGAAGCCGCTAACCTTGGCGCCTCACGCCCTACACCAAAGTTACTCAATAAGAACCAAGTCATCACGACACTACTCGCATCGCCCCTAACTCTTACCCCAACCCCTTCAACTAAATTGTACCCAATGCTTGAATTAAGCCACATACTAGCAAAAAGCCTTACCGGACAGCAGCGGTAAAAATAGCATAACTTTTGCTCTAAAACTCAAAAAGGGGTGTTCTCAGGTTTGTTTGAAAGTTAATGAAATTATATACAACAACCGAGTTGGTGGAAATCTAGAATTCTATATGTATTAATCTCCACAAGATCAACAAACACTTTCTGTCAGAACTACCGGCAATTCTGGACAGCAGCACGGAAAATGCCATAACTTCTAATTGGCTAAACCAAACTTTGCGTTGTTTATCAATATCAAAAGCTAAGATCAAGGCCTACAATAACCTAGTTGGGTGAAAGCCCTGAATTTTCCATTAACATAATCATATTTTAAAAGACAACTTGACAGTTTATTCTCGTCAGGATTCTGGACAGCAGAGACGAAAACTAACATAACTTTTGATCCGTACGTCGGAATTCAGTGTTCTTGGCGGACACCGAAAGCTAAGAACAAGACCTAACTATCTCTAGGAGGTCAACTCTTCGGATTCGGACTCGAAGTCATCGAAACAGTGCGCGCAATAATCAGGACAGAACTGAACGAAAAACAAAAAAGTCTGAACCAATCGGTCTAATCGCAAACACATCTAATGACTTACTAACATCACAAGAAACCCATCGTTACCCTAGATGATGTGCAGGAAGGCGAAGAACAAGCCTCGAATATGATCCTCTCCTTCTTGATCTTCAGCCCCGCCACGAGTCTCTATAACATCCCAAGGTGTTGTTACCAAAATAAAATAAAATAAAGTTCATATTCTAATTGGATTTGCTGAATTTGGAAGAGTTTGATTGCCTTACTTGAATTTCTGAAGTTTTAAAAGCCAAAAGTTAAATTTATTTGAAGTTCTTGAAGTTTCAGTTGGTTTGATCTGAAAAATAAAATTTAAATTAATTTCTAGAATTTTCTGTTTTTTTTAAGCTTTTTCCTAAATATTTGCAAGCCAAAATAATTTATTTGCAAAAACTATAGCCAATTATAAGTTGGGACTAGTTCAGAAATGCACAGAGCATCTGGGCTGTTAATCCCGGGTTCTGACAAATTGGTATCAGAGCCATATCGACTGTAGGTCGTGACCTAGTTAGAATGACCGTTAGTTGAAAACTTCAAAATTTATTTTACATAACAAGAAAAATAAATTGTTCTCTCCTCATCTGGGTCATCTATCTATCTTTAGTCTTCTTACCTAACTCTCTCCTCACAATTTAATAATATTAAATGGATCTTCTCTCCCTTGGAAATTTCTATAGATGATCAATACGTATTTACCATTACGTCCAAGACCTCAAGACATGAAGCAATCAAGAATGCATCGAATCATCACTATCAATCCAAGACAACATGCAAGAATCATCGAAGACCGTAAACCGAAGATCACGATGTCAGCCCAGCCATATAGTATAGGTTTGTCAAGACTCATTCTGTGCATTGAGTCGTTCTACCAAATTAAGAGTCTCAATTGATAGAACGTTGTGTTTTTGAAAAGTTGACCAGTTGGTTCTTTCGTTTGGGAGTGTTATTTTGCTCTATCCCCTTAGTTCTTCTTATTTGTCTCTTCCCTATCCTTTGTCTCCTTCCCTAACTCTCTGGAGTAAACAGCAGATGGTGAACCCTCGTCACCAGGAAGTGGAGCCAATGCTAACAACAATGGAAGTGCCCCAATCAATGAACCAGAGTGGCAGCAGCTGATGGCCAATCAAAACCATCTGATCGAACTGCTCTCTTAGTCCATCAATAACAATCAAACCCGGCACGTTACAGCTTCCCAAACTCCAACTCCACCTCCACCACCCCAAAGGACCAGTATGTCATAATTCATGAGGATGCGACCACCAACTTTTTCAAGCAGCACCGAGCCCATGGATGCAGATGATTGGCTCCGAGCAATTGGTAAAAAGTTGGATATTGCTCAGTGCACTGATCGTGAGAGGGTGTTGTTTGCTTCACACCAGCTCATGGGTCCAGCTTCCGAATGGTGGGACAACTTCAGCATCTCACATGCTGATGCTCAAGCCATCACCTGGAATGAATTTGTGCGAGCTTTCCGCCATGCACATATCCCTTCCGGCATGATGACCCTCAAGAAAAAGGAGTTTCGCATACTTCGTCAAGGCAACCTCTCCGTGAACGAGTACCTGTACAAGTTCAATCAACTGGCACGCTACGCACCGGAAGATGTTACGAGAGATGAAGACAAGCAAGAAAGATTCCTTGAAGGACTCAATGATGACTTGTCTGTACAGCTGATTTCCTAGGATTATACCGACTTCTAGCAGCTAGTCGACAAAGCAATTCGTCAAGAAGGCAAGCACCGCGAGATGGAGAATTGCAAGAGAAAAATGGCTGCACAGAAGTTCAACCCTGAAAGCTTTCCTAAAGCTAGAAGGAATTTATCGCATCAGGACAGACTCCAGCTAACAACAGACAACCCAGCCAACTTGGAGCCCTCCAATATAGCTGATGGCGACCAGGCACCGAAGGACCCATCCTATATTGCAAGCATCACATGCTTCAATTGCCATGAGGTTGGGCATTTTGCCAGTAAATGCCCCAAGAAGTAGCAGGCAGTGAAACCAACCAACACTGAAGTCCCAAAAGACAACACCATGCAAGTAAACAGGAAGCTGCAAAATTCTGGACGAGTACGTCTGTACAATGTCACAACTCAAATTCTGTCAGATGATGAGCAAGATGTAGATGACAACAACTCCAGTTGAAAGCCTTGTATTCCCAGTTTTCTTTCTAGCCACTCCGAATCTCGGGGACGAGATTCCCTTTAAGGGGGGTAGTTTGTAACATCCCAAGGTGTTGTTACCAAAATAAAATAAAATAAAGTTATTGTTCTAATTGGATTTGCTGAATTTGGAAGAGTTTGATTGCCTTACTTGAATTTCTGAAGTTTTAAAAGCCAAAAGTTAAATTTATTTGATGTTCTTGAAGTTTCAGTTGGTTTGATCTGAAAAATAAAATTTAAATTAATTTCTAGAATTTTCTGTTTTTTTTAAAGTTTTTTCCTAAATATTTGCAAGCCAAAATAATTTATTTGCAAAAACTATAGCCAATTATAAGTTGGGACTAGTTCAGAAATGCACAGAGGATCTGGGCTGTTAATCCCGGGTTCTGACAGTCTCCGTCCTTCGCGAAGATCGGCGACAGGATGAAGCGGCACCGCGGTGGGGAAAGGCGGCTTGGAGGGCAGTCCCCAGGGGAGACCAGGGAGGGGAGGAGCTAGGGCGGCACATGGGGAAGGGGAGGAGGTAGGGGCGGCACAAGGGGGAGGGGAGGAGGTGGTGGCTAGGAGGGGGAGGAGGGGTGGAAGTGAGGGGGCTAGGGTTTTGGCCGCCCCCCTAGGGATCCCCCTTTTTGGCCGGCCACAAAGTGGGCTTGGGCCCCCCACGGCCCAAGGCAGCCCCCCCTTGGCCCACGAGGCCTCCTCGTATGTACCTGAGACGGACCTAGCGGTACGCCAACTTCCTAATTCTCGCGATTAACAAAACAAACCAGAGTACCTTGGATCAACTTCCCCATTGGTACCAAAGCACACAACATGCACCACACACACGGAATTCTTGTCCCATTCCTCAATCGATCTCTTCAAATAAACAAGGAGCACCTCCGTTAACTAGGAACACACAACAGAACTCGTTTGTAAGCAATTGTTTTACAAAGAAAATCCAACTGAATGTAAAGAGTTCTCATCACAACCGCGTATTTCCAACTCCCCACCAAAGGGACAAAACCTAATTAGGCAGTTTGTAAATAAACACCACATAAGCCAAAAGAGAAATCATTCGAATGCCCAAATCAACCACTTTTTTCCTAGACCGGAAAGAACCACCATGCCAACATAAAGTCAACTCAAATCGTACCTGATCTCCATCAGACACACTTAGCTCAAGTAGAAATCAAGAGAGCACTTCTCTGCTCTAGATAGACATTCATTTCTCATACATTCTTTTAAGAAATAAACCTTCTCCCAAATCATGGGCTTTCAAATCATCACACTAATTCCTTCCTCTTAACCGACCGCCCCAAAACGATCCTTAAATCAAAAGAACAACCACACTTATTTAGACAGACTTTACTAATCCATAAAAGGACTCTCTAGTCCACTCCTCTACCCAAGGGAATTCTCAGCACACATACTCATCCACTATACCCAAAGGATTCTATCAATGATCAACACACTATTCAGAATCCACCTTTGTTCTTCTACTTCTAAACATAATATTGGTCCTCCAAGTTCCTAGCATAAAAAAAATGCAAAGCTGAAATCCAACCTCCAAGTCTCGTACAATGAATTCCTTCTACAATTGATAGGAAATTCTCAAATTCATTTACTAAAATTTCACCCAACTCAAATAATAACCTCAGCCATTAGTTTCAACATTCTTCACTAATCAAGTAATCGTCCAAGGCATTTCACTTCACCAATCTCGGACCTTCACTAAATCACATCATTCCAATTCACCTGCACGACCACAATATCCCCATTCACAATACCATAACTAATTGACCAAGATTCAAACACTCTCAATCACTAATGCCAATAAATAAATATATTCTTGTCCAAGTTATCCTTAAAGATAATCTAACTCCCAGAGGGTTACACACTGAGACCGGGTCACACTTGGCATAAACTCAACAATCACCGCTATCCCATCACTTAACATGACGATTCGTTTTCTCCACACTGCAACTCTCATTAAACTACACCATCATAATTCTTCTACACAATCTTACGAAGTACCCAATTGTGATACTCTAACAAATTGATCAAGATTTCTATATTTTCTAATTCTAATGTTTTAGTCAAAATGAACAAAAGATCTTGGACCACATCTCTCTATAGGTCCTACTAGTTACAATAACGTAATCAGTTAGCTCCAAAGACAACCATTCTATTTAACTCAAATCCTCTCAAAGTATTATTCTAATAAATCAATTTTTCACTCGGTGCTTCTCAAACAACTTGACACCCTAAGGCTCACAAAATCATCTACTAGATCACCACTATCTAGTTACCATTACATATCTGAAAAGACTTTGTAACACCAACCGGATAACCCCTCTCTTAAAAGAAGAGGCAAATAGAGATAAATTTCAGCACATAGGAAAAACGTTACTCCTCGCAGAAGATACAAGACCAAGGGAAATAGTCAAATAGCAATGATCTCGGAAATCAAAAGCTGAGATCATAGTTGAGGGCACACGTCTCACCAGTAGAGAATATCAAACCTCAAACGAGAATAAAACATTGCTTTTGAAATTCTGGAAATCTTATGGGCAAAACAGAAAATTTAGACAAACTTCAATAAACTGCAAGTTACAAAACTTGACTTCAATCTCAAATACTCCTACTCCACTCTTTCCTTTAACAAAGAATGCAACTTTCTTTGATTACAGCATCACCATGCCAACTCCAATCAAGAAAAGATTTGAAGACCACAACACAATAAATCACTTGGGAACTAATGAAACCTTTCAACACATCACTTTGGTCGAAACAATTTTAGGTACAACATCCACATGAGGTCCAAATTTCATAAACACAAAATAAGAAGCATTTTCATTTAACCAATATCACGCAAGCGATCAAATTCTTTTATACCAAACATTCAACATTATCATCATAATCCTTTACTGGCAATCATGCTAACAATGAAATAATACACTCTTAGTCAAAATCATAATAGCCTCCTATCCCATCATAAATCTCTCCAAAAGAAACACAAGCTACAAGACTGTAACATACCTCTTTTAACAAGATCATGCTATCAAATAACAATTTCACAAAACATGCTATCAAAGACCACTTATTCATTCATCCACTCAACCATTAGTAACACTCACTCAACTATTATTAACGGTTGGCAATTGATTTTTTTTCTTTCATGAATGCAAATAGGATCATACTTCTATTTGCAGCCACATAACCATTTATAAACACAGAGTCAATATTCCACTTTATGCTCAGAGTTTAGGGCAAAATATAATTAAGGATTTAATAACATCATCTCTTATAAAACAGGTTTTCACAAGGTTCTACCTCAACATTCATCTAATCCGATATATATGTCTCAATCCAGCCATTATGTATGATCATCAGGTAGCAAGTTTATGAAAAATTCCGAATTAACATCCCCTAAGGCAACGTTCAAACACATCCTCAACATACTCATCATTAATGGTAGTGTAATCCATTGGGACCCATTACTCCACATTATCTAATAACTTTACCAAATTCCACAATCTTAATGATCAGACCAAATCATCAACATCTTACACCTCTTATCAAATCTTAGATTCTTAGTATGTATAGTCTTACCATTGAAGAGGTTCATCATGCAATTATTCTTATGACAACAATAATTTACTCACATTTGCTTCCAAGGATCTTGATTAAGATCGATTATGCAGCCCGCTACAGACCCAACTTGATGACTCATACATTGTTCGCTATCTTCCATCCTTGCAACCTCTCACTTAACACAACAAACGTTGCAAAAGAGTTTTGACACTTTCTTTCTCAAAGAAGAAGTACCAAACTTCAACACTCCAACTACTACAAAAGGAATGCGTAGAGTCAAGACTTTCACATGTTAAATAACTCGCAAAAGATAGGCCACATTAACCAAAATACCAAGCGAATAAGCAGATCATCTTTTTCCAAACAAGAAAGGCACACCTTCACAATAAAATATTAACCTTGCGAACCAACAATGTTAACAAGCAGCAACTCTCATCAGTTAAAGGAACAAATCATTGCTTTTTGGAACCAATAAAACCAAGGGAAAACGTCAAACTGCATTGTAACCACGAACCCAAGGAGAAGAAAGAAAAAAAAATTAATCAACCACCAGCAGCTGATCAGAAAATCCCTATACAATTGTAACACCCCAGCTCAGCATTGAGCCTGGAATGCTACCAAACTAACATTAAACAATTCTAAGCCAAAACATCCTACCAAATTTTTGGCAGAACCTCTCCTGTATTATTAACTACCAGGAGGTTCCAATATTTGAATAAAACGTATATAATTAATCCAACATTCAACATAATCAATAGGCATTCAAAACATGAAAGCAACTAGCATATCCAGAGATATCCAAAAGACACTACCTATCATTATTACACTTAATCCAATGCATGAAGCATAATCATAAACAATCTCTAAGCAGGTTGCTCCTTTATTAAAGTATGAACTAAAAATTTATCAACTTTTAAGGTGGATGGGTGTGTGTGTCCAACTCAAGTCTACTCCTCCCATGCATGCCATTCTTGCAAGTGGTACCTAAAAACACAACAAAAGCAAGGGTGAGTCCAAAGACTCAGCAAGTACCAATAATGAAACATTAATCTCACATTTACATCATCAACATTCCATTCCAAAGCTTTGCACAAAAACATATCTCATGAGGTATGTATGCGAATATGCAATGCAACTTTTCTCTTTCACTCTTTGTCGCATTTCACCGGTAATGCGAGATATGCGACCGTCACCGCATACCATGCCTGTGCTCGCAAGCACAGGGACCAATTGCCTAATACTCCGCAAGTAAAGGGGACCTCAAGCCCACACTCCACAAGTGTGGGGACCTCAAGCCCGTCATATACATGACGGGGATCTCAACAAATGCTTGGTCACCACGTGACCAAGTCTTTATTTTGTCAACATGATGCATATGCACACATCATGAATCATCATAATCATACCTCCTCAGCAATATCACTTATCAATTTAACTCATTCATACTTCTATCATTCATATCATAAGCATTTACCACCTTTAATCAACATATCACACTATCAACTAAGCATAACTAATATGTATCAAAACATAGCACTCACTGTCAAACAATTCATAATTACTCTATCAAACAGAGTACTTGCAACCACCAAGATAATTTGGTACTCATCACAATATCATCCATTCATGGCTATTATGACCCAAACACAAACAGTAACAGCATACAAGCATAATAATACAATAACCCGGATACTTGCCTCAACCGTGCGAGAACGGTGGACGCGAAGTGGGTGTTGCCCCTGGGATCTCGCTCCCACCTGAACATAGAGATAACCCAATCTAAGACCAACATACTGGACCAAAAGCATAAATAACAACACAATTGAACTCTCTAAACTTCCAAGTATTTTCCAATCTTCCAATTTCTAGCGATCGCTTTTGGTGTTCACTGCGGACAGTCAACTTCTAAAATACATAACTTTCTGCTCCGGAGTCCAAATAGGATGTTCTTGGACTTTCTGGAAAGGTAATTAAATTACCTAAATAAACTTAGTTGGGGAGCCCTTTTGATTATGCCAACTATTGCCTCTACCAAGCCAACCTATAGAACAACAATTTTCACGTCGGTTTCTCTGGACAGTACACTAAAACCACCATAACTTTTGCTACGAAGGTCCAAATCTTGCGTTCTTTATCTCTATGAAAAGGTATAGAAATTACCTACATTTGTCGTTATACTGAGATCCTCTGATTTCGTCTTTAAATAATAGATTAACTCAGTTTTCTAAAGACTGTCAGAATATTGACAGATTAACCAGACAGCGGCACTAAACAATTCATAACTTTCTAACCGTTTATCGGATTTTGGCGTTCTTGGCGGCCACTGAAAGCTAAGAGCATTATCTACATAACTCTAGGAGACCAAAACTCCTAATTCGGCCTCTAAACACCCGAAACTGACCGCGCAATAATCTGGACAGAACGCGATCTATTAAACCGACGCAAATCAATCTACCAAACGACATCAACCGCAACTATTACGCATCAAACAACGAAGAACACGCGACATTACCCTTGTAGAATCGCAGCAAGATAATGAACTCTCCCCAGGAAGTTGATCTCCTCTCCTTTCTTCACTTGATCGGCAGCAGGGAGCACCGACGGCGAGGAAGGGAGGCACCAATGGAGGGGGGCACTACCATGGAGGAGAGGTGTGCTACAGTAGCCGTGCTACAGTGCGGTGGCACTGTAGCTACAGTACATCTAGCGTTTTCCCCCTTTCTTTTATTGGTGGCCGACCCCTCATGGGCCTCCTAGGCCAACGCCCAAGGCCCAAGTTGCCGAAAAACTGCAGAAACCCCCCTTTTTATGTCTAATTTCTCTTTTGAACGCTTTCTTTCGTAGAATAAATTGGAGTATTACATTAAAACCCCTCTTTCTCCTGTTCAATCGCTTTGCTAAAAGAAATATTCCCCCGATTTTATTTATTCTCTCCCGATTTAATTATTCTCTCCCGATTTAATTTTTGGGGTATTACATTCTACCCTCCTTAAACAGAATTCGACCCCGAATTCTATTCAACCTCAAGACCAAAAAAACCACTGCTAAAAGATTTACTAACATTACTATGTACCTGCCGTGAAAAACATTGGATAAAGCTCGCGCATGCGAGACTCTAATTCCCAAGCCGCCTCCCTCTCGGGCTAATGGGACAAAGGCACCTTGACACAAACCAACGACTTGTGCCTCAGCACTCGCTCTGACCTCTCTAACAACACACAGGATGCTACTCAAAGGTCAGCAGCTCCCGCGAAACTTCAAACTTCGGACCTCTCGGTACTCACTCAAAGACTGGGACAAACAAGACGATGTGTACTTCGCTTGGACTCACTCTGATCCTAACGCTTTGCCAACTAGCGAAAACAACCCAATGTACCTTGGGGCAACCCCTAGTGGTACCGAACCACGCAACATGTGCATAGAACACCGAACTTTTGTTCCACCTATTAGCGGACTTTTTCACCCAAAGAAAGATCGCCTCCTTTAACGAGGACACACAATGAACTCGCTTTAAACACACTCTTACACCGACATAGCCCAACTGAAAAAATGAAGGACTATCATCGCAACCAAGTGTTACCAACTCGGTACTAAAAGAGTCAAGTTCGAATCGAAGATTTATCACGAAAATCTTTCCACCTTCAAATTAGAAAATTTGCAAATAAACACCACATCCGCCAAAGGAGAAATCACTCGAATAACCAAATCCAACATTTCTTTTATTCTTTTCGAACGATAAGAACCACACATACCAACATAAAGCCAAGCTCAACTTTGCAAAAGACAAAGGTCAACAACATAGAACTTAAACGAAAATCGGAAAACAATTCACTTCTTGAGGAAGCATCAATTTAACAGTTTCTCTTCTAGGACCAAAATTTCCCTCAAGCTATGGAATCCCAATCATCGCACAACACACTAACTTGTTACTCTTAACCTTGCGATCTCAACGCCAAGCCCAAATCGAAACGCCTTGTCTACACCTTTGAAGAGGGACTCTGATGATTTCACAAAACATTCTCTAACCGATTCCCTTTACTAATAGAATTCATTTGACAGATGGCACTCAGAAAGTATCCCCAAATTAGATCTCTCACACGATCATATCACCTCAACCCTTTTTTAGGACAAACATTTCAGATTCCACATCACACACTCTCATGTACTACATCAGAAGGGTGTTATCAACGATCATCCCACTGTTCGCAATCCACCCTTATTCTACTTCCTCTGCACATAATCTTTGGGCGACTCAAAGTTCTAGCATAACAATGCAAAGTCCACATTTAACCTCCAAGACTCTTGCAACTAACTTCTCATATAAAGGATAGGGAAATCCTCATATTAAATCCCTAAAATCCATAATTCCACATACTCACTTATTAATATCCTCATGAAAATATTTTCTTGACCCGGTTACCTTTACAAAGATTATAACTCTTAGAAGGTTACTCAATCAAAACCAAATCACTCTTGACATTACTCAATATTTTCTATTATACCATTAATTGACATGACAATTCGATTACTTTGTAATCCCACTCTCATTAAACCACGTCATCGAGAATAACCATTCACAACCTCGCAATACTACCAAATTACGATACTCTATAAAATTGATCAAGATTTTCATACTCTCGGTAATTCTAATGTCCCACCCGAAGTGAACAAAAGATCTTGGATCACAATCACTATAGGTTCTACTAGCTTTAACAATGTAATCAGTTTAACCCCATAAGACAATCTTCCATTGAGATAGACTTCTCTCAAAGAACTATATTACGAAATTATTTCATCCTCCAATGCTCATCGAATAACTTACAACCCAAGTTTCACAACTACAATTATTGAACACCTCAAAAGACTCAGGTGAAACGAATAGGTTGATTCTTCCTCAAAAGAAAGAGCGAATGGAATCAATTTTCATCAACTAGGAAAACATGTGCCACCCATAGTGAACACAAGACCAAGGAAAAGCTGTCACTTAGGCCAAGTACTAAAAACATAAGGAAATGTCAACGATGAGGCTCAAGCCCTACCAAAGCGAATACCAAACCACAAATGAGAAGAAGATAATGCCCTTTGAAAATTGATAAACTCTTATGGAACAACTGTATAAGGTTTAAGCACTCTCAAATAAACTGCAAGATGCGAAACGAGACTTAAAGGTCAATTACTTATACTTGACTCATTCCTTTAACAAGGAAGGTTATTTTCTGTGATTACTACATCACTTTGCCAGCTTAAACAAGATAAACTCTTAAGACCAAATCGTAGGAACAACTTAAGAACCAATAAAATTTTTCAACATGTCACTTTGCTCAAAGCAACTCAATCACCACATAACTCAAGCGATCCAATTGATCACCATCGCAAAACTCGAAACACTTCTACAAAATCCAAGTTACGAAAGACGATCAAATTTCTTTATTTCTAAAAGAATCATCACCACACACAAGTCACAATCTCTTGCAGATAATCTTACTAACATCAAGAATAATATACTCTGAACATGAATATTTATCATCAACTATTCCATTAGAAAGCCCCCAAAGTTTCACCAATTTGTTCCATACTCCCTTTTCATCCCATCTTCAAAATGAGAGTATACCAAAATCATACAACATCACTACATCAACTTCTTAAGTTTAGAAGGGGTCTACTACCCAATTGAAAAGCTCCTACCAAAACCCTTTCATCAAGGACGCAAGTTCATCCAATTATTTCACAATCATGTGGGCATAAGCCACCTATTATATCATATCAGTTCAACTTTTAGCGATGCTCATTATCAAACTTCAACACACAATAGTTATACGACAACCCTTGTTGTTATCAATCAAGCCGTTATGAAATCTAGTTGCTACCTACTTTCCTTCCCAAATCACATGGATATTAACAAGCACATATTCAACTGTTCCTCCTCACATTGGATTTCGCAAAAATACACTAAAACTTCAAAAAAATCGAAATCTTTTATCGATCAAGAGTCTCAACAACACTACAACCAAATTCATCACGTCATCCTACATAGAAGAACTACATAGAACTCCTCCCATAATTTCTAGATCCACCGATATTCAATCCGTTCAACCAGTTGTACACAATTCTAATAACTAATCATACTAGGGAATATGTAAATCTGGTATTCCCTCTAATTTTCCTTTCCACACAATTAAATTAATCCATGGGAACCAAAGAACCCAACAAGTTTAACAACCTAAACAGTTTTAATGACCAGACTAGTTCATCAAGGTTCCATACTTCTTGATATCTCTCAATCACTACTCATATATACCGTTCATCAAGAACTAGAAAAAGACAACATCATCCTAATCAATTTCACTTCCAAGGTTACTAATTAATATTAATTATTCACCATACCAATGACTCAACTTGATATCCATACCATATCGAGTTATTTGATTACAATCTCGATTTAACCATAACAAGGCATCGAAAAGGATTTTAGCAATTTCCAATGAAAAGAGATGCATTAAACTTCATCACTCGGAATAATCCAAAAGAAATACATAGAGCCAAAGTTTTCTCATGTTAACAAACCGCAATGAAACTCTCACTACCCAAACTTTCAAACGAATACATGAGTCATTCTTTTTCAATGAGAAAGAAGAAACAACCATGGAATTATCAGTAATGCCAATTGAGGACGATCACAAGTAGTAAAGACAGCTCAACAGTTGAAAAACAATACTTGTTTCAGAGAACCATTAGAGACCATTGAAACACAACCATTACCATGAACCACGAACCCAAGAGAAAATCATCATCCACCACCGAACAAGAATTTGCCAAGATTGAGGTCAAGCAGGAAAACAACTTTCTAAAGCAGCTCACGCTCAACTCCTACAAATATGGTATTCGGGGTAACTACTCTATTCGTCTACCATGAACGGTGGTATAACCCGACAAAGTCCAAGGCCACAACCACGGCCTCCACTTCTTATCCACTATCACCGACACGCATTAACAATATAATCAAATATGATTATACATGATCATCTCATGGTAATCATATAATAGATTCATAGTTATAGAATAACATAACATATCATTTCATAGATTAACAACAAGAAAGATAGCACAAAGGCAATTCAACAATTGCTCAACAAATGAAACATAGCAACAGATAATGCGGAAGCAATGTAATTCCCAACCCCACCTACTGTGCACAGTGTGTTAATTTAATATTTATATTTTTTTCTATTAACCACGGACCTAAGCCCGCTCTGATACCAACTGTAACACCCCAGCTCAGCATTGAGCCTGGAATGCTACCAAACTAACATTAAACAATTCTAAGCCAAAACATTCTACCAAATTTCTGGCAGAACCTCTCCTGTATTATTAACTACCAGGAGGTTCCAATATTTGAATAAAACGTATATAATTAATCCAACATTCAGCATAATCAATAGGCATTCAAAACATGAAAGCAACTAGCATATCCAGAGATATCCAAAAGACACTACCTATCATTATTACACTTAATCCAATGCATGAAGCATAATCATAAACAATCTCTAAGCAGGTTGCTCCTTTATTAAAGTATGAACTAAAAATTTATCAACTTTTAAGGTGGATGGTAGTGTGTGTGTCCAACTCAAGTCTACTCCCTCCCATGCATGCCATTCTTGCAAGTGGTACCTAAAAACACAACAAAAGCAAGGGTGAGTCCAAAGACTCAGCAAGTACCAATAATGAAACATTAATCTCACATTTACATCATCAACATTCCATTCCAAAGCTTTACACAAAAACATATCTCATGAGGTATGTATGCGAATATGCAATGCAACTTTTCTCTTTCACTCTTTGTCGCATTTCACCGGTAATGCGAGATATGCGACAAATCACCGCATACCATGCCGTGCTCGCAAGCACGGGGACCAATTGCCCAATACTCCGCAAGTAAAGGGACCTCAAGCCCACACTCCACAAGTGTGGGGACCTCAAGCCCGTCATATACATGACGGGATCTCAATAAATGCTTGGTCACCACGTGACCAAGTCTTTATTTTGTCAACATGATGCATATGCACACATCATGAATCATCATAATCATACCTCCTCAGCAATATCACTTATGAATTTAACTCATTCATACTTCTATCATTCATATCATAAGCATTTACCACCTTTAATCAACATATCACACTATCAACTAAGCATAGCTAATATGTATCAAAACATAGCACTCACTGTCAAACAATTCATAATTACTCTATCAAACAGAGTACTTGCAACCACCAAGATAATTTGGTACTCATCACAATATCATCCATTCATGGCTATTATGACCCAAACACAAACAGTAACAGCATACAAGCATAATAATACAATAACCCGGATACTTGCCTCAACCGTGCGAGAACGGTGGACGCGAAGTGGGTGTTGCCCCTGGGATCTCGCTCCCACCTGAACATAGAGATAACCCAATCTAAGACCAACATACTGGACCAAAAGCATAAATAATAACACAATTGAACTCTCTAAACTTCCAAGTATTTTCCAATCTTCCAATTTCTAGCGATCGCTTTTGGTGTTCACTGCGGACAGTCAACTTCTAAAATACATAACTTTCTGCTCCGGAGTCCAAATAGGATGTTCTTGGACTTTCTGGAAAGGTAATTAAATTACCTAAATAAACTTAGTTGGGGAGCCCTTTTGATTATGCCAACTATTGCCTCTACCAAGCCAACCTACAGAACAACAATTTTCACGTCGGTTTCTCTGGACAGTACACTAAAACCACCATAACTTTTGCTACGAAGGTCCAAATCTTGCGTTCTTTATCTCTATGAAAAGGTATAGAAATTACCTACATTTGTCGTTATACTGAGATCCTCTGATTTCGTCTTTAAATAATAGATTAACTCAGTTTTCTAAAGACTGTCAGAATATTGACAGATTAACCAGACAGCGGCACTAAACAATTCATAACTTTCTAACCGTTTATCGGATTTTGGCGTTCTTGGCGGCCACTGAAAGCTAAGAGCATTATCTACATAACTCTAGGAGACCAAAACTCCTAATTCGGCGTCTAAACACCCGAAACTGACCGCGCAATAATCTGGACAGAACGCGATCTATTAAACCGACGCAAATCAATCTACCAAACGACATCAACCGCAACTATTACGCATCAAACAACGAAGAACACGCGACATTACCCTTGTAGAATCGCAGCAAGATAATGAACTCTCCCCAGGAAGTTGATCTCCTCTCCTTTCTTCACTTGATCGGCAGCAGGAGCACCGACGGCGAGGAAGGGAGGCACCAATGGAGGGGGCACTACCATGGAGGAGAGGTGTGCTCTGAGAGCCGTGCTACAGTGCGGCAGCATTGTAGCTACAGTACATCTAGGGTTTTCCCCCTTCTTTTTATTGGTGGCCGACCCCTCATGGGCCTTCTGGGCCAACGCCCAAGGCCCAAGTTGCCGAAAAACTGCAGAAACCCCTTTTTATGTCTAATTTCTCTTTTGAACGCTTTCTTTAGAGAATAAATTGGAGTATTACATTAAAACCCCTCTTTCTCCTGTTCAATCGCTTTGCTAAAAGAAATATTCCCGATTTTATTTATTCTCTCCCGATTTAATTATTCTCTCCGATTTAATTTTTGGGTATTACATTCTACCCTCCTTAAGCAGAATCGACCCGAATTCTATTCAACCTCAAGACCAAAAACCACTCGCTAAAAGATTTACTAACATTACTATGTACTGCCGTGAAAAACATTGGATAAAGCTCGCGCATGCGAGACTCTAATTCCCAAGCCGCCTCCTCTCGGGCTAATGGGACAAAGGCACCTTGACACAAACCAACGACTTGTGCCTCAAAGACTCGCTCGACCTCTCTAACAACACAGGATGCTACTCAAAGGTCGCAGCTCCATGAAACTTCAAACTTGGACCTCTCGGTACTCACTCAAAGACTGGACAAACAAGACGATGTGTACTTCGCTTGGACTCACTACGATCCTAACGTTTTGCCAACTAGCGAAAACAACCCAATGTACCTTGGGGCAACCCCTAGTGGTACCGAACCACGCAACATGTGCATAGAACACCGAACTTTTGTTCCACCTATTAGCGGACTTTTTCACCCAAAGAAAGATCGCCTCCTTTAACGAGGACACACAATGAACTCGCTTTAAACACACCCTTACACCGACATAGCCCAACTGAAAAAATGAAGGACTATCATCGCAACCAAGTGTTACCAACTCATTACTAAAAGAGTCAAGTTCGAATCGAAGATTTATCACGAAAATCTTTCCACCTTCAAATTAGAAAATTTGCAAATAAACACCACATCCGCCAAAGGAGAAATCACTCGAATAACCAAATCCAACATTTCTTTTATTCTTTCTGAACTGATAAGAACCACACATACCAACATAAAGCCAAGCTCAACTTTGCAAAAGACAAAGGTCAACAGCATAGAACTTAAACGAAAATCAGGAAAACAATTCACTTCTTGAGGAAGCATCAATTTAACAGTTTCTCTTCTAGGACCAAAATTTCCCTCAAGCTATGGAATCCCAATCATCGCACAATACACTAACTTGTTACTCTTAACCTTGCGATCTCAACGCCAAGCCCAAATCGAAACGCCTTGTCTACACCTTTGAAGAGGGACTCTGATGATTTCACAAAACATTCTCTAACCGATTCCCTTTACTGATAGAATTCATTTGACATATGGCACTCAGAAAGTATCCCCAAATTAGATCTCTCACACGATCATATCACCTCAACCCTTTTTTAGGACAAACATTTCAGATTCCACATCACACACTCTCATGTACTACATCAGAAGGGTGTTATCAACGATCATCCCACTGTTCGCAATCCACCCTTATTCTACTTCCTCTGCACATAATCTTTGGGCGACTCAAAGTTCTAGCATAACAATGCAAAGTCCACATTTAACCTCCAAGACTCTTGCAACTAACTTCTCATATAAAGGATAGGGAAATCCTCAGATTAAATCCCTAAAAATCCATAATTCCCACATACTCACTTATTAATATCCTCATGAAAATATTTTCTTGACCCGGTTACCTTTACAAAGATTATAACTCTTAGAAGGTTACTCAATCAAAACCAAATCACTCTTGACATTACTCAATATTTTCTATTATCCCATTAATTGACATGACAATTCGATTACTTTGTAATCCCACTCTCATTAAACCATGTCATCGAGAATAACCATTCACAACCTCGCAATACTACCAAATTACGATACTCTATAAAATTGATCAAGATTTTCATACTCTCGGTAATTCTAATGTCCCACCCGAAGTGAACAAAAGATCTTGGATCACAATCACTATAGGTTCTACTAGCTTTAACAATGTAATCAGTTTAACCCCATAAGACAATCTTCCATTGAGATAGACTTCTTTCAAAGAACTATATTACGAAATTATTTCATCCTCCAATGCTCATCGAATAACTTACAACCCAAGTTTCACAACTACAATTATTGAACACCTCAAAAGACTCAGGTGAAACGAATAGGTTGATTCTTCCTCAAAAGAAAGAGCGAATGGAATCAATTTTCATCAACTAGGAAAACATGTGCCACCCACAGTGAACACAAGACCAAGGAAAACTGTCACTTAGGCCAAGTACTCGAAAAACATAAGGAAATGTCAACAGTCGAGGGCTCAAGCCCTACTAAAAGCGAATACCAAACCACAAATGAGAAGAAGATAATGCCCTTTGAAAATTGATAAACTCTTATGGAACAACTGTATAAGGTTTAAGCACTCTCAAATAAACTGCAAGATGCGAAACGAGACTTAAAGGTCAATCACTTATACTTGACTCATTCCTTTAACAAGGAAGGTTATTTTCTGTGATTACTACATCACTTTGCCAGCTTAAACAAGATAAACTCTTAAGACCAAATCGTAGGAACAACTTAAGAACCAATAAAATTTTTCAACATGTCACTTTGCTCAAAGCAACTCAATCACCACATAACTCAAGCGATCCAATTGATCACCATCGCAAAACTCGAAACACTTCTACAAAATCCAAGTTACGAAAGACGATCAAATTTCTTTATTTCTAAAAGAATCATCACCACACACAAGTCACAATCTCTTGCAGATAATCTTACTAACATCAAGAATAATATACTCTGAACATGAATATTTATCATCAACTATTCCATTAGAAAGCCCCAAAGTTTCACCAATTTGTTCCATACTCCTTTTCATCCCATCTTCAAAATGAGAGTATACCAAAATCATACAACATCACTACATCAACTTCTTAAGTTTAGAAGGGTCTACTACCCAATTGAAAAGCTCCTACCAAAACCCTTTCATCAAGGACGCAAGTTCATCCAATTATTTCACAATCATGTGGGCATAAGCCACCTATTATATCATATCGGTTCAACTTTTAGCGATGCTCATTATCAAACTTCAACACACAATAGTTATCGACAACCCTTGTTGTTATCAATCAAGCCGTTATGAAATCTAGTTGCTACCTACTTTCCTTCCCAAATCACATGGATATTAACAAGCACATATTCAATCTGTTCCTCCTCACATTGGATTTGGCAAAAATACACTAAAACTTCAAAAATCAAAATCTTCTATCGATCAAGAGTCTCAACAACACTACAACCAAATTCATCACGTCATCCTACATAGAAGAACTACATAGAACTCCTCCCATAATTTCTAGATCCACCGATATTCAATCCGTTCAACCAGTTGTACACAATTCTAATAACTAATCATACTAGGAATATGTAAATCTGGTATTCCTCTAATTTTCCTTTCCACACAATTAAATTAATCCATGGGAACCAAAGAACCCAACAAGTTTAACAACCTAAACAGTTTTAATGACCGCACTAGTTCATCAAGGTTCCATACTTCTTGATATCTCTCAATCACTACTCATATATACCGTTCATCAAGAACTAGAAAAGACAACATCATCCTAATCAATTTCACTTCCAAGGTTACTAATTAATATTAATTATTCACCATACCAATGACTCAACTTGATATCCATACCATATCGAGTTATTTGATTACAATCTCGATTTAACCATAACAAGGCATCGAAAAGGATTTTAGCAATTTCAACGAAAAGAGATGCATTAAACTTCATCACTCGGAATAATCCAAAAGAAATACATAGAGCCAAAGTTTTCTCATGTTAACAAACCGCAATGAAACTCTCACTACCCAAACTTTCAAACGAATACATGAGTCATTCTTTTTCAATGAGAAAGAAGAAACAACCATGGAATTATCAGTAATGCCAATTGAGGACGATCACAAGTAGTAAAGACAGCTCAACAGTTGAAAAACAATACTTGTTTCAGAGAACCATTAGAGACCATTGAAACACAACCATTACCATGAACCACGAACCCAAGAGAAAATCATCATCCACCACCGAACAAGAATTTGCCAAGATTGAGGTCAAGCAGGAAAACAACTTTCTAAAGCAGCTCACGCTCAACTCCTACAACTATGGTATTCGGGGTAACTACTCTATTCGTCTACCATGAACGGTGGTATAACCCGACAAAGTCCAAGGCCACAACCACGGCCTCCACTTCTTATCCACTATCACCGACACGCATTAACAATATAATCAAATATGATTATACATGATCATCTCATGGTAATCATATAATAGATTCATAGTTATAGAATAACATAACATATCATTTCATAGATTAACAACAAGAAAGATAGCACAAAGGCAATTCAACAATTGCTCAACAAATGAAACATAGCAACAGATAATGCGGAAGCAATGTAATTCCCAACCCCACCTACTGTGCACAGTGTGTTAATTTAATATTTATATTTTTTTCTATTAACCACGGACCTAAGCCCGCTCGATACCAATCAGTAACACCCATTTCAAAGATTGAGCCCGGAATGCTACCAAACTAACATTAAACAATTCTAAGCCAAAACATTCTACCAAATTTCTGGCGAACCTCTCTGTATTATTAACTACTGTGAGGTTCCAATATTTGAATAAAACGTATATAATTAATCCAACATTCAGCATAATCAATAGGCATTCAAAACATGAAAGCAACTAGCATATCCAGAGATATCCAAAAGACACTACCTATCATTATTACACTTAATCCAATGCATGAAGCATAATCATAAACAATCTCTAAGCAGTTGCTCCTTTATTAAAGTATGAACTAAAATTTATCAACTTTTAAGGTGGATGGTAGTGTGTGTGTCCAACTCAAGTCTACTCCTCCCATGCATGCCATTCTTGCAAGTGGTACCTAAAAACACAACAAAGCAAGGGTGAGTCCAAAGACTCAGCAAGTACCAATAATGAAACATTAATCTCACATTTACATCATCAACATTCCATTCCAAAGCTTTACACAAAAACATATCTCATGAGGTATGTATGCGAATATGCAATGCAACTTTTCTCTTTCACTCTTTGTCGCATTTCACCGGTAATGCGAGATATGCGACAAATCACCGCATACCATGCCTCGTGCTCGCAAGCACAGGACCAATTGCCCAATACTCCGCAAGTAAAGGGGACCTCAAGCCCATACTCCACAAGTGTGGGGACCTCAAGCCCGTCATATACATGACGGGGATCTCAACAAATGCTTGGTCACCACGTGACCAAGTCTTTATTTTGTCAACATGATGCATATGCACACATCATGAATCATCATAATCATACCTCCTCAGCAATATCACTTATGAATTTAACTCATTCATACTTCTATCATTCATATCATAAGCATTTACCACCTTTAATCAACATATCACACTATCAACTAAGCATAGCTAATATGTATCAAAACATAGCACTCACTGTCAAACAATTCATAATTACTCTATCAAACAGAGTACTTGCAACCACCAAGATAATTTGGTACTCATCACAATATCATCCATTCATGGCTATTATGACCCAAACACAAACAGTAACAGCATACAAGCATAATAATACAATAACCCGGATACTTGCTTCAACCGTGCGAGAACGGTGGACGCGAAGTGGGTGTTGCCCCTGGGATCTCGCTCCCACCTGAACATAGAGATAACCCAATCTAAGACCAACATACTGGACCAAAAGCATAAATAACAACACAATTGAACTCTCTAAACTTCCAAGTATTTTCCAATCTTCCAATTTCTAGCGATCGCTTTTGGTGTTCACTGCGGACAGTCAACTTCTAAAATACATAACTTTCTGCTCCGGAGTCCAAATAGGATGTTCTTGGACTTTCTGGAAAGGTAATTAAATTACCTAAATAAACTTAGTTGGGGAGCCCTTTTGATTATGCCAACTATTGCCTCTACCAAGCCAACCTACAGAACAACAATTTTCACGTCGGTTTCTCTGGACAGTACACTAAAACCACCATAACTTTTGCTACGAAAGTCCAAATCTTGCGTTCTTTATCTCTATGAAAAGGTATAGAAATTACCTACATTTTTCGTTATACTGAGATCCTCTGATTTCGTCTTTAAATAATAGATTAACTCAGTTTTCTAAAGACTGTCAGAATGTTGACAGATTAACCAGACAGCGGCACTAAACAATTCATAACTTTCTAACCGTTTATCGGATTTTGGCGTTCTTGGCGGCCACTGAAAGCTAAGAGCATTATCTACATAACTCTAGCAGACCAAAACTCCTAATTCGGCCTCTAAACACCCGAAACTGACCGCGCAATAATCTGGACAGAACGCGATCTATTAAACCGACGCAAATCAATCTACCAAACGACATCAACCGCAACTATTACGCATCAAACAACGAAGAACACGCGACATTACCCTTGTAGAATCGCAGCAAGATAATGAACTCTCCCCAGGAAGTTGATCTCCTCTCCTTTCTTCACTTGATCGGCAGCAGGGAGCACCGACGGCGAGGAAGGGAGGCACCAATGGAGGGGGGCACTACCATGGAGGAGAGGTGTGCTACAGTAGCCGTGCTACAGTGCGGCAGCATTGTAGCTACAGTACATCTAGGGTTTTCCCCCTTCTTTTTATTGGTGGCCGACCCCTCATGGGCCTGCTGGGCCAACGCCCAAGGCCCAAGTTGCCGAAAAACTGCAGAAACCCCCCTTTTTTATGTCTAATTTCTCTTTTGAACGCTTTCTTTAGTAGAATAAATTGGAGTATTACATTAAAACCCCTCTTTCTCTGTTCAATCGCTTTCCTAAAAGAAATATTCCCCGATTTTATTTATTCTCTCCCGATTTAATTATTCTCTCCGATTTAATTTTTGGGTATTACATTCTACCCTCCTAAATGCAAGTCGACCGAATTCTATTCAACCTCAAGACCAAAAACCACTGCTAAAAGATTTACTAACATTACTATGTACTGCCGTGAAAAACATTGGATAAAGCTCGCGCATGCGAGACTCTAATTCCCAAGCCGCCTCCTCTCGGGCTAATGGGACAAAGGCACCTTGACACAAACCAACGACTTGTGCCTCAAAGACTCGCTCGACCTCTCTAACAACACAGGATGCTACTCAAAGGTCAGCGGCTCCGCGAAACTTCAAACTTGGACCTCTCGGTACTCACTCAAGACTGGGACAAACAAGAACCACAATCCGTAATACCAAGGAAACTAAATTTAATCAATTAAAATCCATGAACATCTGATCAAATTAAACACAATTTAATTTGCAATGAATGCTACAAATATCCATACATACTCAATTAGCTAACACATAAGATCAATTAGTAAGCAAACTACTAATTAA
Source organism: Ampelocalamus luodianensis (assembly GCA_036346255.1). Lineage (NCBI taxonomy): Eukaryota > Viridiplantae > Streptophyta > Magnoliopsida > Poales > Poaceae > Ampelocalamus > Ampelocalamus luodianensis. The sequence continues at coordinate 40,819,332 of CM070620.1, read as the reverse complement.
GTACAACTATCCTGTAAGCATTTACATGGAATCAAACTCAGTATCAACGATCATAATGACTACATCAAATTACATAACATCTAAAGAAGAAGGCTAGACTCATGATCAAATCCTAATAGCATCCATAATATCAATATAAACATTTGTCACACTACATCTTAACAGTTGAACTTAATCAACTAACAATCTCAATTGTCACATTTCAATGATTATAATTCTCACTACAAGTTGTACTTGCCACCAATGCTACATCAGCATAACTGATAACTGTAGTTAAACCTCAACAATCAATGTCCATAAGATCTTGACCGACCAATATACATTAACTCACAATAACATCATCAACTCATTACCAAATACATTCTCAAATACTGAATGTTAACTAATGATCAGATATTCACATCTCACATATCAATTTCACTCAGCCATATCATACAACATACAATCAATATTACATGCATACATTGCAACTCAATAACGCTGTTAATCGAATCTCCAACAATGGGATCAACAAGCTAATGCTGACATAAAATCACATCATGACTCAAATTCATCAATCTATATCACAATCATCGTCCCATACACCAATCATTTACTCTGACAATTATCATTACACTATGACCACACAAATATACAACAATACTATCTTATCAAAACTATCATACTAACTAACATATCGACTTATTGATCTTCACATAATTCTAATCAATTCAACTATTCTCATCAATGACAATCATTACAATAACATTAATCAATAACATCAGATCTGCATTTCATCAAACATACAACAACAATTATTCATACGGTTAACTATACTCTAACAAACATAATTGTGCCTGAATCATCGCTACTAACATGAAGACAATAATAACCAACATACTGACAAACATAAACACGATCTAATATACTCAAACATCACAGTTGCACCATGCCATCTAATCACGTTACGTATGCTGACTTCTACTCATCATATCAGCGTCCAACAAGGTATGACTACCTGGCAAAGGAATGGCTTACGAATACCCTGAAACTGATAGACTACACTATTGCCATATCCAATCTCCACGACCTTAAACTAACGCATTCACTCTTCTTGGCGAACTACTAACATTCCATGAATTAATACTCTCCCTTCTCTAATATTGGATGCTTATACTTAGTTAATATACCTAATTTGTCATTACTAAAACTATTCCACTTTGCTCCAAATCAATCTAAACTAATTCTAGCATTCTACAATTAAGAACTAACCGATTCACGTAATTCCAGTCATTAGAACCATTACCTATAAACATCTACTTGGCCATCTACCACAAGCTATCCGCATAACTTGAGACACATCTAACTCCTGACATCACGATGTGTAATACCTGCCAACACTCGTCTCGAATATACAACTCACTTCCTTCTACATGTAGTACCGAATGCATACTCAAGCATTACGCATTAATCTCGAAGACCCTACCTTAAGAGATTGCTAGCATCCATGAACTAGTTACTACATTGCACTAGACTCGCAGACTTAACATAGAGCCTAACCCGTAATTATTGACTAACTCTGCAACTTAAATATAATGACCGTCAATCACCTATTAAACTATACTCATCTATCTAATGAACAGACAATCAGACTCTAAATCATCTAAGCTCACCATCATGAAAACATCGCTTTGCAACTCTGATAATCATTAATTTGAACACTACTCAATTACAATCTCACTCAACTTATCCCTCAAATACCAACGCTATAAGAGCACATATGACCACATTTAGTCTAGATAAAAATGACTCACAATATGTGACATGTCTACCTCCTAATGAAATACGACCTTTACCTTAGGCCACGATACAGCAAATTCACTAAGAACCCATACCTAAAGTGCATTTCGCTATAGACAACAGACCTCAACTAAGTCCAATTTTACGAACTCAATACTGGACTCTTACCACTTAAAGCAACCTATGAAATCCAATTATCCAATCTCATGACTATTAATTCCTAAATTCGATCTACAATCACTTTTTCCGAACATTACAAAACCTTGCACTACCTGATATCCAGCATTACAATCATACAACAGACATAATGCCCTTTTAAACAACTTTATCATAATACAATAACCTAAACATTACATTACTATCAGTCAACTGAATAAATTCTAAGTCTCACGCAATATCTGACAAAGACTTACAACCAATCATGAATCCTGAACCAAACATCCTATAAACTCATTACTTAATTCGTCAACTCACAACCTCATCTTAAACTCAAGCAATCATGATCAACAACGATCAAACTCGATATCATAATAATTGTCACTTCTACAGAAGACTTCGACCATGATCTCAAGTGTACGCACAAATTCCAATACGAACATTCACCGAACTCTTGACCATACGATTCTACCAATTCACTTAATAATCCGAACTCCAAACACTAAACAATCCAAATTACCCTAAGATCATTGAACAGCACTAAAGCATGATCATAAGCACTGTACATCGAACATTTAACAATACTCATTGAACACATATAAGATAGTCCTATATAAGTACAAATCAATGACACATAATCAACTTCACATCACAATCAATTCTTATGCTACAAATGACATCTCAACAGTACCAATGAACAATGATAAACTCATTTAATCTAACTAGATCTAAATTTCAATAAATGAATCTTCACCTTTAATACAATTCAATCATTAATAACATAACAATATTCACTATTATAACCTAATCAAATTTCATTCTCTCATTTAACTTAATAACAACTCAACTAACAACATAGCTACAACTACATTCAATACTCTAAGTACACAATTAACATCATTACTATAACATTCACTAACATAATTCAATTGATAATCTCAATGTAACTCAAATAATACACTATCTCAATCACTAAATTTTCTCAAAACATTGACAATATCTTTTCATAAGCTAATCAATTTACATACAACGTTCCATGCTTCACTCTAAACTTCAAGAGACTCCAAATTCTAATAATTACTAAAGCACATTCACTAGAAGACTACATTGCAAAATGAATCTAATTACCAATAATTCATATCACTGGAACTATAGTACAATCCATCAGGAAAACATTACCAATACATATCTAACAGGATATCTCATATCAAATCAACATACAGAACTATGTCACTATACAAGTCCATAATTACTATCACCTTAAACTATCAATGCACTGACTTAATCATTGATCACTCATAACCATTCTAAATCCATCACTGAATCTCAACTAATCATTACTCAATACAAATATCTAAGATCTATCCGAATCTACAATCATTAAATCAAATATCATGAACAGTTCCTTTACAAGATTACTCATTTTCTACAACTTCAAGCAATCATTTACATTAACCAAAATCAATAGAACATCATAATGATCCTAAACTTAACTATTAACCATATCAACATCACCAACTCATAAGAAACTTCAAACCATTATCAATGTACAATACTGATACTTTCAATAAACCTATAGATCAAGTAAGTTCAGAATTCAAATTCAAATCGAACAATCTTATACAAACTTGAAAATTCATACTAGTACACTAACATCAATCAGTATACATTAACAATACTAAAATTCAAACTAACCATCAATTTTCAATGCTCGCAATATACACAAATTCACAACAATAGAAACATACTCTGAACAAAGGTACTTCACATCTGACATAATTAAATCTTCAAGAACTACGAAACTTTCACCAAATCTGAACAAAATATGACCACTTGTCCACAATCATCAATAATACATTAATCATGATACTAAGTCTATCACAATACCATATCACAAACTTCAATAACTTTTGCTACGAAGGTCCAAATCTTGCGTTCTTTATCTCTATGAAAAGGTATAGAAATTACCTACATTTTTCGTTATACTGAGATCCTCTGATTTCGTCTTTAAATAATAGATTAACTCAGTTTTCTAAAGACTGTCAGAATGTTGACAGATTAACCAGACAGCGGCACTAAACAATTCATAACTTTCTAACCGTTTATCGGATTTTGGCGTTCTTGGCGGCCACTGAAAGCTAAGAGCATTATCTACATAACTCTAGGAGACCAAAACTCCTAATTCGGCCTCTAAACACCCGAAACTGACCGCGCAATAATCTGGACAGAACGCGATCTATTAAACCGACGCAAATCAATCTACCAAACGACATCAACCGCAACTATTACGCATCAAACAACGAAGAACACGCGACATTACCCTTGTAGAATCGCAGCAAGATAATGAACTCTCCCCAGGAAGTTGATCTCCTCTCCTTTCTTCACTTGATCGGCAGCAGGGAGCACCGACGGCGAGGAAGGGAGGCACCAATGGAGGGGGGCACTACCATGGAGGAGAGGTGTGCTACAGTAGCCGTGCTACAGTGCGGCAGCACTGTAGCTACAGTACATCTAGGGTTTTCCCCCTTCCTTTTATTGGTGGCCGACCCCTCATGGGCCTCCTGGGCCAACGCCCAAGGCCCAAGTTGCCGAAAAACTGCAGAAACCCCCCTTTTTTATGTCTAATTTATCTTTTGAACGCTTTCTTTCGTAGAATAAATTGGAGTATTACATTAAAACCCCTCTTTCTCCTGTTCAATCGCTTTGCTAAAAGAAATATTCCCCCAATTTTAATTATTCTCTCCCGATTTAATTATTCTCTCCCGATTTAATTTTTGGGGTATTACAACAACCCAAGAAAGACAATAACCTTCCCAAAGAAATCAGTTCTCAACACGTGGAATTAGTTTACCCAAGGTAAGTACTCCACTATTCTCATTCCCCAAATGGCGGTACATCCTGGCCATGCCCATGGCCACAACCAACTCTACCTCTTGACATCGATTATCCCTACACAAAACAATCATATTATCAATTAACAAGCTATCATACTTAGTTCACATCAGCAATTAACAATACGATATAACAAAAATGTAAATGCATTGCTTTGCCCATTCCCAGCCTACTGTGCACCAGTGTGTCAAGTTTTAAGTTGATAGGCAATTAGCATATTTCAATTAATCTATTCACCACGGACCTGAAGCCCGCTCTGATACCAACTGTAACACCCTGGCTATCCAGAAGCCAAAATGTTACCTAAAGAATCTAACATACAACCATAATCATGAGAATTGAAGCAATAATCCAAGTTATAACGAAAGGAAGGAGGACCGCTCAAAAAGCATAATAACACAAAGTATAATATGAACCTATGCAAGTCAAGTACCACAGCGGAAAATAAACATCCATAACCAAAAGGGAGACATCATCCACATGTCACCTCAATTATTACAATTTATCACTAATCTGTAATATCCCGGAAAGTTTTTGTCAGTGTTGTTGAGAGCAGGTTGATAATCATGATAGTGACCTGTAGTTTTTTTTGCTAAAACCAGGTTTTTGAGGGGGAAAAGCGAAACTTTCTGGCAACTTGGGCCTGGGCCAAGGCCCAGTAGGGTGGCCGGCCAAGGGGGGGGGGCTCCCCTCCCCCAAACCCTAGCCGACCAAACCCCCCCTCTCCTCCCTAGCAGCCGCCCCCTCCTCTCCTACCTTGCGGCCAACCCTTCCCCTTCCCCTTCCCCTCCCCTTGCGCAGCCCCACCTCCCCACCTCCTTGCACCCCTCCTTGATCCCCCATTGTTGCTGGCCAAGAGCAAGAAAGAAAAACCTTGGGTGGCCGGCCAAGAGGAAGAGAAAAGAAGGGAAGAAAAGGAGAGAAAGGGAGAAGGAAGAGAAGAAAGGGAGAAGGGAAGAAGCATCCGCAACCGGGAACTCGTGGTGATCTTCATCCGCGCTGCGTACCTTCGTCGTTTCGGCAAGGGTAACCCGTGGTTCTTTGTTTTGGGTCGTTTTCTTGTTGTCCAATTTTCGGATGACAGTAGATCGGTGTTCTGCAGTAGCATATATTGTCGTTTTTGGTTAAGGTAAAGGCAGATTTGGGTCTGGGCATCTCCTAGAAAGTTGTGGGTATCGTAGTTATCTTTCATTGCCGACAAGAATCAGGTCATTCGGACTTCGATAGCCAAAGTTATGATTTTTTTAGTGCTATGATGTTTCTGTGGGTAACAGATTTGACAGTGTCGGTTTAACCTGATTTAAACTCGCTGTTAGAGGAGTTTCCAGAGGGTCTCACCATAACGAAAAATGAAGCTAATCCTCTTAGCTTTCAGGAAAACTAAAGATCACTGAATTTGGATGAACGTAGAGAAAGTTATGCTATTTTCTTTATTTCTGTCCAGAAACTGAATGCTGTTGAGCTGCTCTGACTAAAGGGATTGGTAGGGGTAGAAGATGGCCGAATCAGAGGGTCACCCCAACTAGGTTTATTTAGGCAACTTAATTACCTTTTCAGAAAGTCTAAGATCATCTCATTTGGACCCCTGAGCAGAAAGTTATGAATTTTTGAAGTATGCTGTTTGCAGTGACCTATCGCTAGAAATTAGAAAAGTTGAAAATGTTAAAAGTTAGCGATTTCGAATGTGATGTTATGTATGGTTTTGGTCCAGTAAGCAAGTCTTAGTTTGGGGTTTTATTCTTGTCCGGTGGCAGCGAGGTCCCAAGGGCAGCACCTACTTCAGGCCCGCTGCTCTCACGGTTGAGGCAAGTATTCGGTTAAAATGGAAATTCTTGTTGCATGTCATGATTAAGTTGTGTAATGTTCATTGTTGTCATGTGAAAGTGATGTTGAGATGGCCCTAGTGGTGTTGATGCTTGCATGTTATGACCGCAGATTATTCATAATGCTTCATTTTCATGACTAAGGTATATGCTGAATTCTATTGAATGAGAAGAAATAGATGTTATATTCATGCATATTCGAAAGATCTTGAAACTTGGTCATGAGGTGACCAAGTGATTCATTGAGGTCCTGTCTACCAATGACAAAGCTTGAGGTCCCCACATTTATGAAATGTGGGCAATATGTACTGAGGTCCCGACATTTTGATGACGGGCAAAGGTCCCTATACAAGTTGTTGTATAGGCTCTTGGTCCTCGTGCGGATGCGCGTGCATGGGTATCCATTGACGGATGAATACCCGCATTACACGGTGAAATGCGTAAAGAGTTAAAGAACAAAGAGTGCATAGCATTGTCGCATATTTTTAATATTGGAAATGCCATGAGTAATGTTGGTTAAAGTTGTTCAAATGGTTATGTCTTTATGATCCTGTAATCTTGTTGATACTTCTTCGAGTCCTATGGCTCACCCTTGCTTTGTTTTGATTTAGGTACTTCGGCAAAGACGTCATGCATGGGCGGGAGTAGATGATTGGAAAGCACGCACCACTTCACAACAATAATGCAATTGTTATTTTAGCATCACATAAGAATAAATAGATCACGAGAAATACCCATAGTTATTTTATGATTATGAATGACGAAATAAGTTATGGATGTGAGAATGGTGTTATTTAATTACCTTCATATGATTATCCCTTATGCATGAGTGTAATGGTTTATGAATTTCTTGTTAAATGTTATGTTCACTTGTTAGAAAATTGTTTTTCCTAGATTACAAGAGAAACTCATGAAAATTTGTAAATTCGCTCTAGTTGTATTTAGTTTTGTAGCACTCGTGCCTGCTCGAGTTGGGGTGTTACTGATTGGTATCAGAGCGAGTCAGAGGTCATGGGCATCGAAATATTAATTTTGACACACTAAGCATGAGGTGGGATTGGGTTTTCTTTTTGCATTGCACTATGCTATTGTCATTGTATGATTATTCTTGAAGGTTTGATACTAGTTATTCTTATGCTTATTGTGGTTAGTTTTATTGTGGTGTTCTTAGATGGCAAGAGGCAGAGGTCGTGGTCGTGGCCGGCAGGTGCCGGCGAGGCGAGCAATGCCCCGCGTAAGTTCGAGTCAGGTGGTGAAGCAAGTCTGTGAGGTCAGAGGAAGAAGTTGCTTCAGCAGCCCTCGGGGATCAAGCTCCTCCAGTTGTTCCGGTTGACGTCCCATTGGTGGCCCCCGCGGTGGTACCCGCGGCAATTACTATGGGATTGCATCAGTGGAACGCCCTGCGCCTTGATACCTTTGATGGATTGGGCACTCCAGTGGATGCGCCAACTGGTCTGCACATGGAGAGGCACTTTGGTGCTTTGGGATGTCGTCGAGATGAGGGCACGATTTGTGGCATTTCAACAAGGGCAGCGGACATCGGTGGGAGGGAGTCTTGACATCTAGGATCGCCGCTCATGGCCCTGTTTCATGGGAGTTGTTTGTGGAACAGTTTAGGAGGAGGTTTTATCCAGCATCGTTTGTGGAGAGGATGGAAGTCTCACTGGCAGAGCTCAAGCATGGTAAGATGACGGTGTCGGAATATGAAGCGAGTTTTAACAATCGATCCGCTTTGTGCGGCGGTGGGCAGATGAGGCAGAAAAGGCTAAGAGGTTTCGCAGGGGGCTCAGGCAGGAGTTCCGTCAGGTCTTGGGAGCGCTAGAATTGCGTGACTTTAGCTCCCTAGTAGAGCAAGCCAAGGGCATGGAGCTAGAGATGCAGCTTGGGGAGGACCTACCAGCACGGAGGTACCATGGTCAGTGGGGCTAGTGGCACGTAAGAAGAATTTTGGAGGAGGTAGTGGGTCATTTCTGGAGCCAGTTTCCAAGAAGTTCAAAGGCCAGCAGAATTCCTTCAAGTCCAGAACCACAAGGCCACAGTCATCTTTTACTTCAGTCGCAGTGAGTGGGTTTAGGTTGCGCCAGCCGAGCGGGGTATGAAATGTTTCAAGTGTGGCAATGAGCATCGGGCGTCAGAGTGTTCTTGGTCAGGATCTTGTCGCCACTGTGGTCGGGAGGGCCACAAGGCATTGGTCTGTCGGCGGAATCCCGCCAGCATTATTAAATGGGAACCAGAACCGGCATCAGCACCAGAACAGGCGGCGTCTTCGCGAGGTTCAGTTCAGATGTTAGCAGCCACACCTATTCGGCCTTGGGTCACCTCGGCCTATCTTCAAGATCACGGAGGATGCCACCGCCGGGGTACTTTTGGCCACCAGTGCCTTCAGCACCGTTTCCTGTTCCAGTGCCTTCAGCACCCCCTGCAGTTGCCGCACCTCCTTTTCAGGGTGCCGGAGTTCCTACCGCACCAGCAGTAGCAGCAGTTTCCTATGCCATGCCGACGGCAGAGTCGGCAGGTCGTCCTGATGTGGTGACAGGTACGCTCTTAGTGGACTCAGTGGAGGCTTATGTTCTTTTTGATTCAGGAGCTACTTTCTCTTTTGTATCATTAGAGTTTGCTAGTCGGGCCAATTTGAGTATGCAGTCTTTATCTCAGTCAGTTGTAGTTAATTCTCCTGGTGGAATTCTTGCTAGCTCCACAGTCAGTCCGGGTTGTGTGATCTCATTGGATGGGGAAGATTTCATTGCTAATTTAATGGTCCTGAAAATGGAGCCATTTGATGTTATTTTGGGTATGGACTGGTTACATAGCTATCGAGCAGTTATTTCGTGCTTTTGGAAGACAGTAACTCTTCAAGCACCTTCGGGGCTTGAGGTAGTTTTTCAGGGTAGTGCCCCCTCTTTTACTCTCTGTGTGTTGGCTAGCTTGTATCCTGGTAGCCGAGTCGTGAAGAGTGGGTTTCTTTTGTCACTAATGGGGAAGCCAAGTTCCTCCTTGACTGCAGAATTAGTTCCGGTGGTTCGAGAGTTCTTAGATGTTTTTCCAGCAGAGTTGCCAGGGATGCCCCCTCCTCGTCCCGTGGAGTTTCGGATTGATTTGATACGTGTGCTCAACGGTTTCCATGACCCAGATCGCTGTGCGCGTCCTTTCCAGAAGAATTAAAGAAACAGTTGGATGATCTAAAAGCGAAAGATCTTATTCACCTAGTGTGTCACCATGGGGAGCTCCGGTATTGTTTACCAAGAAGAAAGATGGTAGTTGGCGCATGTGTATTGATTTAGTGCACTCAACCGGTGACCATCAAGAATAAATATCCTTTGCCTCGCATTGAAGATTTATTTGATCGGTTGAGAGGGCAAAGGTGTTTTCAAAGATAGACCTTCAGTCGGGATATAACCAGATCCCTGTCCGAAAGGAAGATATTGAGAAAACGGCGTTCTCTACAAGGTACGGGCACTTTGAATTCAAAGTTATGTCATTTGGACTAACGAATGCCCCTGCTGTTTTTATGGAAACTATGAACAGGAGGATCGCATGAGTATCTAGATGATTTTGTCGTAGTTTTTATTGATGATATTTTGATCTATTCAAAGACTGAAGATGAGCATGAGCGTCATCTGAGGTTGGTGTTGGAAACACTAAGAGAAAATAGGTTCTATGCCAAGTTCAAAAAGTGTGAATTCTGGATGTCTGAAGTGGGGTTCCTCGGGCATATTATAAATGATAAAGGAATATCAGTCGATCCAGGGAAAATTTCCACAGTGGTTGAATGGGCAAGACCGACCAACGTCAAGGAAGTGAGAAGTTTTCTGGGTATGGCAGGCTATTACCGGCGTTTTGTGCAAGATTTCTCCATTATTGCAAAGCCGTTGTCCAGGCTCACTCAGAAAGATGTGAAGTTTTTGTGGGACGATGATTGTGAGCGCAGTTTTCAGACTTTGAAGGAAAAGTTGGTGGATCGCTCGGTTCTTACTATTCACGAGCACGGGAAGCGATTCACAGTGTACTCTGATGCATCTCGAGTTGGTTTGGGTTGTGTGCTCATGCAGGACGGGAAGGTTCTGGCTTATGCATCTAGACAGCTGAAGAAGCATGAGCAGAATTATCCAACTCATGATTTAGAATTGGCTGCAGTAGTGTTCGCTTTGAAGCTTTGGAGGCATTATCTTTATGGCGAATCATGTGATATCTTTACTGATCACAAGAGTCTTAAGTACATTTTTACAGAGGATTTGAATCTAAGACAGCGAAGATGGTTAGAGCGATAAAAGATTATGATCTCACGATTCAAGATCATCCCGCAAAGCTAACGTGGTGGCAGATGCTCTTAGTCGCAAGGCGACACCGGCTACTGGATTGTCTTATTGCGGATTTTGACCGTATGGAGATATCGTATTGCTATGTAGGATCGCTCATGTCGAGACACGCCTGATTTTGGGGTCGACCATTCCACAATGAGTACAAGAAGCGCAAAAAATGACCCATTTTTGCCGAGGGTCGAAGCGTTGGACTCGGGAAAAGAAGGGAATTTCAGTTTGGATGGGTTTGGAGCATTGCGATTCAAAGGACGATTATGTGTGCCATGAGCGAGGAGTTAAGGATGACATTTAAAGGAGGCACATCGCACTCCAGTATCTGCTCATCCAGAGAGACGAAGATGTACCGTGATTTGAAGCGAAATTTACGGTGGAAAAGAATGAAGGTGGATATTGCCAATTATGTAGCTTCTTGTGGTGTTTGTCACAGTGAAGGCTGAACATAAACGTCTGGGGTTATTGCGGCCTTTGGAAGTACCCCAATGGCCATGGGATGATATTTCTATGGATTTTGTTGTTGCGTTGCCTCGTTCACCGCGAGGCAAGGATGCGATTTGGGTTATAGTGGACCGGTTCAGCAAGTCGCACATTTTATTCTGTCTGCTCGACGAACTCAGCTAGTGATTTGGCCCTATCTATGTGCGTGAGATTGTGAGATTGCATGGAGTGCCAAAACCATCATTTCGGCGAGGATGCTAAGTTTGTATCCAAGTTTTGGGAGAGTTTGCGAGAATGCTTTGGGTACACAACTCCGTTTGAGTACCGCTTTTCATCCTCAGACAGATGGACAAGCAGGCGCACTATTCGGACCTTGGAGGATATGTTGAGAACACATGTCCTATCTTGGAAGGGTAGCTGGGAAGATCGGTTGCCTTTGGTAGAATTTTCTTATAATAACGATTATCACTCCAAAGATAAAGGCCGCTCCGTTTGAGGTTTTGTATGGACGAAGTGTAGATCACCCCTTCTTCGGGAAGTGTGGGAGAAGGCGATTTGGGTCCGGATTGGGTACAAAAGACGGTGGAACGAGTAGCCTTAGTGAGGCGTAATTTATTGGCGACTCAAAGCGCATGTAAGAGCTATGCAGATGTAAGGAGAAGAGACTTAGAATTTGAAGTGGGTGACCAGTACTCTTGAGGTGTCTCCCACAAAAGGAGTAGTGAGATTTGGTACCAAAGGAAGCTTAGCCCGAGGTACATTGGCCCATTCGCGATCTGGCCGGATTGGGAAGTTGGCATACCGCTGGACCTCCGGAGACCATGAGGGTGTGCACAACGTGTTTCATGTATCCATGTTGAGGAAGTACTTGCGAGATCCGAACATCATATTTCATTGGAACCTTTAACCATTGAACAAGATCTGTCCTTCGAGTCCAAGCCGTAAGAATATTGGAAAAGTCGAGAAGGCACTAAGGAACAAGACCTTGAAGTATGTTAAGGTACTTTGGTCACAAAGAACTGAGCGGGAAGCTACGTGGGAATTGGAATCGCATCGCATGCGAGATTTATCCGAATTATTCACTTGGTGTGTATCCATTGTATGTTAAGTGTTCACCTCGGTTTCTCTTGTGCTCAGACGTTTAGAATTGGGTCGAATTCATTTTAGGGAGAAGCGTAATATCCCGGAAAGTTTTTGTCAGTGTTGTTGAGAGCAGGTTGATAATCATGATAGTGACCTGTAGTTTTTTTTGCTAAAACCAGGTTTTTGAGGGGGAAAAGCGAAACTTTCTGGCAACTTGGGCCTGGGCCAAGGCCCAGTAGGGTGGCCGGCCAAGGGGGGGGGCTCCCCTCCCCCAAACCCTAGCCGACCAAACCCCCTCTCCTCCCTAGCAGCCGCCCCCTCCTCTCCTACCTTGCGGCCAACCCTTCCCCTTCCCCTCCCCTTGCGCAGCCCCACCTCCCCACCTCCTTGCACCCCTCCTTGATCCCCCATTGTTGCTGGCCAAGAGCAAGAAAGAAAAGCCTTGGGTGGCCGGCCAAGAGGAAGAGAAAAGAAGGGAAGAAAAGGAGAGAAAGGGAGAAGGAAGAGAAGAAAGGGAGAAGGGAAGAAGCATCCGCAACCGGTAACTCGTGGTGATCTTCATCCGCGCTGCGTACCTTCGTCGTTTCGGCAAGGGTAACCCGTGGTTCTTTGTTTTGGGTCGTTTTCTTGTTGTCCAATTTTCGGATGACAGTAGATCGGTGTTCTGCAGTAGCATATATTGTCGTTTTTGGTTAAGGTAAAGGCAGATTTGGGTCTGGGCATCTCCTAGAAAGTTGTGGGTATCGTAGTTATCTTTCATTGCCGATAAGAATCAGGTCATTCGGACTTCGATAGCCAAAGTTATGATTTTTTTAGTGCTATGATGTTTCTGTGGGTAACAGATTTGACAGTGTCGGTTTAACCTGATTTAAACTCGCTGTTAGAGGAGTTTCCAGAGGGTCTCACCATAACGAAAAATGAAGCTAATCCTCTTAGCTTTCAGGAAAACTAAAGATCACTGAATTTGGATGAACGTAGAGAAAGTTATGCTATTTTCTTTATTTCTGTCCAGAAACTGAATGCTGTTGAGCTGCTCTGACTAAAGGGATTGGTAGGGGTAGAAGATGGCCGAATCAGAGGGTCACCCCAACTAGGTTTATTTAGGCAACTTAATTACCTTTTCAGAAAGTCTAAGATCATCTCATTTGGACCCCTGAGCAGAAAGTTATGAATTTTTGAAGTATGCTGTTTGCAGTGACCTATCGCTAGAAATTAGAAAAGTTGAAAATGTTAAAAGTTAGCGATTTCGAATGTGATGTTATGTATGGTTTTGGTCCAGTAAGCAAGTCTTAGTTTGGGGTTTTATTCTTGTCCAGGTGGCAGCGAGGTCCCAAGGGCAGCACCTACTTCGCGTCCGCCGTTCTCACACGGTTGAGGCAAGTATTCGGGTTAAAATGGAAATTCTTGTTGCATGTCATGATTAAGTTGTGTAATGTTCATTGTTGTCATGTGAAAGTGATGTTGAGATGGCCTAGTGGTGTTGATGCTTGCATGTTATGATGCATTATTCATAATGCTTCATTTTCATGACTAAGGTATATGCTGAATTCTATTGAATGAGAAGAAATAGATGTTATATTCATGCATATTCGAGCATCTTGAAACTTGGTCATGAGGTGACCAAGTGATTGATTGAGGTCCTGTCGATCAATGACGAGCTTGAGGTCCCCACATTTATGAAATGTGGGCAATATGTCTGAGGTCCCGACATTTTGATGACGGGCAAAGGTCCCTATACAAGTTGTTGTATAGGCTCTTGGTCCTGTGCGGATAGCACAGCATGGGTATCCATTGACGGATGAATACCCCGCATTACCGGTAAAATGCGTAAAGAGTTAAAGAACAAAGAGTGCATAGCATTGTCAGCATATTTTTAATATTGGAAATGCCATGAGTAATGTTGGTTAAAGTTGTTCAAATGGTTATGTCTTTATGATCCTGTAATCTTGTTGATACTTGCTGAGTCCTATGGCTCACCCTTGCTTTGTTTTGATTTAGGTACTTCTGGCAAAGACGTCATGCATGGGCGGGAGTAGATGATTGGAAAGCACGCACCACTTCACAACAATAATGCAATTGTTATTTTAGCATCACATAAGAATAAATAGACTGCTGAGAAATACCCATAGTTATTTTATGATTATGAATGACGAAATAAGTTATGGATGTGAGAATGGTGTTATTTAATTACCTTCATATGATTATCCCTTATGCATGAGTGTAATGGTTTATGAATTTACTGTTAAATGTTATGTTCACTTGTTAGAAAATTGTTTTTCCTAGATTACAAGAGAAACTCTGTCGAAAATTTGTAAATTCGCTCTAGTTGTATTTAGTTTTGGTAGCACTCCAGGCTCGTTCTGAGTTGGGGTGTTACATAATCAAAGGAAGGAAATTAACCAAGTTCTATTATTAAAACTGGAATATGGTGTAGTGTGATTCGTGCAAGTCTACTCCCTCCCAAAAGAGTCATCATCACCGGCCACCTAAAACAAACAACAAAACAAGAGTGAGTACGAGACTCAGCAAATACAACGAATACAAGAACATACTTCACATAGAAACATGGCACTACAAGAATATCTGAAATAATGCACTGAAATGCATGGATGCCATGAATTGGTTGGACTGCACTCCTGCTTATACCGTTATAGCTAGTGACACACCCATTGGTGTTCACTTAAGTCCGTATTTATCGAAATACGGGGATCCAAAATACCATATAAAGAACGTTTCATACGGGTGTCCAAAACTGCCCAAATTGGAATGGTGGGACTTCACTTGCCCATACTGGAATTGATGGGAGTTTAGACTCCACTCCCGTGGAGCTCCACTCCCTTAGACGGAACATGAACATGGATGTATGAATAAATTTATGAATAATGGCTAATATCATCTTCACACATATGAAAGAGCATACACAAAGATCATAATCATCGAAACCTCTTGTCTACTATAATCTCCACTTCTGTGGACGGAACATGAACATTGAAGCTTCTCACACATCAACAAAACACAATACTAATCAACGAGCATCCAGTGTTTACAAATCACACAAAACTCATTGTACTTGCCTTTAGTGTTGCGATGCGTTGGGAGGCAATGAAGAAGCCGCTAACCTTGGCGCCTCACGCCCTACACCAAAGTTACTCAATAAGAACCAAGTCATCACGACACTACCCGCATCGCCCCTAACTCTTACCCCAACCCCTTCAACTAAATTGTACCCAATGCTTGAATTAAGCCACATACTAGCAGAAAGCCTTACCGGACAGCAGCGGTAAAAATAGCATACCTTTTGCTCTAAAACTCAAAAAGGGGTGTTCTCAGGTTTGTTTGAAAGTTAATGAAATTATATACAACAACCGAGCTGGTGGAAATCTCGAATTCTATATGTATCAATCTCCACAAGATCAATAAACACTTTCTGTCAGAACTACCGGCAATTCTGGATAGCAGCACGGAAAATGCCATAACTTCTAATTGGCTAAAGCAAACTTTGCGTTGTTTATCAATATCAAAAGCTAAGATCAAGGCCTACAATAACCTAGTTGGGTGAAAGCCCTGAATTTTCCATTAACATAATCATATTTTAAAAGACAACTTGACAGTTTATTCTCGTCAGGATTCTGGACAATAGAGACGAAAACTAACATAACGTTTGATCCGTACGTCGGAATTCAGTGTTCTTGGCGGCCACCGAAAGCTAAGAACAAGACCTAACTATCTATAGGAGGTCAACTCTTCGGATTCGGACTCTAAGTCGTCGAAACAGTGCGCGCAATAATTAGGACAGAACTGAACGAAAAACAGAAACAGTCTGAACCAATCGGTCTAATCGCAAACGCATCTAATGACTTACTAACATCACAAGAAACCCATCGTTACCCTAGATGACGTGCAGGAAAATGAAGAACAAGCCTCAAATATGATCCTCTCCTTCTTGATCTTCAGTCCCGCCACGAGTCTCCGTCCTTCGCGAAGACCGACGGCAGGATGAAGCGGCACCGCGCCGGGGAAAGGCGGCTTGGAGGGCAGCCCCCAGGGGAGACCAAGGAGGGGAGGAGCTAGGGCGGCACAAGGGGAAGGGGAGGAGGTAGGGGCGGCGCAAGGGGGAGGGGAGGAGGTGGTGGCTAGGAGGGGGGAGGAAGGGTGGAAGTGAGGGGGCTAGGGTTTTGGCCGCCCCCCTAGGGATCCCCCTTTTTGGCCGGCCACAAAGTGGGCTTGGGCCCCCCACGGCCCAAGGCAGCCCCCTTGGCCCACGAGGCCTCCTCTT
This sequence comes from Ampelocalamus luodianensis, assembly GCA_036346255.1. NCBI lineage: Eukaryota > Viridiplantae > Streptophyta > Magnoliopsida > Poales > Poaceae > Ampelocalamus > Ampelocalamus luodianensis. Next base: position 40,802,569 of record CM070620.1, on the reverse strand, counting down.
GGACCTGTTGGCCCAAGGCCCAGGCCCCAAACTAGAAAAATCGACGAAACGCCGAAAATTCCAATTTAAATTCGAGATTGAACCGAAAACACTCTAATCGAAAATGAGGTATTACAGAAAGAGATTTCAAAAGAGAAAACCTGAAAACTATTTTTAGACATGGGCTGGTGGAAAGAGTGGTGGATGCGTAAGGGAGTACACCAAAATGGGTATGAGAAAGAACCGCCAAGTCGAATAAGGATCGATTCCTGTGATGCCCTCTCGTGCACTAATAGTGCAACCATAAGTCTACCATGTATAGGACCCGGCTCAGTAATTGCTTCATCCCGGCGTTGCTTCATCATCCCACGAACGTGGCATGGATAATTCCACTACGGTGCAAGGAGGGAGCCTCCAGGGGCGTGGCTCACGGTGGTGAAACCTTGCGGGTGGGGTTGTGTTGGGGTGGGGTATTGTAAAGGTTTTATGATGATCTTCTTAGTCTCACACCTATGGTAGTGTGTTGATATTAAAAGATGATTGTCTGTGTGGGTAAAGTTGTTCAACCTATGCAGAGTGTAAAACTATCTAGATAGCTGTGCCCACGATCATGGGCAATGCCGAGAACTTACTTGATTAGATTTTAAGTTTTACAAAAGGATTTGTGGATGGGATGAAAAGTCGTGTTGAAACTCGAGGATTTGAGTTGTCCTGGTTGGAGCTAGTGGAAAGTATTGGGTACATGCAGCAGCGGGATTCGCAAGGTGGATGCGGTTTGGGATTCACGGATGGGTATAGCCTAGAAATTGGCAGGGGGATGCGCCCTGGGGCTCGAGGGTGGTGCGGCCGCTTGATTCGAGGGTTTGGCTGTCTGGGATTCGAGGGTGGTCCTGCCTTCGGGAGTTAGAGGATTGCGACCTATGTTTTGCCATGGGTGCAACCTAAGTTTCGCTGGGTGGTGAAGTCGGAGAGTCGCCAGAGGCATTCAGCCTGGAATTTCAGGGGTAGTTCGACCAGAATTGCCGAGTGGTTGATCCTTGGGATCGCTAGGTGGATGTAGCCCTGAAAAATGATATAGCATGAGGTGAATGGGATTAATATCTATGTGTGAATGGATGGAACCTTTGTGTACTGTTCTCCACTAGAGGTGGATGGAACATTTGCTACTATTATACAAAAACACTGGATTTCATAAAAACCTATGTTAGTTAAAATGCCAGGTCTTAGGATTTTCTACTACTTAATCTATTTCAATAAGTGGATTTATGCGAACAAAAGAACCATAGGCCATTCCTTTGATCTGCCTTGCATATTATATAACTTAATTCTGTGTGTTGGCTCGCGAGTACGGTTGTGTACTCATGCCCACTCAATATTATTATTCAGTAAGTATGAAAGAAGGTTATATGGACACTTATGAGCATTCGTCAAGATCGGATATCAAAAAGGCTAAGAACTAGGTCATGTCCCTAATCGATTGTCTATGGGTATATCGTGAGGGTTCAACATGGTATATTTTTATTCTGCTTCTGCTGCTGTTCTTTAAAAGGTATTTGGCATGTCCGACCATTCTGTAAGTCAAAAGCCGTAAGGTATATTTATGCTTTGTTTATTATTATGCAATAGCTTTACATATTCGTGATATGTAATTGATATCCAAGGATGTTGCAGCACCCCAGCCCAGCATGAGCCTGGAATGCTACTAAATTAACAATACAACAAGTTAAAATCATGAGACTTTACTAAATTCTGGCAGAACCTCATTTGTTTAGCTAACTATTCTAGGAGTTTCAACAGATACAAGTATCAAAATCAAAGAATCCAACTCTCGGAATAAATAATAGGCATTCAAGACGTGCTAAACGACTAAAGCATAATTATAGGCGTCCAAAATATGCTACTCAACATTATTACAAATAAACCAACACGTGAGGCATAACCATAATAAATCCTTTAAGCAGTTTGCTCAGTTATTGAGACATGATCTGAAATTTAATTAACTATAAAAGGTTCATGGCAGTGTGCATGCAACATATGGCTACTCCCTCCCATGCATGTCGTTCTTGTATTGGGTACCTAAAAAAAAAACAACAATAGCAAGAGTGAGTCCATAGACCCAGCAAGTACAAATTAAAGACATTACAATACCAAGTCATACCATCAGCATCGACATCCAGAAACTTGCATTAAACCATACCACATGCATATGCAATGCTCAAAGGATCCTTTCTCTTTAACTCTTTCTGTATTTTATCGGTAATGCAAGGTATACAACCGTCGCTGCGTACCCATGCTTGTGCTCGCAAGCGTAGGGACCAAGAGCCCAATACTCCGCAAGTAAAGGGGATCTCAAGCCCACACTCTACAAGTGTGGAGACCTCAAGCCCGTCATATACATGACGGGGACCTCAAAGATATGCATGCTTGGTCACCACGTGACCAAGCGTCAACATGATCTCAATATGCACATGCACAGTTACTCTATTCATCATCAACAGGCAATAGTAATAACATCATACATGAATAGAACTTACTCATTCTTTGAGCATACACCATTACTCATACGCATATCATGCCAACCACCATACATCACTATCATGTATAAAATACATGCAAACATGGTCAAGTATTCATAATTAATCTATCAATCAATGTACTTGCCTCAACCGTGCGAGAGCGAAGGACACGAAGAGGGCGTTGCCCCCGGAACCAATCCCCCACCTGAATTAAGTTAACAAGAACTCTAAGATAACAATACTGGATCAAAACAAAGCTAGAAGCACTTACAAAAAACTATACTCTCTCGCGCAACCCCAACTCTAAAATCCTAAACAACCTTCTGTCCCTTCGACAGACAGTCGTAATAAAAAATTCATATCTTTTAATACAGAGATCCAAATGGGGTGTTCTTGGACTCTCTTGAAATCTTATCAAATACTCCATCTAAACCTAGCTGGTGAGCCTTCTAGATTCGACCATTTACTACCCCTACCAAGCTGATGAACAGAACAACTAATTCACGTCGGGTTTTTGGATAGAGATATTAAAACTATCATAAATTTCAGAATAATGATCCAAATTTTGTGTTCCTTAGCTTCCTAGAAATCTAAGATAATAATCTACATATTTCGTTATAGTGAGACCTCCCAGAAATATCTTTAGCTATTCGTTTAAGTATGATTACTAAAAACTGTTAGAATTATAGCAGATTTACGGAACAGCAGCGCTACAAAATTCATAACTTTTGAACCACTCGTCCAAACGATGTGATCTTGTACTCTACAGAAAGGTATCAACGTCACCTACAATTCTCTAGGAGGTGGCCAGACCAGAATCCACACTTAACTTCATTAAAAACGTCGGCTATTACAGACTGTCGTAAACAGATCTATTACTAACGTCGCCTAATTAATCAAATACACCACCAAAAGAATGAGGAACGGGATTACCCTTGAAGAACCCACTATCGAACGCGATGAACACCACACGATCTCTCTCCTTCCCTTCTCCCCTTCTTTCTTCTTCCTTCCTCCTCCTTCTTCTTGGCCGACCTCCACAAGAGCAATCGCCTTCTTCCTCGAATTGGCCAGCAGCAAGGAGGCGGGCTGGCTACTGTTCATGGGGTACTGTAGCAGTGGCGGCTACTGTAGCACACCATGCTACAATACCAACCCTAGGGTTTCCCTCTCCTTTTATTGGTAGCCGGCCCCTCATGGGCCTAAATGCTGTGGGCCGGAAGCCCACAGCCCAAGTTGTCCAAATTATATATAAACCCCCCTCTAATCTCCTGTTAAAACCATTTTCCTAATTGGACCTTATCCCTAAATTAATTTTTCTTACTTAAATAAACTTGGGGTATTACAGATGTAATTGTGGGTACCAACTACTAATCCAAGGACTGCTGCTGTGAACATAGGAAATTCCAAATTTAGGGTCTGATAGAGAGGGAACCACACCGAACCAGAGAACGTTTCTCAAGGACTGCCCCTCAGAGCCATCCGATCGCACACCGTGGCACAAACGGAGAAAACTTATAAGTTTTGTCCGACCGAATCACGCAAGAAACAGCTTGTATTCTTGAATAACCTGACTCATTCAAGTGTACATGTGTCTGTGCAAACTGATTGGTATTTATGGTGCATGTAGTGTATGGCTTCCCTACCGTTTGATCCCCGTTGCAGCTCAAAAGAATTAACGATCACCTCCACTATCGAATCTCAACAGCCCCGGTGCGCCACTCTAGTCCCTTTCTTGCATGGACCACATCGGATACCTATTGGATTTTTATGTGGCTTTCAATATTTATCATTGTTATTGTCTGTTTTAACTCAGTGTGGAATTGTTCATATTATTGATGTGTGTGATAGGAAATAATTTGATGTGGAATTTAACTCGAGGAATTAATACTCCAGGTGCCGAGGACGGCTTTATTGGAATATGGTAGATATATTTATTGAGATCGAGTCTATTGGAATTTAATATGCATGCATATGATTAATCCAGATACTGCACAGGGTGGAATAGCTAGGTTTGTTTTGCAGGATCGGCTCTGCAGGCTGTTGACCCACATGATCAGATTGGAATTAATCTCGTAAACAATCTAATCATGGCGCATGACTCACACGTGTGTGCTAGGGACTATTATATTTTAGACTCATAAAACTAGCCTATCTGATCGTGGTTGGTGACATGGTTCATGAGTCTCACGGTCTACCGAAAACTGGTGGATCACTTTGTAACACCTGGAAGTGAAGTCTATAAATAGGTCCCTACCCTCTAACCTCATGATGCGTGTGGACGCCCCGGAATATTGGAAATGTACCTAATTAAATTTACACTGTAGCACAATGCTTAATCAAGGAACAGTGCTGCTCCTTCATTAAAGATCATGCTAGAAGCATAAATTTAATAAGTAACAAACCCAATATTCAGGTATCCCGGATATATGTCTCACAATGGTTCCCAGGATCAGTGACCATTGCACATATATCCTAAAACAACATTGCATCATACACATACAAGTCATACATTTACATAATTAAACATAAGTTTACAATTCGGTTGGAGTACTACAATATTAAGTGACTTGGTCACCACAAAAGTCTGACAGCGGAAGCAAAATAAACGATAAAACCATCAATGGCCCCATCCACCCGCAGGCGATTGCGTGGAGGAAAGAAATAGTTTTACTCGTTAGCGTCACCCTGATCGACGCTAACAGGCACTTCATAAAGATAACCGTCCTCACCTGCAACAATAGGTTATAGCACCTTGAGTACGAAGGGTACTCAGCAAGACTTACTAAAACTAATAATTGAAAGTGTTTATTAGAACCTACACAAAGGAGTAGAATTTACACATGCATAAGGTTGCAACAGGAAGGCTTATTGGTTAACTTTTGCGTAAAGCAGTACACCTTAACCTACAATTGCTAAGTTTTGATAAAGCAATTTAATGAAACAAACTGAATTAAAACAGTAAGTAAAGGAGAATAAAAGAAAACAATACAATGCATGAATTCCCTCATGCTGAACCAGAACTCAAAACCAGATTTTTAAATCAAAACTCTATACAGGTGACATTAACTCAAGTTATTGTCCATGACCGTGGACACGGCTATTTGAACAGTTTGATACCCTGCAGGGGTGTACATCTTTACCCACACGACTTAGTCAGCCTGTTGCCTTCGGATGCCTCCGAATGATGACATACTTCCTTTGGTATGCCGACCGGGGAAACTAAGATTTGGCATTTTTCAACAAGTTAACACTATTGAGTTGGATACCCATGTGTGAACTGATCTCGCTTAAACAACGATCGATAGCATCCGCTAACTGGGAACACATGTTGCGTCGAATGCCGACCAAACATAAAGAAATGCGAATCGGGCTCACTACCCATATTAGATTGCAATCGGCATCTTTAAGGTACGTACATGCGATGGAACACATATACGCCTCACCCTTCTAAGAACATCTGATATCGATATAAAACTCACATGGCATAAAACGCAGTCATAAGACCAGAGCATCTATGCCATACAAGATCAATACACATATCCTTACTCTCTTGTTTCCAACTCAATAGCCTTGGTCCTTTACTTAACCAAACAGCGCCCATACACTGCGCGTGGAAGTACGTGGGGAACTTGAATTGAACAATCAGAGTTCAGTCCTTAATTAATCCAGACAAGTCCACCACAATTCTCAATCTCGTGCACGAAGGCACCACCACTAGCTTCCTCTTGTCCAGATCAATTTAGATGTAAAATTCATTTCTGGTATAAATAAACTGGATAAAGAGTTCAAAATAACAGAAATCATTTTGTGGTTCCCATGTTTGACAAGATAATATTGTCAAACTCTAATATTCTCTAGACTGCATGTCTAAGCCAACTCTGAAGCTAGAGTTTATAGTATACAGTACTACTCTAAATCTGAGTGTATGGTTAGAATTAAGGTAATCCACAATATTAGGTCATAACTAACTAGTACAGATCACAATTGTATTTTCAGAAAAGTAGCATGCAACAGTTATCACTGTATTTGGAAAATCCATTGTATAAAACTTTGGGGGTCAATATGGTGCAAAGAGGACGCTTGCCTTGATAATAATATACTTCTGTTGCAGGCTCAGGTTGCTCAGAAACAGACTCAAAGACTTCTGAAGAACCAGATTCTAAAAAGAGACAATAAAATCCAAAATCGACAACAAGTACAGAATGAGAGAAGCATGTATGATCAATATGGAAATGCATGTTTAACAGCATGCTTAAGTCATACCTACCCTAATAATGATAATAACCCATATTATCATATACAGTCGTTAAATAACAGAGACTAGAGTTTAGATCAAAGTTGCAGTTTTCAGATTTTGAAAAGAACTGAAAACAGGACAGATGAAGTTTTCGGGTTAGTTATGAATAGACTAAGTAAAAGATGTTAAATTGAAACTTAGTCTGATTATTAGAGTAGATGATATTCTAGGCAAACCCTAATCTAACCCTTATTTGGCCAGGATACAAAAACTACCAAGATTTCAAAAGTTGTCGGTTAAGCCGACAACAGTTGACAGAGGTGGACCTTCACTACAAATTCGAACAGCTGACAACAAGAATTAAAAGAGTAAGTGATTATGCTACTAGGGTTTGGTTGAGACCTAAATAGGATGATAAGTTGACAGGAGAAACCCTAGAACCTTGAAAATGATATGAAAGACTGAAAAGTTATAAAAATAACTTTTCAGTTTAAAGCAAGTTGGAGCTACTGATATTCAAAGGAATGATTTATGTGAGTTGCTAAGGTTCTTAAGATGCTAAGATAGCAAAACCCACAGTCTTAGCTTACCAGGCTAAGGAAAACACTAAAGGTTCCTAAAACCGAGTTGGATCAATAGAGAAATAAACTCTGGTTTAACCTACAAGAGAGGCCAAATCTTTATCACAAGCTGATACCAGGGTTTAGAATGGATGAACAAATTGGAGAAGCAAGAAACTCATTTGGACAAACAATGGAAGATGATAAGCTCCAGTGGTCAACAATGGCAGCAGCTCAAAAAGCTAGGGTTATATATAGAGGTTGAGCTACAGGGCAAAGGAGAAGGGTCTAGAGTTGATGAGGTGTCCACTTAGTGCTAAATATCCAAAAATTACTTGCATGATCTTTGGATAATTCCTCTCCTCTGTTTACAGAAAGGGCTGCGCACAGAGGCAAGGAGGAAGAGAGGCAACATCTGACATGTGGGTCCCTTTGTCAGCCACAGCCGCGTGCGCCTCTAAAACTCAAAAGAACATCGACCGTTCGATTAGAAATGGGCGGCTGCGATGCCTCCAGGGTTTTAAAAGAGTTCAACCGATACAATTAATATGGGCCGTGCGATCTCAATCAGTCGATCGAGATCTAAACGGAGCCCAAAGGGATTTTGGGGTTCCATATTCAAAGAGGGGCGTTGGATTGAAATCCAACGGTCAATTAAAAGGGATACACATCACTCTTTAGATGAGATGACGCGGCACTGTCAGATGGCTTCCTACGGTCACGATCAACGGAGAAACCGGATGGTCCGAATGCATACACGATATGGGCCCTACGATTAACATCCGACGGCCCAAAGAAAAACAAGCCCTGATGGCACGTGGTAAAAAGGAGTGCTGTAGGATTTGAATCCAGCGGTTAAAAGGAAAGCGCAGCCTTTAAGTTCAAAATGAAAAGGGCGGCGCGGTTGGATCGGGGATGGACGGTGGAGATCAAAAGAGGATCCGGAGTCGTCCGAATGCATACACCGTCCTTGATCGTCAGATCTAGATTCAACGGTGGGGATTGTGGCGCATACGTGGACAAACCACGTGACATCGCAACCACGCCCGTTCGATTGGAGATCAACAGCTCACAGCACGCGAAGAGTTTGGGCTCGCTCCCGAGCGTGACTGAGCCGGACCAAAATGAAATGGTTGGACCCAACCTCATAGGGTTCGAGTCGCTCTGATGCTAGGGTTTGGGTTTGGACCGGATTAGTTGACCAATTCCTATTCCAATATTTAAAAGTTTGACTGGGCTTTAAAAATAGCAAATAAATTTGTAAAATCATGAAATTTTTCCAGGAAGCTACTGGGATGATATATTTCCCAAATAAATTTCAAAAACCACTGTTTCACTTTGTAAAATACATAAATAATTACCTTAGCCCGAATAGGTTTATTTAAAAACAAATATTTTTCTTCAAGGCAAAATAATTTCTAAAAATTCAACAAAATTATTTTTGGCCAAGATAATTTATCTAGGCTTTAATAAAAATACTTCCCAGTCACAATACAAGTATTAGCGTGCATTCCCTTTAATTTTTTGAAAAGGCTTTGGATGTTTGGCTAGAAAAGGAAGGTTTTCATTTGTAACATACTGCCCAAACTGTAAAAATGAACAGTGATGCTATGAACAACACCTCATTACTGTTCATAAAATTGGGGCTGTTACAATGCGATTGTGAGCGACACCACGGAAAACACAGAGGAATAGATGGTAGACCGAAAAGCCTCCACAAAATCAATCTAGGGTTTGAAGTAAACCCAACATTGGTATAAGAGCTCAGAGGCGGCATGCATGGTGGACGTCCGCGTTCGAAGCCAAGTCATTGACTCGAAGGGTCATCTCGTTCATGGACGTCGCTATCCATCCAACAAGACACGGTCGGCATCACTTCGTCCTGGATCCACACGCTGCGTCCAGCACAGGAGGCGTGCGCCTGCCTTGACGCTTGCGTCCGCATTACTGCTTCTGCTTTCTACGCATGCTGGTCGCAGAAAGGAGACATCGTGCGTTGCTGTACGCAACGTGGAAAGAAGACAGTGAACTCCGCTACTGCTTTTTCATGCACGGTGATTGAGGAGAGGACACATCGGGCGTTGCTGTACGCAACACAGAAAGAAGACAGTGAACTCATTTTTTGTTTCTCTGATCTAAAGCACTACAGATTTAGGTATCTCGTAATGGCAACCAACATTGTTTTTTCTGAACTACTTAGATCTTGAAAATTGGATGGCTCAAATTTTACGGTTTGGAAAAAGGAAAAATCATGTTTTTGCTTTTTGCTAAAAACATTGATTATGTTATAGACAAAAATGAACCAAAAGTGCCAGAAAAAATGCCACTCTTGAGGAAAAAATTATGCAGAAGAATATGAAAATTGGACTAGGGATAATAAAATGGCTTGTATTTTTATGTTCGGATCAATGACTGATTCTTTAGCTGCTGAGTATGAGCGTGAACGGATTGCGTGAAAAACAATGCTGAATTTGGAACAAATTTTTGATGAAGTATCTCTTATGAAAGTGCTTAATCTTGTTAATCGTTTTCTCTCCACCAAGATGTATGATAGCACTTCAATTAATGAGCATCTCAATAAACTCTGTGTTTTAGCAGAGGAATTAAAAAATGCTGGCTATCCTTTTTTTGAAGAAGTGTTGGTCATGGTTGTTCTAAACTCTTTGCCAAATTCATAGGAATATTTTAAGATATCTTTCTGTCATTCTGAGAGGATACTCAATATGCGCACTCTGAGGCATCATTTGCTTATGGAAGAGATAGAAAACCCTCTTTGGGAAAAGAAAGAAATACTCATAATTATGAGTTACACCCTAGAGAGAAAAAATGTATTAATAAAAGGAATTGGCAAAAGAGGAAGCTTAATGGCGATTTGAGAGAAAAGCTTAACAAGAAACGTGGTCGGGATGATCATGAAAATTATAACTCCGTTCAGAGGAATGAAAAGTACAAGAATTTCAAGTGTCATAGCTGTGGTCAGTATGGGCATTTCAGAGCTGACTGTAGGAAAAAGAAGAAGCAAAATGAGCAAAAGGATCAAAACAATCAACCAGTTGAGCGTAAAGGCAATTCATCGCCTAACGGTATGTCTAATATTTTTGTATGCATTGAATCTTTATTTACTACTACTTTTCCAAATAGTTAGGTTATCCATTCTGGTGCTACGTCTCATATTACTAGATATTATAGAGCTTTTACTTCTATACGAACAATTCCAAGAGGAAATAGATATATCTTTTTGGGCACTAATGCCAAAGCTAATGTACTTGGAATTAAAAATTATATTTTAGAAATTATATTCTAGAACTCCCCAATGGAGGAAAAATATTATTACATGACACTTTCTATTCACCTAGCATGAGAAGGAATTTAATCTCTGTTGCTTAGTTAGAATCTATTGGTTGTGATATACTATTTGGAAAAAAAAAAGAGTTAAAATATTGCTCAATGGGAAATTAGAGCATACTAGAACTTGTAACACCACAGCTCACAATGAGCCTGGAATGCTACTGGAATTAAAAAATTAAACTAAAACTAATTACCAATTTTCGGCATAACCTCCTTCGTATAGTTAACTATACCGAGGTCTCAACAATTAATCATGACACTTAACAATATCTTCATAATCAAGTTCACACAAGCATGCAAGATGATCGAATAAACATAGTCAAGACTTACTATTCTCATTATCACAATTAACACAATACTCAAAACCATCTATGAGTGATTCTCAAGCAGTTTACTTATTCTGAAATGAAACTAAATGGCAACGCTTAAAGTCGTGAGGTAGTGAGTGCATCCAACATCTACTCCCTCCCATGCATGACATTCTGCGGTTGTACCTAAAACACATCAAAGCAGAGTGAGCCCAAAGACTCGCAAGTACCAACAAGGCTAAGCAAGTTATCATTCATAGCTTCAATAATCCAAGATAAACAATGCACCAAAGTATAGCCTTCATGCTCATATGAATGCAACCAATGCAATGCACCTTTTCAACTTTATCTCTTTTGCATTTTACTGTAATCTGGGGTATACAAGCTGTCATTGTATACCCTTGCTCATGCCTCTCAGCACGGGGACCAAAGCCTATACACCACATGTATAGGGACCTTTGCCCATCATCCGAATGATGAGGACCTCTTTGCTCATAGCCCACATTCCACCAATGTGGGGACCTCAAGCCCGTCAATACATGACGGGGACCTCAACGAATGCATGCTTGGTCACCACGTGACCAAGCTTCAAAGATGATCTCAATATGCACATGCACGACATCTATTCATCATCAATATACCAAGTACAATAACATCGGACATGAATAGAGCATAATCATACTTGGAGCATTCACCAATCTCAATATAAACATCATGCCAAGCAACCTTACTTCGCTATCATATACCAAAACATGCATATATGACCAAGTCTCCAACACGTTTGAAACATGCAATTGCCCCATGCCCACATCTTTCATACCCAAGAATTTAACATGTACATAACAACATGTAAGATTTAGCAACGCTTAAGGAAACATTAACCATAGCTTGCATTCATCAAGATAAAGGAAAACTCATTGCACTAACATTCGTGCAAGGCTACAGCAAGCAATCACAACAATCTTATCATACAACAGAAAATACGCTATAACCGAATACTTGCCTCAACCGTGCATGAGAGCAGCGGACGCTGAAGTGGGTGCTGCCCTTGGGATCTCGCTGCCACCGGACAAGAAGATAACCCCAAACTAACACTAGCATACTGGACCAAAATCATACATAACATTACAATCGAAATCGCTAACTTCTTATCATTTCTAACTTTTCTAATTTCTAGCGATCGGTCACTGCAGACAGCAGACTTCAAAAATTCATAACTTTCTGCTCAGGAGTCCAAATAGGATGATCTTGGACATTCTGGAAAGGTAATTAAAATGTCTAAATAAACTTAGTTGGGGAGACCCTCTGATTCGGCCATCTACCAGTCCTACCAATCTATTTAATCAGAGCAAACATTTCACGTCGGGTTTCTGGACAGCGACAAAGAAACTATCATAACTTTCTCTACGTTCGTCTGAATTTAGTGATCTTTAGTTTTCCTAAAATCTAAGAGGATTAGCCTAGTTTTTCGTTATGGTGAGACCCTCTGGAAACCCCCCTAAATATGCGCTTCTATCAGGTTAACCAACACTAGCAATTCTGCTTCTCTCCAGAAACACAGAAATACTAAGAAATTCATAACTTTGGCTACCGAAGTCCGAATGACTTGATTTCTGTCGGCAATGAAAGGTAACTACAATATCTACAACTTTCTAGGAGACACCCAGACCCAATTCTGCCTCTAACCTAATCAAAATCAACAATCTTCTCTGCTGTAGAAAACCGACGAACTGACAACCGAAAATGTACAACTAGAAAACGACCCCAAAACAAAGAATCACGGGTTACCCTTGCCGAAACGACGAAGGCACGCTGCACGGATGATGATCACCACGAGTTCCCGGTTGCGGATCCTTCTTCCCTCTCCCTTTCTTCTCTTCCTTCTTCCCTTCTCTTCTTTTCTTCCCTTCTTTTCTCTTCCTCTTGGCCGGCCAACAAAGGAGATCCTTCTTCCATCACTTGGCCAGCAACAATGGGGACTAGGGGAGGGGTGCAAGGGGGAGAGCAACCAGGAGGAGGAGGTTGAGCGCAAGGGTGGAGGAGAGGAGGGTGGGAAAGTGGCGGCACAAGGGGAGAGGTGGGAGAGTGGGGTGCGGCTAGGGTTTGGGAAGTGGCGCCCCCCCCCTTGGCCGGCCACCCCCTTGCCCTCATGGGCCGGGGCCCAAGCCCAGGTTGTGCTACAAATGATGTTTTCCCCCCTTTCTAATTGTTGTATTGAGCATTTTCCAGGTGGTCCTTCCCGTAAATCCATTTAATTCTCTCCCGAATAAATAACCTCTCCCGGCTATTTGCTTAATTCACTTTCGGGATATCACATTCTACCCCCCTTAAACAGAATTCGACCCCGAATTCTACCTGTCATCTACTCGAAAACAACAACAACCACAATTGAAAACCAATGACCAACAAATGTACCCGACGTGAACATATCACCCAAACGTATACCCATGTCTAAACCTCAACACTCTCTCTGACCTTCCCAAGTACTCACTCAACACCAGAACATACATGACGTTACGTACTCCGCGTACGGACTCGAGACAGTCCTGGCGATACGCCAACTAGCGAGAACAAGCCAAAGTATCTTGGGTTAAACTTCCCAAAGATACCGAACCACACGACATACACACAGAACACGAAACCATCGTTCCACCTTTTAAATGAACTCTTCACTGAAGCAAGGATCACCTCCTTTAACCAGAAACACACAACAGAACTCGCTTTAAACACACTATTTTACCGACATAGCCCAACTGAAAAAAAGAACTCTCGTCGCAACCAAACGTTACCAACTCAGTACTGAAAAGTCAAATCAAGAAATAGGAATTCATCACATAAACCATTTCCATTTTCCAAGTGGCAGTTTGCGAATAAGCGTCACGAAAACCAAATGAGAAATCACTCGAAAGCCCAAATCAAATATTCCTTTATTCCTCCGAATGGAAAGAATCACACACGCCAACGTAAATGTCGAGCTCAACTTACGATAATCAATGGTCAACGACCAGAACTCAAGCGAGAATCGGAAAGCGATTCACTTCTTGAAGAAGCATCAATTTATCGTTTCTCTTATAAGACCAAAATTTCCTTCAAACTATGGAATCCCAATCATCGCACAACACACTAACTTGTTACTCTTAACTTGGCGATCTCAACGCCAAGCCCAAATCAAACACCTCTTCTACACCTTTGAAGAGGACTCGATGATTTCACAAAACATTCTCTAAACAATTTCCTTTCTTGTCGTAATTCATTTGTGGATGGCACTCAGAAAGTATCCCCAAATTAGATCTCTCACACGATCATATCACCTCAACCCTTTTGAGAACAAACATCTCAGATTTCACATCACACACTCTCATGTACTACATCAGAAGAGTGTTATCGACGATTATCCCACTGTTCGCAATCCACCCTTATTCTACTTCCTCTACATATAATCTTTGGGCGACTCAAAGTCCTAGCATAGCAATGCAAAGTCCACATTTAACCTCCAAGACTCTTGCAACTAACTTCTCATGTAAAAGATAGGGAAATTCTCAAATTAAATCCCTAAAATTTCACAATTCCAACATACTCACTCCTTAACAACAACATGAAAAAAAATTTCTTGACCCGTTTACCTTTACAAATATTATAACTCCCAGAAGGTTACTCATTTAAAACCAAATCACTCTTGATATTACTCAACATTTTCTATTATCCCATTAATTGACATGACGATTCGTTTACTTTGTCATCCCACTCTCATTAAACCACATCATCAAGAATAACCATTCACAACCTCGCATTACTACCAAATTTCGATTCTCTATAAAATTGATCAAGATTTCCATACTCTCAGTAATTCTAATGTTCCACCCTAAGTGAACAATAGATCTTGGATCACAATCACTATAGGTTCTACTAGCTGTAACAATGCAATCAGTTTAACCCCATAAGACAATCTTCCATTGAGATAGACTTCTCTCAAAGAACTATATTACGAAATTATTTCATCCTCTAATGCTCATCGAATTACTTAAAACCCAAGTTTCACAACTACAATTAATAAACACCTCAGAAGACTCAGGTGAAACGAATGGGTTGATTCTTCCTCAAAAGAAAGAGCGAATGGAATCAAATTTTTTCTTATCAACTTGGAAAACATGTGCCACCATGATGAACACAAGACCAAGGAAAAGCGTCACTTAGGCCAAGAACTCGAAAAACATAAGGAAAGTCAACGATCGAGGGCTCAAGCCCTCGAAGCGAATACCAAACCACGAATGAGAAGAAGGTAATGCCCTTTGTAAATTGATAAACTCTTATGGAACAATGCATAAGGTTCAAGCACACTCAAATAAAGCGCAAGATGCGAAATGACTTAAATTTCAAACACTTATTCTTCACTCCTTCCTTTAACAAGGAAAGTTATTCTCTGTGATTACTACATCACTTTGCCGACTTAAACAAGATAAGCTTTTAAGACCATATCATAGGAGCCACTTAAGAACCAATAAAATCTTTAAATATGTCACCTGGTCGAAGCAAACTCAATCACCTCTTAGCTCAAATCGCAATTTCTTGCAGGTAATCTTACTAATATCAAGTATAATACACTCTAGACACGAATCCTTATCATCTACTATTCCATTAGAAAGCCCCCAAAGTTTCATCAAATGTTCCCATACTATCATTTCATCCCATCTTCAAAATGAGAGTATACCAAAACCAAACAACATCACTACATCAACCTCTTAAGTTTAGAAGGGGACTACTACCCAATTGAAAAGCTCCTACCAAAACTCTTTCATCAAAGACACACTATCAACCGTTTAATTCACAATTAGATGGGCATAAGCCTCCTATTACATCATATCATTGCAACTTTTAGTAATCTTTGAACACCAAACTTGACACACAATAGTTGTACTCAACCATTATCATTATCGACTAGTTTCATTATGAGATCTAGTTGCTACCTATTTTCTCTCCAAATCACATAAGTATTTACAAGCACATATTCAATTGTTCCTCCTCATATTTAGATTTCGACAACATACACTAGAACTCCAAAAATCAAAATCTTCTATCGATCAAAAGTCTCAACAACACTATAACTTGATTCATCGTGTTATTCTATTTAAAAGAACCATCTGAGTTCCTCCCATAAATTCATATCCATCGATCTTCAATCCGTCCCATCGTTTGCACACAATTCCAACAATGAATCGTACTAAGAAATATGTAAATCTAGCATTTACTCTAGTTTCCCTCTCCACACAATTAAATTAATCCATTGGTACCAGAGAACCCAACAAGTTTAGCAACCTAAACGATTTTAATGGTCAGACTAATTCATCAATGTTCCATACTTCTTAATATCTCTTCTGACTCCAAATACGTATGGACATACTCTCAGTCACTACTCGTATGCACAGTTCATCAAGAACTAGTAAAAATCAACATCAACTTAATCAATTTCACTTCCAGGGTTACTAATTAATATTAATTATGCATCACACCAATGGCTCAACTTGATACCCATACCATATCAAGTTAGTTGATTACAATCTCGGATTTAACCATAACAAGGTATCACCACAGGATTCTAGCAATTTCCAACAGAGAAAAGATGCCTTAAACTTCAACACTCGGTATAATCCAAAAGGAACACATAGAGCCAAAGCTTCCTCATGCTAACAAACTTGCAATGAAAACTCTCAATACCCAACTATCAAGCGAATAAATGAGTCGTTCTTTGCTAAAGAGAAAGAAGGAACAACCAAGGAATTATCAATAATTGTCAATTGAGAAAGATCACAAGTGGCGACTCAACAGTCGGAAAAAACAATACTTGTTTCAGAGAACCATTAGAGACCATTAAAACACAACAACTACCACGAACCACGAACCCAAGAGAAAATTCATCATCCACCACAGAACAAGAATTTGCCAAGATTGAGGTCAAGAAAGAAATCAACTTTCTAGAACGACTCACGCTCAACTCCGCAACTATGGTATTGGGTAACTACTCTATTCGTCTACCACGAACGGTGGTATAACCTGACAAAGTTCAAGGTCACAACCACGGCCTCCACTTCTTAACAACCTTATCGACACACATAGACAATATAATCAAATATGATTATACAGGATCATCTCAGGGCAGTCATAGAATCGTTTCATAGATATAGAATATCATAACCCATCATATCATAGTTTAACAACAAGAAAGATAGCACAGAGGCAATTCAACAATTGCTCAACAAATGAAACATATCAACAGATAATGCGGAAGCAATGTAATTCCCAACCCCACCTACTGTGCACAGTGTGTCAATTTAATATTTTTCTATTAACCACGGAGCTAAAGCCCGCTCTGATACTAATCAGTAACACTTTTGACTCACAATGAGCACGGAATGCTTCGGAATTAAAAAATTAAACTAAAACTAATTACCAATTTTCGGCATAACCTCCTTCGTATAGTTAACTATACCGAGGTCTCAACAATTAATCATGGCACTTAACAATATCTTCATAATCAAGTTCACACAAGCATGCAAGATGATCGAATAAACATAGTCAAGACTTACTATTCTCATTATCACAATTAACACAATACTCAAAACCATCTATGAGTGATTCTCAAGCAGTTTACTTATTCCTGAAATGAAACTAAATGGCAACGCCTTAAAGTCGTGAGGTAGTGAGTGCATCCAACAACTACTCCCTCCCATGCATGTCATTCCTGCCGGTTGTACCTAAAACACATCAAAGCAAGAGTGAGCCCAAAGACTCAGCAAGTACCAACAAGGCTAAGCAAGTTATCATTCATAGCTTCAATAATCCAAGATAAACAATGCACCAAAGTATAGCCTTCATGCTCATATGAATGCAACCAATGCAATGCACCTTTTCAACTTTATCTCTTTTTGCATTTTACCGGTAATGCGGGGTATACAACCGTCGTTGTATACCCTTGCCTGTGCCCTCTGGCACAGGGACCAAGAGCCTATACACCACATGTATAGGGGCCTTTGCCCATCATCTGAATGATGGGGACCTCTTTGCTCATAGCCCACATTCCACCAATGTGGGGACCTCAAGCCCGTCAATACATGACGGGGACCTCAACGAATGCATGCTTGGTCACCACGTGACCAAGCTTCAAACATGATCTCAATATGCACATGCACGACATCTATTCATCATCAATATACCAAGTACAATAACATCGGACATGAATAGAGCATAATCATACTTGGAGCATTCACCAATCTCAATATAAACATCATGCCAAACAACCTTACTTAGCTATCATATACCAAAAACATGCATATATGACCAAGTCTCCAACACGTTTGAAACATGCAATTGCCCCATGCCCACATCTTTCATACCCAAGAATTTAACATGTACATAACAACATGTAAGATTTAGCAACGCTTAAGGGAAACATTAACCATAGCTTGCATTCATCAAGATAAAAGGAAAACTCATTGCACTAACATTCGTGCAAGGCTACAGCAAGCAATCACAACAATCTTATCATACAACAGAAAATACGCTATAACCCGAATACTTGCCTCAACCGTGCGAGAACGGCGGACGCGAAGTGGGTGCTGCCCTTGGGATCTCGCTGCCACCTGGACAAGAAGATAACCCCAAACTAACACTAGCATACTGGACCAAAATCATACATAACATTACAATCGAAATCGCTAACTTCTTATCATTTCTAACTTTTCTAATTTCTAGCGATCGGTCACTGCAGACAGCAGACTTCAAAAATTCATAACTTTCTGCTCAGGAGTCCAAATAGGATGATCTTGGACATTCTGGAAAGGTAATTAAAATGTCTAAATAAACTTAGTTGGGGAGACCCTCTGATTCGGCCATCTACCAGTCCTACCAATCTATTTAATCAGAGCAAACATTTCACGTCGGGTTTCTGGACAGCGACAAAGAAACTATCATAACTTTCTCTACGTTCGTCTGAATTTAGTGATCTTTAGTTTTCCTAAAATCTAAGAGGATTAGCCTAGTTTTTCGTTATGGTGAGACCCTCTGGAAACCCCCCTAAATATGCGCTTCTATCAGGTTAACCAACACTAGCAATTCTGCTTCTCTCCAGAAACACAGAAATACTAAGAAATTCATAACTTTGGCTACCTAAGTCCGAATGACTTGATTTCTGTCGGCAATGAAAGGTAACTACGATATCTACAACTTTCTAGGAGACATCCAGACCCAATTCTGCCTCTAACCTAATCAAAATCAACAATCTTCTCTGCTGTAGAAAACCGACGAACTGACAACCGAAAATGTACAACTAGAAAACGACCCCAAAACAAAGAATCACGGGTTACCCTTGCCGAAACGACGAAGGCACGCTGCTGTGATGATGATCACCACGAGTTCCCGGTTGCGGATCCTTCTTCCCTCTCCTTTCTTCTCTTCCTTCTTCCCTTCTCTTCTTTTCTTCCCTTCTTTTCTCTTCCTCTTGGCCGCCAACAAAGGAG
The DNA here is from genome assembly GCA_036346255.1 of Ampelocalamus luodianensis. Classification (NCBI taxonomy): domain Eukaryota; kingdom Viridiplantae; phylum Streptophyta; class Magnoliopsida; order Poales; family Poaceae; genus Ampelocalamus; species Ampelocalamus luodianensis. The sequence continues at coordinate 40,783,108 of CM070620.1, read as the reverse complement.
ATCCTTCTTCCATCACTTGGCCGGCAACAATGGGGACTAGGGAGGGGTGCAAGGGGAGAGTAACCAGGAGGGGAGGATGGGGCGCAAGGGTGGAGGAGAGGAGGGTGGGAAAGTGGCGGCACAAGGGGAGAGGTGGGAGAGTGGGTTGCGGCTAGGGTTTGGGGGAAGTGGCGCCCCTGGCGGCCACCCCCTTGCCCTCATGGGCCGGGGCCCAAGCCCAGGTTGTGCTACAAATGACGTTTTTCCCCCCTTTCTAATTGTTGTATTGAGCATTTTCCAGGTGGTCCTTCCTGTAAATCCATTTAATTCTCTCCCGAATAAATAACCTCTCCCGGCTATTTGCTTAATTCACTTTCGGGATATCACAGAACTCGTCATGAAGTTCTTTATTTTCTTGATGAACTATAAAATGATGAAAATATTGACAGCTTAGTTGGTGAAAATAACTTCATAGTGAGGAATACTAATGATAGGAACACATGCTAAAGATCTTATTTATGGTATTTACGACTTGATCACATATCTAAACACATAATTAATAGGCTTATTAATTCTAGAATTTTGCAGTTTAAGTGGAAGGATTTTGGTATTTGTGAGGCATGTATAATGGGTAAGATGACTCGTGCACCTTTTCCAAAGGCAGAAAGATCTAATGAGCCTCTTGCCATTATTCATTCTGATATTTGTGGTGAGATGTCTACTCCCATTAGAGGTCAAAAGATTTATTTTATCACATTCATTTATAATTATTCTAGATTTGGTTACGTGTATCTTCTTAAATATAAGTCGGAATGATTTGATGTATTCAAGACATTTAAAACTGAAGTGAAAAATCAATTGAATAGAAAGATCAAAGTTTTGAGAACTGGTCATGGAGGAGAATACACTTCGGGAATATTAAATGATTTTTGTAAAGAGCATGGAATTATTCATCATTATACCATACCTTACACTTTGCAACAAAATAGTTTTGCTGATCAGAGGAATATAACACTTATGGATATGGTTAGGTCTATGATGGTTTATTCAGATCTTCCTTTATCTTTTTGGAGTGAAGCTTTACATACTGTTGTTTATTTATTAAATCATTCGTCATCTAAGACTGTAACAGTCACTCCTTATGAGTTGTGGACTAGAAGAAAACCCTCACTTCGTCACTTAGTTGTTTGGAGTTGTAATGCACAAATTAGAGTGCTAAATCAAAACCGTACAAAACTGCTGCCTAAAAACACGCCAGAAATTTTTATTGATTATTTTTTAGAATTAAAAGGGTACATGTTTTATGATCAAGAAAAGGATAAACTAGTGGAAAGTAGGGATGCAATACTAAAATGCTACGTTCAATAGTGCAAGCCCAACTCCCAAAATCATAACCTGCTGTCTGTCCCCTTAGCAGACAGTCACACTATAAAATCCATAACTTTTTGATCCAAGATCCAAATGATGCGTTCCTAGACTTTCTGAAAAGCTTATCAAATTCCCCACCTAAACCTATTTGGTGAGCCTTCCTGATTCGGCTGTCTAATACCCCTACCAAACAGATTAACATAGCAACTATTTCAAATTAGGGTTCTGGACAGCGACCTTAAAACCATCATAACGTTCAGAATAATGATCTAAATTTCATGTTCTTTAGCTTCCCTGAAAGCTAAGATAATGATCTACATATTTTGTTATAGTGAGACCTCCCAGAAACTCCTTTATCTATCAGTTTAAGCCTGATCACTAAAAACTATCAGAAACGTAGCAGATTTACGAAACAACAGCGCTATGAAATTCATAAATTTTTAACCGCTCTTCCAAACGACACGATCTTGTACTATACAGAAAGGTATCGACGTCTTCTATAATTCTCTAGGAGGCGTCCAGGACTGATTTTGCACTTAACCAAATCAAAACATCGGTCTAACCCAATCTGTCCTGAACCGACCTAAATACCGATATTGACCAATTAACCAAATACACAACAAATCGAAGGGGGATTGGGGTTTACCCTTTTAGAACCGTTGATGAGTGCGCACACCAGCCCGCGATCCCTCTTCCCCTTCTTCTCTTCCTCCTTTTCTTTCTCTTCCACCTTCTTTCTTCTACTGGCTGAGCAAAGAGGAAGCATTACCTTGAGGGGAGGTGCTACATTGACGGCGCTACAGTGACGGCACAGTGCTACAGTCACACGGCTAGGGTTTGGGTGGTCTTCCCCCTTCCTTTTAAGGCCGATCAACTCAAATGGGCCAAGACTCAGTGTAACACCCCGGCCCAACATGGAACCCAGAATGCCACGAAACTAAACTAACTGTCAATTTTAACAACAATTACCACTAAATTACAGCAAGCATGTGGATATCATGGGGATATGCTCATGATCTTAGGATGATGTGTCAATTGGCAATGACGTTGAAGGTTTGCGGAAACACGAGTTTTCGGCAAAGTTCAGGTTCTGTCAGTCTCGGCGGTCGGGCCGGCCACGTGGCGGTCGACCGCCATGCCTCGTGAATTGTCTTTGGCGGTCGACCGGCGGTCGGCGATCGACCGATTTGGTAGCGATCGGCCGGCGTCGATGAGCGGTCGGACCGGCAAGTTGAGTGACCTTGAAGTTTGGTGGGCCAAAAATAGAGGTGTAGGCAAGTGAGGAGATTCTCGCACTTGGTCTCATAATTTTGGAGCTTCGGTCAAAAGTTCTATTCGTTTTAAATTTCGAGAGAGGTTGCGGATTTCAGCGTTGAAATTTCGGCTAAGTCCTTTTGTGGCGGTCGGGCCGGCCTTACATTGGCGATCGGCCGGCGGTGCGTCGAGCCGCCAATCTTGGCGATCGGCCGGTTTTTCACTAAGTCGTCGCTTTGTGTGGCGGCGATGGTTGCTGTTAGGTCAAGTTCGTGGATTTCATAGCATATGTGTTGCATGATGCATGTTTTGACTAACGTGGGTCAAGTTGTGAAGAACTTGTTCCCGAATTCGATTTGCTTGTCTATTGTTGTGCAGGTTGCTTGGTGGTCAACGACGGTCAACGGCGAGGATGATCGGGACTAGGCTTGGAGAGCGAGAGGTTCAAAGCGATCGGCGATGCGGGTGAAGTCATTGGACTCAAGTATGGTGCAAGATGGACAAAGGTGACCGAGCAGGCAGTTCGGTGCGACTGGTTGAATCAAGCGGCACGGGGGTCGGTGCAAGTGCCATGGTGGTTTCGGTGGGAGCCGGATGGGAGAGACTTGCCGACATGATGAGAGCCGTTGGATCAACCTACACGTGGCGAACAGCGAGTGCCGCACAACATGAACACGGCGCTTTAAAATGCGTGCGTGTGTCACCCGTTTGTTTTGGGCCTTAACGGAGCCCATTAGGAGACTCTATTAGAAACCCTAAGCCTCCACTATAAATAGAGGAGGAGGTGGCAGCACCCCTTCGACCCTTTCATTGTTTTGAAACCTAATTTGCTTAGGGAGAGGAGGAGCGGAGGTTAGGGTTCTTGAGAGTTGGATTTGATTTCGTGCTCATGTATTGAGTCTTTGCCATCCATTGATGGAGTGGCGTAAACAGATCAAATCAATCCAAAGAAAGTTTCTTCAAAAGTGAGTTCATGTGCTTTCTTTCTCTCTTTTGATGAATTGAGTCTTTGTTTGATCCATGAGTTATTGCTTAGTTTCTTAACGTGATTTAGCTTGCTGTGGCGTGTGAGAATACATCTAGGATCATCAAGATCATCAATCACCCACGTGCAAGTCTTAAGATCATATTTTCGTTTTCACTCGGTTTTGACCTAACCGCTCAAGCGGTAAAAGGTCTGAACCTGAGCAAGAATTATCACAATTGTTGCTTGGAATAGGTTCTGACATCCTTAGGAAGTTGTGTGTCAAGTTTCACGAAGTTTGGGCGCACGAATCAAAAGTTTGATCAATTTGCGTTTCGGTTTGTCGGGCTGTTTTTCTTGTTCATCGAGCGAGAGGTCGACCTCCGTGAAATCGGTCGACCGCTCGGGAACGGTCGACGACCATGGTATCGGTCGACCGCCGGGATCGATCGACCGCCCGGTGACCGATCGACCGCCCGTGAGAGGTCGGACCGCCGATGTCTTCGTGTTTTGCTTTTGTGTTGATTTTACTTTGGGGTTTTGAGTTGATTCAATACAAGTCTTCCATTGTGCATGATTGATTGATCTTCATAGCTTTCATAGCTATTGGAGTGAGATTCGTATTGAATTCAATTTGGGAGAAAAGAGTTCGTGCTCCTATTCACCCCCTCTAGTCGCCTTTTCGGTCCAACAAGTGGTATCGAGCACGGTTAGTTCAATCTTGATCTTAACCGGTCACGAACTTTGGCGATGGATAAGTACTCTTCCAAACCGCATATCTTCGATGGGCACGACTATGCCTTTTGGAAGAACCGCATGCGTGTCTTTCTTGAGAGCGAACCACGAGGTATTTGGGAAGGCGTCGAGGCCGCTTATCTTGCACGAGGTTGCTACGCTGACACGAAGCTCTTTTGGCTAATGACCGTAAGGCAAAGAATTTTCGTATGGTGGGCTTGGTAGACGGGAATATGATAGGATTTGCAATCTCGAGATCGCACATGAGATTTGGAAGACTCTCGAAACCTATCATGAGGGTTCTTCCCAAATCAAACAAGTGCGTCGTGCAGTCTATAAAAGAGAATATAACAAATTCGAGATGCGTCTGGTGAGAGCATCGATGACATTTTCGATCGCTTCAACACGTTGATAAATCGGATGAAGTCTGTTGGTATTGAATTTACGATCGAAAATGCCATCCATCTCCGGCTGCAATCAACACCGAGGAGTGGGAGATAAAGGCTACCGCCATTCGGAAAATGTCAACTTCTCGATCGACTTTGGAGCTGCTCTATAGCAAGCTCAAGACTCATGAGATCCGTAAAGTGACCATTCTAAGAAGGGTAACATGGCTTTGTAGCAGACCGCTCAAGAGAGCCTCGATGGGTCGTTTGAGTCCTCTTACGGTTTTCACTTGCTTCTTTATCGCAATTCAAGAAGAGGATCTTGAGAGTATTCTGAGCACGAGATGGCGCTTTTGATTAAGAAGTTCACAAGGGCCTACAACAATATGAGAAACAAAAAGAGCGGCACGTGACTTGTTATGAGTGTGGAGAGCTTAATCACATCAAGGCAAATTGCCCCAAGCTGAAAGGTAAGAGCAACCACAAGGATGAAAAGCCAGCTTGGAAGAAGCCTCAAGGCGCAAGTCCAGTTTGATGATGCCAAGCTCGGGAAGGCTGCTCACGGGTTCTTGCCGCTCTTGGAGATCGATCCTTGAGTGATGTGGACTCGGGAGCGAGGAGGACAAGGAGGAGGAGCTCTCTCAAGACAAGAAGGGGAAGGCCAAGGACTTCACGGCATGTGCTTCATGGTGACTCAGCGACATCAATGACAACAATGAGGTATCTCCTTCTTATGATGTTCTCTTTGCTAGATGTGAAGCGTCTATGAGCAAATGCTAGGTCGGGATAAAGCTTTAAAGTTCATCATGACTAAGAATGAGGAGTTAGAGTCACAAGTAAAGAAACTCACATTAGAACTTGTGAATGCTAAGAGTCTTGAATCGATGAATGTTCATCTGCTATGCTTTACATTCGAATTAGCTAAGCGCAATCGCTCATGATATCGCTTTGCAACAACTTGAAAATGCTAGAACCGAGTTAATTGAAGTTAAATCTGCTCCTTGCGAAAAATGCTTAAAGTCTAGCACGTTGGTTGCTTCGATGTGGTTGAATCTAGCTCTTGCTCATGCGCTTAGAACGTGAGCGTGAATTACATGATGTTGTAGAAGCGACTAGAGCTAAATATGCCAAGCTTAAGGGCGGTATTAATTCTGCTACTTGTGCTTCATGTGAAGTTCTTAAGCTTGAAGTTGCTCCTTATAAGAAGAGGTTTTATGCTAAAACTTGTGATTCATGTGTTAACCTTAGAAAAGAAATTGCTTACCTTAATGACACATTAGAAAGATTTTCTAAAGGTAAGAAACAGTTAAACATGATTCTTGACAAGTCAAAACTCCTATAAGAAGCAAGGGTTAGGATACAACTTTGCCCAGGATAAATCTAATGATATTCAAATTTTGAGAAATGGCTTAGTTGAATTTGATACCCAACCTGCAAAGATCACTTTCAAATCTGCAGGCTTTGCCCAACCATCTGTTCGATCAAAGGTGCTTCTCCCGGTGGTACCAAGTACCATTGCACCTATTGTAAGAAAAATGGGCATTTAGTTGAGTTCATTGGCGTAGGTTGAAAAATGCTAAGAAAATCTTGCTAGAATGTCATCTAATCAACCTAGAGCTTTTGTGAGACATGGTAATTTAGAAAGGAAGAAACACGGTTTAGGATTTATTTCACATGCTAATCATGCTCATGCTCCTAGGCAGGATAACTCTCATGTTAGAGTAACCATTGCTCTGCAATTTCAAATAGAGTCAAGGATAGCACTACGCTTTGCATACTACTCATGATCGTGTGTCTCGATCTTGGGTTCCCAAGTCATGTTTAACTAACTTGATATTGAGACACATCGTTCTTTGTACCTTGATTTTCGGGATCACCGCGGAAGGAAGGACACATGGTTCGTCGACTCATTGTTCACGCCACATGACCGGAGACTCAAAATGGTTCACCTCCTTCACGCTGATCGATAGGTGATGTCCTCATCACCTTTGGAGACAATACTCAAGGGCGGATTGAAGGAACAGGAACAATTAGGGTGAATGACAATTTCATCCTAAAGGGCGTCGCCCTTGTGGACAAGCTTAGGTTTAACTTACTCTCTGTCTCACAACTTCTTGATGATGGTTATGAGACAATATTTAAGAAAAATGCTTGTCGGGTGCTTGATTCTTTGGTGAGCTCGTTTTGGGATTTATAGAGTTGCTAGGATCTTTGGAGCTGATTTTTACGAATCTTTGGTGGTTCTCTTAAATGTTTGTTTACACCTTCTTACGAGTTCGGCTTTGCACCGACGTTTGGGGCACATTGGTTTTGATCATCGCGCGAGTTAGCAACCTTGATCTCATGAGAGGGTTGCCCAAACTCAAAGCCGTCAAGGATCTTTGTATGTGCGCCTGTAGGCATGGCAAGCAAGTTGCCGCCTCACACCCTTGATGACTTTGGTCATGGTAGACGGACCGGGACGGTTGCTTCATATGGATCTTGTTGGTCTGCTAGGGTTCGATCAATTGGTGGCAAGTGGTACATTCTTGTCATAGTTGATGATTTCTCGAGATACACTTGGGTGTTCTTTCTTGCTTGAAGGATGAAGCTTTTGGTTTTTATCGTGATCTTGTTCTTCGTTTGGCTTCGAATTTTCGGTGCCTTGAGAGCGATCCGCGATGACAATGGCACGGAGTTCAAGAATGCCTCGTTTGCCTCTTTTTGTCTTTGGCGCGAATTGAGCATCGTTCTCTTCTCCACACGTCCCTCAACGAATGGCGTTGTGGAAAGGAAGAACAGAACCTTAGTCGAGATGGCTAGGACAATGCTAGATGAGTATAGCACACCGAGGAGGTTTTGGGCGAAGCTATTTCTCTGACTTGCCATATTGCAAATCGTGTCTACTTGAGACCTTCTTTGGGCAAGACTTCATATGAGCCGTTTTGGTAGAAAACCCTCTGTTTCTCATTTTCGAGTGTTTGGAGCTAAGTGTTTCATTCTCAAGACAGAAACCTAGATAAATTTGAATCAAGGACTTTTGATGGTTTATTTCAGGTTATCTGCACATTCGAGGGTTTCGGGTTTTAATGTTGAAACTAACATTGTCCAGAGACATGCAATGTCACTTTTGATGAGACTAGCCACGAGCTAGATCCGACATTTCGGGTGATACACGGTGTGAAAGCATTTTTGTGGAGGAAGATGATGACGGCGATATTTGTCCTCCACTGCGCTTACGAGGCTCTGTCCAAGTTCCAGAACACACACGATCGCTTCACCTCCAATTGAGGCTCTGCGCATCTTCTTCATCAGCAGTACTGCGGAGGTTGAGGAGATATTGTCTCCCAGCGCTCCACTTCATATTGAGGCATCATCCTCGGATCGGATGATTGGTAATCTTAATGAGCGAGTCACTCGCTCGGTATCACGATCAAGTCTCTACTCTCATTTCGCATTTGTTGCTTCTTTCGAACCCGCGATATATCACATGCGTTATCGATTCTAGTTGGGTTAATGCCATGCATGAGGAGTTAGAGAATTTTGAGAGGAATAAGGTGCGGAATCTAGTAGAACCTCCTAGTGGTCATAATGTGATAGGAACCCGTTGGGTGTTCAAAAATAAACAAAATGAGGATGGTTACGTGGTTAGAAACAAGGCTAGATTGGTAGCTCGGGGTTTTAGCCAAGTTGAGGGTTAGACTTTGATGAGACATTTGCTCTGTTGCTAGATTGGAAGCCATTCGCATTCTCGCTTGCATTTCTTTGCTTCTAAGGGCTTTAGATTATATCGGATGGATGTTAAGAGTGCCTTTTGAATGGTTTTATAGAGGAGGAAGTGTATGTTAGACAACCCCGGGCTTTGAGAATCCCAAGCATCCACATCATGTTTTCAAGCTATCCAAAGCCTTGTATGGTCTTAAGCAAGCCCCTAGAGCATGGTATGATAGACTTAAGACCTTTACGCTAAGAATGATTTTGAGATGGGTAAGGTAGACAAGACCTGTTCATCCTTAGGCGTGGCAATGACTTCTGCTTGCTCAGATTTATGTAGATGATATTATCTTTGGTGGTTCTTCTCATGCTCTTGTTTCCAGCTTTTCGAGACCATGTCCAGGAATTTGAGATGAGTATGATGGGAGAACTCAACTACTTCGGGGCTTCAAATCAAGCAATGCAAGGAAGGGATATTCATCCATCGACGAAGTACACCAAGGATCCGCTCAAGCGCTTGAGATGGGTGGCGCAAGCGATCGCCACTCCCATGGCGACCGATTTTGGATCGGATGAGGAAGGAGAAGCCATGGATCAACGCGAGTACCGCGAGCATGATTGGCTCCTACGCACTGACGGCCTCAAGACCGGACATCCACTTCTCGATGCGCCTGCATGCGAGTTTCAGCGTCTCGAGGACTTCCCATCGCCAGGTGTTAAGCGCATCTTGGTATTTACACTCTACCCTCCGTATGGCATTTGGTATTCTGCTCGTCGTCCTTGTCCATTCGGGGTTTTCGATTCGATTTTGCGGGTGTCGGCTAGATAGGAAGAGTACCTCGGGCACTTGTCACTTTTAGGCACTTCTCTTGTCTCTTGGTCTTCTAGAAACAATCTTACATTGCACAATCCATCTTGAAAGTGAATATGTAGCTCTTTGCTAGTTCTTTGTAGTCGATTTTGTGGATGGTGTCCACTCTTAAGGATTTTGGGTTGGCTTTTGATAGTGTTCCTATTTTCGTGATAACATACTGCGATTAACATTGCTAAAAACCACTGTGCAACACTCTAGGACCAAGCACATAGACATTCGCTATCACTTTCTTAGAGATCATGTCGAGAAGGGTGATATTGTGCTACATTTCGTGGAGTCCAAGGCTCGGTTGGTGATATCCTCACCAAGCCTTTAGATCCAACTAGGTTTGCCACCTTGAGAAGTGAGTTAGGGTAATTTATCCCTACGGTTTGGTTTGAGGGGAGTTTGATCTTTTCTGTTTTACCTTGTTCATTTGATCTTTTCTTGATCTTCTTTTGTTCTTTTTGATCTTTTTAGTTTGTGTGCATTTCATTGTTTCATCTGCATTCATATGAAAAACCAAAAGATGCATTGTTATATAAGCTTTTTCGCTTGTCTTTTAAAATTGATGAAGCTTTGCTTATTACCTGTTTGAGCTTTTAGTATTTCAATTCGCTCAATGCCATGTCTAGTTCCTTGACTTGCTAGAATTATCATGCTTTCACATGTGTAGCTAAGTCTTTCTTTGAATGAGCTAGAACTTTAAGACAACTTGAACTAAAAGCGCAATTTGTGGATGTTTTAGCTAGTTGCGCAATTAGTGCTCCTTTTATGACATTGGCCTGTCAAAATTGCGGTGTTAGCTCTTGAATCTAGTATTGATCATTACTTGAGCTTCTTGTTCTTTTGAGAATCTAAATCGCTCTTGTGAAAAAAAAGGGGAGGTCTCTTTTGTGCGAAAAAACTGATCTCACCAATTCTTTCTCATGAGACGGCTTGCCATAGCACTAGGCATGAACTCAGGGGGAGTTTTGAATGACCTAGATCATTCTTTTAAGCTTTTTGTGCTTAAGATGGTCGCGGCAAGGCTTGAGATCTAGCACGTGGATAAGAAAATGAATTTTCAAATGGGTAGAAGCTTAGGAAGAGTTTGTGGATGGCTCCTAGTCCAAGATCTTCTTCACTAAGATATACCTTTCATCAACTTCAATATTCCTTTGCAAATGAAAATCTGTTGAAAAATGGGCGGTTGAGACAATTTGAGCAAAATAATTCAATTTAGGACTTGTTTGTCTCTTAATGTGGTCTTTGTTAGCTTCTTTGTCTCACATTGACATTTTGACATGGCGATTTCATTTAGGATCTCTGTTGATGAACTTGCTAGATTTGAAACTTTGCTTAAAATGCTAAAATTCATTGCTTTATATTGAGCCTTCTTGCTTTAGCTTTGTTATATATGTCTTATCATGATCTTGCTAGCGCATTGGTGATATGGTGTTTATGCAAAATTTGAGATGCTAGCTTGTTCTTTTGGGTAATCTCCAAAGCTTCTTGTAATCCAAAATTGAAAAATACAAAAATATGAAGCCACTCCATTGCATTTCATGCATGCTCCTTCTTATGCTTTTTCCTCATTCGCATTTGTTATCTCGAGCGAGAGGAAGGCGTGTTTCCTTGATGACTCCATTGTCAAAGGGGAGAAGATATTTCAAAATGTGTAAAGGGAGAGGATTTAAAAGTATTACAAAGAGGAGAAAATTGGAGAATTTGAAATTTTCTGAAATTTGAGGATCATAGTGAGGGGAGTTTCTTATTTGCATTCTTATGGTCTTATTGCTCTTCTGAACTTGAATTGCAATTCTTGAGCCTCATCATGATCAAAGGTCATTTTGAACAATTGTTCTTTCATATGGACCTTAAGTGAGATTTTTGACTCTTCTTTGGAAATTGAAGCTTTCTTGCTTTCTTTTGCCTTATCTCACTTGCCGATGCTATTCGAAGCCGACTTGGTTATTTTCATTGCTTTCTCTTGCATATGGACCAAGTTGTGCCTTTCTTGTAACGTTGAGTTTTACTTTTCAAACTTCAAAACTTGCATTTGTTGGGAATTGCCAATGTGATCATCAAGGGAGATTGTGGATATCATGGGGATATGCTCATGATCTTAGGATGATGTGTCAATTGGCAATGGCGTTGAAGGTTTGCGGAAACACGAGTTTTCGGCAAAGTTCGAGTTCTGTCGAGTCTCGAGCGGTCGGCCGGCCTGGTGGCGATCGACCGCCCATGCCTCAGTGAATTGTCTTTGGCGATCGACCGGCCGGTCGGCGGTCGACCGATTTGGTAGCGATCGGCCGGCGTCGTTGAGCGATCGGACCGGCAAGTTGAGTGACCTTGAAGTTTGGTGGGCCAAAAATAGAGGTGTAGGCAAGTGAGGAGATTCTCGCACTTGGTCTCATAATTTTGGAGCTTCGGTCAAAAGTTCTATTCGTTTTAAATTTCGGAGAGGTTGCGGATTTCAGCGTTGAAATTTCGGCTAAGTCCTTTTGTGGGTCGACCGGCCTTCGTTGGCGATCGGGCCGGCGGTGGCGATCGACCGCCAATCTTGTGATCGACCGTTTTCACTAAGTCGTCGCTTTGTGTGGCGGCGATGGTTGCTGTTAGGTCAAGTTCGTGGATTTCATAGCATATGTGTTGCATGATGCATGTTTTGACTAACGTGGGTCAAGTTGTGAAGAACTTGTTCCCGAATTCGATTTGCTTGTCTATTGTTGTGCGAGTTGCTTGGTGGTCAACGACGGTCAACGGCGAGGATGATCGGGACTAGGCTTGGAGAGCGAGAGGTTCAAAGCGATCGGCGATGCGGGTGAAGTCATTGGACTCAAGTATGGTGCAAGATGGACAAAGGTGACCGAGCAGGCGATTCGGTGCGGCCCGGTTGAATCAAGCGGCACGGGGTCGGTGCAAGTGCCATGGTGGTTTCGGTGGGAGCCGGATGGGAGAGACTTGCCGACATGATGAGAGCCGTTGGATCAACCTACACGTGGCGAACAGCGAGTGCCGCACAACATGAACACGGCGCTTTAAAATGCGTGCGTGTGTCACCCGTTGTTTTGGGCCTTGCGGGAGCCCATTGGGAGACTCTATTAGAAACCCTAAGCCTCCACTATAAATAGAGGAGGAGGTGGCAGCACCCCTTCGACCCTTTCATTGTTTTGAAACCCTAATTTGCTTAGGAGAGGAGGAGCGGAGGTTAGGGTTCTTGAGAGTTGGATTTGATTTCGTGCTCATGTATTGAGTCTTTGCCATCCATTGATGGAGTGGCTGTAAACGAGATCAAATCAATCCAAAGAAAGTTTCTTCAAAAGTGAGTTCATGTGCTTTCTTTCTCTCTTTTGATGAATTGAGTCTTTGTTTGATCCATGAGTTATTGCTTAGTTTCTTAACGTGATTTAGCTTGCTGTGACGTGTGAGAATACATCTAGGATCATCAAGATCATCAATCACCCACGTGCAAGTCTTAAGATCATATTTTCGTTTTCACTCGGTTTTGACCTAACCGCTCAAACGGTAAAAGGTCTGAACCTGAGCAAGAATTATCACAATTGTTGCTTGGAATAGGTTCTGACATCCTTAGGAAGTTGTGTGTCAAGTTTCACGAAGTTTGGGCGCACGAATCAAAAGTTTGATCAATTTGCGTTTCGGTTTGTCGGGCTGTTTTTCTGTTCATCGAGCGAGAGTCGACCTCCGTGAAATCGGTCGACCGCTCGAGGGAACGGTCTGACCGCTGGTATCGGTCTGACCGCTGGGATCGGTCTGACCGCCCAGCTGACCGGTCTGACCGCCCCCGTGAGAGGTCAGACCGCTAGTGTCTTCGTGTTTTGCTTTTGTGTTGATTTTACTTTGGGGTTTTGAGTTGATTCAATACAAGTCTTCCGCTGTGCATGATTGATTGATCTTCATAGCTTTCATAGCTATTGGAGTGAGATTCGTATTGAATTCAATTTGGGAGAAAAAGAGTTCGTGCTCCTATTCACCCCCCCTCTAGTCGCCTTTTCGGTCCAACAAAGCATATCAAGGATAGAACCCAAACACAGGTCACAATAACAGAGGTATAACTATAAAGGAATCATAGTTAATTAACTCATAAGAACATGGTAAGGTAATAATCACAGATCAACGTAAAAACTTATCCAAGCAAGTGTAATAATAGAATAATAAATTCCAACCTATCTTCTAAGACTAGCCAATACTATCATGTCTTAGCTGTAAATCATTGATCGGTAAAGTGAGCTCTCATATCCAATGGACCAAGTAAACATGTATATGATGTGGATTCAAGTGTGCTTGCCCTTCCCAAGTGAAGCGTCGTCAACGATCACCTAAAAGCAACAGTAGAGCAAGAGTGAGTCTACGACTCAGCAAATACATAATAAAGCCATAAACAATAGTTTATTAATCATAATCAAAGTTATCATCATCATCTATCTATTTAATGCCATTCTCATACTCAAATAAACAAGTCACATTTCATATAGGTAAATTTGCACAACGTAACAATTTACTCAAATATGCATATGCACCATCATGCTCATACCCATATGCATCTCATCATGCCCATGCTCATATGCATCGATCTCATCATGCTCATGCTCATATGCATCTCATCAGCTGATACCGGTATAGCGGAGTGTTCACCCGTCGATGAACCACTCTATCCTTCACTCCCGTGAAGTCCCCACCGAAGTAGGATTTTATCTAGAGCACTCCGGACTAGTCATGTATCTTTCTCACCGACCTCACCGGATTAGTTACATGACTTTCTCACCGACCTGGCTCATGCAACTCCTGTCATGATGAATGTAAATGATGCAACATCTTTAATTATTCATCAACACAATCCATGGCATTATTTCAATATCTCATTCTCATTAACGCCATATCATAATCTCATTCACTTAATGTCATCGATATCATGTATAAGAATAAGCTTAACGGAAGCATAATAAATAGTACGATAAGTAATATCAATGATAATGACGAACAACCCGTTGTTCACCACTCTACGATGTACTTGCCTTTTAGCCCTTCGAAGCCGGATGACGAAATTGTGGCATGGCGCATGAGGCCACAGTCCCTGAATAAGCCAGTAATAACACACACTCAAAAACATCATCAAGATCACATCATCACCACACCAGCCTGTCACACTAATCGACCTCGCATGTTTACGCCAAACTGGCCAAATTACCCCTAAACCTACCGGATGCACTACCCGCTGTCCCTGTAAAAAAACTCTCTAACTTATTCATCTGAACTCTAAATTCAACCAACCAATACTTTATAGAATCCTTACACAAAAGCCTACAACTCCGTAGTTATGACAAACCTCTGATTCTATCGTTTCCTACCCCGTTTCTTTACCCAAAATTCATATCTTTTAATGTACTAATCTAAAAATTGTGTTTTTAGACTTTCTAGAAACCATAAGAACTTACCTACAACATTCATGTCGACCAAATTCTCATATTAACCCACCTACTATTTTTAATCTACTAATTACTGAAGACTGTCAACACACGACAAATTCTACCATTCAGCAGAACTATAAAATTCATATCTCACAATATATGCATTGGATTGACATGAATAAAAATTCTACCGAAAGCTGTCGAAATTCTCTACAACTCTCTAGTATATGAAATTCTCAAATTACGCCCTTAAGGTACCCGAATTAATAGTACAACAATACAGTAGACTAAACCAACCTAGCACATGATTAAATAATATACTCAGATCAATCTAGGGACTAACATGCTGTTACCCACGAAAAACCATGGACGATTGCAGACGGATCACGTTGGCCCACTCCTCCTTCCTTTCTTTCCGTTCTCCTCCTTGTTCTCCTTGCTGCCTTCTCCTTAGTCCGCAGTTGGCACAGAAAATCCGAGCAGCATCTCACGCCACAACATGCAGGCCTTTCTTTAATCTCTCCCTCTCTCTCTCTAGCTTGTATGCATGCATGCAAAAGATGCAGCACTAATTAGTGCCAAGCAAAAGTGGCAGCATCAATTTGTAGGACGTGCTGGATCTTCACGCGTGCGCCGCAGGCGATCAATTGGCCGGCGGCGGATGGCGTTGCACATGGCGGCGGCGGCGTGGCAAATCACCGGGCGGCGACACGCTGGCCGAGTGAGCCACGCGGTAGATGCGGCCACGACCAGCGATGGATGCTCGGGCGGTGTTGGGCGCATCGACACGCGCGCAGCGGCGGTGATTAGCGGCGAATCGGGCGCATGCATGCGGCGAGCAGCAGCGCGCTCACGCAGCAGCGGCGGTGGGTGGCAAACATACGCCACGGCGATCAATGCACTAGCGGGGGGCAACGTCGGCGTGGCGTGTGGCGGCGAGGATTGCAATGGCGATGGCGATTGGTGGCGAAGCACGGAAAAGAAAGCGAAGCGTTGCTAGGGTTTTCTCGGCTTTTTTGGATCCCCTAATTCCCACTTCCCCTTTTTACACGGCACACTCAACTCCTCCTATACGACTCGTTCCAGGAAACTAACTCCTCTATAAAATCCAAATCATCTCATTTTCACATACCCCTTTTTTTTAATTACGCACCGGTCCTCAAGAGAGTTATTTTCATAAAAACCCTACTAAACCTTTTCGTTCTCTCTCTAAGGCGTTTCGGGGTATTACATTCTACCTCCCTTAAACAGAATTCGACCTCGAATTCTTCTCGCTGTTCTACTCGAAGAACAACCACAAACTAAAATTAATCAACAAATAACACGTACCCGATATGAAATATCTGGATATCACTCGCGCATGCAAAACTCACTCAACAGACAGGATTCGAAGGTACAATCTTACTAGTTGGTCAATGGTTCTAACGAAACCTCACACTCTAGATCTCTTAAGTATTCCCTCGACACCAGGTCATACAAAACGTTGTGTACCTCGCGTTAGGACTCAAGACGGTCCTAGCGAAACACTAACCTCCAAAATCCCCGCAACTTGCAGAAACAAACCAATATACCTTGGGCCAACCTCCCCTTTTTGGTACCAACCTACACAACCTGCACATAACACACGGGACTATTGTTCCATCTCTCGATCGATCACTTCACATTTTCAACGAATATCTCCGTTAACAAGGGATGTACAAAAGAACTCGTTTAAAACAAACTCTTTTACAAATAGAACCCAACCGAAAATAAGGATTTGCAATGCAACCAACTCATAACCAACTTCCCTCCAAAAGACTTCAATCCAAAATCAAAAGATTCATCATGAAAATTTTCCACTTTCCAAGTAGTCAGTTTATAAATAAACACCACGTAAGCCGAGGAAAAAATCACTTGAATGTCCAAATCAATGACTTCCTTTTTTTGAACTGGAAAGAACCACAATGCCAACAATAAGCCAACTCAAATTGTAAATGACCTCTGTCATAAATACAACGCTCAAACAAGATTCAAGAGAGCATTTCACTACCAGAGAAAACATTCTTTTCTCAATTTTTCTTTTAGGAATAAGCTTTTTGTCAAATCATGGGATTCCAAATCATCACACTAACTCCTTCCTCTTAACCGCAAACTCAAAGCGATGCTCAACCCGAGAGCAACAACCACTCATCTAGAGGGACTCTACTAACCCACAAAAAGATACTCTAGTCCACTCCTATACCAAAAGAATTATTTTGTCAGATGATTCCCAACACCTCAATAATCTTTTTTTCACCCACAATCACATCACCTCAATCCTTTAAGGATAATCAACTTGAAATCCTCAACACACACACTCATATACTTCACCCAAATGATGCTATCAATGACCATCACACTATTCGGAATTCACTTTTATTCTATTACTTCTACATATAATAATTGGGAAACCATGGTTCTAGCATACAATAAAAGCCCAATTTCAACATCCAAGACTCCTAAATTGAACTTTTAGTATAAATGATAGACAAATCATCAGATTCGATTACTAAAATCCTATAGTCCAACAATATCATCAGTCATTACTATCAACCTTCCTCACTAATTAAGTAACCGCCCAAAGCGATTAACTTCACCAAACTTGGACCCTCACTAAACCACACCATTAATTCCAATATCCCACCAACATGAACAAATGTTCTTCGATCACAATCTGTTTTGCCCCAACAACCATCATTCCTTTTACATCCAATGCCCTACAAGATTTATATCACGAAATCAATTTATCCTCCAATGCTCCTTAAATAACTTACAACCCAAGGCATCACAACTTCATATACTTGACCACCACTATCCAGTTGTCACTATACACTTAAAAAGACCCTTGTAAAACAAATCAATTAATCATTTATCAAAAGAAGAGGCAAAACTAAACAATTTTTTTAGCACATAGAAAAACGTTTACCACTCGTAGTGAGCACGAGACCAAGAGAAATATTCAAATAGCAATGATCCCGGGAAAATCAAAAGATGAGATCACAGTTGAGGGCACAAATCCCACAAGAAGAGAATATCCAATCTCAACTAATAAGAATAAGGCATCACTTTTTTTTAACAAGGACATACTATAATATGAAAATTTCGCAAGGCACACTAATAAAGATCACTTATTAGGTTTCATCCATTCAATTCCTAGTGATGCTCAACACCAATTTTAACGTACACTAATTGTATTGTGGGGATTATCATTAACAACTGATGATCATATTAATCATGGAAACATCTATGGTCATATCTCTATTTGCAATCACACAACTATACAAACACATATTCAACATTCCACCTTATGCTTAGAAATTAGGGTAAAATATTATTAAAGTTTTAATAACATAATGTTTTATGAAATAAGGTTTCACAAAGCGATACATCAATATTCATCTAGTCTTTTATACATGTTTCAACAATTTTAGCATATTAGGAATTATGTAAATCTTGCATTTATATAAGATCATCAAGTAGCTGAATAGAAACCAAATTCAGGATTAATATCGATTAAGGTAATAACCTAGCACCTCTTAACTTAACCAGTCCGAATAGTGAGGTTAACCAAAGGGAGCAATTAATCAAGTTTATCTCACAAGTTTAGCAAATTAAACAATCCTATTGATTTAATCTAGTTCATCAATGATCCACACTCCTTAGTTGCCCTATTGATTCCAATTCGGAATAGATATACTCTTAATCATAATTCATCATGCAACTATTACAAGGCAGCAATAGATTAATCAACTACACTACCAAGGATATCATTTAAGATTAATTATGCATCACGCTACTGACCCAACCTGATAACTCATACCATATCAATTAATTTTTATGATTACAGCCTCACACTTAACATAACAAGACACCACAAAAGAATTTTGATACTTCCTTTCATAAAAGTGAGGCATTAAATGTCAACACTCAAATTAATCCAACAGAAGTACGTAACATCAAAGCTTCCACATGATAAAGAACTTACAAAGAAAACTTCCATTATCCAAATACGAAGCGAATAAATGAGTCATATTTTCCAACAAGAAAGATAGAACTCCCATGAAAAGATCCACCTTGCCCATTAATAATCCTCGCAACAACACAAATAGTTCGATAGTCGGAAAAACAAATAATCGCCTTATGGAACCAATAAAGACCAATGGAAACCCACCAACTGCATTGTAACCACTATCCGAACAAAGTTCATCAACCACAAGAAACTACAACCAGAAAACCAAATACAAACTCAAGGAAAACAACAACTTCTCCCAAGAACTTATCCCCAACCTTGATAACTAAATTACCAGAGAAAAACCTTCACTGTTTTCATATCACGAACGGTGGTACAACCTGGCCATACATATGGCCACGACAATGATCTCTACCTCTCGGCATCCGCTACCATCACTCATATCAATCGTATAATCATATTATAAGTATACAAGATCATCTCATAACATGAATCATCAATACAACATAACGGATGTGTAAAAGTAATACTCGTCCCATACCCATCCTACTGTGCACTAGTGTGTCAAATTTTAAGTTAATTAACCATTAGCAAATTTTAGTTGAGTTTACTATTCCTCAAACAAATTTTAGCAATTTTAGTTTACCTAAGTTGTTAATCTATTCACCAAGGATCTAAAGCCCGCTCTGATACCAATTGTAACACCCCGGCCCAACATGGAACCCAGAATGCCACGAAACTAAACTAACTGTCAATTTTAACAACAATTACCACTAAATTACAGCAAGCATATTGTAACACTCCAAATATTTATTTAAATGAGAAGAAAGATTGTAGGGAGGAGAATTGAATAGAGGGAGTGGTTTTAACAGAAGTTCAGGGGGATTTTTGCGTAATTCGGAAAACTTGGGTGTGGTGAAAGCCCACAACACCTTGGCCCATTAGGGCAACCATCCAAGTAGAGGGGGCAGCCATGCTACTGTAGCACGCATTGTAGCGCCGCCACTGTAGCAGCCCCTCCCCTCCCCATTGCATCTCCACCTCTTTTCCCCTCCCCTCCCCTTTGTGGCCGGCCAAGAAGAAGGAAGAAGAAGAAGAGAAGGAAGAAGAGAAGAAAGCGGGATCCCATCCGGAGTTCATGATCTTCAGCTGCGCCAAGGGTAACTAGCTTCGTTTGTTGTTGTGTGTTTAGTCGTAGATCCGAAATCGAGTAGTTTTGGCAAGATTGAAGTCGGTCTGTTAAAGTTGCAATTCTGTCCAGAACATTGCGCGGCCAGTTTCATGTGTTTAGAGGCCGAATTAGGAGGTTTGGTCTCCTAGAGATATGTAGATTTTGTTCTTAGCTTTCAGTGGCCACCAAGATCACCCAAATCCGATTAACGGTCAGGAAGTTATGAATTTTTTAGTATCGCTGCTCTGTTAATCTGTCAGTTTAGAACAGTCTGTAGAAAATGGGATGAATCTGCTAGTTAAGGTCGAAATCAGAGGACCTCAATATAACGAAAAATGTAGGTAATTTCCATACCTTTTGATAGAGATAAAGAACGCAAGATTTGGACTTTTGTAGCAAAAGTTATGATGGTTTTAGTGATCTGTCCAGAGAACCCGACGTGATAATTGTTGCTCTGTAGGTTGGCTTGGTAGAGGTAGTAGTTGGCATAATCAAAAGGGCTCCCCAACTAAGTTTATTTAGGTAATTAAATTACCTTTCCAGAAAGTCTGAGAACACCTTATTTGGACCCCTGAGCGGAAAGTTATGTATTTTAGAAGTTGACTATCCGCAGTGATCACCAAAGCGATCGCTAGGAATTGGAAGATTGGAAAACACTTGGGAGTTTAGCGAGTTCGTTTGTGTTGTACTTATGCTTTTGGTCCAGTATGTTGGACTTAGTCTGGGTTATCTTTATGTTCAGGTAGTAGCGTGATCCCAGGGCAGCGCCTCTTTGCGTCCACCGCTCTCGCAGTTAAGGCAAGTATTCGGGTTATAAGCGTATTTTCGGTTGTATGATAAAATTGTTGTGATTGCTTGATGTAGCCTTGCACGAATGTTAGCGTAATGAGTTTTCCTTTTATCTTGATGAATGCAAGCTATGGTTAATGTTTCCCCTGAGCGTTGCTAAATCTTACATGTTGTTATGTACATGTTAAATTCTTGGGTATGAAAGACGTGGGCATGGAGCATTTGCATGTTTCAAACGTGTTGGATACTTGGTCATGTATGCATGTTTTGATATATGATAGCGAAGTAAGGTTGCTTACATGATAATGAGAATATGATGTAATCTGCTTATGAATATGTTATCATGGCGCATATGCATGTTGAGAGCATACAGTGCCACAGTCACGTGGTGACCAAGTACATATAGTTGAGATCCCGTCATGTAGATGGCGGGCTTGAAATCCCCACATTCGTGGAATGTGGGCTATAAATAAAGAGGTCCCCATCATTAAAGTGATGGGCAAAGGTCCCTATACATGTGATGTATAGGCTTTTGGTCCCTGTGCGGAGGGCACGAGAGCAAGGGTATCTGGCGACGGTTGTGTACCCCGCATTACCGGTAAAATGCGAAAAGAGATAAAGTTGAAAAGGTGCATTGCATTGGTTGCATTCACATGAGCATGAAGGCTATACTTTGGTGCATTGTTTATCTTGGATTATTGATGCTATGAATGATAACTTGCTTAGCCTTGTTGGTACTTCTTGAGTCTTTGGGCTCACTCTTGCTTTGATGTGTTTTAGGTACAAGCTGGCAAGACCGCATGCATGGGAGGGAGTAGATGTTTGGATGCACGCACTACCACTCAATCTTAAAATTACTTATGGATGGTTTGAGTTTGATTAAGCGTAATAATGAGAATAGCAAATTTTGATTATGTTTATGAGATTATCTGCATGCTTGAAAGAACTCGATTATGAAGGTATTGATAAATGCCATGATTAATTGTTGGAACCTCGGTATAGTGACTATACAAAGGAGGTTTTGCCAAAAATTTGTAATTGATCTTAGTTTAGTTTAGTTTAATTTAATTTTAGTAGCATTCCTAGCTCATGTCGGGCGGGGTGTTACGGTTGGTATCGAGCGGTGTAGGTCCGTGGTGACTAGATTAATTAAAAATTTGCGAATGGCTAATCAACTTAAAAGTTTGACACTTTGGTGCCTGATGAGGTGGGGTTGGGTTATTGTATTACATCTATGGTTCTATTATATCGCATTGATAATTGTTGATATGAATATAGTAAGATTGCTTATTAAGCGATTATATGATTGTTATATGTGAGGATAATAGATGTTGAGAGGTTGTGGTTGTGGCCTGGATTTTACAGGTTACACCACTATTTGTAGTAAGAGATTAGTGAAGTGGTTACCTCGGATATCTTAGTACAAGCGTGATAGTGAGTATCATTAGAGAAGTTGTTCTCTTCCTTGAATTTGAATTTGGTTAACTCTTGTCCATTGGGCTTGATAAATTTCTCTTGGGGTTAGTAGTTCTTATTCCACTCGATTTGTTTCCATTTATTTAATTTGAATCTTAAAATGAACATTGTTTTTTGAACTATTGAGCCGCTTATGTTGATGAACCTTCTTTGGATAGTGGTTGCAATGCGATCGATGGGTTTCAATTGGTTTGTATTTGTTTCTGAGCAAATATTATCTTTTCTGACTCTTGAGCTATTCTTGCTACTTGTAAACGTTGTCATTGGCAATATTGTTCCTCTTCAGGAGAGTTCTACCTTCTTGTTGGCAAACTTGACCCATTTATTCGCTTGGAGTTTTTATGATGGAAGATATCATTTACCAACTCCATTGAAGTATGTTTCGACTTTATGCACTTCTTTTGGAGTAGTTGGAATGTTGAAATTTCGTGCATCCTCTTTGAGAAAGAAAATATCAAAAACTATTTTGAAATATTTGTTGTGTTATGTGAGAGGTTCCACGCATAAAAGATAAATTGATAATGTATGAGTTATCAAGTTGGGTCTGTAGTTTGATGCGTAATCGATCTTAACCAAGATCCTTGGAAGTGAAGTGAAAGATTTGATGTTGTCATGGAGTAGTTGTAACACCCCAACCCAACACTGGGTCCGGAATGCCACTAAATACACTAACGATCAATTTTAACAACAATTTATAGTAAATTACGATAAGCTTATCATGATAAAGCCTGTCCACGGGTCACAATAACGTAAACATAAAGATATGACAACCATAGATAATTTATTTCTAGGAGCATAGCAATGTAATAAACCAAGATTAACGCAAACCAATCAATTAAGTCTATTGAATGAATAATCAACTCTAACTTATCATCTAAGGTTATTCAATACCATCATGTCCTAGAAATAAATCATCATGTTATACTAAAAGTTTCTCATGTCCAACGAATCAAGTAAATGGGTGTAGGTTGTGATTCCAAGTGTGCTAGCCCTTTCCGAGTGAAACGTCATCAATAATCACCTAAAAACAACAATAGAGCAAGAATGAGTCCAAGACTCAAGCAAATACATAATAAAGCCATAAACAATAGTTTATCAACCATAATCGAGGTTATCATCATCATCTATACATTTAATGTCATTCTCATACTCAAACAATCAAGCCATATTCCATATAAGTAAAGTTGCACATCTTAACAAATTACTCATATATGCGAATGCACCATCATGCTCATGCTCATATGCATCTCATCAGCTGATACCGGTATAGCGGAGTGTTCACCGTCGATGACACACTCTATCCTTCACTCCGTGAAGTCCCCACGAAGTAGGATTTTATCTAGAGCACTCGGACTAGTCATGTATCTTTCTCACCGACCTTACGGAATAGTTACATGACGTTCTCACCGACTGCTCATGCAACTCTGTCATGATGAATGTAAATGATCGACATCTTTAATTATTCATCAACATAATCCATCTCATTAACTCAATATCTCATCCTCATTATCTCAATATCATAATCTCATTCACACAATGTCATCAATATCGTGTATAAGAATAAGCTTAATGAAAGCATAATAAATAACATGATAAGTAATATCAATGATAGTGGTGAGTAACCCGTTGTTCACCACTCTACCATGTACTTGCCTTTACTAGTTGCGACACACGGTTTGGCTAGAAGATGGCAACAAGCACGACGTCTCTCCTACATTAAACACTCAAATTTCAATACAAGCTACAGCATCACAAGAAAAACAATTAATTGGCATCGCTCCTACACGTCCCTCAAATCCACAACGCTTCCCCAATACCGAACAGTCACCCCTTATTGTCCTGGTACTAAACTTTTGACTCACAAGTCCGATCATGGCAAACCACCCCATTCTGGAATCTACACAAATTTCCCCATATTTTCTTAGATTAACAGGACTTCTAATTAAATCATCTAGCTCTCCTCTTTTTTTTTTTCTCCAGAAGACCGATCTGTCATCTTCTGGATAGCGAGCCTTACTAAATTCAAAACTTGAAAATTACTTGTTCGCTCGACATGATTAAATACTCTATATAGAGATACTGAAATTATCTACAATTAACTAGTAGATGATATTCCCAAAATTTGCCATTTAAGTGCCCGAAGAAGTCATACAACAGAACAGCAGACCAAAACCAATCTACTGTTCAATATCTCCTTGACTAGAAACATGCTAATAATTTCCCTACCTGTTCCCATAAAACATTCTAATAAAACATGCAGCACTAACTAGCTAATGATGCACCTTTACTATTTAAACATGCATGCATAGAATGGTACGGCCAACCTAGTTAACTACTAAATAGCATTATCTAATTAATCTCTCTCTCCCTAACAATCCTAATTAAATATTCCCTAGCAGCAAACCAGCCGAGCATGTCATGCTAACTAGTAATGGAATAAGACAAAGCTAATAAACTAATCTTTGTAGTACACCATTAATTAGTCAACTACTAATTCCACCTTGCAAACAAAAACATACAGCTCTTACCTAACGCAACACTATTAGTTAACTTAATGCAGCACAAGCTAGTGACAGGTATTAGTAGCTAAAGAAGGACAAACCTCAGGAGCAGTTGGCGACGTGCACTGCCGGATTCCACGCGTTCGGGAATTAATGGCGATGTGCACAGCCGGGCTTCCACACGATGGCAATCGCGGTTGCAGCGAGATGGCAGGCAGCATGGGCATGCAATCACGTACACAGGAGCCACAGCGATGCGCTCAATCGGCTATGAGGCGGCGATCACGCGGCCAAGCGGCCCTGCGGGCAGCGTGCAAGCGGGCAAACTTCACGCGTAGGCGGCGCAAGCGACAAGCGGCACGCTGGGAACAGGCGGCGGCTGTAGATGGCGCACGAAGAAAAAGAAAATAGCTAGGGTTTTCTAGAATCCACTTTTCTCACGATCCTTTTATCTCGATGCGAACCAACTACTCCTAAAACTTCAAAATACTCCGTTTTATGTATCCCTTTCGTCTAATTACACAAAGGCCCTCAAGGGGTTATTTTCCAGAATACCCTACTAATCCAATTCGTTCTCTCGCTAAAACGTTTCGGGGTATTACATTCTACCTCTCTTAAACAGAATTCGACCCCGAATTCTACTCATTATTCTTATTGAGAACAACCACAACTGAAATTAAACAACAATTAACACGTGCCCAACGTAAACAACTCCGAATAATGCTCGCGTATGCGAGTCTAAACCCCAAGTCTCCTCTCTCTTGGACTGATGAATCCACATCACCTTGATGGATTCCAACGTCTTACATCTCAACACTCGTCTCAACCTTTTGAGGTACACTCAACAGACGAGACTCGAAGGTAAGGCTTTTTACTCGATGGTTAATGGCTCTAGCGAAACCTCACACTCTAGGTGTCTCAAGTACTCCCTCGGCACCAGGTGACACAAAACGTTGTGAACCTCGCGCCAGAACTCAAGGTGGTCCTAGTGAAACGCTAACTTCAGAATTCTCTGCAACTTCGAGAAACAAACCAATATACCTTAGACCAACCTTCCCTTTGGTTCCAATCCACACAACCTGCACATAGCACACGCCAAACTTATTCCATCCCTTAATTGATCTCTTCACCTTAACAAGGAGCACCTCCTTTAACCTCGGACGCACAAAAGAACTTATTTTAAACAAACTCTTTTACAAACAGAATCCAACTGAAGAACAAAAGATTCACATCGCAACCACGTATTACCAACTCCCCTCTAAAAGAGTCAAAATCAAAATCGAAGACTCATCACAAAAACATTTCCACTCTCCATGTAGACAGTTTACATATGGCATCCGTCATGAACACAACCTCAAACAAGAACCAAGAGAGTATTTCACGACTCAAGATTTTTTTTTCTCAACCTTTCTTTTAAACCACGGGATTCCAAATCATCAACTCCTTCCTCTTTACCGACAAACTCAAAGCGATGCTCAACCCGAGAGCAACAACCACACTCATCTAGAAGGACTCTACTAACCCACAAAAAAAAAACTCTAGTCCACCCCTCTACAAAAGGAATTACTTTGACAAATAATTCGCAACACACCTCAATATAGCTTTCACTCACAATCACAACACATCAATCCTTTAAGGATGATCAACTCAAAATTCATATCACAAACTCTCATATACTACATCCAAAGGATTCTATCAAAGGTCACCACAACTCTCAGAACCTAATCATGGGCAACTAAGGTGCCAGCATAACAATGCAAAGCCCAGATTCAACTCTAAGACTCCTAAAATGAACTTCTGGTATACTTGATAGGAAATCCTCATATCCAATGACTAAAAAATTCCTGCAATCCAAACAATATTATCAGTCATTAATATCAACATTCCTCACTAATCAAGTAACCGCCTAAAGCAATTAACTTCACAAATGTTGAACTCACTAAACCACACCATTTCATTTCAGCGACACGACAACAACATACACATTCGCAATACTCTAACTAATTGATCAAGAATCAACTTTTGAATATTCAATATTCCACCAACATAAACAAAGGTTCTTGAATTACAATTCACTATTAGTTTTACTAATTGTAACAACATAACCAGTTTTGCCCAATAACCATCATTCCCTTTTAGATCCAATGTTCTATAAGATTTATAACACAAAATTAATTTATCCTCCAATGTTCCTCAAATACCTTGCAATCCAAGGTCTCACAACATCATATAGTTGACTACCGCTATCCAGTTGCCACTATACCTCCTAAAATACTTTGCAACAAAAGTCGATTAATCCTTTCTCAAAAGAAGAGGCAAACAAAGACAAATTTCAGCACACAAGAAAACGTTATCACACGTAGTGAGCTCGAGACCAAGAGAAATAGTCAAATAGCAATGATCCCGGGAAAAACAAAAGATGATATCACAGTTGAGGGCACATATCCCTCAATAGGGGAATATCAAATCTCAACCAATAAGAATAAGGCATTGCTATTGGAATTCGAGAAACTCTTATGCGGCAAAAACAAAAAAAGTTCAACACACTTCAATAAATTACAAGTTACAAAATTTGACTCCAACCTTAATTAATTCTACTACACTCTTTCCTTTAACAAAGAAAATAACTTTCTTTGATTACAACATCACCTTGCCAACTCCAACAAGAGGAGATTTGAAGACCAAAACACACGAATCACTTAAGAATCAATAAAACCTTTCAACACAACAGTTTGCTCAAAACAAATTCTTCTACCATATAAATCATGAAATCCAAAAGTTCACGAATTCAAAACTCCAAATATTTCATTTAAACGATATGACAAAAGACGATCAAATTCTTTTACTTCGATAAGAGTCAACAATACACTCACAATCCATGTTGTCGATCTTACTAACATTTAGAATAATACACTCTTAGCAAGAATTGTCATTGTCTACTCTTCCATTATACAACTCTCCAAAAACTCAACAAATTGTTCCATACTACTTTATCATCTCATCCTCAAATCGAAAGTCGACCAAAAATTTACAAACTCACAACAACAACAACTTTATTCTAGCAGAGATCTACTACACAAATCAAAAGGCTTTACCAAAACCCTTTCATCAAGGACATGCTATCGCCCGATAATTCCACAATCATGTAAGCATGAGCCATCTATTAAATCACATCAGTTTGGCTCTTAGTGATGCTCAACACTGAACTTCAACACATAACAATTGCACTCCAACAATTGTTGCTATCAACTGGCTTCACCATGGACATCTAGATGCTACCTACTTTTCTTCCCAAATCACATGAACATTTACAAATACTTATTCAACCGTTCCACCTCATGTTCATAATTTGGTGCAAAATCACACTAAAACTTCAAGAATCAAAATCTTTCATCAACCCAAAGTTTCAACAACACTACAACCAAATTCATCCCATCGTTCTATATAGACGACTATCTAGAACTTCTCCCATAAATTCTAGATCCACCGATTTTCAATCCCTTCAATCTTTTATCATAAATCCAACAATTAATCATGGTAAGAGATATGCATATCTAGCAACTATATATGATCACCAAGTATCTATAGAAAAGATAACTTCAAGATTAATACCCACTAAAGCAATAATCTAGCATATCCTCAACTTTCCCTTCCCATAGTTATATTAATCCATTGAGTCCAAATAATCCAGCAAGTTTAGCAAACTAAGCAATTTTAATGATTAAACTATTTCATCAATGTTCCATACCCTCTTAACAACTCTATCAATTCCAATTAGGATTATCCATACTCATAATCACAGTTCATAAAGAACTAGTAGAAGATAACATCAACTTAATCGATTTCACTTCCAAGGATACTAGTTTAGATTAATTATGCACCACATCATTGGCCCAACTTGATACCCATACAATATCAATTAATTTAATTACAATCCCTGACTTAACTATAATAGGACATTGCAAAAAGGGCTTTGACGCTTTCTTTCATAAAAGAGAAGTATCAAACTTCATATTCAAACTACCCCCAAAATAGGGCCAAAGCTTCCTCACATTTAAGAACTTGCAAAAGAAAACTTCCATTAACCAAAGTGCCGAGCGATTAAACGAGTCATGTTTTCCAACAAGAAAAGTGAAACTCCTCAATAAAAGATCAACCTTGTAAATCAACCACGTTTACAAGCAACAAAACAACTCGGCAGTCGGGAAAACAAAGGATTGATTTATGGAATCAATAAAGACCAATGGAACACACCGCTATCCAAAGAAAGTTCATCAACTACCAACGAGTAATCAGAACAACTAAATGCAACTCAAGGAAAACAACAACTTTTCCAAAAGAAACTCAACCCCAACATTTGTAACTAAGTTACCTAGGGTAAACACTTCACTTTTCCCATACCACAAATGGTGGTACAACCTGGCCATACCCATAGCCACAACCATAATCTCTACCTCTCGATATCGACTACCATCCACAATCAACAACACACAATAAGTTCAAACAACCAATATCAACACATACATCAATAGTATAATATATCGGAAGCATAAAAGCAATACTCGTCCCAAACCCATGCTACTGTGCACTAGTGTGTCAAATTTTAAGTTAATTAACCATTAGCAAATTTTAGTTGTTTACTAGTCCTAAAATAAATTTTAGCAATTTTAGGTTACCTAAATTGTTAATCTATTAACCACGGACCTAAAGCCCGCTCTGATACCAACTGTAACACCCCAACCCAACACTGGGTCGGAATGCCACTAAATACACTAACGATCAATTTTAACAACAATTTATAGTAAATTACGATAAGCTTATCATGATAAAGCCTGTCCACGGGTCACAATAACGTAAGCATAAAGATATGACAACCATAGATAATTTATTTCTAGGAGCATAGCAATGTAATAAACCAAGATTAACGCAAACCAATCAATTAAGTCTATTGAATGAATAATCAACTCTAACTTATCATCTAAGGTTATTCAATACCATCATGTCCTAGAAATAAATCATCATGTTATACTAAAAGTTTCTCATGTCCAACGAATCAAGTAAATGGGTGTAGGTTGTGATTCCAAGTGTGCTAGCCCTTTCCGAGTGAAACGTCATCAATAATCACCTAAAAACAACAATAGAGCAAGAATGAGTCCAAGACTCAGCAAATACATAATAAAGCCATAAACAATAGTTTATCAACCATAATCGAGGTTATCATCATCATCTATACATTTAATGTCATTCTCATACTCAAACAATCAAGCCATATTCCATATAAGTAAAGTTGCACATCTTAACAAATTACTCATATATGCGAATGCACCATCATGCTCATGCTCATATGCATCTCATCAGCTGATACCGGTATAGCGGAGTGTTCACCCGTCGATGACACACTCTATCCTTCACTCCCGTGAAGTCCCCACCGAAGTAGGATTTTATCTAGAGCACTCCGGACTAGTCATGTATCTTTCTCACCGACCTTACCGGAATAGTTACATGACGTTCTCACCGACCTGGCTCATGCAACTCCTGTCATGATGAATGTAAATGATGCGACATCTTTAATTATTCATCAACATAATCCATCTCATTAACTCAATATCTCATCCTCATTATCTCAATATCATAATCTCATTCACACAATGTCATCAATATCGTGTATAAGAATAAGCTTAATGAAAGCATAATAAATAACATGATAAGTAATATCAATGATAGTGGTGAGTAACCCGTTGTTCACCACTCTACCATGTACTTGCCTTTACTAGTTGCGACACACGGTTTGGCTAGAAGATGGCAACAAGCACGACGTCTCTCCTACATTAAACACTCAAATTTCAATACAAGCTCTGACATCACAAGAAAAACAATTAATTGGCATCGCTCCTACACGTCCCTCAAATCCACAACGCTTCCCCAATACCGAACAGTCACCCCTTACTGTCCTGGTACTAAACTTTTGACTCACAAGTCCGATCATGGCAAACCACCCCATTCTGGAATCTACACAAATTTCCCCATATTTTCTTAGATTAACAGGACTTCTAATTAAATCATCTAGCTCTCCTCATTTTTTTTTCCAGAAGACCGATCTGTCATCTTCTGGATAGCGAGCCTTACTAAATTCAAAACTTGAAAATTACTTGTTCGCTCGACATGATTAAATACTCTATATAGAGATACTGAAATTATCTACAATTAACTAGTAGATGATATTCCCAAAATTTGCCATTTAAGTGCCCGAAGAAGTCATACAACAGAACAGCAGACCAAAACCAATCTACTGTTCGATATCTCCTTGACTAGAAACATGCTAATAATTTCCCTACCTGTTCCCATAAAACATTCTAATAAAACATGCAGCACTAACTAGCTAATGATGCACCTTTACTATTTAAACATGCATGCATAGAATGCTACGGCCAACCTAGTTAACTACTAAATAGCATTATCTAATTAATCTCTCTCTCCCTAACAATCCTAATTAAATATTCCCTAGCAGCAAACCAGCCGAGCATGTCATGCTAACTAGTAATGGAATAAGACAAAGCTAATAAACTAATCTTTGTAGTACACCATTAATTAGTCAACTACTAATTCCACCTTGCAAACAAAAACATACAGCTCTTACCTAACGCAACACTATTAGTTAACTTAATGCAGCACAAGCTAGTGACAGGTATTAGTAGCTAAAGAAGGACAAACCTCAGGAGCAGTTGGCGACGTGCACTGCCGGATTCCACGCGTTCGGGAATTAATGGCGATGTGCACAGCCGGGCTTCCACACGATGGCAATCGCGGTTGCAGCGAGATGGCAGGCAGCATGGGCATGCAATCACGTACACAGGAGCCACAGCGATGCGCTCAATCGGCTATGAGGCAGCGATCACGCGGCCAAACGGCCACGCGCGGGCAGCGTGCAAGCGGGCAAACTTCACGCGTAGGCGGCGCAAGCGACAAGCGGCACGCTGGGAACAGGCGGCGGCTGTAGATGGCGCACGAAGAAAAAGAAAATAGCTAGGGTTTTCTAGAATCCACTTTTCTCACGATCCTTTTATCTCGGTACGAACCAACTACTCCCTAAAAACTTCAAAATACTCCGTTTTTATGTATCCCCTTTCGTCTAATTACACAAAGGCCCTCAAGGGGTTATTTTCCAGAATACCCTACTAATCCAATTCGTTCTCTCGCTAAAACGTTTCGGGGTATTACAGTAGTTACATGATGAACTTGTTTAATGGTATGACTATACATACTAGGAATCCACAATTATATTAAGAAGTGTGAGATATTAATGATTTGGTCTGATCATAGGATTGTGGAATTTGGTAAATTTATTGGATAATTTGGAGTAATGTGTTCCAATGGATTAATCTACCTATTAGTGATGGTCATGTTTAAGGATGTGATTGAACAATGACTTACAGTATATCAATCCAGTAATTTTCATAAGCTGACAACTTGATGATTATACTAAATTGCTAGATTGAAACATGTATATCAGATTAGATGAATGTTGAGGTAGTACCTTGCAAAACCCGGTGTTTAGAGGAGATGATGTTATTAAATCCTTAATTAAACTCTGAGCATAAAATGGAATGTTGACTCTGTGTTTATAAATGGTTATATGACTATAAATAGCAGTAGGACCCTATTTTGTATACGTGATAGAGACAATTGTCAATTGTCAATGATAGTTGAAGGGTGTTTCTTTTGGAGAGATTTATGATGGGATAAGAGGCTATGATGATTCTCGCTAGGAGTGTATTATTTCATTGTTAGTGAGATTGTCGATGAGGGATTATGATGATACTATTGAATGTTTGGTATAAGGGAATTGGATCGCTACTTTGACATTGATTAAATGAAAATGCTTCTAGTCACGCGTTTGTAATCTTTCGGACCTCATGTTGATGTGGTAGCTGAAATTGTTTTGAACAAAGTGACGTCTTTGAGAGGTTTTATCGGTTCCTAAGTAGTTTATGTGTTGTGGACTTGAAATCTATTCTTGTTAGTGTTGGCATGGTGATCTTTGTAACCAACGGAAGTCGTTTTCTTTGTTAAAGGAAAGAGTGAAGTAGGAGTATTTCAATTTGAAGTCAAGCTTTGTAACTTGCGGTTTATCGATTCTTGCCTAAGCTTTTGTTTGCCCATGAGTTTCTGAATCCCAAAACCAATGTTTTATTCTCGTTTGAGGTTTGATACACTTTGCTTGTGGGCGTGTGCCCTCAACTATGATCGACTCTTTTGTTTTTAAGATCTTTTCTATTTGATTGTTTCTCTTGAACTTGTAACTATTGTAAGTGGTAACGTTTTCCTATATGCTGAAAATGATTTATGTTTGCCTCTTTTTCTAAGAAAGGGTTAACCAGAATGTATTGTAAAGTCCCTTGGTTGTGAATTGGCAACTAGATAGTGGTGGTCTAGTAGATGATTTTGTGAACCTTTATGTGTCAAGTTGTTTGAGAGGCATTGAGTAAATTGATTTATTAGATTAATCCTTGAGAGAGTTCGATTTAAATAGAATGTTTGTCTTTGGAGCTAACTTATTACGTGTCGCAACTAGTAGAACCTATAAAGGGATGTGGTCCAAGATCTTTTGTTCATTTTGTGAACATTAGAATTAGAAAGTATGAAAATCTTGACCAAATTTATTAGAGTATCGCAATTGGGTACTCGGTAAGATTGTGTAGAAGAATTATGATGGTGTGGCTTAATGAGAGTAGCAGTGTGGAAAAAAAAATTATAATCGTCGTGTTAATTAACGGGATAGCAGGGATTGTTGAGCTATTGTCAAGCATGACTCGGCCTCGGTGAGTAACCCTATGGGAGTTAGATTATCTCTAAGGATATCTTGGTCAAAGAATTTATTTATTTATTAATGTTAGTGATTGAGTATGTTTGAATCTTGGTCAATTAGTGAGGGTATTGCGAATGGGTATATTGTGGTCATGTAGCTGAAAATTAATTGGTGTGGTTGAGTGAAGGTCAAAGATTGGTGAAATGAAACGCCTTGGGCGGTTACTTGGTTAGTGAGGAATATTGATATTAATGACTGAGGTTATTGTTGAGCTGTGTGAAAAGTTAGTAAAAGAATTTGAGGATTTCCTATCGATCATACCAGAAATTCATTATAGGAGACTTGGATGTTAAATTTGGACTTGCCTTTCTATGCTAGGACCTCAGCGGCCCAATGTTATGTGTAGAATAAGAAGAACAAAAGTGGATTCCGAATAGTATTGATCATTGATAGAATCCTTTGGTGTAGTAAATGAGTATGTCTTGTTGAGAATTTCAAGTTGATTATCTTTAATGAGAATGAGGTGATGTGGTTGCGGGTGAAAAATCTTTATTGAGGTGTTGGGAACCAGTTGTCAAAAAAATAATTCCTTTGGTATAGGAGTGGACTAGAGAATCCTTGTGTGGATTAATAGAGTCCCCCTAGATAAGTGTGGTTGTTCTTTCGGTTTGAGGATCATTTTGGGGTTGTCGGTTAAGAGGAAGGAGTAAGTTTGATGATTTGGAAATCCAAGATTTTGGAGAATGTTTATTTCTTAAAAGGACATCTCGAGAAAGAATGTTTTCTCCAGAGAGAAGTGTTCTATTGGTTCTTGTTGGAGTTGGGTTTTATGACGGAGAACACTTACAGTTTGAGTTGACCCTATGTCGGCAAGGCGGTTCCTTCCGATCGGAAAATAAATGAAGTGTTTGATTTGGGCATTCCAACAATTTCTCTTTTGACTTATGTGGTGTTTATTTGCAAAGCGCCTAATTGGAATGTGAAAAGATTTTCATGATGAATCTTCAATTTTGGATTTGAGTGTTTTTAGAGGAAAGTTGGTTAATAGTGGGTGGCATTGTGAATTTTTGTTTTCTGTGAGCTCGATTATTAAAGTTTGTTTAAAATAAGTTGTGTTGCGCGTCCTGCTAACAAAGGTTCTCCTTACTAGGATGAAGAGGTCATTGAGAGATGAAACAAGAGTTACATATGTTTATGTTGAAGTTACGTGGTTTGGTCTCCAAAGGGAATGATAGCCTAGAGTATATTTGGCTTGTTCGGAAGTTGGGGATTTTGGAAGATAGCAATTCGCTAGAATTGTCTCGAGTCCTAGGCGCGGTATATAACGTTTTGTATGACCGGTGTTGATATAATGCTTGAGGCATTTGGAGTGTGAGGTTTCATAAGAGTGTTGACGATGAGTAATACCGCATCTTGAGTCATGTCCGTTGAGTGATTACGGTTAGGTCGGTGCAGTGATGAGGTATAATACATTAGTTGTATCAAGGTGCGTTAGTCCCAAAAGTCCAGAGGAAAGCAATTTGGGAATTGAAGTCTCGCATATGCGAGCAATATCGAATTGTTCACAGCAGTGTGTGGTATTGTTGGTAAATTCTAGTTGTGATTGTTCTTTGGTGTAGAGCGTGGTTAGAATTGGGTCGAATTCCATTTAAGGGGTAGAATGTAACACTCCAAATATTTATTTAAATGAGAAGAAAGATTGTAGGAGGAGAATTGAATAGAGGAGTGGTTTTATGAAGTTCGGGGATTTTTGCGTAGTCGGAAAACTTGGGTGTGGGTGAAAGCCCACAACACCTGGCCCATTAGGGCAACCATCCAAGTAGAGGGGGCAGCCATGCTACTGTAGCACGCATTGTAGCGCCGCCACTGTAGCAGCCCCTCCTCCCCATTGCATCTCCACCTCTTTTCCCTCCCTCCCCTTTGTGGCGGCCAAGAAGAAGGAAGAAGAAGAAGAGAAGGAAGAAGAGAAGACAGCGGGATCCCATCCGAGTTCGTGATCTTCAGCTGCGCCAAGGGTAACTAGCTTCGTTTGTTGTTGTGTGTTTAGTCGTAGATCCGAAATCGAGTAGTTTTGGCAAGATTGAAGTCGGTCTGTTAAAGTTGCAATTCTGTCCAGAACGTTGCGCGGCCAGTTTCATGTGTTTAGAGGCCGAATTAGGAGGTTTGGTCTCCTAGAGATATGTAGATTTTGTTCTTAGCTTTCAGTGGCCACCAAGATCACCCAAATCCGATTAACGGTCAGGAAGTTATGAATTTTTTAGTATCGCTGCTCTGTTAATCTGTCAGTTTAGAATAGTCTGTAGAAAATGGGATGAATCTGCTAGTTAAGGTCGAAATCAGAGGACCTCAATATAACGAAAAATGTAGGTAATTTCCATACCTTTTGATAGAGATAAAGAACGCAAGATTTGGACTTTTGTAGCAAAAGTTATGATGGTTTTAGTGATCTGTCCAGAGAACCCGACGTGATAATTGTTGCTCTGTAGGTTGGCTTGGTAGAGGTAGTAGTTGGCATAATCAAAAGGGCTCCCCAACTAAGTTTATTTAGGTAATTAAATTACCTTTCCAGAAAGTCTGAGAACACCTTATTTGGACCCCTGAGCGGAAAGTTATGTATTTTAGAAGTTGACTATCCGCAGTGATCACCAAAGCGATCGCTAGGAATTGGAAGATTGGAAAACACTTGGGAGTTTAGCGAGTTCGTTTGTGTTGTACTTATGCTTTTGGTCCAGTATGTTGGACTTAGTCTGGGTTATCTTTATGTTCAGGTAGTAGCGTGATCCCAGGGGCAGCGCCCTCTTTGCGTCCACCGCTCTCGCTTGCAGTTAAGGCAAGTATTCGGGTTATAGCGTATTTCGGTTGTATGATAAAATTGTTGTGATTGCTTGATGTAGCCTTGCACGAATGTTAGCGTAATGAGTTTTCCTTTTATCTTGATGAATGCAAGCTATGGTTAATGTTTCCCAGCGTTGCTAAATCTTACATGTTGTTATGTACATGTTAAATTCTTGGGTATGAAAAGCGTGGGCATGGAGCATTTGCATGTTTCAAGCGTGTTGGATACTTGGTCATGTATGCATGTTTTTGATATATGATAGCGAAGTAAGGTTGCTTACATGATAATGAGAATATGATGTAATCTGCTTATGAATATGTTATCATGGCGCATATGCATGTTGAGAGCATACAGTGCCCAGTCACGTGGTGACCAAGTACATATAGTTGAGGTCCCGTCATGTAGATGGCGGGCTTGAAATCCCCACATTCGTGGAATGTGGGCTATAAATAAAGAGGTCCCCATCATTAAAGTGATGGGCAAAGGTCCCTATACATGTGATGTATAGGCTTTTGGTCCCTGTGCGGAGGGCACGAGCAAGAATATCTGGCTGACGGTTGTGTACCCGCATTCACCGTAAAATGCGAAAGAGATAAAGTTGAAAAGGTGCATTGCATTGGTTGCATTCACATGAGCATGAAGGCTATACTTTGGTGCATTGTTTATCTTGGATTATTGATGCTATGAATGATAACTTGCTTAGCCTTGTTGGTACTTCTTTGAGTCTTTGGGCTCACTCTTGCTTTGATGTGTTTTAGGTACAAGCTGCAAGACCGCATGCATGGGAGGAGTAGATGTTTGGATGCACGCACTACCACTCAATCTTAAAATTACTTATGGATGGTTTGAGTTTGATTAAGCGTAATAATGAGAATAGCAAATTTTGATTATGTTTATGAGATTATCCTGCATGCTTGAAAGAACCTGATTATGAAGGTATTGATAAATGCCATGATTAATTGTTGGAACCTCGGTATAGCTGACTATACAAAGGAGGTTTTGCCAAAAATTTGTAATTGATCTTAGTTTAGTTTAATTTAATTTAATTTTAGTAGCATTCCTAGCTCATGTCGGGCCGGGGTGTTACACATATCAAGGATAGAACCCAAACACAGGTCACAATAACAGAGGTATAACTATAAAGGAATCATAGTTAATTAACTCATAAGAACATGGTAAGGTAATAATCACAGATCAACGTAAAAACTTATCCAAGCAAGTGTAATAATAGAATAATAAATTCCAACCTATCTTCTAAGACTAGCCAATACTATCATGTCTTAGCTGTAAATCATTGATCGGTAAAGTGAGCTCTCATATCCAATGGACCAAGTAAACATGTATATGATGTGGATTCAAGTGTGCTTGCCCTTCCCAAGTGAAGCGTCGTCAACGATCACCTAAAAGCAACAGTAGAGCAAGAGTGAGTCTACGACTCAGCAAATACATAATAAAGCCATAAACAATAGTTTATTAACCATAATCAAAGTTATCATCATCATCTATCTATTTAATGCCATTCTCATACTCAAATAAACAAGTCACATTTCATATAGGTAAATTTGCACAACGTAACAATTTACTCAAATATGCATATGCACCATCATGCTCATGCCCATATGCATCTCATCATGCCCATGCTCATATGCATCGATCTCATCATGCTCATGCTCATATGCATCTCATCAGCTGATACCGGTATAGCGGAGTGTTCACCCGTCGATGAACCACTCTATCCTTCACTCCGTGAAGTCCCCACGAAGTAGGATTTTATCTAGAGCACTCGGACTAGTCATGTATCTTTCTCACCGACCTCACCGGATTAGTTACATGACTTTCTCACCGACCTGGCTCATGCAACTCCTGTCATAATGAATGTAAATGATGCAACATCTTTAATTATTCATCAACACAATCCATGGCATTATTTCAATATCTCATTCTCATTAACGCCATATCATAATCTCATTCACTTAATGTCATCGATATCATGTATAAGAATAAGCTTAACGGAAGCATAATAAATAGTACGATAAGTAATATCAATGATAATGACGAACAACCCGTTGTTCACCACTCTACGATGTACTTGCCTTTTAGCCCTTCGAAGCCGGATGACGAAATTGTGGCATGGCGCATGAGGCCACAGTCCCTGAATAAGCCAGTAATAACACACACTCAAAAACATCATCAAGATCACATCATCACCGCACCAGCCCGTCACACTAATCGACCTCGCATGTTTACGCCAAACTGGCCAAATTACCCCTAAACCTACCGGATGCACTACCCGCTGTCCCTGTAAAAAAACTCTCTAACTTATTCATCTGAACTCTAAATTCAACCAACCAATACTTTATAGAATCCTTACACAAAAGCCTACAACTCCGTAGTTATGACAAACCTCTGATTCTATCGTTTCCTACCCCGTTTCTTTACCCAAAATTCATATCTTTTAATGTACTAATCTAAAAATTGTGTTTTTAGACTTTCTGGAAACCATAAGAACTTACCTACAACATTCATGTCGACCAAATTCTCATATTAACCCACCTACTATTTTTAATCTACTAATTACTGAAGACTGTCAACACACGACAAATTCTACCATTCAGCAGAACTATAAAATTCATATCTCACAATATATGCATTGGATTGACATGAATAAAAATTCTACCGAAAGCTGTCGAAATTCTCTACAATTCTCTAGTATATGAAATTCTCAAATTACGCCCTTAAGGTACCCGAATTAATAGTACAACAATACAGTAGACTAAACCAACCTAGCACATGATTAAATAATATACTCAGATCAATCTAGGGACTAACATGCTGTTACCCACGAAAAACCATGGACGATTGCAGACGGATCACGTTGCCCCACTCCTCCTTCCTTTCTTTACGTTCTCCTCCTTGTTCTCCTTGCCGCCTTCTCCTTAGTCGCGATTGGCACGAAAATCCGAGCGACATCTCACGCCACAACAAGCGAGCCTTTCTTTAATCTCTCCCTCTCTCTCTCTAGCTTGTATGCATGCATGCAAAAGATGCAGCACTAATTAGTGCCAAGCAAAAGTGGCGACATCAATTTGTAGGGCGTCTTTGGATCTTCACGCGTGCGCGCAGGCGATCAATTGGCGGCGGCGGATGGCGTTGCACATGGCGGCGGCGGCGTGGCAAATCACGGGGCGGCGACACGCTGGCCGAGTGAGCCACGCGGTAGATGCGGCCACACCAGCGATGGATGCTCGGGCGGTGTTGGGGCGCGACACGCGCGCGAGCGTCGATTAGCGGCGGGCGGGCGCATGCATGCAGCAGCAACGCAGCGCTCACGCGGCGGCGGCGGTGGGTGGCAAACATCGCACGGCGATCAATGCACTAGCGCGGGGGCAACGTCATTGGCGTGTGGCGGCGAGGATTGCAATGGCGATCGGCGATTGGTGGCGGCGAACGAAAAAAAGCGAAGCGTTGCTAGGGTTTTCTCGGCTTTTTGGATCCCTAATTCCACTTCCCCTTTTACGGCACACTCAACTCCTCCTATACGACTCGTTCCAGGAAACTAACTCCTCTATAAAATCCAAATCATCTCATTTTCACATACCCCTTTTTTTTAATTACGCACCGGTCCTCAAGAGAGTTATTTTCATAAAAACCCTACTAAACCTTTTCGTTCTCTCTCTAAGGCGTTTCGGGGTATTACACTCAGTGGGCAGAAAGCCCAAGTTTTCTTACTCTTCCTCAGAAATCTGAATTTCTAAATTTGATTTATTTATTTCTCTCTCTAATTTAGTTGATCTCTCCCGAATATTCTTTCAAATACTTTTGGGGTATTACATTCTACCCCCCTTAAACGGAATTCGACCCCGAATTCTACTCACACTTAACACCAAAGAATAACTGTAACACCCCAGCCCAACATGAGCCTGGAATGCCACTAAACTAACATTAAGTAATTCTAAACCAAGGCAAACTACCAAATTTCGGTAGAACCTCCCTTGTAAAGTTAACTACACGGAGGTTCCAACATTTAGATAAATCGTAAATAAATAATCCAACATCCAGAATCATCATTAGGCAATGAAAACATGCTAAGCAACTAGCATATCCAAAGGATACCGAAATACCCTACTCATCATTATTACACTTAATCCATTGCACGAGGCATAATCATAATCAATCCTTAAACAGTTTGCTCATTTATTAAGGTACGATCTAAAACTTAATCAACTTTAAATATGAGTGGCAGTGTGTGAATCCAAATCAAGTCTACTCCCGCCCATGCATGCCATTCTTGGATTGGGTACCTAAAACAACAAAAAACAACAAGGGTGAGTCCATAGACTCAGCAAGTACATACTAAGGGCATACAAAACGAAACCATAACATAAGCATTCACTTCCATAAGCATATCATAACAAAGCCATTCCACATGCATATGCAATGCTCAAGAATGCTTTCTCTTTATCTCTCTTTTTGCATTTTACCAGTAATGCAAAGTATGCAACAAATCATTGCATACCTATACTGCTTCATAGCGTAGGGACCAATTGCCCAATACTCCGTAAGTAAAGGGGACCTCAAGCCCACACTCCACAAGTGTGGGGACCTCAAGCCCGTCACATAAGTGATGGGGACCTCAAAGATATGCATGCTTGGTCACCACATGACCAAGTCTCATCATGATGTCAATATGCACATGCACAAGCTTTATTCATCATCA
This sequence comes from Ampelocalamus luodianensis, assembly GCA_036346255.1. Taxonomy (NCBI): domain Eukaryota; kingdom Viridiplantae; phylum Streptophyta; class Magnoliopsida; order Poales; family Poaceae; genus Ampelocalamus; species Ampelocalamus luodianensis. The sequence continues at coordinate 40,742,181 of CM070620.1, read as the reverse complement.
ATATGCCAAAAACAATAACATCGTACATGAATAGAGCATAATCATACTTTGAGCATTCACCATTCTTAATACACACATCATGCCAGCAACCTTACATCGCTATCATGTATCAAATACTCGCATTCATGACCAAGCATTCACAACCAAAGTAACAAACAATGTACTTGCCTTAACCGCGTGAGAACGGAGGATGTGAAGAGGGTGCTGCCTCTGGGACCAGTCTGCCACCCTTGAAGAACCGCCACTGAACGCGAAAAACACCAATCCCAGGCCACGATCTCTCTCTTTCCTTCCTCCCTTCTTCCCCTTCCTTCTTGTTCCTTTCTCTACCTTGGCCGGCAGCACCCGAGCAGCTTTCTCCCTTCCTCCTTGGTTGGCAGCGAAAGCAAGGGGCGGGAGGGTACTATAGCTCACCATGGTACTGTAGCATGGCGGCGGCACTGTAGCACAGCTACTGTAGCAACCCTAGGGTTGCCCCCTCTCCTTCTTATGTGGCCAGCTACCCCTTCCCCTTGGGCCTAAATGCTGTGGGTCGGAAGCCCACAACCTAGGTTGTCCAAATTATGTATAAATCACCCTCTAATCTGTTGTTAAAACACTTTTTTTTTAACTGATCCTTCTCTCTAATTTATTTATTCTCTCTCGAATACATTTGGGGTATTATATTTTACCCCCCTTAAACAGAATTCGACCCCGAATTCTTACTACACTTAAACGCCGAAAAACATTCACAACTAGAATTTACCACAAAACTACGCACATGCTGTTTACAATAACGGATAATTCTTGTGCATGCGAGACTCCAATTCCCAAGTTGTTTTCCTCTCGTAATTATGGGACCACCGCACCCTGACGTAACTAACGTGTTACGCCTTATTACTCGTTCCAACCTTTCACGGGTCACTCAACGGACACATCTCGAAGGCATGGTCTTACTCGTGGGTCAACGCCCTAACAAAATCTCAAGCCCCGGACCTCTCATGTGCTCTCTCAGCACCGGAATATACAAGACATTACGTACTCCGCGCAAGTACTAGAGACAGTCCTAGCGATACGCCAATCTACAAATTCCTGTGACTAAGGAACCTATCCAACACACCTTTAGTTAAACTTCCTTTTGGTACCGAAGTACATCGTCTGTACAAAACACACGGAACTCTTGTTCCGACTCTCAGTCGATCACTTTACCTATGCAAGCAGCATCTCCTTTAACAAGGAACGCACAAAGAACTCGCCTACCAACTCACTTATCCGAAGAACTCAACTAAAAACAAAGGAGTCATAATGCATCCAACTCAAAACCATCTTCCCTTAGAAGAGCCCAATCCAAAATCAATAGATTTAACACAAAAACTTTTCCACTTTTCAAGTAGGCAGTTTAGAAATAAATGCCACACAAGCCAAAAGCGAAAACACTCTAAAAAACTAGATTAACCATTTTTTTTGCTTAACTGGAAGGAATCACACATACCGACAAGAACCAACTCAATTTGTAATTGACATCCGACATAATCACATAGTTCAAGTAAGAACTAAGAGAATATCTCACTATCCAAGATCACACCCTTTTCCACAATATTTCTTTTAAGAATTTAACTTTCTCTTACACTATCCAAGATCACACCCTTTTCCACAATATTTCTTTTAAGAATTTAACTTTCTCTTAAACCATAGGATCCCAAATCATCGCATAACACATTAACTAATTTCTCTTAAATTGGCAACCTCAAAGCTATGTTCTACCGAACACAAAATCCACACTTATGCAGGGAGACTCTTCCAATCCACAATATCACACTCTAGCCAACTTCTTTACCGAATGAATTACTTTGATGAAATAATTTCCAACACAACTCAATATAGATTTCACCTACCATCACATCCCTCAATCCGTTAAGGATAAACAATTTGAAATTCTCATCACACACTCTCATTTACTACCCCCAAAGGATACTATCAATGATCATCTCACTACTCGAAATCCACTCTTATTCTACTACTTTTACATATAATCATTGACAACCAAGGTTCTAACATAAAAATGCAAAACCCGAATTCAACCTCCAAGACTCCTACAACAAACTTCTCGTATAAAAGATCGAGAAATCCTCAGATTCATTCACTAAAATTCCCACACTCTAAACATACTCAATCATTATCATCCACATGTAAATATTTTCTCAACCAAATTATCTTTTAGAAGAATTCTATCTCCCCGAAGGTTATTCACTAAAGTCAGGGTATACCTGCCGACAACTCAACCTTACCTACTATCCCATCAATTGACATTACGGTTAGATTACTTCGCTAATCCTACTCTCATTAAACTACACCGTCATAGATCACCTACCCAACCTTACAAAATTATCCAATCGCAATACTCTAACACATTGATCAAGCTTCCAGACTATCGATAATCCCAACATTCCAACATGAATGAAGGTTCTTGGATTATAATTCGCTATGGGTTCCACTAGTTGTAACACTAATCTGTTTTATTTCAACGACAATCATTCCATTTAAATTCAATTCTTTCTAAGAGTTATAGGATAAAACCAAATCACTTTCTACTGATCTTCAAATAGCTTGGCCCCAATAATTCTTACTATGATCATTTACTTGATCACCACTAACCAATCGCCACATTACACTCTATAAGACCTTGCAACCCAGGTCGGTTAATCTTTTCTCAATAGGAAAGAGCAAACAAATAAAAGTTTTAACACACAAGGAAACACTACTCCACACAATCAGCACAAGACCAAGAGAAATAGTCAAATAGCATATATCTCGAAAAACAAAAGACGAGACCACAATTGAGGGCACATGTTCCACAAGAAGAGAGTTTCAAACATCAATAATTCACAATAAAACATTGCTTTTGAAACTCAAGAAACACTTAAGTGGCAACGATAGAAAAGTTACAGGTTGCAATCCTGAACTCCAACCTCAAATACTTATGGTACATTTTTTTTGTTTTTTTTTCTTTATTAGGGAAAACAATTTCCTTTGATTACATCATCACTTGCCAACCCAAGGAAGAAGTACTTTTTAAAACAATTCACATTAATCACTTAAGAACCTATTAGAACAATCTCACGCATAGCCTTTCTCAATAATTTTAGCTACCACATTAAGCATGAACTACCAAAAGCTCACAAATGCAAAACTCCAAACTTTCCATTTAACAGATATTACGGGAGGCAGTCAAATTACTTTCTTTCTAAAAGAATCATCATCATTCCCACAAGTCACAATCCCTTGTAGACAATCTTATTAACAACAAGAATAATACATTCTTAACACGAATCTCTATCGTCTACTCTTCCATTATAAAGCCCCCAAAGACTCACCAAATTGTTACATACCACTTTATCATCTCATCCTCAATTGAGAGTACTATACCAAAATCTTCAATCTCACTATAACAACCACTTTATTTTCTAGAGGGAATCTACTACCCAACTTTAAAGGTTATACCAAGACCCTTTCATCAAGGACATACTATAATCCGACAACTTTACTATCATGCAAACACGGGTCTCCGATTAAAATCTCATCGTAAACCTCTCCAAGAGAAACACAAACTACGAGGTTGAAACAAACCTCTTTTAACAAGAACATGCTATCAGAGACTACTTATTCACTCATCCACTCGATCATTAGTGCTGCTCAACACCCACTCTAGCTATCATTAGCATTTGACAAATGTATTTATCACATATGCAAATAGGGTCCTACTTCTATTTTCAGTCACTTAACCATCTATAAACACAAAGTCAACATTCCACCTTATGCTCAGGGTTTAGCGCAAAATATAGTTAAACATTCAATAATAGCATCTCCTGTAAAACAGGGTTTCACAAGTTGCTACCTCAACATTCATCTAATCCGACATACATGTTTCAATATAGCCATTATGTATGTCCATCAAGTAACCAGTTAAAGGAAATTTTTAGATTATTATCCACTAGGACAACAGTCAACTGCATCCTTATCTCTCTCTTCCTACACAATTAAATTTATCCATTGTGATCAAGTGATCCAACCGGTTTAGCAACCTAAACAATTTTTTTTTAATGATCAACCTTCTCATCAAGTAATTACTTTATGACAACATCTCATTAATCAACTCCAATTCCAAAGATATGGGTTAAGACCAATCAGGCACGACGCTGCAGATCTGACCTGATAACTCAAACCTTATTAATGGACTTCTATGTTTAACACCTCTCGCTTAAACATATAAAGACCTCACAAAAGGACTTTAACTCCATTCGGAAAAAGAGGCATTAACTTCAAAACTCAAAATAATCCAAAAGAAACACACAAAGCCAAAGCTTTCACATGATAAAGAACTTGCAACAGAAAACTTTCAGTATCCTGAATACCAAGTGAATAAAAGAATCAGATTCTCCAATAAGAAGGGTAGAACTCCCAAGATACCAATAGAGACCAAGTGAAATCCCAATAAATTTTACCGTCTGCATCTATACTCAGAATTGGTCTAAATCAAGCTCAAGAAGAGAACAACTTTTCTAAAGGAATTCACCCACAGTACCTGTAGCTATAGTACTCGGGGTAATCACTTCGCTAATCTCAAACTACGAACGGTGGTGTAACCTGGCAAAGCCCAGGGCCATAACCACGACCTCGAACCCTCGACAAACTCTACTATTACTCATAATAATCATAGAATCATATTATAGGTATATAAAATCATCCCATAACAGAAACCATCAATACAACATAACAGAAGCGTAAATGCAATACTTAACCCATCCCATCCTACTGTGCACCAGTGTGTCAGGTTTTAAGTTAATTAACCATTAACAAATTTTAAAAAACTAAGTTACCTAAGTTTTTAATCTACTCACCACGGACCTAAAACCTGGTTCTGATACCAACTGTAACACCCCAGCCCAACATGAGCCTGGAATGCCACTAAACTAACATTAAGTAATTCTAAACCAAGGCAAACTACCAAATTTCGGCAGAACCTCCCTTGTAAAGTTAACTACACGGAGGTTCCAACATTTACATAAATCATAAATAAATAATCCAACATCCAAAATCATCATTAGGCAATCAAAACATCCTAAGCAACTAGCATATCCAAAGGAATCCGAAATACCCTACTCATCATTATTACACTTAATCCATTGCATGAGGCATAATCATAATCAATCCTTAAACAGTTTGCTCATTTATTAAGGTACGATCTAAAACTTAATCAACTTTAAATATGAGTGGCAGTGTGTGAATCCAAATCAAGTCTACTCCCGCCCATGCATGCCATTCTTGGATTGGGTACCTAAAACAACAAAAAACAACAAGGGTGAGTCCATAGACTCAGCAAGTACATACTAAGGGCATACAAAACGAAACCATAACATAAGCATTCACTTCCATAAGCATATCATAACAAAGCCATTCCACATGCATATGCAATGCTCAAGAATGCTTTCTCTTTATCTATCTTTTTGCATTTTACCGGTAATGCAAAGTATGCAACCGTCGCTGCATACCCATGCCTGTGCTCGCAAGCGTAGGGACCAATTGCCCAATACTCCGCAAGTAAAGGGGACCTCAAGCCCACACTCCACAAGTGTGGGGACCTCAAGCCCGTCACATAAGTGATGGGGACCTCAAAGATATGCATGCTTGGTCACCACATGACCAAGTCTCATCATGATGTCAATATGCACATGTACAAGCTCTATTCATCATCAATATGCCAAAAACAATAACATCGTACAAGAATAGAGCATAATCATACTTTGAGCATTCACCATTCTTAATACACACATCATGCCAGCAACCTTACATCGCTATCATGTATCAAATACCCGCATTAATGACCAAGCATTCACAACCAAAGTAACAAACAATGTACTTGCCTTAACCGCATGAGAACGGAGGATGTGAAGAGGGTGCTGCCTCTGGGACCAGTCACTGAACGCGAAAAACACCAATCCCAGGCCACGATCTCTCTCTTTCCTTCCTCCCTTCTTCCCCTTCCTTCTTGTTCCTTTCTCTACCTTGGCCGGCAGCACCCGAGCAGCTTTCTCCCTTCCTCCTTGGTTGGCAGTGAAAGCAAGGGGCGGGAGGGTACTGTAGCTCACCATGGCACTGTAGCATGTTGGTGGCACTGTAGCACGGCTACTGTAGCAACCGTAGGGTTGCCCCCTCTCCTTCTTATGTGGCCAGCTACCCCTTCCCTTTGGGCCTAAATGTTGTGGGCCGAAAGCCCACAACCCAGGTTGTCCAAATTATGCATAAATCACCCTCTAATCTGCTGTTAAAACACTTTTTTTAAACTGATCATTCTCTCTAATTTATTTATTCTCTCTCGAATACATTTGGGGTATTACAATAACCACAGCTAAGAACATACTAATATTACCACGTACCTACCGTGAATAATTTTGGATGTAGCTCGCGCATGCGAGACTCTAATTCCCAACACTCAAAATAACCAAAGGAGTTACATTGAGTTAAAGCTTCCACACACTAAAAGACTTGCAAAAGGAAAATTTCATTATCCACATCATCAACAGAAATAAATAGGTCATGTTTTCCAATAAGAAAGATAAAACGCCAAAACAAAGGTCAATCATGACAACTAACCAAGTCCACCGACCGCAAGAATAACTCAATAGTTGGAAACACAATAGTTGTTTTAATGGACAAATTAAGTCAATGGAAACATATCAATCCTTTTCAAAGCAACCCATCAACCGTAATGAACTAATAACCCAAGAGAAACTCATCAATCACAACTGGATAAGAGTTGACCAAATTCAAATTCAAGGAAGAGAACAACTCTTCTAAAGATACTCACTATTCTCAAACTGCGAATGGTGGTGTAACCTAGAAAAGCCCAGGGCCACAACCACGGCCTCAACCTCTCAACATGGGTTATCCAGAGTATTATAATATAGATATATCAGATCATCTTATAACAGAAATCATTAATACAACATAACAGAAGCGTAAATGCAATGCAATAACCTAATCCCACCTACTGTGTTTAGTGTGTCAATTTTAATAATTCAATACCACGGACCTACAGACCGCTCTGATACCAACTGTAACACCCCAGCCAAACAAACGCCTGGAATGCTACTAAATAAACATGATAACTAATTAAAAAGCAAGACACAATTCTAAATTTCAGCAGAACCTCCTTTGTATAGCTAAGTATACCGGAGATTCCAACAGTTGCATAAATCATAATCAATACTCTAACATCCAAATTTCACTAAAGCATTAAAAAATAATCCATTCAGCTAAAGCATAAACAAGCATAATCAAAATATGCTACTCTCATTATTACAAATAATCCAATGCATTCAAGCATAGCCATAACTAAGTCCTTAAGCAGTTTGCTTATTATTATAGCACGATCTAAATGTTATTCAGCTTGTACGGTTGTGTGGTAGTGAGTGCATCCAATACAAGCCTACTCCCTCCCATGCATGCCGTTCTTACAAGTGGTACCTAAAAACACAACAAAAGCAAGAGTGAGTCCAAAGACTCAGCAAATACCAATAAATAAACATTAACTCATAGTTATAGCAACAACATCCCATAAGAAAATATTACACTAAAACGACTCACATGCTTGTGTAATGCAAATGAGCAATGCATCTTTTACTCTTTTCGTATTTTACCGGTAATGCGGGGTATACAATCGTCGATATATACCCTTGCATGTGCTCTCTAGCACAGGGACCAAGAGCCTATACTCCACAAGTATAGGGACCACAGCTCATCATCTTCATGATGGGGACCTCTACTCAATGCCCACATTCCACGAATGTGGGGACCACAAGCCCGTTATCTACATGATGGGGACCTCAAATATACATATTTGGTCACCACGTGACCAAGTCTCAGGTATGTTCTCAACATGCTCATGTACTAGTAATCTATCTTTCAATAACATGTGAATCAACAATTATATATCAAAATCTCCAACTTTAAATAACATGTATTGCATCATCAACATACATGAATAACCTTTAGCCATAACTCAAGCATTCGCCAATCTTATTCATACATATCACACTATCATTCATGCATAGCTAGTATGTATAAAACACAAACACTCACTGTCAAACATTCATAATTATATCAACAACCAGAATACTTGCCTCAACCGTGCGGGAATGGAGGACGCGAATGGGGCGCTGCCCCCGGGACCAATCCCCCACCTGAGTTTAATTAAAGCCCGATAAGACAATAATACTGGATAAGATAAAACTAAAAGTACTTATGAAAACGCTACATTCAATAGCGCAAGCCCAACTCCCGAAATCATAACCTGCTGTCTATCCCCTTAGCAGACAGTCACACTATAAAATCCATAACTTTTTGATGCAAGATCCAAATGATGCATTCTTAGACGTTATGAAAAGCTTATCAAATTCCCCACCTAAACCTATTTGGTGAGCCTTCCTGATTCGGCCATCTAATACCCCTACCAAACAGATTAACAGAGCAACTATTTCACGTCAGGATTCTGGACAGTGACCTTAAAACCATCATAACTTTCAAAATAATGATCCCAATTTTGTGTTCTTTAGCTTCCCTGAAATCTAAGACAATTATCTACATATTTTGGTATAGTGAGACATCCCATAAACTCTTTATCTATCAGTTTAAGCCTGATTACTAAAAACTGTCAGAAACGTAGCATATTTACGGAACAGGAGCGCTACGAAATTCATAACTTTTGAACCGCTGGTCCAAACGATACGATATTATACTCTACAGAAAGGTATTGACGTCGCCTACAATTCTCTAGGAGGCGTCCAGGACTGATTCTGCACTTAACCAAATCAAAACGTCCGTCTAACCCAATCTGTCCTGAACCGACCTAAATACCGATATTGATCAATTAACCAAATATGCAACTAATTGACGAGGGATTGGGGGTTTACCCTTGTAGAACTGTTTATGAGCGCGCACACCAGCCCACGATCCCTCTTCCCCTTCTTCTCTTCCAACTTTCTTTCTCTTCCACCTTCTTTCTTCTACTGGCCGAGCAAAGAGGAAGCAACACCTTGAGGGGAGGCGCTACACGATGACGCTACAGTGACAACATGGTGTTATAGTAACACGGCTAGGGTTTGGGTGGTCTTACCCCTTCCTTTTAAGGCTGACCAACTCAAATGGGCCAAGACTCTGTAATACCCCGATTATCTTTTAGAGAGATAGTTATTCGGGAGAGAGAATTAATGGAAAATTCAAGATTTTTGGGAGAAAAATTCAGAACCTAGGGTTTCGGGCCAGGCTAATCCAGCCTGGTGGCCGGTCATGAGTGGCCCAAGAGGGGGGAGGCGCACCAGGCCCAAGCCCATGCGCCCCACACCTCCCCCTAACCCTAGGGCAGCCCCATCCCTTCCCCTTCTCCCCGGTGGCCGCCACAAGCATCCTCCCTTCCCCATGCGCCTCCACCCCATACCTCCTCCTTGCGCCTCCACCTCCACCCCTCCTCCTCAGGCAGCCATCTTCTCCTCCTTGCTGCTGCCACCGAAACAACAAGGAGGATGAGCCGGGTTGCAACGTACAAGGAAGAAGAAGAGGGAAAAGAGGGGAGAAAGGAGGAGATTGAGAGAGTTTGTGATGGTGGGCTGTTCTTCATCTTCCCGCGGATCTACAAGGGTAACAAAGAGCTAGCTTCACGGTTTGATGTTTGTTAGATGCAAATATGATTAGTTGTTTGGATCAAGTCTGTTTTTTTTAGTAGATTCAATTCTGTCCAGAATGTTGCGGGGTCTGTTTCATGGTTTTAGAGGCCGAATCTGAGATGATCAAATCCTGGAGTTTTGTAGGTCTTGTTCTTAGCTTTCGTTGGCCGCCAAGATCAGCTCATTCCGACTTTCGAGTCAAAAGTTATGATAGATTTACTATCTGCTGTCCAGAATCCTGACGAAAATTAGCAGTCTCTGTATAGGTTGATTTATGGCCTAGTTAGAGGGTGATTCAGAGGTCTTGCCCATAACAAATTTTGAAGATGATATCACTAGCTTTCAGGATTGATAAAGAACACCTCATTTGGATTTATAGATCAAAAGTTATGCACTTTTCTTTGTGACTGTCCAGATTGTAGGTCAGTCTGTCCAGATTGTATGTCAGTTTCTATCTTTAGTTTTGACCCGTGTGCCACTTTTTGTTAAAGGCAAAATATGAATGTCGTGCCAACTAGGTTATTGTATATAATTTCATAACCTTTTCAGATTGTTAAAGAACACTCAATTCGGAGTTGTAGTTTAAAAGTTATGGACGTTTTAGCTCTGCTGTTCTATTTGCTCAGTCAGATTCTGTTCTGCTGTTTCGTTTGACAGTTAGCAATTTAGTTTGGCCGAATTGGGTTATCTCGTCAACTACAAAGTTGTAGTTATGTCAGTTAAGAATCCATAGAAATTGGTCTCACCTCATTCCGAGTCCCAGACCAATAGATATGATTTTTACCGTTCTGCTGTCCAGTTTCGGGTTGTGCCTGAGTAGTCTGTTTTCAGATTTGAGCTAATTAGTTAATTGTGGACTGTCGGGAAGTCGTTGTAGAACGTTAATGGAAGCGCTATGTTATATGTTGTATTTATTTCGAGTATTTACTTATGTAGGCAGAGAGGCTTCGGTTTAGGGACATCCTCTTTACCTACTACCGCGATTAGCCTTGCGGAAGGCAAGTACCTTGCCACCTTTATTGATTGTGATTGATGAATGTTTTTATGATCTTGTTGTGATTCCATATAATTCATGAGAAGGTGGATTGTTTATCTTTTGATATATGTGTTATATCCATGTTTAGATATCATGTCTTTCAATATTCTCAATCCATGTTATACATTCATTTTGCATGTTTCATCCACGAGTGGATTTCAAGTCCCACCATTCCAATGTGGGCAATGTTGGACATTGTCATGTCCCGTCCACGGAGTGGATTTGAAAGACCCATCAATTCCGGGATGGGCATGTAAGACCCATTAATTCCAGAATGGGCAACTTTGGACACCCGTATGAAACGTTCTTCATACGGGAATTGGATCCCCGCATTTTTGTTAAGATGCGGGCTTAAGTGAACACCGACGGGTGTGTCACTAGCTATACCGGTATATGCATGTGTGCAGTCCATCCTTGATTACATTCATTCATTTCATGTATTCATAAGTGTTCACTCGATGCAAGGTTCGCATTCTTAAATGGTGATGTCCTGTTCGTATATATGTTCTGTCTCTTTCACTGTACTTGCTGAGTCATGGACTCACTCTTGTGTTGTTTGTTTATTTTAGGTAACCCCTAATGTGGGCTCACTTGGGAGGGAGTAGACACGCACTACTCGTTCACATCATCCTATTCATGTTCAAGATTAAATTTAGTTCTATCTTACATTCGTTAATGATGAACTGTAATAATTAAATTAATTGGTGAAGGAAGGATACCTTCTCCACATTGAGGTTGATTTATTACTGCATGTGAACTTTCATTATCAATGAACTGAAATAAATAGATTAGATGGTGAAGGAAGGATACCTTCATCATGTCTTGGTTGTTTCGATACTAGCATTAGTTGATTTTATTCAAATTCTTCCGCTTTATGGATGTATGTTACATGTTTTAGGTGACATCTTGGCTTCTGAATAGCCAGGGTGTTACAGTTGGTATCAGAGCGGGCTTTAGGTCCGTGGTAATTAAGATATTAAAATGACACCTTTGTACGATGTAGGTGGGGTTTGGGTAATCCAGCATATCCGTATTTCTAGTGATGTGATTCATCATGTTGAACTGTTCTTGAATTGCTTCTGTACTATCATTCTTGTTGTTAATCTGAGATCTGCTATGATATTCAATATCTATGAACTAATACTATGATTGTCATGAGATGATCCTGTATATTCATAATTGAGTATTTTGGTGAAGCGTGTTGTTAACGGATGATAAGAAGTGGAGGTCGTGGTTGTTACTCTCGGATTCACCAGGTTACACCACTGTTCGTAGTACGTGGTTAGAGTAGTTACCCCGAGGACCATAGTTTCAGGTGTTAAGCGTGAGTTGCTTTAGAAAGTTATTCTCTTTCTTGATTTCTGAATTTGCCAATTCTTGTCCTGTGGTGGTTGATGAATTTCTCCTGGGTTTGTGGTTAATGATAGTTTATGGTTTTCAATAGATCCCTCTTGGTTCTCTGGAACAAATATTGCTTTTCAACTCTTGAGTTGCTTTTACCACTTGTGGTCGTTGTCAATTGACAAGATTGATGTTTTCATGGTTGCTCCTTCTTTCTCATTGAAAAAGAATGACTCAGTTACTCGTTTGATAGCTTGGTTAGTGAGAGTTTCCTGCTGTAAGTTCGTTTGCATGGGAAAGCTTTGGCTTTATGCGTTTCTTTTGGACTACTTCGAGCGTTGAGGTTTGAAGTCTCTCTTTTGCTGTAGTAAGGTGTTAGGAACCTTTTGTGATGTTCTGCCATGCTTAAAATGAGAAGTTATAACTAAACGAATAAATTGTTACGATATGAGTTACCAAGTTGGGTTATTAGCATGGTGCAAATCAATTATTCTTAACTACCATCCATGAAAGTGAAATTGATTAATTTGAAATGTCCTTGTATTTCTTACATGGTGTATGTTAAATAAAGATTTTCCATATCCGTTCAGAACCTATAGATCTTACGTAAGAGCTAGATTTGTCTATTTCCTGGTATGCTAAAATTGTTGAAACTTGCATAAAGGACCAGATGGGTGCTGGTGTATCGATTCGTGAAACCTTGTTTATAGAAAATTATGTTAGTGAATCTTTAATCATGTTTTGAAATGATTTCTGAACAAAGGTGAAATGTGAATCTATGTTTACATATAGTTATGTGATTGCAAATGGAATTAGTCTTGTATGTACACACATGATTAATACCATCATCGATTGTTAATGAGCTGAAGAAGGTGCTAAGCAACACCAATAGTTGAGTAGATTAATTTCGTAAGTAGTCTTTGCTATCGTGCCTTGTGATATTGATATTGCTTAGCATAATCTTGTTATAATAAATTTGTTTCAACCTTGTGGTTTGTATTCCCTTTGGGAAGTTTTAGGATGGAGTAATAAAGTTTGATGATTCTCAGTACTAGTGTATGTTGTCGATGTTATTAACTCGTCAAAATGTGAGAATAAGGTTAATTCTCGTAGTAATTTGATCACCTATGGTGATATTCTCTAAATGATCAAATTTCAAGTTTTGTTTACATGATCTTTTGAGGTTCAGGTTTTTATGTGGTAAATGAAGTTTATCGAGTAGCGTTATGTTGCAAAGTCATAATGGTTCTTGATGATGCAAGTGCTTGATCTTGAATACTTATTTGTTCTTATCTGTTAAGATTCGATATTCTCTTCTTGTGAGGCTTATGCTTTCAATGTGGACTTCACTTATGTTCTATAAGTTCATTGCTTAATTGGTTTCTTCCTTGGTCCCGTGTTGGTCATGAGTGGTAGATGAGTTTTCTAGTTGATGAAAGTCGTTTCCATTTGTCTCTTCTTTTGAGAAAGAATCAACCCATTCTTTTCACGTGGGACTTTCAAGTGTTTTCTAATTGTTGTTGTGAAATTGATGTTAATACCCATAGTAATTTGATCGCCTTTGGTGATATCGTTCGATGAGAATATTTCAAGTTTAGCTTTGTGATATTTTCTTTGGGCTATTGAATCATTTGGTAGCTGAAATTATTTTAAATAAATTGAGGTATTGAATTGTCTTGTTGCTTCTTAAGAAATTCATGTGATTGAATCTTAACGGATTTGGTTTGAGTTGGCAACGTGAAGTCGCAATTAAAGAGAATTATGTTGGTTCCTTAAAAGGAGATTAATCTGCTTGCTTTTCATGAAATCTGTAATTGGAAAAGTTTGAGTTTGGTGATTGAGATTATTTGGATCTCATGTTTCTTGTGTAGTTGAACGGTTCGAACAAATATGACGTATTGAAGAATTTCATTGGTTCTTAATTAGTCCTTGTGGTTTGGACTAAAGATCTTATCTTGTGCGTTGTGGCAAGCGATGTTAGTCAAAGAATTAATTTCAGTGTTAAAGGAAAGAGTGCATTAGGAATATTTGAGAATTTGAGTCAAGTTTTGTAACTTGTAGTTATTCGAATTGTTCATAAACTTTTGCTCTTTTCACTCAAGAGTTGTCGAGTTTCAATCGCAATGCTATTTCTCTTAATGGTGGTTATTTGCTATTCCCTTTCGAGGATGCGTGCCCTTCGCTGTGAATTCAACTTTTGTTTTCCCAGATCTTCATTACCAGATTATTTCTTTTGGTCTCGTGCTCTTTGTGAGCGACAACATTTTCTGTGTGGTGAAATTTGTTCTTGTTCGCCTCTTTCTTTTGAGAAAGGATCAACCGTTTTGTCTTTGTAAGTTTTACAACTCGTAAGTTGTTATTTGTTTGGTGGTGGTTAAGTGATTGCAGGGTGAGATTTTACTACCCGACTATTGGAGGAGTAATAGAAGATGAGTTGGTTTTGACTGAACCTCTTGGAGGAAGTTGATTCAGATGGAATGTATGGTTTCGAATTAAAATTGTATATTGTTCGACTAAGTAGGACCTATGGTATAGTGTAGTTCCAGAACCTTAGTTCATGTTGAAATGTTGGGGATTATCGAATGTATGGAAACCGTAATCAATTTTATAGAGTAACACTATTGAAAGTATCGTGATGTTGTATGAGTGATTCCTGATGATGTCAATGAGTGAGTATGTCGGAATTGTGGGGATCTTAGAGATTTAATCCGATGATTTCATTATTTGTTATAAGAGGAATTCGTTGTAGAGGTCTCAGATGTCAAATTTGGGCTTTCCATTTTCATGCTAAACTTTTGGTCGCCCAAAGGTTTGTGTGTAGAGGAGATAGAAAAGCTGGAGTATTCGAGTAGTGGAATGATATCGATAGAACCCTTCGATGTAGTTCATGGCGGGTGTCTTGAGGATTCGGTGTGTTATTCTTGAAAGTTGGAGGTGATGAAATTGCATGGGTTTTGAGGTGCTTTGGTGCCTTCTATCAAATTAACGTCATCGATTGAAGGAGTTGTTTAGAGTGTTCATGGAATCAATAGAGTCTCTCTACAAAGGTGTGGATAATGCATTTCGGTTTAAGCCTAATTTGAGGATGTTAAATTAAGTGGTTTGAGACCGTGTGGTATGCAATGAATTCGACTCGATTTTGGTATGTGTGGTTCTTATCGGTTCAGGAAGGATAAAGGAAGTTTTGATTTGAGCATTTAAAAAGATTCCTCCTTTAGTTTTCGTGACGTTTATTCGCAATTTGCCACTTGGAAAGTGGGAAGGTTTTCTTGATGAAATTCTAATTTCTGGATTTTACTCTTCATTACTCAGTTGGTAACATCTAGTTGTGACGTGAATCTTTCTTGTTCAGATGTGTTTTGTCGGTAAAAGAGTTTGCTTAAAGAGTTTTCGATCGTGTGTTTCTGGTTAAAGGAGGTGATCCTTGCTTTAGTGAAGAGTTCGATTGAGAGGCGGAATAAGAGTTTCGTGTTCTTTATGCTTGTCATGTGGTTCGGTATCATTGGGAAGGTTAACCCAAGGTACATTGGGTTGTTTTAAGCTAGTTGGCGTATCGCGGGGTATCTCGAGTCCATGCGCGGTTCTCGTGATTGAGTAAGTACAGGAGAACCGGTGTTTGATATTTCGTTTGCGCGTTGACCTTTGAGTAGGATCTTACCTTCGTTTCCCTTCTAATGGCGTACTGGAATTTTCGGGTGAGTGTTAAAGCAGACGTCGTTTACGTCTTAGCGGGTGGTCTCCTCTTCTTGAGAAAGGCCACTTGGGAGTTGGTTTTAGCATGCGTGAGTAGCACCTGATTTATTTGTTCTGATGCGTGTTAATTCATTGTTTTCAATTCCGTGGTATTCTGTCCTTGTGTTCTTTTCGACGATTAGAATTCGAGGTCGAATTCTGTTAAGGGGGGTAGAATGTAATACCCCGATTATCTTTTAGAGAGATAGTTATTCGGGAGAGAGAATTAATGGAAAATTCAAGATTTTCGGGAGAAAAATTCAGAACCTAGGGTTTGGGCCAGAGCTAATCCGGCTGGTGGCGGTCATGAGTGACCCAAGAGGGGAGGCGCACCAGGCCCAAGCCCATGCGCCCCACACCTCCCCCTAACCCTAGGGCAGCCCCATCCCTTCCCCTTCTCCCCCTGGTGGCCGCCACAAGCATCCCTCCCCTTCCCCCATGCGCCTCCACCCCCATCCCCTCCCCTTGCGCCTCCACCTCCACCCCCTCCTCCTCTGGGCAGCCATCTTCTCCTCCCTTGCTGCTGCCACCCGAAACAACAAGGAGGATGAGCCCGGGTTGCAACGTACAAGGAAGAAGAAGAGGGGAAAAGAGGGGAGAAAGGAGGAGATTGAGAGAGTTTGTGATGGTGGGCTGTTCTTCATCTTCCCGCGGATCTACAAGGGTAACAAAGAGCTAGCTTCACGGTTTGATGTTTGTTAGATGCAAATATGATTAGTTGTTTGGATAAGTCTGTTTTTTTAGTAGATTCAATTCTGTCCAGAATGTTGCGGGGTCTGTTTCATGGTTTTAGAGGCCGAATCTGAGATGATCATCTCCTGGAGTTTTGTAGGTCTTGTTCTTAGCTTTCGTTGGCCGCCAAGATCACCTCATTCCGACTTTCGAGTCAAAAGTTATGATAGATTTACAATCTGCTGTCCAGAATCCTGACGAGAATTAGCAGTCTCTGTATAGGTTGATTTATGGCCTAGTTAGAGGGTGATTCAGAGGTCTTGCCCATAACAAATTTTGAAGATGATATCACTAGCTTTCAGGATTGATAAAGAACACCTCATTTGGATTTATAGATCAAAAGTTATGCACTTTTCTTTGTGACTGTCCAGATTGTAGGTCAGTCTGTCCAGATTGTATGTCAGTTTCTATCTTTAGTTTTGACCCGTGTGCCACTTTTTGTTAAAGGCAAAATATGAATGTCGTGCCAACTAGGTTATTGTAGATAATTTCATAACCTTTTCAGATTGTTAAAGAACACTCAATTCGGAGTTGTAGTTTAAAAGTTATGGACGTTTTAGCTCTGCTGTTCTATTTGCTCAGTCAGATTCTGTTCTGCTGTTTCGTTTGACAGTTAGCAATTTAGTTTGGCCGAATTGGGTTATCTCGTCAACTACAAAGTTGTAGTTATGTCAGTTAAGAATCCATAGAAATTGGTCTCACCTCATTCCGAGTCCCAGACCAATAGATATGATGTTTTACCGTTCTGCTGTCCAGTTTCGGGTTGTGCCTGAGTAGTCTGTTTTCAGATTTGAGCTAATTAGTTAATTATGGACTGTCGGGAAGTCGTTGTAGAACGTTAATGGAAGCGCTATGTTATATGTTGTATTTATTTCGAGTATTTACTTATGTAGGCAGAGAGGCTTCGGTTTAGGGACATCCTCTTTACCTACTACGCGATTAGCCACGGAAGGCAAGTACCTTGCCACCTTTATTGATTGTGATTGATGAATGTTTTTATGATCTTGTTGTGGTTCCATATAATTCATGAGAAGGTGGATTGTTTATCTTTTGATATATGTGTTATATCCATGTTTAGATATCATGTCTTTCAATATTCTCAATCCATGTTATACATTCATTTTGCATGTTTCATCCACGAGTGGATTTCAAGTCCCACCATTCCAATGTGGGCAATGTTGGACATTGTCATGTCCGTCCACGGAGTGGATTTGAAAGACCCATCAATTCCAGGATGGGCATGTAAGACCCATTAATTCCGAATGGGCAACTTTGGACACCGTATGAAACGTTCTTCATACGGGAATTGGATCCCGCATTTTTGTTAAGATGCGGGCTTAAGTGAACACCGACGGGTGTGTCACTAGCTATACTGTATATGCATGTGTGCAGTCCATCCTTGATTACATTCATTCATTTCATGTTTTCATAAGTGTTCACTCGATGCAAGGTTCGCATTCTTAAATGGTGATGTCTGTTCAGTATATATGTTCTGTCTCTTTCACTGTACTTGCTGAGTCATGGACTCACTCTTGCGTTGTTTGTTTATTTTAGGTAACCCCTGATGTTGGCTCACTTGGGAGGGAGTAGACACGCACTACTCGTTCACATCATCCTATTCATGTTCAAGATTAAATTTAGTTCTATCTTACATTCGTTAATGATGAACTGTAATAATTAAGTTAATTGGTGAAGGAAGGATACCTTCTCCACATTGAGGTTGATTTATTACTGCATGTGAACTTTCATTATCAATGAACTGAAATAAATAGATTAGATGGTGAAGGAAGGATACCTTCATCATGTCTTGGTTGTTTCGATACTAGCATTAGTTGATTTTATTCAAATTCTTCCGCTTTATGGATGTATGTTAGATGTTTTAGGTGACATCTTGGCTTCTGAATAGCCAGGGTGTTACAGACTCCGTGGGCCAAAATCCCAAGTTTTCTTACTCTCCCTCAGAAATCTTAATTTCTAAATTTGATTTATTTAATTCTCTCTCTAATTTAGTTTCTCTCTCCCGAATATTCTTTCGAATACTTTTGGGGTATTACAGTTGGATTGTATTAATGGAGTTCGGATGGTTGAAGTTATCTTTCATTATGACTTGGTTGAACTAGTGAATGAGTAATAATCGTCGTATAGACTCTTGTTAGTTTTATCTTGAATAGTGCAATAGGATTGGATACTTTCAAGTTTGATTTGTTGCTGAAATTTATTTCAATTCTTAGGGCCAATCTATTGTTTCTTGATCCTTACCTGTTAATAGCTGATAGATTGTTGAAATTATTTTGTATTGTTGAAGTATGTTAGACTTTTAAGTAATATATTGGCTTCCGCTTAACTAGGGTGTTACAGTTGGTATCAGAGCGGGCTTTAGGTCCGTGGTGAGTAAGTTAGAACCTTATGTAACTGATTTTGCTAAAATTAGTTATTGTTTTAATTAACCTAAAACTTGACACACTGCTTCAGAGTAGGATGGGATGGGTCAAGCAATGCATTTTCGTTTCCGTTATTTTGCATTGTTAATCTATGATATGATATGATCTTCTACGCCTATGAATTTTTTCTATGATTGTTCTGTGTGATGATAGTAGTTGACAAGAGGATTAGGTCGTGGTTGTAGCCTTGGGTTGCCAGGTTGCACCACCGCTTTTGGTTTCTTTGGGAAGGTTATTGTCTTCCTTGAACTTAGAATGGTTATTTTTGTTTAGATGTAGTGGATGAATTTTCTTAGGTTAACGTTTTATTGCAGTTGATGGGTGTTCATCGGTCTTTGTTGGTTCCATAAAGCAAATATTTGTTCTCCCGAATGATGAGTTGTTTTGCTGCTTGTAAGCATAGATCATTTATAAGTTTGATCTTTTATTAGGAAGTTCTATCATTCTTGTTGGGAAACATGACTTGTTCAATCGCTAGGCATTTTGGTTACTGGAAGCTTAATTTTGCATGTTTTTAAACGTGAGGAGGCTTTGGCCCCAATGTATTCTTTTTGAGGTAATTTTAGTATGAAGCTTAATACTTTTCTTTTCATGAGAGAAAATGTCAAGGTTCTTTGTGCAATGTTTTTCCATAGTTAAGTCAGAGATTGTAATCAAATAAAATGGTTGGGTATGGGTTTCAATTGGTCCCTATTTGTTTTTCAGAACAAATATTGTCTTTCCGACTATTGAGCTCTCTTTGCTACTTGTAAATGTAGTTATTGACAAGATTGTTCTCTTTCATGAGAGTCCTTTTTTTTTGATAAAGGTGACCTGGTTATCCGTTTGGTATTTTAGATAATGGGAATTATCTTTTACAAAGTTCATTAAAGGAAGTTTTGACTCTACTTATTTCTTTTGGAGTAGTTGGAGTGTTGAGGTTGTAACACCCCAGCCCAACACGAGCCTATAATGCTACTAAACTAGCAATACAATAAGTTAAAATCATGACACTTTACTAAAATTTCGGCAGAACCTCCCCTGTTTAGCTAACTATACCGAGGATTCAAGTAGATACAATAATCAAAATTAAGCAATCCAACACTTAGCATAATCAATAGGCATTCATGACATACTAAGTGACTAAAGCATAATCACAAATATCCAAAATATGCTACTCATCATTAATACAAATAATCCAACGCGTAAACATAATCATAATAAATCTTTTAA
The DNA here is from genome assembly GCA_036346255.1 of Ampelocalamus luodianensis. Lineage (NCBI taxonomy): Eukaryota > Viridiplantae > Streptophyta > Magnoliopsida > Poales > Poaceae > Ampelocalamus > Ampelocalamus luodianensis. The sequence continues at coordinate 40,721,989 of CM070620.1, read as the reverse complement.
GTAGTTTTCTCATTTATTAAAGCATGATATGAAATTTAATCAACTATAAAAGGTTCATGGCAGTGTGCGTACGAACATAAAGCTACTCCCTCCCATGCATGTCGTTCTTGGATTGGGTACCTAAAACAACAACAACAACAAGAGTGAGTCCACCAACTCAGCAAGTACATAAAAAACATTACAATGCAAAATAACAACATCAGCATCCACTTCCAGAAACATTTCATTAAATCATTCCACATGCTTATGCAATGCTCAAGGATTCTTTCTCTTTATCTCTTTTTGCATTTTACCGGTAATGCAAGGTATGCAACCATCGTTGCATACCCATGCCTGTGCTCGCAAGCGCAGGGACCAATTGCCCAATACTCCGCAAGTAAAGGGACCTCAAGCCCGTCATATATATGACGGGGACCTCAAAGATATGCATGCTTGGTCACCAGATGACCAAGCCTGAATATGATCTCAATATGCACATGCACAGTTCTTTATTCATCAACATGCCAAAAGAAATAATATCATACATGAATTGAACTTAGTCATACTTTGAGCATTCATCATTATTAGTACACAAACCATGCCAACAACCATGCATCGCTATCATGTATCAAATACACGCAATCATGATCAAGCATTCACAACAAATGTATCAAACAATGTACTTGCTTCAACCGTGCGAGAGAGAAGGACGCGAAGAGGGCGCTGCCCCCGCTACCAATCCCCCACCTGATGTAAGTCAACAAGCACTCTAAGATAACAATACTTGACCAAAACAAAGCTAGAAGCACTTATGAAAAAACTATACTCTCTCGTGCAACCCCAACTCCAAAATCCTAAACATCAGTCTATCCCCTTGACAGACAGACAGTCGTAATAAAAAATTCATATCTTTTAATACAAAGATTCAAATGGGGTGTTGTTGGACTCTGTTGAAAGCTTATCAAATCCTCCATCTAAACCTAGTTGGTGAGCCTTCTAGATTCGGCCACTTACTACCCCTACCAAGCTGATGAACAGAACAACTAATTCACATTGGGTTTCTGAACAGAGATATTAAAACTATCATAACTTTCAGAATAATGATCCAAATTTCGTGTTCTTTAGCTTCCCCAAAAGCTAAGACAATTATATACATCTTTAGTTATAGTGAGACCTCCTAGAAATTTTTTAGCTATCCGCTTAAGTTTGATTACTAAAAACTGTCATAATTGTAGTAGATTTACGAAACAACAACGCTACGAAATTCATAACTTTTGAACCGCTCGTCGAAACGACGTGATCTTGTACTCTACAGAAAGGTATCGACGTTGCCTACAATTCTCTAGCAGGCAGCTAGACCAGAATACACACTTAACTTCCTCAAAAACGTCGGCCATTACAGACTGTCCTAAACAGATCTATTACCGACGTCGCCTAATTAATCAAATACACCACCAAAAAAATGGGGATCGGGATTACCCTTGAAGAACCCGCTGTCGAACATGATGAACACCACACGATCCTTCTTCCCCTCCCTTCTCTCTTCTCCCCTTCCTTCTTCTTCTTCTTGGTCGGCAGCACCCAAAGGAGGCGGCTCAAGGAGGCAGGGTGACTACTGTTCGCGGGGGTACTGTAGCAGTAGTGGCTATTGTAGCATGCCGTGCTACAGTACCAACCCTAGGGTTTGCCCCTCCTTTTATTTGTGGCCGGCCCCTCCTGGGCCTGCTGGGCCAAAGCCTGAGGCCCAGGTTGCCGAAGAATTGCAGAAACCCCTTCTAATCCTCTGTTAATTCTATTTTTTATTTCTAGTTGGTCCTTCTCCCCAATTCTTTCTTTTCACTTAAATAGACTTGGGGCATTACAGAGGTTTAGAACCTCTTCTTTGTGAAAGAAAGTGTTAATTCTCTTTTGTAATGTTTCGTTGTGTTAAGTGAGAAGTTGCAAGATTACAAGATAATTGATAAGATTTGGGATGTCAAGTTGGGTCAGTAGCGTGATGCACAATTAAACTTAACTGATATCCTTGGTAGCGTAGTTGGTTAATTTATTGATACCTTGCAATAATTACATGATGAATTCTGATTTGGATATATCTATTCCTAAATAGAGTCAACATCATTACTAAGAAGAGTGGATATTGATATGAAACAATCTTGTAGATGTTTACTTGATGGTCTTACATAAATTCTATATTTACCTAATTCCTGACATGCTAAAATTGTTGAAACCTGCATAAAGGACTAGATGAGTGTTGGAATATCAATTCGTGAAACCTTGTTTCATAAAAATTATATTAGTGAACATTTTATCATGTTTTGTCCTAATATTTGAACATTAGATGAAATGTTGAATCTGTGTTTATAAATGGTTTTGCAATTGCAAATAGAGGTAGCACCATATTTACTTACATGATTAATACAATTGTCAAATTGATAGTGAAAGCTGATGTTGGTGTTGAGTAATACCAACAGCTGAGTGGACTAATTTCATAAGTGGTCTTGATAGCATGCCTTACGAAATTGCTATTGCATAGTATGATCTTGTTAAAATAAATTTGTTTCAACCTTGTGGCTTGTGCTTCTTTTGAAAAGCTTTAGGATGGTATAATAAATTGTCACTAATGTGAGATTGATGTTAATTCTTTTAGAGATAAAGTAATTTGATCGTCTATAGTGATATCGCTTAAATGAGAATATTTCAAGTTTTGCTTTCGTGGTCTTTTGGAACTCATGAATTATGCGGTAACTGAAATTAGTTTAAACAAAATGATGTATTTGAATGTTCTATCGGTTCTTAAGTGATTCTTGTGATTTGAGCTTTAAGGCTCCTTAGTTTGGGTTGGTAAAGCAATGTTTCACTCAAAGAAAATTATTTATTTTGTTAAAGGAAAGAGTGTAGTAGAAGTATTTGAGATTGAAGTCAAGTTTTGTAACTTGTGGTTTATTTGAGTTTGCCTGAATCTTCTGTTTTTGCCCCATAAGAGCTTCCCGATTTCCAAAGGCAATACCTTCCTCTCATTTGAGGTTTGATATTCTATTCGTGCGGTACTTGTGTCCTCAACTGTGGACATATATGGCGGGTGTTACATATATGAAACAACGGAAGAATCTAGACCCGCCATTATGAGTTAATGGAGTATTTTGGTGATTAATGATAAATCTATATATGAGACTAGCATTTTTATTGATATACTTATTGGTTAGTATTATTTGGATAGAAAGATGAAAATCTTCATAAGTATGCATTCGATGTCATATTCTAATATCTTGTTGTATTACTTGGACCAAAATATAGGTTGAACTCCACCAAGAGTCAAACTTAGATATGTTCATATTGTTCCATTTCATATATTTGTATGCACACATGTAGGGGGAGTTCAATCTATGTTTTAAGATTTCACTAGTATTGATCCCTTTCTTCTTTCTACTTATATGAAGGATCTTTACTTTGAAATGTATCCTTGAGTATATATAAAGCTTTTGTAGTTGATATATACTCATATTAATTCAATTTCATTTATTTGCAATTGGATTGTCATCAATCACCAAAAAGGGAGATTGGAGAATCTAGACCCGCCATTATGAGTTAATAGAGTATTTTGGTAATTAATGACAATCATCATGATGACTAACATTTTCTATGAGTTGGTGAAACAGGTTGAGTCCCACGATGATGAAGACTTTGGGTGGTATCGTGAGTTGATTATCATCAAGACAAGATTCGGGATAAAGGATGTCGTTATGTGTTGATAAGCACCAAGACAAGATCTCGAAGTAAAGAAAATCATCATGTGTTGATGAAATTCAAGAGAAGATCTTGAAGTGAAAAAGATCAGCATGTGTTGATGATTATCATGTCAAGAACCTGGACTAGGAGTGAAGATGTTCGTCATCAAGTGAACACTCCAAGATGGATGCTTAAGGCAAAGGTATGACTAGCATAGGCTAAGGATGTGTTCCTAGTCTTTTACCAGTCTCGGTGTTAGGTTGAAAGACCGAATTTCTAGTATAGTTTGCCCTACTATTAAGAGGGGTCTTGTCTAGTAGCTTGAGTCTCATCATGTGTTGATAGCTCAATACCGCTTGCTCTAGCTCTTGTAGGCATGATGCTATTATTTGTGAATGCGTTTTGCAAACAGTTGAAGCTCATGCATTAACTCTTTGTAGTATGTGACTATAATTTGTAAAAGTGTTTTGCAAATGGTTGAAGTTCATGCACCTCCTTATGGCCTGATACTAAAGTTTACAAATATATTTTATAAATAGTTGAGGCTCATACATAATCTTTGTAGCATGTGACTGTAATTTGTAAATATATTTTACAAATAGTTGAAGTCCATGCACCTACTCCTTGTGGCATGATACTAAAGTTTGCAAATGTGTTTTACAAATTGTTGAAGTTCATGCATCTTGTACTGCATCTGAAAAATAGTTGTTAGTAAAACAGGTATGACCGCAAGTATAACAGCAGCACTACCATCCCGCGGTAGGACCTCACCTAAACTACGGTACTACCATCTTACGGTAGTACCACACCTGAAGTGCGGTACCTTCTCAGTGTGATAGTACTGATTTTTAGTTGGCGGTACGTTATTTCCAGAGAGCAAATTTTTGGGAGTTTTTCCTCCCTTGTAAATCGGTAGTACTGATTGAGCCGAGCGATATTACCGCCATGCGGTAGTACCGGCCCATGTGAGTCCAGTAGTACCATACCTGACTTTAACGGTTGTTTTTGTGCATTTAATGAACTTCAAAATAGCCGTTGAATAGTAGGTGCGGTAGTACTGGCCAACCTATGGCGGTAGTACCGCAAATGCCATTTTTTTGCTGATTTTCGTCTCCAACGGCTAGTTTTTATGATGTGGGCTATAAATAACCCTTTGACTGGTTGTGAAACTATCTCTTAGTACTCTACTTCATTCTCTTGAGCTAGTGTGAGCTTCTCCTCTCAATTGTGCATGTGTTGCACCTTGTGAGTAAGGAGAGAGGTCTCTAGTTGCATGCATTGCATCTAGAGGTGGATTTCGTATCCACTTGAGCTTGTGCATTCGTTGCATGTAGTGAGAGTCAAGCAAGGTGTAACACCCCAACTCTCAAAGAGCCTGGAATGCTACTGGAATTAAACTATTCTAGCATAACTACAAATTTTTGGCAGAGTCTCCTTTGTTTATTCAGCTAAACTGAGAGTTCAACAATAACGCATGGCATAAAGCACAGTTCTCATAATCAAATTACTCTATCATGCATGATAATCAAATGAACCAACCAGGACTGGCAATCTCATTATTACAAATAACCTGAAACTCAAACCAAAACATCTATGGGTGATAATCAAACAGTCTATTTATTTCCAAAATGACGCTAAGTGGCAAACGCCTTAAGAGTGTGAGGTAGTGAGTGCATCCAACATCTACTACCTCCCATGCGTGTCGTTCCTGCCATTAGTACCTAAAACACATTAAAGCAAGAGTGAGCCTAACGACTCAGCAAGTATCAACAAGGCTATAAACATGAACACAAACATAGCATCGATAATCCACATTAACATTACACTAAACATAGCCATTTAACTCATGATATGCAACCAATGCAATGCTCCTTTGAACTTTATCTCTTTTCGCATTTCACCGGTAATGCGGGGTATACAACCGTCGCTGTATACCCTTGCCTGTGCCCTCTGGCACAGGGACCAAGAGCCTATACACCATATGTATAGGGACCTTTGCCCATCATCTTAATGATGGGGACCTCTTTGTTCATAGCCCACATTCCACGAATGTGGGGACCTCAAGCCCGTCATCTACATGACGGGGACCTCAACTGTATGTGCTTGGTCACCACGTGACCAAGGCACCTGTATGCTCTCAACATGCATATGCACCATGATAACATCTTTCATATGCAAGAATTCAACATTTCTTCATTAACATGTAAGCATTAACAACATGCGGAAGAATCTTTAACCATAACTAGCAGTCATCAAGATAAACGGTAACTCATCTCATAAACAGGCAAGCATGGCTATACGATCAGGATACACTACAATCACATCATGCAAGCATACATATATTAAAGCCCGAATACTTGCCTTAGTGCGAGAACGGTGGACGCCAAGAGGTGCTGCCCCTGGAACCACGCTCCAACCTGAATATTAAGATACCCCAATCTAAGACCAACATACTGAACCGAGAGCATAAGGACAACACAAATGAACTTGCTAAATCCCCCAAGTGTTTCCCAACTTCCAATTTCTAGCGATCGAATCGGCGCACACCGTGGTGTCACATTCTAAAAATCATATCTTTTAGTACAGAGTCCAAAGGAGGTGTTTTTGACTTTACGGAAAGGTTATCAATTTCTCCAACTAAACCTAGTTGATGAGCCTTTCGAATCGGCCATCTAATACCCTACTAAGCTAATTAAATAATCACATGAGTACTTGCATCTCTAATTAAAATATTCACAGCAGAATACATGCACCTCCAATTAATGAAACGCATGTAAACCAATCCATCTTGCACTAATGGTTAATGCCCAGTACTAGCAACACATGCGTCCCTATTCATCCCAATTTAATAATCAAGACACCATTGACTAGTCTCACAAAGAACATCCAATGCATGTAGATCCCAATTAAAAATCCAAAGTATGCATGCAGCACTACTAGCACTAATGCCATACTCCAATTAAAAACTCATAACAATTAAGTATCCAGTAGTAATAGTCTAGGAAATCAAGCTACGGGTGACAAACCGACGTCTGAGGCGACGTGCGGTTGCTGATTTTCCACCGCCGAACAAAGACCAAGATCTTCTCGCGCTGCAGAGGCGAAGACGATTGGCGGCGGCGTGCGCGCCGCACTGCTGCAGCAGAGGTGGGCGAGTGCAAGTGAGCGCCACGAGAATCGGTCGAACAACGCACAATGCAGCGAGAGCGAAGCGCAGGAAAAAGAAAAAGACGACGGCTGCTGGCGGCGCACGAGAACAGGGGAAAAAAAAGAAAAGACTGCTAGGGTTTCTAGAATCCACTAACCCCACGATCTTTTTATCCCCGTATGAACCAACTCCTCTCTAAAACTCTACAAAACCCGTTTTTACGTATCCTTTTTTTACCTAATTGCACACGGGTCCTTAAGAGGGTTATTTTGAGATATTACATTCTACCCCCCTTAACAGAATTCGACCCCGAATTCTCGCCACGCTTACGCCAAAGTATAATCACATCTAAAACTTACTAACATAACAACATACTTGCTGTGAATAACTCTGGATAATGCTTGCGCATGTGAGACTCTAATTCCCAGGTGGCCTCTCTCTCGGACTACTGCGACCAAAGTTCCTTGACGTACTTTAATGTTTTGTTCCTCAAGACTCTTTCTGATCTCTCCAGAATTTGTACCGGCTTGGACTCAAAGGATAGATCCTGCTCAATGATTAATGTTCTAGCAGAATAAGATGCTCTGGATCCCGCAGGTACTTCCTCAACACTAGAACAAACAAAACGTTACGTACTCCGCGCACGGACTCGAGACAGTACTGGCGATACGCCAACTAGCGAAAACAACCCAATGTACCTTGGGGCAAAAAAAAAACCCCCAGTGGTACCAAACCACGCAACATGCGCATAGAACACGGAACTTGTGTTCCACCTCTCAATTAAACTCTTCACTAAAGCAAGGATCACCTCCTTTAACCAGAAACATACGACAAAACTCTCTTTAAGCAAACTCTTTTACCAACAAAACCCATCTGAAAAATGAAATATTCATATCGCGACTAAGTGTTACCAGCTCGGTGCTAAAGAGTCAAATCCAGAAATCGGAATTTCATCACGAAAACCTTTTCACCTTCTAAGTGGCAGTTTGCGAACAAACATCGCGAAAACCAAAGGAGGAATCATTTTAAATGCCCAAATCAAAAACTTCCTTTATTCTTCCTGAACCGATGAGAACCACACATACCAAAATCGAGTCAAACTCAACTTACGAAAGACATTGGTCAACAACACAATTCATACGAGAATCGAGGAAATGATTCACTTCTTTGAGGTAGTATCAATTTCTCAGTATCTCTTTTAGGAATAAAATCTCTCTCAACTTTGGAGTTTCAGTTCATCGCAAAACACACTAACTCATCTCTCTTAACTTGGCATTCCCAACGTTACGCTCAAGTAGAAATACATCATCCACACCTCCGTATAAAGGCTCTATCGACGCCACCAAAACTTTCTCTTAACCACTCCTCTACCGACATAATTAATTTGACAGATGACTTCCAATGCATCTCAAAATAGATCTCACATGCAAACACATCACCTCAATCTTTTTAAGAATAGACAACTTGAAATTCCCAGCACACACATTCATATACTTCATCAAAAAGGTTCTATCAATGATCATCCCATTGTTCGAAATCCACCCTTATTCTACTTCCTCTACACATAATCATTGGGCGACTCAAGGTCCTAGCACAAAGAGTGCGAAGCCCAAAACTAAACTCCAAGACTCATACCATGAACTTCTCATATAGAAAATAGGGAAATCCCCAGATTAAATCTCTAAAATTCCACAGCTCCAACATACTCACTCATTAACATCATCATAAAAATATTTTCTTGACCAGTTTACCTCTTCAAAGATTATAACTCTCAGAAGGTTACTCATTAAAGCCAAATCATTCTTGACATTAACTCAACATTTTTCAGTATCCCATTAATTGACATGACAATTCGATTACGTTGTAATCCCACTATCATTAAACCACATCATCCAGAACAACCTTCACAACTTCGCAACACTACCAAATTGTGATACTCTATAAAATTGATCAAGATTTCCATACTTTCGATAATTCTAATGTTCCACCCGAATTGAACAAAGGATATTGGATCACAAATCTCCATAGGTTCTAATAGTTGCAATAATGCATTTAGTTTACCCTCCAAAGATAATCTTCTAATGAAATAAACTTCTCTCAAAGAATTATATTACGAAATTATTTCATCCTCCAATACTCATCGAATAACTTCCAACCCAAAGTTTCACAACTACAATTATTAAACACCTCAAAAGACTCCGGTGAAATGAATAGGTTGATTCTTTCTCAAAAGAAAGAGCGAATGGAATCAATTTTCATCAACTAGGAAAATATGTGCCACCCGTAGGGAACACAGGACCAAGGAAAATAGTCACTTAGGCAAAGTACTCGAGAAAACATAAGAGAAAGTCAATAGACGAGGGCTCAAACCCTACAAAGCGAATACCAAACCACAAAAGAGAAAAACGTAGTGCCCTTTGAAAAAAGATAAACCCTTATGGAACAATTGCACAAGGTTCAAGCACACTCAAACAAACTGCATAACATGAAATGACTTGAATCTCAAACACTTACACTTCACTCCTTCCTTTAACAAGGAAAGTTATTCTCTGTGATCACTACATCGCTTTGCTAGCTTAAACATGATAAACTCTTAAAACCCAAATCACTGGAACCACTTAAGAACCAATAACATCTTTCAACATGTCACTTGCTCGAATCAAACTCAATCACCCCAATACTCAAGAGGTCCAAATAATCCCAACCGCAAAACTCGAAACATTTTACTAAATCCAAATTACGAAAGACAATCAAATTACTTTATTTCTAAAAGAATCATCACCTCATACACAAGTCATAAACTCTTGCAGATCATCTTACCAACATCAATAATAATACACTCTGAACACGAATCTTTATCATCAACTATTTCATTAGAAAGCCCCCAAAGTTTCACCAAATTGTTTCATACTATCTTTTCATCCCATCTTCAAAACGAGTGTATACCAAAACCATACTACCCCACTACAACCACCTCTTAAGTTTAGAAGGGGTCTACTACACAATTGAAAAGCTCCTACCAAAACCCTTTCTTCCAGGACATATTATCATCCGATTATTTTACAACCATGTGGGCATAAGCCACCTATTATATCATATCAGTTCAACTTTTAGCGATGCTCATCATCAAACTTCAATACACAACAGTTATACTACAACCATTGTTGTTATCAACTGACTTCATTATGAAATCTAGTTGCTACCTACTTTCCTTCCCAATTCACATGGATATTAACAAACACATATTCAACTGTTCCTCCTCATATTTGGATTTCGGCAACCATACACTAAAACTTCAAAGATCGAAATCTTCTATCCATCAAAAGTCTCAACAGCACTACAACCAAATTCATCGCGTCATTCTATATAGAAGAACTACCTAGAACTCTTCCCATGAATTCTAGATCCACCGATATTCAATCCATTCAGCCGGTTGTACACAAGTCCAATAACTAATCATACTAGGGAATATGTAAATCTAGCATTTCCTTTAGTTTCCCTTTCCACACATTTAATTTAATCTATGGAAACCAAAGAGTCCAACAAGTTTAGCAACCTAAACGATTTTAATGACCAGACTAATTCATCAATGATCCATACTTCTTAATATCTCTTTTGACTCCAAATAGGTATGGATATACTCTCAGTCACTACTCATATATACAGTTCATCAAGAACTAGTAGAAGACAACATCAACTTAATCAATTTTACTTCCAAGGTTACTAATTAATATTAATTACGCACCACCCAATGACTCAACTTGATACCCATACCTTAACGAGTTATTTGATTACAATCTCTGATTTAACCATAACAAGGCATCACAAAAGGATTTTAACAATTTTCACCAGAAAAGAGATGTATTAAACTTCAACACTCAGAATAATCCAAAAGAAATACATAGAGCCAAAGCTTTCTCATGTTAACAAACTTGCAACAGAAACTCTCATAACCCAAACTTTCAAACGAATACATGAGTCATTCTTTTCCAATGAGAAATAAGAAATAACCATGGAATTATCAATATTGCCAATTGAGGACGATCACACGTAGTAAAAACAGCTCAATAGTCGGAAAACAATACTTGTTTCAGAGAACCATTAGAGACCATTGAAACACAACAATTAACATAAACCACGAACCCAAGGGAAATTCGTCATCCACCTCAGAACAAAAATTTGCCAAGATTGAGGTCAAGAAAGAAATCAACTTTCTAAAGCAGCTCACGCTCAACTCCTGCAACTAAGGTATTCAGGGTAACTACTTTATGCATCTACCACGAACGGTGGTATAGCCTGACAAAGCCCAAGGCCACAACCACGGCCTCCACTTCTTAACAACCATTATCGATACACATAAACAATATAATCACATATGATTATACATGTTCATCTCATGACAATCATAGAATCGATTCATAGATATAGATTTTCATAACATATCATAGCATAGGCAAGAAAGATAGCATAGAGGTAATTCAACAATTGCTTAACAAATGAAACATAACAACAGATAATGCAGAAGAAATGTAATTCCCAACCCCACCTACTGTGCACAGTGTGTCAATTTAATATTTTTTTCTATTAACCATGGACCTAAAGCCCGCTCTGATACCAACTGTAACACCCCAACTCTCAAAGAGCCTGGAATGCTACTGGAATTAAACTATTCTAGCACAACTACAAATTTTTGGCAGAGTCTCCTTTGTTTATTCAGCTAAACTGAGAGTTCAACAATAACGCATGGCATAAAGCACAGTTCTCATAATCAAATTACTCTATCATGCATGATAATCAAATGAACCAACCAGGACTGGCAATCTCATTATTACAAATAACCTGAAACTCAAACCAAAACATCTATGGGTGATAATCAAACAGTCTATTTATTTCCAAAATGACGCTAAGTGGCAAACGCCTTAAGAGTGTGAGGTAGTGAGTGCATCCAACATCTACTCCCTCCCATGCGTGTCGTTCCTGCCATTAGTACCTAAAACACATTAAAGCAAGAGTGAGCCTAACGACTCAGCAAGTATCAACAAGGCTATAAACATGAACACAAACATAGCATCGATAATCCACATTAACATTACACTAAACATAGCCATTTAACTCATGATATGCAACCAATGCAATGCTCCTTTGAACTTTATCTCTTTTCGCATTTCACCGGTAATGCGGGGTATACAACCGTCGCTGTATACCCTTGCCTGTGCCCTCTGGCACAGGGACCAAGAGCCTATACACCATATGTATAGGGACCTTTGCCCATCATCTTAATGATGGGGACCTCTTTGTTCATAGCCCACATTCCACGAATGTGGGGACCTCAAGCCCGTCATCTACATGACGGGGACCTCAACTGTATGTGCTTGGTCACCACGTGACCAAGGCACCTGTATGCTCTCAACATGCATATGCACCATGATAACATCTTTCATATGCAAGAATTCAACATTTCTTCATTAACATGTAAGCATTAACAACATGCGGAAGAATCTTTAACCATAACTAGCAGTCATCAAGATAAACGGTAACTCATCTCATAAGCGAGCAAGCATGGCTATACGATCGGGATACACTACAATCACATCATGCAAGCATACATATATTAAAGCCGAATACTTGCCTCAACCGTGCGAACGGTGGACGCGAAGAGTGCTGCCCACGGAACCACGCTCCAACTCGAATATTAAGATACCCCAATCTAAGACCAACATATCAACCGAGAGCATAAGGACAACACAAATGAACTTGCTAAATCCCCCAAGTGTTTCCCAACTTCCAATTTCTAGCGATCGAACTGGCGCACACCGTGGACTGTCACATTCTAAAAATCATATCTTTTAGTACAGGAGTCCAAAGGAGGTGTTTTTTTTTGACTTTCTGGAAAGGTTATCAATTTCTCCAACTAAACCTAGTTGATGAGCCTTTCTGAATCGGCCATCTAATACCCCTACTAAGCTAATTAAATAATCACAGTAGTACTTGCATCTCTAATTAAAATATTCACAGCAGTACATGCACCTCCAATTAATGAAACACATGTAAACCAATCCATCTTGCACTAATGGTTAATGCCCAGCACTAGCAACACATGCGTCCCTATTCATCCCAATTTAATAATCAAGACACCATTGACTAGTCTCACAACAGAACATCCAATGCATGTAGATCCCAATTAAAAATCCAAAGTATGCATGCAAGCACTACTAGCACTAACGCCATACTCCAATTAAAACTCATAACAATTAAGTATCCACTGTAACAGTCTAGGAAATCAAGCTACGGTGTCAAACCGACGCGTCTGAGGCGGCGTGCGGTGCTGATTTTCCACCGCCGAACAAAGACCAAGATCTTCTCGCGCTGCGCAGAGGCGAAGACGATTGGCGGCGGTAGTGCGTGCCCGCATACCGCAGCGGGAGGTGGGCGGTGCAAGTGAGCGCACAAAGAATCGGTCGAACAACGACTGCAAGCGGGAACGGCGCAGAAAAGAAAAAGATTTACGGTGCTTGCGCGCGCTGCGAGAACAGGGGAAAAAAAGAAAAGACTGCTAGGGTTTCTAGAATCCACTAACCCCACGATCTTTTTATCCCCGTATGAACCAACTCCTCTCTAAAACTCTAAAATAACCCGTTTTTACGTATCCTTTTTTTTATCTAATTGCACACGGGTCCTTAAGAGGGTTATTTCGAGATATTACACAAGGGGTTGAATTATTACTCTTGGGGGTTGCCGACTCCTAGATGGCATTGGAGGCGTTGTCCGGTGATATCTTCAAAAGAAGATTGTGAAGAGGCCCGACGTATTGTGAAGGTTGGAGCTCACCTACCCGTAGCGGGAAAGAGCTACCACTAGTGGAATTGAGGTGTTTGGCTTAATTTGTGGAGCTGGTCCACTTCGTTTGGCCTTACCTTAATGTGGACTAGAGGAGACCAACAAGTCTCCGAGCACAGGTAAAAAGAAACCGTGCCATTGTGGTTTGCCTTCTTGTGCTCAATTTATATTCAATCTTTTTACACTCTTAGAATTATATTGTTTGCTTGTCATCCTAGGATTGCAAACCTTGACATTTCCTTGGGGTGATTTAGTGAACCTAGAATATATGTCTTTTGAATTGTGCTAAGATTATTTAATTAGACCATTCTTGTTAAAATTATCAATTAAAGCACAAGCTATTTTGAAACCTCCTATTCACCCCTCTTGTCAGTCATCCTTGATCCTACGACAGCCGGAAGGTTTTTGTAGAAAAAGAAAAGAAAAATAAGGTTTGCAAGTTGAATAGATTAATTTATGGTCTTAAATAAGCTTCACGTCAATGGTATATTCTTTTTATAATGTTATCATATCATATGGTTTTTAAATGACGAAAGGTGATCATTGCATATATATACAAAAGTTATGGGTAATTATTTTGTCTTACTGCCTTTATATGTTGATGATATTCTCATAGCTTCTAATGATAAAAATGCATTGATGGAAGTGAAAGCTTGGTTGTCTTCTAAATTTAATATGAAAGATATGGGACAAGCTTCCTATGTTTTTGGAGTTGAAATACGTAGAGATCAGAATAAAGTGATTCTTGAGTTGTCCCAAAAGGCATATCTTTGAAGCGTTTTAAAACAATTTTATATGGAAAACAGCAAATCTATTACTGTACCTATTGTGAAGAAAACTAAACTCAGTGAGAAATTATGTCCAAAAAAACTCCTAAGAAAAAAGCTAGAATGAATGGTATTCCTTAATCTTCAACTTTGGGATGTCTTATGTATGCTATGTTTTTTACACGACCTAACCTTAGTCATCCCATTGGAATTCTTAGTATATAGGGCTGGAAAAATAGCTCGATGCTCGCGAGCTGGCTTAGCTCGTATCAGGCTCGAGCTGGTTCGGCTCGGGCTCGGTCAATTTTTGAGCCAAGCCCAGCTTTTAGCTCGGTCAAATTTCTAGCCGAGCTCGAGCTGGCTCGCGAGCCGCTCGTTCCCTTAGTAAAGGGCCTTGACTGCCTTATCCCTTTCGGTCTCTGGCTCTCTGCCTTATCCTTTTTCCTTCCTCCTCCCCCCATGGCCGCCTCCTCCCCACAAACTCCCACTGCCCCCCCTCCCTTGCCCTCGCCCCGCCCCGCCCGCCTCCTCCACCTCCAGTCCCGCTCACTATCTCCCCCTCACCCTCGCCCCACCCACCGCCTCCCCCTCACCCTCCTCGCCCCTATGCCCAACTCCACCTCCACCTCCAGCCCCGCTCACCGCCTCGCCCTCGCCCCGCCCGCCACCTCCCCCTCGCCCTCCTCGGCTCGCTCGCATAACTCCACCTCTGGCCCCGCCTACCTCGCCTCCTCCCCCCAAACTCCCGCTGCCTCCCCCTCGCCCTGCCCGCCTCACCTCCTCCACCCCTCGCCCAGCTCCACGCCTCCTCCTCGCCCCGTCCGCTGCTTCGAGCACCCTGACGAGTCAACGACATCGAGCCTGCCTCTCCACGAGGGACATCGGCATGGGCAGAGACACAGAGTCCGTGACCACGAGGGTGGCGACACGCTGTGTGGAGCTGCGGGTGGAGGCCGGGACATGCCGCACCGTGTGGATGGGCCACGTGGCGATGGCCGATGGTACAGGCTGAGACGGTGGAGATTGGAGAACATGGTGGCCCTCTACTTTGCTCCCGGCGCTGGCTACGACGTCGATGCGGAGGACATGAAGTGGGAGGGCGCGGTGGACTGGCGGTGGAAGCCCTCTTGGTTGTGAATATCTGATGTGAATGTAATGCTTCCTTGTCCAATTTTATGCTTTTGTTAGTGCAATTTTGATGCATGATTGTATCGCCATGAACTATTTTGATGAGAATTATGCACTGGGTTTTTGTTGTCTGAGAACCGGGAGGAACACCAAGCTCGCGAGCCCATTCGAGCAGCTCAAGCTCAGTTCCAAGCCGAGCCAAGCCTCTCTCCTAGCTCGTTACCGAAATGAGCCGAGCCGAGCCGAGCTCACTGTTCATTTGAGCCCAAACGAGCCTAGCTCGAGCCAGCTCGGCTCGGCTCATTTCCACCCCTATTAGTAGATATCAAAAGAATCATGGGGAAGAGCACTAGAAATAAATCAAATATGTATTGTGTTATGTTAAAGGAACTGTAACACCCTGGTTGTGCGGAAGCCAAGATGGAACCTAAACTACTATAAATTTTTCTCATTATTTCAACAACGAATGACAGCTAGACATCAACCAATCATTGTTAAAAACATTACTAACAAAAAATTCAGCAAGGGACTAAATACCAAAACCAGAACTATTACAATTCAAACATGATTATCCACATCATGGATAAGTTTCAAAAAGATAAAATCATCATCTAGCATTGATAAACTCTGAAGAAAACTATTGTTTTTATCTAAGTAATTAACAAAGGCATTACCGGTAGATTTCATTTAAGGGGAAACAACTACTAGCTATAAAATCAACCATGCAGAACTAAGGGAACCACAACATATTCAATTATACATTTTCTGGGTTAAATGAATCATGAAATGTAGTGAAGTGCTCCTCAAGTGCAAAAGATCCATGTTCTACTTTCTCACAAAGTATGTCATCCTCAGAGTTCACCTAAAATATTAAATAAATAAGCGTGGGTCCAAGACTCAGCAAGTACAAATAAACTGCATACAAAACCTCATATCAATGACAGTTCATTATCATTATACAACATAAGAAACTTCAAGGCATTGACAGATCATTCTCATTCACTCAAATACAGAAGTAAATGTCATGAATGCAATACAAATCATGCACATGTCTCCATTTCTCTTCTGCATATACCGGTATAGCCAAGTATAACACCCGTTAGTGTTCACTCATGCCCGTATTCTCAAAATACGGGGATCCAAGGCCCGTATGAAGAATCTTTCATATGGGGATCTAGTTGCCTATATTGAAAATATGGAGATCATAATACCCATTCCCCGGAGTTAAACATGAATGCTTGAATTGAATGAAATGAAATGAACCTCAATAGCCACTCCCGTGGCCAAACATGAAAACTTGGAACAAATGTAATGAAGCAAAATGAACACTTCCATACCTTCCAATTGTTATAAACATTTAACAAAAATGTGCATTCGATGGAAACAATACTCATACTTCATAACATTATTCATATCATAGTCATTCAACAAATTTGTACAATCAAGTATCTAATATGACTCTAAATTGTACTTGCCTTTCGCGTTGCGACAAATTGGAATGTAGATAAGGTGAAACCAAACCCAAGATCACTCCGTCTACAATAAATAATTTACTCAAAACAAGTTTTGATAGGATTAAACAACGCTATTCACAACTCTCTAATCCGCACTCCCAAAGACCCATATTTCATATATTTATTCTACCCAAGCGAGACGACGATCTAGCTGTAACTCAATACTGGATAGCGACCTTCTAAAAAGCATATCTCCCATTCTTCTTATCATAAAAATGCATTCTTGGTCTCTCCGGAAATATTATGAAAATGTCTACAAAAATCTAGTTGGCCAGATTCTTAAATTTTTCCTTTAACTAATTTTAACAAACAGATCAAAACAACTGTCAGAATCTGACACATTCTGGAAAGTAAGATTGAAACATACATAACTTTCATTGTGAAGATCCAAAAATTGCGTTCTTTAAAAATCTTGAAAGCTAATTGACTTACCTACAAAAGTCGTTTTGGCCAACATCACTGATTCGGTCGTTATCTATTTTTAATCTATTTATTACCATGACTACTATAACCTGATAGAGGTTCTGGACAGCAACATTGCAAAGATCATAACTTGAAAACTATTCATCCAAATGATGTGAATTAATATTCTACTGAAATCTGCTAAAATTTCCCACAATTCTTTAGGAGACACAAATCCCTAATTTCACATTTAACCAACCCAAAAATATTGATCAACGTGACTACATATTAATGAATTACTTATAGCAGGAACTCCAATCCACTATTCGACAACAATCGCATAGAAAAGAATTAAACAATTCAACGAAGTATTGAAAGTCACCCTTGAAGACACGATGAAACCTGCTGAAAACCCTGCGAGAAACTTCCTCTCCTCTTCCTTCTCCCTCTTCCTCTTCCTTTCTTCTTCTTCCTTCCTCTCTTTCCTTTCTCGTCTTCTCCTCCTCTTGGCATAGCAGCAAGGAAGGGAAGTGCTACAGTACCAGGGGCGGTTGTACTGTAGCAGGGTGCTAAGGTTTGGTTGATCCCTCCCCCCTTGCCTTCTAGTGGATAGTCATAGGCCTTGGGCCACAATGACCAATTTCCTCCCCATTCAAAAATGGGTTGGCGGCCCATTCCTTTCCCAAAATTCTAAAAATTTCTTTCTAATTCTATTTAATTTTAGTACTAATCACTAATTTATTTTATGTTTAAACGAGATATTACATTCTACCCCTCTTTAAACATAATTCGACCCCGAATTTTACTCACCGCTCTACTCGAAAGAACAACCACAATAGAAATTCATCGCAAGTAACACGTACCCAACATGAAAAATTCTGAATATAGCTCATGCGTGCGAGATTCCAACTCCCAAGTCGCTTCCCTCTAGGACTTATGGGACCACATCACTTTGATGGATTCCAACATCTTACACCTCAATACTCGTCTTGACCTTATCAGGTACACTCAATGAATCGGACTCGAACGTAAGGTTTTACTCATGGTTCATCGTCCCTAACAAAATCTAACACTCTAGACTCTCAAATACTCTCTCGACACCGGGTCATACAAAACATTGTGTATCCCACGCATGGACTTGAGACGGTCCTAACGAAATGCTAGCTTCCAAAATCAAACAAATGTACCTTGGGCCAACCTTCCCTTCAGTTTATTGATAGAAAATGTTTAAGCCAAGTGGTAGATGTTGGATTTTTATGTGGCTTTCAACATTTATTGTGGTCATTGTCTGTTTTGACTCAATGAATAATTGTTCATATTATTAATGTATGCGATAGGGAATAATTTGATGCAGAATTTAACTCGAGGAATTAATACTCGAGGTGCTGAGGACTGTTATGCTAGAATATGGTAGACATATTTATTGAGATTGAGTCTACTGGAATTTAATATGCATGCATATGATTAATCTGGATATAGCACAGGGCAGAATAGCTGGGTTTGTTTTGTAGGATTGCCCTACGGGCTGTTAACCCACATGATCAGATTGGAATTGATCTCGTAAACAATCTGTTCATGGCACATGACTCACACATGTGTGCTAGGGACTAATATATTTTAGACTCATAAAACTAGCTTGTCTAATCGTGGATTGTAACATCCCAATTCTCAACTTGTGTTTCAAATGTAAGAAAATGTGTAAAAATTAAAACTTTTCTTGCATCTTGAAGTTTTTGTGCGTTTCTGTAATTCTTGTAAAGGAATTGCGGAAAACCAAAAACCTAAACCTCCCAATTGACTAAAGTCATGACCCTTCTTTTCCAACCCTTGTCAAATCTGGTGATCATCCACTGGAAATAATTTTCCTAAGTTCTAGGGAAGCTGTGGGACTCCTCTGAAAAATTTCACAATTTTTAGAAATTATTTGAATATTTTTAGAGGGCAGTCAGACTAGTTTGACTTTGAATCAAACCCTAACTCAGAACCTTGAGAAATTTTTGGAGAAAAATGCTCAACATAAAAACCTTTGGAAATTTTACACAAAGTCCATCTCAAAGTCAGCAAGCTACTGTAAAATTTTCAGAGATTTTGGAGTTGGTTTTCTACCTCTAAAAATTCCTCAAAGTTTCCAGCCCAATATCTAACCCTAAGTCCAACCCTTGGTTTGGATTCGAGTCAGACTCGAGTTCTAGGTTGAACCCAACCTCTTAGAGCACCTCAGGCTCAATGCTTTAGGTGCGAACAGTTTCAGCCGTTAGATCTCAGGTCTACCGCTGCGATCTCGGGAGCTCTCAGACCTCCCACTCGTTCAGACCACCCTTGGTCACAACCACCTCATGTCTTTTTGCAAAGAACACCCTCCCGGACCTCCCCTTGGACCACCCTTTGTATCTTTGCAAAGACCACCCTAGGTCATCCTCAAAGACCACCTCCATACCACCTTGGTGTTTTTTGCAAATACCACCCCGATGGTCTTTTGCAAAGACAACCCTCCAGACCACCTCGGGCGACCACCTCTGTTAGCGCCTGAGTGATCATGGGCCGTCCATGTCTAGATCTGTGTCTCAGATCTCCTTGAGCGTTAGGACCTCCAAACCTCACTTAAAATCTGGGCCCTCCATTTCTAATCCAACCACACAGACCTCCTGACTCAAGTCTAAGTCTACCCCAACTGTTATGTTCTTTTGACCGGACCACCCTTGGTTCTCTCGCTGGCTGGTGGGCCCTCACCGCACCTGTTCTTCTCCTTCCTCGCGCATGAGCGCCATGGCAGTGGAGCAGAGCCTTGTCACATCCTACTCGTCCCCTTCAACGGCTCCTTTGCTGCTAAGCATTAAATGTGCGCCAGAGCTTTCCCCCAAAGTCCCCCTTCTACCTACCCCCATCATTTCAAGTGCGCCCATGGCAGGAACTTTTGACTCGGTGCACCAGTGGGCACTGCCTTTGCTCCTCTTTGCTCTCTAACTATTTAAGTCCCTTGAGCTCCTCCTTAGCTTCTTTTAGACAGCACTTTGCAAACCCGAGCTTTTCTCTATGTTCTTGTGCTCACAACACCATAGGACCTCTTAGCCGCCATTGCCGGACCTTGGAGCTCCTCGGGGACATCCGGGCTCCAGTGGTTCAATTGCAACTCTTGGCATGTCAACTTGTTCATCTGGTCACCTTGAGCATTTCCCCTAACTTGTTTTATTTGACCTTCACAGAGATTGTCAAACTTGGGGACTTGCTCTTTTTCAGCCAAACTCACTCCTTTCTTCCTCAGTGCCGGTAAGCAGCCCAACCTTTCAAATAATGTGCTCATGGACCTTTTATGGGCTTTATTGAAGTTATCTTTACTCTAGGTCACTTCTTTCTCGTTCAGACCCCCCTTTTTCCATCATCTTCCCCAACTCCGGTAAGATATTTGGTCGCCAGAGCTTCTCCGGCTGTTTTCTTGACTTCATCGTCCTTAGGTAACCTCTTATTAGTCCCTTAGTGTTTGAGCTTTTCTCTGTTGAACAAGGCAGGGCTACTTTAGTTTTGTGTTTTTGCCATGTTTATCGCCGGCGGCCATCTGCGGCTAGCCGCCGGAAGAAAGCATTTTAGCCCTGGCTTTTGGTACCTGATGAGGATCTAATTATCCTCATTTTATTATTCCATAATCATGTAATATGACGTCACATGGCATACCCCCTAATATTAGAAGGGGAGAGCAAGTCAGGTAGTCGTAAGATCTCCTACGACTACCCCCCTAGTCGTAAGCATCTCTACGACTATGGTGTAATCGTAAGTCCTGCTACGATTACATCCGGTCGTAAGTCTTCCTGCGATCAGTACCCAGTCGTAAGCATTTCTACGACTACCCCCTGGTTGTAAGTCCTTTTATGACCAGCTCTGCCACGACTTCCTCACGATTAACTTGGTCCACTCGTCAGAAGGCCCATTTAATAGTGGGAATCTAAGCAGTCAAAATACGTAGTTATGCCTGATATAACTACAGATAATTCTCCACTATCTCTAACTGATAACTGTTTGATAGCATGGGGAGGTTACTACTCTGGTAATTACTCTCATTATTACGTAATAATAATGAGCGACTAATTAGCCTAGAACGACAACGGTCACCACTGTGTAGTATAAATAAGTGTCTTTTAGAGATAGAAAGGGAGAGGCTTTTCTGGACAATGAGTAAGATCCTTGACGGACTGTAATCCAAATACCCAATACAAGAAATACAGGAGTAGGGTTGTTATTCTCACCTGAGAAGGCCCGAACCTGTATAAAAATCCCCGTGTCTCTCTCGTCTGCGTGATCAATTGTGGAGACCCCCCGAATCAAACAATCTTTACGTAAGATCGGTTCTAAAACACCGACAGTCGGCGCCGACCATGGGGATCTTCTGTCGGGATCCGAAAATACATCTCAGGAACCCTCTGTGTATTCTGAACTAGTCCCAGATCAGTAGCTAGCTCACACAGGAAAACAGTGATGAAATACCATCCATTTATTCAATTTAACTAAAAAGATCTCAGAGTAACAAATAATGATAATAACTGGACCTTATGGTCAACGTTTACTTAACTTGCCACGCAGGGCTAAAGAAACAAATGAACTCTTGCAGCGGAACGAAACTCTTCAAAAGGCCAATCAACATGCCCACAAGCAATCGAGTGGAGAAACGCATCCTAATCCGCAAAACCATCATGATCTTCCTGGTAGAACTCTTTGGCAGCTTGGTATTCTTCCTCTACTGCTGATCAAACAGAGGGCGCAAAGCCATGAGTACTTTGAATGTACTCAGCAAGCCGTGGGAAATGTATGCAAATAGTATTTACGCAAGGCTTGAACAAAGATTAGCTGTATGGCTCTTTTGTAGAAAACAGCATTTACGATAAATACGATAAATAGATTGAAATGCGTAATTGAAAATAATAACAAGTAAATAAACTATTTCTTTGAAACAACTAGTGAACTTCCCATTCACTTCCCAACCAAACCAAAGATAAGTGAATTCCCCATTCACCAATCGACACAAACCACCAAGTGAATGACCTATTCACCAAACGAACATTATATTCATCAAGTGAACTTCCCATCCACACTCCGACACATTTTTTTTTGAAGAAACTCTATCTCCCGTGTGAAATCCCCAGGCACGTCCATAACCGCGGACACGGCTATTCGAATAGTTTTACACTCTTCAGAGGTTGTACAGCTTGACCCACAAGAGATAGATCAACTTATAATGTCAGGCATTTCACGCTTCCGTAGGCGTGTGACTAAGTGATCATCACAAGGCTTTTACAAAGCTCCTTCTTAACTTGATTCGCCCGCTAAGGATTCAACACTGAATGTCTTTCCGACCAGACAGGGCCCCCCTCTTGCGCCACCGTGAGAATACGTTTCCCGTAACCACGCTTCACATGACAGAACCGAAATTAAGACATTGCTAATTAATCAGCCAGGTCCGTCCCATACCAGACATGTGGTTGTACGGTTAAGGCCCAGTTCAATGGCGCACAAGATTAAGTTCTTGACAAGTTACTCAGGCGGTCCTTCCACAACCCAATCCATGCTAAATCCGCACCCTCAATCCCCCAGCCTGCTCGCCCGAGCGAAAACCATTTTGTTTAACCAACACCCAGGACTAACCCCATCATGGTACACAAGTTTTAACAAGAGTGTCTCACCACCACGATTCCATAAATCATTAAGTCAAAATTAATTATTAAGACACATGTGATGACAAACCCATCGTAACTAAGCAAGACTAAGCATATGTACGATACCCATGTTGGCAATATGAATATGTCCAACTAAAATTACCCATGCTAAGGTGACAAAGGATTCATGGCATTAAAATATTCAATGGAGGCATAATGACAACAGGTAATAACTAATCCCAGAATAATTTATATAAATATAGCATGCAATTGTATAAAACAATATACTTTTGAAATCATGGGTTCAATATGATCAAAGGACCACGACTTGCCTTGGAATAAATCCAGTGATTGATCTTGATCTTGGTATGCTACTCCTTGCTCGAAGCTTCCCGAAGTATCGACGTCTACTCGCAAAACAAGCAAATAACACAAATAAATAAATAACAGAGAGAAAACAAACTCCAAAAATTAAATAAAAATCTCAGATAAACAGATCTTGAATTTAGACAGATTTAGGAATTTGAATGGACTCAATCGGAGGTCGGATGCAAAAGATATGGGGTTTGGAAGATTGAAATCACATAAAATGGTGAAAATCAGAATTTATGGATTTATTGAATTATTTTTCTGAAGGAAAAGAAGATTATGACGTCAGCTGACGTCAGCAGGGACGTTCGGACTGGGATGAAAACCAACTGACGGCTGGGTCCCACTTGGCATAGACTTGGTGTTTGGTGGACTTGGTTCAAGGAAGTCTGGCTCGGGTGGGATTTTCGGGTGCGCCACATGGCCGCTGACTTGCATGCCACATGGGCTGCCATGTAGGATAAAGGGGTGAGGTGGCGGCTTGGCTGGCTGCTGACTCAACTTAGAGTAAACACAAGCAGGGAAGGAGGCAGCCATGGCCGGCGATGGAAAGCTCGGCGCCAGGGACGAACGGAAGTGACGGAGACCTGGCAAAGTGGCAAAACGGATTCCCTGGAACACGGTGGTGCCCTAGGTGGCGATGGCTTGGCTCTAGCGGCAGCGAGGTGATGGCGGCAAGAACTTGGGCGGTGGCGAGGTCCTCGGGTCCAGAAGCGATGAAGAAACCTTGGCGACAAAGAGGGAGGAAGAAAGATCGGAATTGGGTGAGAAGGGGTCGGGACACGACATGACGCGCATAAAAGGGCAAAGGAGCTCACCGGAACAGGTAAATCGGAAAAGTGACCGACGGTCGGTTTGTCGGACGAAGATGACAACGGCGAAGGAGCGGTCCGTGATCGGCGGCAAAGGCGTCACGGTGTAGATCACGCTATTGCGGACCCGTCAACGGTGGAATCCCGGCTCAAGATGATCGGATGACCAAGAATTTCGACGAAGAAGCTTGCGGCAGCCGCCTAGCTTTTCGGTGAAATCCGGCAAAACAAAACCAGGAACAGGCTGAAGCTTTTAGGGTTTCGGAGAAGAAACTTGAGGCGAAGGGATTGACGCGGGCAACGCTTCTTATATAGCGCCGGATAGGAGGAGTCCACAAAGGAGCCGACGCTGCCATCGCGTGTGCAACTCGGACTCAACAATCCTGGAGGTTGAAGACAAGTGACGTGGCTGGCGGCGGGACCACAAGGCAGTGACACAAGGGAAAAAAGAAAGGAGGGGAGTTCGGCTAGGCTGGCTTCACGCGTGCGCAAGGAAAAAGGCGGGCCGACGCGGGGAAAAAGGCCAAGCGGACTGGGCTGCGCGAACGGGAGGAGAGGTCAAGGCGGGCTGGGCCGACGGAAGAAAGGAATGGGCCGGGAGGTTAAGGATTTGGCCCAAGTTGGATTATGAGATTATTAATAGTTTTTCTTTTTAGAAAATAACAGAAAAGGCAAATGGCAATTAGAAAATAGCAAATGCACTTGGAAAAATTCTAGAAAAATCTAGAAAATATATCCAAGCACATAAAACCCAAATAAAATAATTTTTATAATAGTTGATGTTGGCATTAATCATATTAATTTGTTTTTGAACTCTGAAAAATCATATTAAGCTTTTAACTTTAGCAGAAAAATCCAAATGGTTATTTTTCTTTTTTTAAAAAAACTTTAAAACAGACCAAATTTTTGGGATGTTACAAACCTACCCCCCTTAAAAGGGAATCTCGTCCCCGAGATTCGGGCTGACTAAAGAATAGGTTCTGGCGTAGGTCTAACCTGAAGACTTACCAGAGGCGACATTCTGAACTGCTTGTGCTTCTTCTGCAATGACATGGTTCAGTCTTCCTCTTGAGGCCGTTGATGGAGTCCTGGTAGCTTGATTCGGAGTCTGGGGCATTCCTCTTCCTACTCCTGGCAAAGAAGTCCTGGCTGGTGTAGGTCCCAAATTGAAAGGAACTGGTGTGAGACCTCGCTTCTGGGGACACTTGTTAGCATAGTGACCTGTCTGGTGGCAATTGAAACATTGAACTCCTGCAGCATAATTGGGGTTTCCCTGAGATTGACTATTGTTGCTGTTGTTGACATTGGGTATCCCTGTGTTTCCTGCATGAGACACTGGTACTGGGGTTCTGAATCCAACAAATGAATTATTTTGACGAAAAGGCTGTTGAGCATTGGTTCTGGCTCTCTGGAGTTGATTCTGATGAGCCCTATGTTGTATCATCTTCCTTTTGCGAGATTCGTCCAACTCACGACGAGAATCTTCTATGAGTACGGCTTTATCCACCATATGCTGAAAATCAACATAATCATTTCCAACCACATGCACTTTCAAACTGGGGTTGAGTCCACGCTTGAATCGCTTCTGACGTGCATTATCTGTAGCAACATCTTCTGGAGCATAGCGAGAAAGTTGAGTGAACTTGTTGAGATATTCACCCAAAGACATGTTTCCTTGCTTTGGAGTTCACGAAATTCATTCTTCTTTATTTCCACTATACCATCGGGGACATGAGCTTGACTAAAAGTCATGAAAATTCCTCCCAGGTGATAGTGTGGGGATCACCATGAGCTGTGGTGTAATTCTCCCACCATTCTGCGGCTGTACCTTCCAACTGATGTGAAGCATAAAGAACTTTCTCACGATCATTGCATTGAGCAATGGCGAGCTTTTCTCATCGAACGAAGCCAATCTTTCTGCGCCCAAAGGTTCGGCGAATGAGAAAACGTAGGTGGACGAGTCCTCATAAACTCGATAGCTTGGAATGATGATGAATCGGCGCGAACACCGCCGCTTGATTATTCGCTATTCGATCGCTTTGGTTCAACAAGTTGGCTATTGCAGAGGCGGTCTGACTTTGCTGTGTCATCATGGCATTCATGTTCTGCATCATTGCACTCATGAATTGCGTCTGAGCTGCTAGAAGTTGGGCCATGTTTGGCTCTGAGGCTCCAGGGGCTGGTGACTGGTCACTTGCATTGACATTGGCGTTGGCATTGGTATCCTCTGACTGAGTACGGCTCGAAGTATTGCGAGTGTCAACCATCTGCGATAATCCTCCACGGGTTTAATAGGTAAGATAGAAAAGCAATGTAGATGAGGGGGAATAGCACAATAGACGAGATAGACAAGACAGAGTAGATGGAAACAGCCTAATTAGGGGAAACAGGTCATACCCAAAGGCAAAGACAGGAAGACATAGCTGAAATGCTATGAAAGCACAAATAACATTCAAATTAAAGTCTCAGTGTGACTGCAACATAATGCTTGACAGCAAAACTGCAGCTCCCACTTGCACACAACCCAAATAAAGACCTATTGCAACCACGATCTAAAAGCGCTACTAAACTCTAATAGGACGGCTCCAAATCTAAACTAGAGAACGAAGGTCCTTCGAAACAACTGGAATGAAGCAACGAAGATACTCTTGACAATTGCTATTCTTCTGGGCGAGAGAAATTTATGGGGCGAGAAAGTCAATTTAAGATTATAAAACAACATTCAGCAAAGGCAAGAGACAAGATCTCTGGCACCAGATGAGTAGAATAGAATAGGATAAGAATAGAATAGACTGAGATGAGAATAAAACCAGAAGAGATGAGAAAGAACAACTACTCAAGTCAAGTTAAGTTGATTTGATTTAGAAAATAAATTTTGAAGCTTTTGGCTAAAACGACCATGCTAACTAAGGTTGCGTTCTACAGTCGATATGTCTCTGATACCACCTCTGTCGGGACCCAAAAATACATCTCAGAACCTCTCGTGTATTCTCGAACTAGTCCCGGATCGATAGCTAGCTCACACAGAAAAAAAGTGATGAAATACCATCCATTTATTCAATTTAACTAAAAAGATCTCGAGTAACAAATAATGATAATAACTGGACCTTATGGTCAACGCCATTTAACTTGCCACGCAGGCTAAAGAAACAAATGAACTCTTGCAATGAACGAAACTCTTCAAAAGGCCAATCAACATGCCCACAGCAATCGAGTGGAGAAACGCATCCTAATCCGCAAAACCTTCATGATCTTCCTGGTAGAACTCTTTGGCAGCTTGGTATTCTTCCTCTACTACTGATCAAACAGAGGGCGCAAAGCCATGAGTACTTTGAATGTACTCAGCAAGCCGTGGGAAATGTATGCAAATAGTATTTATGCAAGGCTTGAACAAAGATTAGTCAGATGGCTCTTTTGCGAAAAAACAAAGATTTACGATAAATACAATAAATAGATTGAAATGCGTAATTGAAAATAATAACAAGTAAATAAACAATTTCTTTGAAACAACTAGTGAACTTCCCATTCACTTCCCAACCAAACCAAAGATAAGTGAATTCCCCATTCACCAATCGACACAAACCACCAAGTGAATGACCTATTCACCAAACGAACATTATATTCATCAAGTGAACTTCCCATCCACACTCGACACATTTTTTTGAAGAAACTCTATCTCCGTGTGAAATCCCGAGCACGTCCATAATCATGACACGGCTATTCGAATAGTTTTACACTCTTCAGAGGTTGTACAGCTTGACCCACAAGAGATAGATCAACTTATAATGTCAGGCATTTCACGCTTCCGTAGGCGTGTGACTAAGTGATCATCACAAGGCTTTTACAAAGCTCCTTCTTAACCCAGTTCTGCCCGCTAAGGATTCAACACTGAATGTCTTTCCGACCAGACAGGGCCCCCTCTTGCGCCACCGTGAGAATACGTTTCCCGTAACCACGCTTCACATGACAGAACCGAAATTAAGACATTGCTAATTAATCAGCCAGGTCCGTCCCATACCAGACATGTGGTTGTACGGTTAAGGCCCAGTTCAATGGCGCACAAGATTAAGTTCTTGACAAGTTACTCAGGCGGTCCTTCCACAACCCAATCCATGCTAAATCCGCACCCTCAATCCCCCAGCCTGCTCGCCCGAGCGAAAACCATTTTGTTTAACCAACACCCATGACTAACCCCATCATGGTACACAAGTTTTAACAAGAGTGGCTCACCACCACGTTTCCATAAATCATTAAGTCAAAATTAATTATTAAGACACATGTGATGACAAACCCATCGTAACTAAGCAAGACTAAGCATATGTACGATACCCATGTTGGCAATATGAATATGTCCAACTAAAATTACCCATGCTAAGGTGACAAAGGATTCATGGCATTAAAATATTCAATGGAGGCATAATGACAACATGTAATAACTAATCCCAAAACAATTTATATAAATATAGCATGCAATTGTATAAAACAATATACTTTTGAAATCATGGGTTCAATATGATCAAAGGACCACGACTTGCCTTGGAATAAATCCAGTGATTGATCTTGATCTTGGTATGCTACTACTTGCTCGAAGCTTCCCGAAGTATCGACGTCTACTCGCAAAACAAGCAAATAACACAAATAAATAAATAATAGAGAGAAAACAAACTCCAAAAATTAAATAAAAATCTCAGATAAACAGATCTTGAATTTAGACAGATTTAGGAATTTGAATGGACTCAATCGGAGGTCGGATGCAAAAGATATGGGCTTTGGAAGATTGAAATCACATAAAATGCTAAAAATCAGAATTTATAGATTTATTGAATTATTTTTCTGAAGGAAAAGAAGATTATGACGTCACCGACGCCGCAGGACGTTCGGATGGGATGAAAACCAATCGACGGCCGGGTCCCACTTGGCATAGACTTGGTGTTTGGTGGACTTGGTTCAGGAAGTCCGCTCGGGTGGGATTTTGGGCGCCACATGGCGCCGACTTGCATGCCACATGGGTGGCATGTAGGGTAAAGGGTGAGGTGGCGGCTTGGTGGTCACGACTCAACTCAGAGTAAACACAAGCAGGGAAGGAGGCAGCCATGGCCGGCGATGGAAAGCTCGGCGCCAGGGACGAACGGAAGTGACGGAGACCTGGCAAAGTGGCAAAACGGATTCCCTGGAACACGGCGGTGCCCTAGGTGGCGATGGCTTGGCTCTAGCGGCAGCGAGGTGATGGCGGCAGGAACTTGGGCGGCGGCGAGGTCCTCGGTCCGGCGATGAAGAAACCTTGGCGACAAAGAGGAGGAAGAAAGATCGGAATTGGGTGAGAAGGGGTCGGGACACGACATGACGCGCATAAAAGGGCAAAGGAGCTCACCGGAACAGGTAAATCGGAAAAGTGACCGATGGTCGGTTTGTCGGACGAAGATGACAACGGCGAAGGAGCGGTTCGTGATCGGCGGCAAAGGCGTCACGGTGTAGATCACGCTATTGCGGACCACAACGGTGGAATCCCGGCCAAGATGATCGGATGACCAAGAATTTCGACGAAGAAGCTTGCGCGCCGCCGCACCGGTGAAATCCGCAAAACAAAACCAGAACGGCTGAAGCTTTTAGGGTTTCGAGGAGAAACTTGGCGAAGGGATTGACGCAGTAACGCTTCTTATATAGCGCGGATAGGAGGAGTCCACAAAGGAGCCGACGCTGCCATCGCGTGTGCAGCTCGGACTCAACAATCCTGGAGGTTGAAGACAAGTGATGTGGCTGGCGGCGGGACCACAAGGCAGTGACACAAGGGAAAAAAAGGAGGGGAGTTCGGCTGGGCTGGCTTCACGCGTGCGCAAGGAAAAAGGCGGGCCGACGCGGGGAAAAAGGCCATGCGGACTGGGCTGCGCGAACGGGAGGAGAGGTCAAGGCGGGCTGGGCCGACGGAAGAAAGGGATGGGCCGGGAGGTTAAGGATTTGGCCCAAGTTGTATTATGAGATTATTAATAGTTTTTATTTTTAGAAAATAACAGAAAAAGCAAATGGCAATTAGAAAATAGCAAATGCACTTGGAAAAATTCTAGAAAAATCTAGAAAATATATCCAAGCACATAAAACCCAAATAAAATAATTTTTATAATAGTTGATGTTGGCATTAATCATATTAATTTGTTTTTGAACTCTGAAAAATCATATTAAGCTTTTAACTTTAGCAGAAAAATCCAAATGGTTATTTTTCTTTTTTTAAAAAACTTTAAAACAGACCAAATTTTTGGGATGTTACATCTTCTGATAATTCCTTGTCAACAGTTCTTTCTTTTCTCTTTGATGCCACCATGGCAGGAGAATGGAACGAGGAGAATTGGTTCGACTTGGCCGATTACGCAGACGTCAACATGGATGCCGGTTTCGACTACGAACCGAGTATCGAATCTTCGACGGTGTTGCGCCTCTCGAGATCTTTTATCGATCTTGAGACCGCCTCACATCGGAGAACATGGGGGATCCTTATCCCTCACAACAGTACGCCCAGCTGAGGAACCTGCTTCCTCAGGGGGCAAGGGTCACCACGACCAACAGCAGGAATGCATTGGGGCAAACTCGCAACGCGACGAGAGTTTTTCTTCCAAGCGTTCGAGTTCCCCCGAGGCAGTACGACTTGGCAAGGTAGGTTCTAGAAGCCATCATTCCGGAGCTCCATCGACATCTGATGATCCTCTATCTCCTAGTATTTTCGCAGGAAAGAGGATCGAGCATGCTGTTTCTCCAAGTCCGACCGTCCCGACGCAGGGTCCACCTACAGATGGAGACGGTTATAACCCGGAGTTCCCCTACCTGAAGGGGTTTACTCCAAGTCGCCAGATGGTGTCGCTCGACTACTCCTCAAGCGAGGAGGCCTCGAGCGCAAGTGGAGGTCATCCACGGGAGGTCTTCGTCCTTCCCTCTGATAAGAATAGTTCTCCCAGGGGAAGGATTGACGATGCTCCCCAACGAGCATACTCTACACCCCTTTGTGGCAATGGCAGGGGCGCCACCGCTGACGAACGAAACAAACACTTTAATGAACGTGCGGGACATCCTCAACATTCTCGCACTCCATTAAAGCCAACTCAGGGGTCTGAAATAGGCCATTCTGAGACAACCCGATGGAGGAAAATAGCAACTCAGAAAAACCTTCGTGAGCATGCTTATTTCCAGTTGAAGGAAGCTCAAGAACTCCAGCACATCAACGACTTGCTGGAAAACCCGACTCAAGAGCTCGCTCGAGCACCAGGGTATGATCTCTTTGCAGAAGAGATCACACAAAGGCTTCGCGACACGATGGCCAAACTCGAGCGTCTTCGTCGACCACAACCAGGAAGTCGTAGTATTACGACTCCTTCTTCCGCCAGTCGTTCAGATAGCTCGTCGCATAGAAGGTGGCATAAACATCACTCACGTCGTTCTCCTGACATGAGAAAGACGCAACAAACCCCCAGGAGAGGTGATCTTTCACCACTTCGGCGACGAGATGCACGACAACAAGCGGAGTACGAGGAGTATTTCCCTCGTAAGGCTGAAACCTATCATAGGTCTAGTCCTCCTGTGGCTGGGTATCGACGAGTACGATCACTCGGCGACATCAACCCTTCTTTTCTGCAAAGAAGGAGGCAAGAGGTTATCTCGGGGTGTCGGGCGTTTTCACCCGACCTTCGAGCGGTTTCTTCGTCGCCTCGTTTCGACGAAGAATCGGAGAAATTCGATGGAACCCAAAATCCCATCGAGTTCCTCCAGATTTATACTACAGCTATCCGAGCCGCGGGAGGAGGAGAGCATGTCATGGCGAATTACCTTCCGACTGTGCTCAAATGATCGACACGATCATGGCTTTTAAACCAGCAATTCGAATCGATCTACTCATGGCAACACCTCTGTGATCTTTTGCTGGCAAATTTCCAGGGCACTTACAATCGCCCTAGAAAGGAGGATGATCTGCACCGAATAAGGCAGAACGACCATGAAACGCTACGTCAATTCATCAGGCGCTTTAGTCAGGTTCGAAATTCTATTCCGGAAGTTTCTGACTCATCCGTGATCGGGCTTTGCCAGGAGTCCGAGAGAAGGATAACAGAGGATATCGCTTTACATCCCCCTGCAACCGTCGCCGAACTCTTTGAGATGGTCGATAGGTATGCGACTGCTGCTGAAGCAGTCGAGTGGAATAATACTATCGATCATGAAGACAACATCCCACAGGAGGCAGCCAAAGGTAGCAAGAAAAAGGATAAAAAGGCTAGGAAATCTAAGAATAAGGCAAAGAGACACAAATCTCTAGTAGCCGGTTCTAAGGAGGTCCTGGCCGTAAGCGACAAGGAGCCACTCAACGCCAAGCAAAATCCCGATCGAGGCAAAGGTAAGCGCCAAGATCGGAGAAACGACAAACCCAGGTGGTGTCCTTTTCATAAAAAAGAAGGGTATGATCTTCAGAATCGCGAGTTTTCCTCGTAAACTCAAGACTATTACTCTGGCAAGGGGCCACTTCCTACTCTTGAACAGGTAGGCCAAACAAGTGGACAGAAGGAGTCGGATGATGAGGAGATGCCGTTCCAGGATCCGCAACACACCATCGATCACATCTATGGGGGATCTTCGGCATATGAATCGCGGAGGCAGCTGAAAGCTGTCGAGCGTGAGGTAAACACAATCGACTCCCCTCTTGTCAATAAATTACCGAAGTGGTCGGAAGTCACCATTACTTTCGAGAAGGGTGATTGTCCGATCCCTTCGACTAGACTAGGTCGATTTCCGATAGTGGTCGAACCCACCATCAACAATTGTCGAGTCAATCGAGTTTTAGTTGATGGTGGAAGCTCGTTAAACATAGTGTTTACGAGTACCCTGGACGAGATGCAGGTACCCAGGACAAAGGTAAGACCGGTATGATTTTCATTTCATGGAATCGTACCGGGGTCTTCGGCCAAACCAATTGGCCAAGTTTCTCTTCCTTTGATGACCAAGTAATTTCAGGACAGAGAAGGTCTCCTTTGATGTGGTCGATTTCGACACGGCATATAACGCCATACTCGGACGACCAACTTTGGCAAGATTCTTAATAGCTACTCATTATGGGTATCAATGTCTTAAGATGCCAGCTCCCAAAGGAGTGATCACGATATACTGTGACAAGAAGATGTCGCACTCTTGCGACCGTCGTTCCCTCAAGATGGTTGGACAACTACCAACTCGAGACGAAAGTTAGCCTTCGACTAGCAAGTCGAAGCCTAAAGCTGCACCTAAGCCGAACGACCAGGTCAAAGAGGTTCCTCTGGATGCGGAGGAGCCCTCGAAGACTGTTCGCATTGGGGATTCTTCGGACCCCAAATAGGAAGACGCCCTCGTCACTTTCCTCCAGGCAAACGCTGATGTCTTCGCGTGGCAAGCATCCGACATGCCCAGAGTCCCCAGGGAAGTGATCGAGCCGCAAGCTAGCTTTCTGACCGATAAACTACCCAGAAACAAAAATTACGGAGATTTGCCCCTGATCGACGAGATGCTATTAGATCAGAATTGGACAAGTTGCTTAAAGCAGGCTTCATAAGAGAAGTCGACCAACCCGAGTGGTTGGCCAACCCTGTAATGGTTAGTAAGTCGAACGGCAAATGGCGTATGTGCGTGGACTTTACTAACCTTAATAAAGCTTGTCCAAAAGATGATTTCCCTTTACCTCGTGACGATCACCGTTGACTCTAATGTAGGTGTGAAATGTTGAGTTTTCTAGATGCATACTCGTTACCACAGATTAGTATGTGTCGAGAAGATGAGAAGAAGACCGCATTTATTACACCGTTTGGGATATTTTGCTATGTCAAAATGTCATTCGCTTAAAAATGCCGAGCTTCTTTCAGCGCTTGATGCAAACGATTTTTGCTCCTCAACTAGGCCAAACACGAAGCCTATGTTGATGATCTAGTTGTAAAAGCGACAAATGACTCAATCATATCACGGACTTACAGGAGACTTTCGACAACCTCAAAAAACACCACTTGAAACTTAATCCCGAGAAGTGTGTGTTCGGGGTCTCTTCGGGAAAATTACTTGGATTTCTGGTCTCTGCACGAGGAATCGAAGTAAATCCCAAAAAGATAAAAGCCATCACTCAGATGCGCCCCCCGACCACGAAGAAAGAAGTCCAGAAACTCACAGGATGCATGGTGGCGTTAAGTCGTTTCATAGCACGTCTGGGGGAAAAAGGACTCCCTTTCTTCAAACTTCTAAGGAAACATGAAGGCTTCGAGTGGACGGAAGAGGCTAACTTAGCCTTCGAGGAAGTCAAGAGGTATCTTACGAGTGCTCCTGTCCTGGCTTCACCGAAACCAGGAGAGACGCTCTTAATTTACCTAGCTGCCACGCCACAGGCAGTGAGCGCAGTGCTGGTCGTAGAGAGTGAGAACGTTCAACGACCAGTCTACTACGTCAGTGAGGTTTTACACGGGCCTAAGGAGCGTTACCCTCAGGTTCAAAAACTTCTATATGCCCTCCTCATGTCTTCGAGGAAACTGCGGCATTATTTTCAGGCGCACAAACTAGTCAGGCGCCCGAGTTTCCCTTGGGAGCGATCCTCCGTAATAGGAAACAATGGACGCATGGCAAATGGTCGATCGAACTTGGGGCGTTCGACATCCATTTCGTGTCCTGAACGGCCATTAAATCCCAGATCTTGGCAGACTTTGTCGCGGAATGGACAAATCCTGAACCTGTTCAGGATCCCCAGTATGATTCCCACGATCAGTGGATGATGTACTTTGATGGGTCATTTACGATAAGTGGCTCGGGGGCTGGGGCGGTCCTGGAATATCCTACTGGAGAAATCTTAAAGTATGCCATACAATTAAACTTTCAGGCCACTAAAAACGTGGCAGAGTACGAAGGTTTGCTAGTTGGTATACGAGCCGTGAAAGCGCTCTCGATTCGACGACTACTCACAATAAGAGACTCTCAGCTAGTCGTGAATCAAGTCAGAAAAGAGTACCAGTGCTCCAATTCGACCATGTCCCGGTACTTATCGGAAGTTCGAAAGTTAGAAAAGCATTTTTTGGGCTTTGAGGCACAATTTATCCCTCGAAAGGATAATTTCCTCGCAGACCAACTGGCTTGTCTAGCTTCTTCTCGATCCTTAGTACCGAAAGGGGTGTTTCTGGAACAGCTTCAAAAGCCGTCTATAGTCGAAGAACTAGAGACGCCTCCTATAGAAAAAGCCTCTCTAGAGTACGAAGATACATGGATGACACCCATCTACATGTACCTTCAGACGGGTTCCGTACCCGATGACGATCTAGAAGCAGATCGACTATCCCGAAAGGCTAAAATGTATACTTTGGTCGAAGGTGTCCTTTATAAAAGAGGAACACAAGGGGCGCTCATGCGATGTATTCCGCAGAGCGAAGGATTAAAACTCCTTCACGACATACACGGAGGGATCTGTAGAACTCATGCTTCCTACAGAATGCTGGTCGGTAAAGCCTTTCGACAAGGTTTTTATTGGTCAACAGCCCTCTACGATGCCAGAGAGCTGGTTAAAAAGTGTGTACAGTGCCAGTTTCATAATCGCCAAATACACCAACCGGCCCAGGCATTGCAAACAATTCCTCTGTCTTGGCCTTTTGCAACCTGGGGTCTTGATATTCTAGGACCGTTACCCAGAGCTCTAGGAGGTTTTGAGTTCCTTTTTGTGGCCATCGATACGTTCACAAAATAGATAGAAGCTGAGCCTGTGACTGGGACAACAACGGAAGCAGCAAAACAGTTCATGATGAGATGCGTGATCACTCGATTTGGAGTACCAAGTCGAATTATCACAGACAATGGCAAATATTTTACAAGTGCAAAATTTCAGGAATTTTGCGACGAGTTGGGAACTCGTTTGTGTTACGCTTCTGTCGCCCACCCCCAAAGCAACGGGGCGGTCGAAAGAGCGAATGGCCAGATAATGAAGGGAATTAAAACCCGAGTCTTCGATCAGCTAATCAAGCGCTCGGGGGCTTGGGCACAAGAATTACCTTCAGTATTATGGGCAATTCGCACGACACCTAGCCGAGCTACAGGAGAAACACCTTTCTTTCTAGTTTTCGGTGCCGAAGCCATGCTTCCGCCAGAACTAAAGATCAGGTCAGCACGGGTCGACAAGTTTAATGACTCCACTCAAGAACAACTCCGAGCGGACGACATTAACCTGCTCGAGGAAAAGAGAAACCAGGCTTTAATCCGTTCCGTAGTCTACCAACAAGCCCTGCGCAGATACTACGATCGTAAGGTACAACCTCGCAGCCTCGCTATAGGTGGCTTGGTATTGAGGCTTATCCAATCCCAGTCTAATCGGAACAAACTTTCCCCCAAATGGGAAGGTCCTCACACTGTGGTCGAAGTAACGCGTCCAAGATCGGTACGACTTGTAATGGAAGACGACCGTGTTCTCTCAAATTCTTGGAACATTGACCAGTTACGCAAGTTCTATGTGTAACAAGCCTCTACGACAATAAAGTATCAGGTTCTCCCTACCTTTTTTGTCTCTTTTTTGGATTTTGCTTTTATTTTTGACCATTTTTATATGCTCATTCCTCTTGTACACTGGTCGAAAAAAGGACAACACATCTAGTCGAAGTCTCTCCTCTCTGCATGTGGTCCTGCCCGCTGGAAGGAGCTTCCTAATGTCGCCTTGTTCTTTACTATAACAACCAGTACAAAGATTATCGGGCTCAGAAACATGGTCGAAAGTTGTTAAACAAATTCATGTCACCTTAGCTTATTTTGAAAAAAAAATCTAAGAAGAGTGCACCTTTTGAGATGCGTTCGACTACTTTTCAATTATCTTGATTGGTTTTTACTGGCTGGAGGAAGAAACACACCTAGTCGAAGCTTCTCCTTTCTACACGTAGTCCTGCCCACTAGAAGGAACTTCCTAGCGTTGTTCCGTTTCCTACTTTTGCTGCCAGGATAACTCCGTCAGGAAAAACGAAAACAGTCGAACGAATCCTTAAGGTCCTCTAGATGTTTGTTTTGCTCAAGTTGTCGTTATTGATTTGATTAATCTGGTCAGAGATGGTAACATCACCTAGTCGAAGACTTTTTTCTCTGAACGTGGTCTTGCCCACTAGAGGGAACTTACTAGCGTCGATCTGTTTCTAGTCTCTCGACTAGTGCAAGATAATTGATACTCGAAAACTATAAGCCGAACAAACCTCTCTGTTTTCAGGAACCCTTTCTTTACTACTTTTTTAGTTTATTCCTAATAAACTAAGTAAGTAGTCGGGGGCTAAGATAAAGTTATAAACATGACTTCATTTCTTAGTCTTAGTTTTTCCGAGTTATCATCTTACGAGTTACTAACTACTCTACGAGATGTTCATAGGGAAAAGGAAGGAGAAAGGAGGAATCGTTCATATCTGGTTTGATTATTTCTTCCTCTTTCATTATCTTACAAGTTACTAACTACTCTACGAGATGATTTGCAGGAAAAAGAAAGGATCATATATTTATGCATCACCACCAAAAAGACTTGTCACTACAAAAATGTGTTACAAGACTACTCTGATCAAGGAGATTCTATCTGCATCTCCTCTGCGACCTTCTCGTCAACCGACTACATCTCTTCGATTAGCTTCTCTACTTCAGATTCGGTGCAGTCGAAGTCGGCTTCAATAGAATGAGGATTAAGGTTAGGATCACGGGCCTTGAGTTTTGCTAAAACAAGGCTCACAGCCCCTTTAACCACTTCCCTTATCGAATCATTCTGGTTGGTCTTCAGAGTAGACAGCAACTTTTGTAGAGTACTGACTTGTTCCCTAATGGCACTCGTATAAGCAGACATCGTGTCGTCGCGAGGAGCAAACCTCCCGGCACGAAGTCCATCGAGTACATTGTTCAGAAGTAAGATATTATCTTGAAGATTAATCTTCATTGATTTCATCTCCTCCTGGGAACGAGTCGAAGCCTCATGGAGTTGTTTTATTTCAATCAATCGATCTGAAAAGAGTAAGGATTGATTAAATAAAACGATTCTATGAGAAGATAAAACAAACCGATAACAGATAAAGTTCCACTTTACCTAATTGAGAACCCAAGTTCTCAATTTCCGATCTTTCTCCTTTGCGATCTGGGAGATTTCACGGACAACTGAGGACTTCTCCCTAACCTCGATCTGGAGAGCCCCCACCTCGGCCTGAAGGGCCTTATTCTCGGCTTCTTTTTCTACAAAGGAATGAGAGTTTTTTTTTAAAAAAGGAGGGGGGATAAAGACCAAGATCAGAAGCAGTCGTAATTACACGTACTGTTTATTTTTTCCTACAACCTCCGAGTTGCAGAGTTAGCCTCCTGAAGCTTCTTCAGGAGGTCGGCGGCTTTATCCCTTAGCTTTTTCGACTCGGCTTTTTCAAAGTCGAGTGAATCAGCCAATATCTTTTCGTCGCTCTTAAACCTGAAAAGGTAAAGGGAAGACATGAACACACTTAAACAAGTGGTTGTAAGTGTTTCTACGACCGATGAGTGGTCGTAAGCTATTCTACGACTACCCCCTAGTCGTAAGTTTTTCTACGACTAGTACCAAGTCGTAAGTTTTTCTACGACAACCTTCTACGAGTATTGAACAAGTAATCAGAACGATTACAAGAGTCGGTTACTCACCACCTCTCTGCTTGCTCGCAGAGTACTGCTTTCTCTTGTCGAAGTTTGACAAGTTGCCGATGGTATTCACAAATCGTAGCGATTTGCTTCACGGCTCTCTACAAGGGAGAAAAACGATAAGAGAAAAAAGTAAAAACCATAAGTGAGTATCGATGAATACTTACGTTCATATTTGACCAAGCAAACATGGACATTATTCGTGATGGATCCTTCAGCCCATCCATCTCCTCGACTCATTTTCACCAGACCCCGCAAGTCGTTTGTTGTCGAAAACATCCCCACAATTGGGAATGCTGCTGGGGTGTGGAATTCGGTCGCGAGATCGGTAGGCAGAAGATCCTACGATAGAGTCAGTGCCAAAAAAATCAGAGCAAAATTTGAAGTACTCTTGCTCCTCTGACTCGGTGACGGGAACACCACCTGGAGGGCCGGAAGGAACATCCTCGACAACCACCTTACCAGCACGGCGGTCAGCACTCTCGCTGTCACCGACCTCCGGTATCTCCCTCGAGGCCTCTGTCGCCTCCTCTCTAGTCTCTACGACAGCCTCGGTTGTCGTAGCGACTTCGGCATCCTCATGTAACATCCCAATTTTCTGAGTTTAAAAATCCTTTAAATAGTTAGTAGGGAAAAAGGTCACCATTTGGATTTGTTTGAATTTAAATTCAAAAGCTTAATATTGGACTTTACAATCAAAAATATTTAATGTGGATAATTCCAACATGAACATTAGCCAAAACTATTTTATTTGGGTTCTATGTGCTCAGATGTAATTTCTAGATTTTTCTAGAATTTTTCTGAGTTCATTTGCTATTTTCTATTGCTTATTTGAATTTATGGTATTTTCTAAAATAGAAAATGTATTTAAAATCTCGGATCACCCCTTGGGCCGAATCCCTTTGGTCCGGCCCAATCCAACCCAACCTCGGCCCAACCTCCTTTTCCCGCGCGTGAGGCCGCGAGGCGGGCCGATTTCACGCGCTCAGCCCAGCTCGCGCGCGCCTCGCCTCCACCTGCAGCCAGGTAGGCCCGCCGAGGTCGTCGTCTCCGACTCGTTTCTTCTCCACGTACGAGTCGGCTTCGCCCGCCATTGAAGCTCCTCGGACCTCCGTCCGACAACGCGTTTTTCCTTTTGAAGCCCTTCTAGAAATCGTGCCAAACTCTATCCCCTATCTTCCTACATCCAAATCTCACAAAATCAGAACCCGTATCCTATCCAATCTCTAGTTTCGTTCGTGACCGAAACGGACTAAAATTTGGGGATTTCCTATCCCGGGCACCCAAGCCCCTATAAATAGCACCCGAGCTTCGCCCGGGTCTCCTAACCCTAAACCCCCATCCCATTCTCCATCCAAAGCCCTCGTGGCGGCGCATTTGTGAATTTAGGGTTTTCAGTGCCGAAGCTCAATCTTCAAAATTCTCCGCCGCCGGTGACGCTTTGTCCCCGTGGAGTTCACCATAGGCATCCCGATCATCAAGGCCACCTCACCCACCTCTCGGTTGCCCTGGGGCGCCTCTGTTCTTCGTTCCCGACAAAACCCGGTTGTCGTTCTCCGCTCCGACGTTGATTCCGGCGACCTCCGTTGTCCTCTTGAGCCAAGGTGGATACCAGGATGTGCGCAATAGCATTCGTCGTCCATCATGTGCACTCGCCGTCGCCACCGTGCCCTGGCTCACCCTTGTCGGCCAGTCCAGAAGTCCTCGCCGGTGTCCAAGCTGATGTGGCATGCCACATCGTCGTCCAGCTCGGCGGCCACGTCGGCCTTTTTGTTCGCGTGTTGCCCAGTCATCAACCTCGTCAGCAGCCCGCGTGCCACCCCTGCTAAACCCTAGATCCAATTCCGTATGGATCTGTTCCACCATGGGCCGAGTCTCTGACGTGTGGTCCCCACGCGTCAGTTGACTATTCCATGGACTCGTGCACCTGTAGACCATGAACAAATCTTCGTGGACCCAGCCCATGGACCCACATGTCATTCTCTGTAGCCTTTTCCGGATTTGTTTTAAATTCCAAAATTTCTTGCTGACGTCAGCATTGCGCAATAATCCAATTTTTCTTCAGAGAAATAATTCAGAAAATTCCAGAAAATCCAAATTAGGGTTTCTTTAGATTTTCAATCTTCCAGAGCTCATAACTTTTGCATTCTAACTCCGATTGAGCCCATTCAAATTTCTAAATTTATCTAAATTCGAGCTCTATTTATATGAGATTTTTATTTAATTTTTTGGAGCTTGTTTTGCCTCTGTTATTTATTTGTTTTGTTTATTTATCTCGTTTGCGAGTAGACGTCGATTCGTTGGGGAACTTTGGAGAAGAAGGGGCACCCCAAGATCAAGACCAGTACATAGACATTTTCCAAGGCAAGTCATACCTTTGATCATCTTGAACCCAGTTTTCAAATTACTTTGTTTCAAAGTATTGCATTATACTTTAATTATTTATTTAAATGCTTTGGGCATAGTTATTACCCAATTTGATATCACCCCTTGACTTTGTTTGCCATAATTCCTTGTCACCCTAGATGGGTTTATTAGTTGGTAATAGTATAGCACCAACGTGGGTTGGTTAGATGCGAGAACAATTGCTTAGCTATGCTACGAGTCTCACATCTCATGTAAGTTGCAAATATTAAATGTGACTAAGTGACTATAGAACTTTGTGTAAAACTGTGTGCTGTATGTTATTACTTCGTGATAGCATGTGTTGCACTAAAACCAAC
The DNA here is from genome assembly GCA_036346255.1 of Ampelocalamus luodianensis. Taxonomy (NCBI): domain Eukaryota; kingdom Viridiplantae; phylum Streptophyta; class Magnoliopsida; order Poales; family Poaceae; genus Ampelocalamus; species Ampelocalamus luodianensis. The sequence goes on along the minus strand of CM070620.1, from coordinate 40,680,311 downwards.
TGGGTGGGAAAGGATTTAGACTGAGGCAAGTGGTGGATACTGTGTGATATGGTGGAAGCTATGTGCATGGGAATAATGATCTTTGTGATTTAGTTAGAAATTTGGAAGTCTTGCCTTGGTCAATTAAGGACTTAACTTTGTGCGCCATTGGCGAGCTTCTTCAGACGACCACATGCCTGGTATGGGACGGGCCTAACTTAGTAAGTTATGGATTCTCGGCATTGATGTCCATGTGGATAGGTTAGGCTTTGTGACAGGGTGGAGGTGTTACTACTTGGTAGTTGCATCGCGGGACGGCTCGCCGCATCCCTGTCCAGCGGTGTGTGTTATACTAGTTCTTTGTGAGCTGGTCTAGCGGGAAAGCACATCGGGGATGTCAATGTTTGAGATGAAGTTTCCAAACTATTTTGTTATGATTAGTGCTTGCTACACTAGTTATATCTTGTGGGTAAAGTGTACAACCTCTGCAGAGTGTTAAATCAATCTATTCGAATAGCCGCGTCCGCGGTCATGGACATGCTCGGGGATTTCACACGAGGGGTAGTTTTTATAAAATGTTGGGATGGGAGCTATGTGACCTCAATCATATGGCTATGTGAAGTAATCTGTTTAGCTTTGTGTCTTTGTGAAAACAACTGTTAAATTATTATTGTCTATTTGTTTGAACTGCATTTCAATCTATTATTGTATTCAATTACAAATGTCGCTTTTATGCAAAAGAACCACAGAAGTCTTTTCTTTTGGAATAAGCCTCCATCTATAAATTGCATTCTGTGGTATGATTTGCGAGTACGGTTGTGTACTCACGCTTGTTGTGAAACTTGCGCCCAAACCTACAGAAGAGGAGGAGTCTAACGCCGCTTTCGAGGAGGAGTTCGCCGAAGGTTGCTGATCGTTAAGGTCTGGATCCCAGTCGGTTGCCTGTGGTGAATTGATGGGATCTACGCTGAAGTTATTTCCGTTCCGCTGCCGTTTTATTCTCTGTTAGCCCTGCTTGGCGTATTAAGTGTAAACTCGACCATAAGGTCAAAACACTTATTTGTTATTCAAACTAATCGTTTACTTTATTTACCACTTGTGTGGATCGATATTCATCTGTGTCAACACTGTGTGCACTAGCGTGATCTTGGACCAGTGCAGTATACACAGAGGGTTCCAGAATCGTAATTTTGGGTCCCAACACCTCAGCGATCATAGCGACCCCAGCAGCCGTAGCTTCTTCCACCGCAGGAATAATAGCCGGATCTTCGGCTACTACCACAGTCACACCCTCGCCAGCTGAAGGAGTGACAGCGGGCTCCTCCACCGGAGCATCCCTAGGGGCTGAAGACGTCAGGCTAAAATCACAGAAGTAAGTCAACTCGTAAAAGACAAGCAGTAAGTGCAGTTATTACACTTATGTTTTTTACATACCTCTGTGCGCTGGACCTAACTCGAAACTTGGGAGCAACCTTCTCGACGGAAGATTTCTTCGATTTCTTCTCAACCATTGCTGGTCGAGAAGCACTCGGGACAACAGGAGTCGCCTCCTCCCGACTTTCCGGGTGGTCGAGATCAGCCTCGACCACCCTAAGAGCGCTACTCCCCTCGGCCTCAGATCCCACCGGAGCAGCGGTTTCCTTCACAAAAGACATGAAGTTCTTCCAGTTCTCCTTTTCTAGCTGTCTTATGAAGCCACAAGAAGCTGAAACTGCGAATAACTTGTTGTCGTAATAGAATGGTACCTTAACCTTGGGGACCTTGCACTTAAGGGCAAAGGCCTCTGCTTCTGCTTTCTTCTTCGCCGCAGCCATGTCCGTGGCAAATTTAGCGAAAGGAGCAGGAGGAGCCGAATTTGAACCACCCTTATCGCCGACTTTTATCAGTCGACGCTTCTTGGATGGAGGGGACTTCGCTGACTCCGCCAGCGCAGTCGCCCCGATAACCACCAAATCGACTTCCTCGTCGTCTTGGCGGTTCTCCATGCCAACTTTCTGTTGAAAAATAAAGAAAGTGGTCGTAAGATCTTCTACGATCACTATCTGGTCGTTAGTACGACCAGCTCAAAAGTCGTAAGCATTTCTACGACATTATCTAGTCGTAAGTTCTCTTACGATTACATTCGGTCGTAAGTTTTTCTACGATCAGTATATAGTCGTAAGCTTTTTCTACGACAAACCCGTTAGTCGTATATCGTTTTACGACAGCAAAACGCCTAAGGATAAAATCATTTGATTACCTTTAGACGCTCTTCTTTCTCCTCTGTGGCCAAAACCGCAAGGATTTGAGGAGCCATAATGTTGGCTGGATGCTTCTCGCAGATGAGCCTGACACGCGCATCAACCTCCGCCTACGGAAGATCTGTACACATAAACAGTACGATTAGAAGACTAAATCAGGATTAACCAAGGACAAAACCAAAAGAGTAAGTTTTTCTACTCACCATCTTTATAATCTCTAGTTGGGTCGTCCTTTCCCGAGTACCTCCACATGGGAGGAACTCGTGCCTTCAAGGAGCTAATTCGGCGCGTGATGAAGTCCTTCACCACGTGCTAGCCGGTGAGCCCATCCGACTTCAAGTCTTTGATAGCTTAAATATAGGGGGCTATCCGGTCGAGGTTACTGGGAGTCGAGTCCCAGGAAGGAGACCGCTCGGCGGCCTTTCCAGCGAATGAGAGGCTATCTTCCTTGATAACCTCCCAGTAAAACCACTTCTTTTTCCACCCCGGCCATGATGACCGGGTAAACATCTGAATGTACTGCTTCGACTTACCGTCGTGGAGCTTCAGACCACAGCTACCGGCAATCCCGGCTTGACAAGCCATTCCGTAGTAATACTGGAAAAGCTCGAGATCCGCCAGGATCCCTAGGTAGGCCTCACACAAGTACATGAACACGCTCAGCATTGTGATGAAATTAGGACCGAGATTCACTAATTCCACCTTGAAGTGCTCGAGCACGAGTGTGAGGAAGGGATGAGCGGGCAATCGGAGGCCGCACTCACAGTACGCCTGGAAAACTGGAATTTGGTCTTCCTCTCCAGACGGCCAATGCTACTTATTCGCCGTGATCCACTTTACGAGAAGTCCCTCGGGGATCTTCTCGGCGGCGACCAGAGCAGTCATCTTGGCATCATCCATCTCCAACTCAGCCTACTCAGAGACAATCTTAGCCATTTTCTCTCAAGGGTGGGAAGAATTGGAATTGGGAAAACTCCAAGCAAGTGCACAGAATCACCGGCGGCGGAAGAGACGAGAAAGCAACAAACTGTTGGGTGAAAAGGTAAGAACCCTAAGTTTTACCTCCGCGGTCCGTTTTATAACCACACGCTTGGAACGAAACGCCGTGGGATCCCAACAGTCTCCACCGTTTCGGGAATTGCTCGACGACGTGCTTTTACCGCCGCTCAAAGTCCCAAGACACTTTTCACACCTCAAGCGAAATTACCATCTTGACCCCTAGGTCAAATGCAAAGCCAATCGAAAAAGTTTTGCTTCCGATCATAAGGCCACGATCGCTCCAAAGTCGTAAGAAATTCTACGACTACCTTACAATCGCAATATTCTTAACAAGTTACCTCGATCAAGCATATTTCTGGTCGAGAGAAACATTTGTTGAAGAGTTTTTCCTTCAACGTTCTTCCTACGACCTCCTAATGGTCGAAAGATCATCTACAACCCTTCGGTCAAGTACGCCATTTTCACTTGAAGCTGGGGGGCTAGATGACGAGGATCTAATAATCCTCATTTTATTATTCCATAATTATGTAATATGACGTCACATGGCATACCCCCTAATATTTGAAGGGGAGAGCAAGTTAGGTAGTCGTAAGATCTCCTACGACTACCCCCCTAGTCGTAAGCATCTCTACGACTATGGTGTAATCGTCAGTCCTGCTACGATTACGTCAGGTCGTAAGTTTTCCTGCGACCAGTACCCAGTCGTACGCTTTTCTACGACTACCCCCCTGGTCGTAAGTCCTTTTATAACCAGCTATGCCACGACTTCCTCGCGATTAACTGGGTCCACTCGTCAGAAGACCCATTTAATAGTGGGAATCTAAGCAGTCAAAATACGTAGTTATGCCTGATATAACTACAGATAATTCTCCACTATCTCTAACTGATAACTGTTTGACAGCATGGGGAGGTTACTACTCCGGTAATTACTCTCATTATTGCGTAATAATGGTGAGTGACTAATTAGCCTGGAATGACAACGGCCACCACTGCGTAGTATAAATAAGTGTCTTTTAGAGATAGAAAGGGAGAGACTTTTCTGGACAGTGAGTAAGATCCTTGACGGACTGTAATCCAGATACCCAATACAAGAAACACAGGAGTAGGGTTGTTATTCTCACCTGAGAAGGCCCAAACCTGTATAAAAATCCCCGTGTCTCTCTCGTCTGCGTGATCAATTGTGGAGACCCCCCGAATCAAACAATCTTTACGTAAGATCGTTCTAAAACACCGACAGTACCTCTAGGTTCACCTTGCTATTTAAGACCCACCCCTGTCCTTGGTTCCCACCGCCGTGACAAGAGTCGCCGGCGGTGAGCTCTAACTCGAACTCGGGTTTTTGTCGTGCATTACTCGGACAGTCATGGTAGCTCGATGATTGGTATTTAATGGCTGTCGGAATTGATTCTTATGTCGCTTACTTGTGGACCTTTATCTCCTGTTGTCGTACGCTAGACCACCTCCTTGACAACCTTTAGGACCCCTTAGATAAGATCTTAGCTGTTAAATCCCTCTTTAGATTTAATCTGGACCATTAGGATCACTTTCTGTGGTTCCGCAAAAGACCTCCCGTATTCATTTTGCAAAAACCACCCTCGGGGTCCTCTTTGCAAAAGACCACTCCTTGGTCTTTTGTAAAGAAAACCTCAAGACCTCCCTCCTCGTGGATCTTAGTCTCCAAGACCTCCTCAGGTTAGATCTTGGCCGTCCAGGACCTCCTCTTATAGAACTTGGCCGTTCAGGACCTTCCCCTTGTTAGAACTTAACCTCTAGGACCTCCCCGAGGTAGATCTGAGCCGTCCAGATCCTCCCCTCGGAAATCTGGATCGTTCAGGACCTCCCCTCTCTTAGATATCAACCGTGAGGACCTCCCTCTAGAGATCTCGACCGTTAAGACCTCCCCCGTGAGATCTTAGCCGTCCAGACCTCCCTTAGTAAACCTTCACCCTTAGACCTCCTTGTTAGATCTGGACCATCAAGTCTTGATCTAACGGTCAAGACCTCCTCTGGGCGCGTTGGGGTCTTCTCGCATGGGTGCTCGTGGGTATTGCGCTCCAGTGCTCGTGAGCCGTGTGATGTCAAATCTACAGCCCAAGACCTCCCCGGTTGAGTTAGTATTAAGAGAAGCCCGAAAGCTTTTTATTTGCCAACTATTAAATGTTTAAAATTTTAAAAGCACATAACTAATTCATTTTAACTTCTTTTAGAATCATTCTAGTGTTGTTTTCTTCCTGGTTAACTGAACTTTAATATGGAAATGTGTTTGAACACTATTCTGTACTAGAAAATGGTTTAAGTTGTGTTAACTTGTTTTAGAATTAATAGTGCCCTAGAAAATTCCTTTAAACTTATAAAATGCATAAGTTACCCTCTATAACTTCAAATTTAGCAAACTAAAGTTTGTTAGGATTCTCTGTTAGCATACTTTAGTGTAGAATAGGTTTTAATGTGGTCCTTGTCTCTGAAATCAATATTGCCCTAGTTTTATAACTTAGAAAAATCACAATAAATTCATTTTAACTCCAAATGAAGTAAACTCAATTATGCTAACCTTAGGATATCAATATCTACCTACCATAAAAATTTCAGGTTCTAAAACTTTCTAGAAATTTGTGCGATGAACAGTAATATATAGCAATTAATTTTGAATTTTCCAGCAGACTGAACTTAATTAGGCCATAACTTTTGCGTACTTAATCCAAATCAAATGAATCTTGTTGCTAAATTTGTCTAAAATCATGTTCTCTCTGTTGTATAAATTTTATGGATTTTGGAGCAATTTGGATTTTGAGTCCTTTTCGGTGTTCGTCGTTTTTATTGGATTTTCTCGTTCTTGCGATAGGTTCCGAAGAAATTATTGATTGTGTGAGTGATCCTCTGCAGCAAGAAAGTGATCTCCAACAAGGCAAGCAGATGTAGCATCATTTGATCAAATTGCTCCTATTACTTTTAAAGTCTAATATCTTGTTTGCAAAAACTAAGTATACATGCTTCTTGTATCAAAGTTAATTTTTGTCGAATAGAGGTAGTTAATCCTAATGCATAGTTTCCCTGAAATGGTTCACCCCTACCACAAACCTAGGGTATTATCCTCACTGGTGAATTAGAGCCCGGTGAATGATTTATCGTCTTGTTATTGTCTTTACGATATGATGCTTAGCAATGCTTAGTTACCGGTAGAATTGGGCAGTTATCGACTTAGTCAATGACCTTGATCACACAAAACTTATTATTGCTTATGTTCAGCGTCTTGTGCCTTTTTTATTTGTGAAAACTAAAACTAAAAACAAAATGATTTGGACTTGGGCACAATGGTAAGATGGTGTGCTTTTGCGTGTGACTGGAATGGTGCCCGAGCCAACAAGGACCGAATATCTTGTTACACTAAACCAAACATTTTTGCGTGCTAACCACACTAGAGGGATATGGGACCTCTCTTGACTTAGTACTTTGGGGGGTGTTAATTAATGAGTCCCGTGGTGGGTTGTATGTTTCTATATGCAACATGGGTCACGTGAAAGAGGGGAGCACCCGCAACGGCTTGAGCTAGGCCAGTGCATCCTACTTTACATATGGGTCCTTAGTGGGGACCGTGATGGTGGTCCACTAGGTGATAACCCCCATACGTGCAGCTCTTAATTAGCATTTTCCATTGGAAATATCTCGTAGGACTTAGCCATGCTGGCATACCAAAGGAAGTGTGCTTAATAGCTTGGCAAAAAGGCGGTCTGAAGTGTGGGTACATTGGTACACCCCTGCAGGGTTCAAACTATTCAAATAGCCTCGTCCTAGGTTATGGACATGCTTGGGGAGGTCTTTCAAGAGTTAGACTACAACTTTTTTAATTAAAACTTGATGTGGGTGGTACGAATGGGTAATTCGTGCTATTGTTATGATGGCTATTGGGTTAGCCATCTCCAGGATGTCTTTATGATTATTACTTATTGTCTCGCTGTTATTTATGCAAATAAAATTCAGATTGTTAAAACGGCCTTCAACTTATTATCTATTGCAAATAAAATCTGCTTTATGCTGAAAATGAACTTTGAGCCTTCTCCTTTGATTAAAGCCTGCATGTAGTAGTATCTAGGTTTGTTACTCGTAAGTCTTGTGAGTACATTTTTGTACTCATTTGCATTACTTATTTGTTGCAGAGGAGGTTGATCTCCAAGGGATCGACTTTTGTGAGTTTTGCTGCGGTGTGGACGACTAGCTTGGCGGCCCGGTCAGATTGCCTTGTGGGTGTAGGGGAAACCGGTTGGTTGTTGTTTATAGTCATCTTATAGTATTTTGCTTCCGCTGTTCTTTTGGTTCTTGGCCGGTTGGCCTCTCTTTTGTAATAATTTAACTATATGTCCTTTGCTTGTAGAGTTAAACTTTGGTTCTGTGTGTTGTATGGAATTGATGCAATGCTTTGTAAAAGGGTGTGTATACTGCAATTCTGGGAAGTATACATTTTTCTGAAGCATGGTATATTTTGTTTGTGATGCTAGAGTCAATGGAATACTAAGCATTACAAGCTAAATAAACCGGGGTCTCACAGGATGTTGACATGGTTCAGGAGTCTCACGGTGTACCAGTAATAGGTGGGTCACTTTGTAACACCTGAAAGTAGATTCTATAAATAGATCCCTACCCTCTAGCCTCATGATGCGATTATGGGCAGCACCACGGAGAAAGCAAAGGAATAGAGGGTAGACCGAAAAGTCTCCACAAAATCAATCTAGGGTTTGAAGTAAACCCAACAATACCCACAGACATAATACCAATATATGCCTACTGCTCCCAAGTCCCATGTCGCTTGTCGCCGGCATCAGCAACAATCGCCGCCATCCACACCTCTCTGGCCATGCTTGTTGCTGCTGAACTATCACCGTTGGAGGCGGAAGATCCCCTCTTATTCTCTCTCTCCAAGCCCCTCTCCCGCACTTTGTCCCTCCTCTCCCATTCCCTTCTCCGTCTAGCTCGGCGAGGAAAGGGTGTTGCAGTGGGACATCAGACGACGAACGGAGGATCGGAGGTGAAGAATTACGGGGGGAGTAGCATGGGGCTGTATATGGCGAGTAGAACGGCTGACAATGAGGTCGCGTGGAGCGGGCTAAAGGTAAGGCACCATGATAGGCCCCGTCGGATCTATGCATTTTCGTGATGGAGTAGCCAGGCAGCCTACTCCTCTGACGAGCTCAGCACTTTCCATTATGGCACGCATCCCTCCTCCTCCGGGTATGCTTTTGTTGTAGGTGTTCCTTGAATTTGTTGCAACACGCTTTCCTCATTTTTGCAAAAAGTGATTTTCTTTGTTCCAGTGTTTCTTTTCAAATCTTGTAGCAAGAGCTATTTTTGTTGCGGTGAAGCCATTGATTTGTGGTATCGCATTTTCTTGTTGAAATGGGGTTGTCGTTTTGTTGCACCAATTGTTGCGATTGGTTTGTTTGCAATCGAAGAGAATTTGTTGCAAGCCCAAAAATTGTTTTTTGTGCTTCAGAAATTTTCCTTTTTGCAAAAATTGAAATCGAGGAAGGCTCTCAATTAGAGGCAATGCTCTTATGTAAGGTGATATTTGGTGTTGAATACTTGATCTTTTGAATTAGATGAGTGTTGGCACCAAATTTTGACAAGCAAAATAATTGGCCATGCTAGCATAGACTTGGGAGAAGTCAAAGAAGCAATATCAACGTGGAAGAATCTAGTGGTGCCAGGCTGATCGCAAAATAGCCAGGAAGGAAAGGCCGATGTAAGGAAAGTGAAGAGGGAAAGCATGGTTTGATATGGAAGAATCCATCAAACAAAGGAAAGAGCTTATGCAAGAGATGAAAACAAAGACTACCATCAGGAGGATCAAGACGAACATGGAAGAAGAACTCCGTGAAAAGGGGATGAGCCGATATGAAGAGCAATTGGAAGCGGAATCCACATTGAGTTGGCCACTGTTAGGAGTTTTAGCATGGGCTATTTGTGCCTTTTACCGATTGACGAAAAAAGTGCACACATCAACCTATATTTTTTCCACATTACTTTTTTTCAACTAGGAGTAGTTTAGTAGCCAATAGATCCAATCTTTCATTTGTAGTTCGGTGTTGTTCATCAATTGATCGATTTCAAGTTACTTGTTCACCTATCGTCGACTTTGCCAATTTTATGGAAAATCGGCTAGTACATTTGTAGGACCGAAACAATGACTAGAGGGGGGGCTGGGGGTGAATAGGAGTTGTCCCTATTTTTCACTTTGATTAGATTCAACAAGATTTTCTCTCCAATAGCTATGAAATCTATGATCAATAAACAAGCACAGCGGATGTCTTGTATTGAATCAAATCAAAACCCCGAAGCACACAACCAAAAGCGCAAAAACGCGACAGTGAACAGTACTATGGAATAGTATCGATTATAAGGTGAACAGTAGCGGTATTACAGAGAATCGGTAGTACCGATGAACATTAGTGGTACTATCGGATGAACAACAAAAATAGCACGATGAACAGGAAAAACAACCTAAAACCAAAATAAAAAATTGGCACAACTTTTGATCCACAACTCCAAACTTCATGAAACTTGAAACATACCTTATCTAGGTTGTCAGGAACCTATTACAATAAAATATCATATAGATCATTGCCAAAGTTCTGACTTTTTCTGTTTGAGTGAAGGTTGCTCTAAAAACGGACCAAAATCAAACTTTGATCCAAAAGCTTGCTCATGGGTAAAAGATGATCAAGATGATCTTAGATGCACTCCCACATATCACAGTAAGCAAGATCACCACAAGAAACCAAAGAAAAACTAAAGGATCATCAAAAACCCAAAATCACCAAAGAGAGAGCGAGGATAAGAAGAGACACATTTTGAGGAATCTTGTTTGGATTGGTTAGAGATTGAAGTGGGTTTACAACCACTCCACTATGTAGGACAAAAGCTCAACACTTGAGTACTCAATCAATCCACCTCTCAAGAACCCTAACCTCTACTTTCCTCTTCTATCCCTAAAACACAAACTAGGGTTTCTACATATAAGGATTGGGAGGTGCACAACCAACACTCTCCCATTTTATAGTGGAGGTTAGGCTAAGAGAGAAAATGGGTCTAACTCACGCACGCTTCTCAAAGAACTATCATCATCTTTAATTGACCTAAACCACCTCTCCTTGCGCCATCTTGTGCTGAGGTTTAGCCCAAGGTCATAAAGGCGGTATTTTGGTGAAGTTACCAAAATACCCCTTCTCGATCCTTCTCCAAAGACCGAGTCCAATCTTCATGAAGCAATCTCATACTTCGCCATGTGTAGGTTGGTCAACGGCTCTCATCATGTCAGCAAGTCTCTCCCATCTGGCTCCCACTAAAATCACCATGGTACTTGCACCGACCCCCGCACCGCTTGATACAACCCGTCGCACCGAACTTCCTGTTCGGTCATCCTTGCCCATTTTGCGTCATGCTTGTCTTTAATCATCTCACCCTGTATCCACGATCGTTCCGGACCTTGGTTCTGCTAACCAAGTCCTGATCCTCCTCAAAGTTGACCATAGTTGACCACCAAGCCATCTGCACAAGAATAGGCCAAGAAATCGATTCTGGCAACTTGACCCACGTTAGTAAAAACATGTATCATGCTACACATGCACTAAAACCCATGAAATTGACATAACCTAAAAACATCATCGTCCAGCTACACAACGAAACAGGATAACATCGATCATACAGCCATGTAAACTCTAGTACTACCGCACTACGGTAATACCACTCAAAGGATGCGATCTTACCATTTTTTATGAAAAAGAAATTCCCAAAAATATGCTCTCTGGAAAAAAATATATCGCCAAATAGAATCCGGTCCTACCGCACTGCAGTAGTACCGCTCACTAGAAACCGGTCCTACCGCACTGTGGTTGTACCATTCATCAATTACGGTCATACCGATTTTCGTGAACTTTGTCAAAAACGAGTGTTTTGACCAATCCTCAACACTATTGCCAATTGTATCATCATCCTAAGATCATGAGTATATCCCCATGATATCCACCATGTCACATGCGTCGCTAAGAGGCACCCTTCATAGAGACACGGTGCTACCATCTGTGGAACTTTTTCGGTGGCAACAATGAGCCAGTTAGATAGATGTTGTGAAGAAATTTTGGGAGAGTAATGCTCATGAGAACATAGTGAACACCTGCGAAAAGGGTTTGTTTGTTGCACATTCCACGTTATTGTTGCGTCGTGGGAAGGAGTTACTTGTTGTGTTGCGCTTGCCAGAAAGATCAAATGGCAGAAGCAGCGAAAGGCGCTAGTGCTCGGATGGGACCGTTCGAGCGCTAGTCACTTCCAAGAATTAATCTAGTTCGAGGCAGCATCCGGTTTCGATGGGAGTACGGGACGTTGTACGAATCTTGAAGAACATCCAAAGGCTAGGAATTGAATTCTGACTGGAACCATAAAAATTTCTAGTCAAGTGTTGTATACTCATTTGGGCTACATATTCGATTGGTCGGCATGTCGTGCTAGCTAGCTTGAGGTCTCCATTTTCCAAATGGAAATGGCAAATCGAACAGCTAGTTTGCACAATGTGGCTACACAGCTCCTAGCTGATATACGCTGCGTACATAGCCTCAGGCAGGTTGCGCGGATCTGCAATTGCACACGCAGGACATGTATGGTCGCGTTGCAATTAATAACGAATGGCTTCAACTGCTCTGATCGTACGACGTCCCTGGTCGAACGCATGTGCAAAGTTGAATGCGCTAGTGCTTGGAGCTCGATCCATCAAATTAACGGTGCTCGCGTGCCGAGGTCTTGTTTGGATATACGGTAATATGACTCAATTCATTAAATGAATTGGCAGGGAACTTAGATTAAAATCCCTTTACATGCAAAGAGGGAAGAGGACGAAGGGAGATGTGCACAAATCTCAAGGCAAATGAATGGACATGATAGTCCTTCGAGCTCCAAGCACTTGTAGAAAGCTCAAAATGAAGCAATGAATTTTAACAATTTAAGCAAAGCTTCAAAATTAGTAAGTTCATCAAAGAAATCCTAAAGTGATAATGGCCATGTTAGAATTTCAATGTGAGATCAAGAAGCTAACAACGACCATCCTAGAGACAAAAAGTCCTAAATTGAATCATTTTGCTCAAAGTACCTCAATCACCCAATTTTTTTAACAACGGATTTCATTTGTAATGAATGTTGACGTTGATTAAGGATCTATCTTAGTGAAGAAGAACTTAGACTAGGAGCTATCCATAAACTCTTCCTAAGCTTCAACTGGGGCAACAGATCTTGAGGTTCATGTCAATTTTGACAAACAGTCCCCATGAGATCGTCTAGATCATCAAACTATCTTCAAGTTCATATCTTTGACATGCAGTCTCGTGAGAATAGTTTGGCAAAATTTAACCACATGAGGATCTTTAAAATTTGATTTATCATTTTGCACAAGAGAAATTTTAGATTCACAAAGGAACAGAAATCTCAAAAGATGTTCAATCCTAGATTCAAGAGCTCAAAGCAATTTTTACATGGCCAGTGTCACAAAAAGATCACTAATTGTGCAACTAGCTAAAAGATCCACAAAGTGTAATTTTTTTAGTGCAAGTTGTCTTAAACTTCTAGCTCATTAAGTAAATACCAAGCTACACATGTGAAAACATGATAATTCTAGCAAGTCAAAGAACTAGACATGGAACTGAGCAATAATTGAAACACTAACGCTCAAAAGGGTCATAAGCAAAGCTTTATCAATTTAAATGACAAGTAGTAAAACTTATATTACAATGCATCTTTTTGTGATTTTCATATGAGTATAATATGGTACAATAAGATGCAAGAAAAACTCAAAAGCCTAAAAAGATCAGAAAGTTGAGAAGAAGATCAAGGAAAGATCAAATGAATAAGGAAAGCTCAGAAGAGAACCAACTCTCCCTCAAACCAACCCGTAAGTGTAAATTACCCTTAACTCACTCCTCATGGTGGCAAACCTAGTTGGGTCTAAAGGCTTGGTAAGGATATCAGCTAGCTGAGCCTCGGACTCCACAAATTACAGCACAATATCACCCTTCTCTACATGGTCTCTTGGAAAGTGATAGCGAATATTAATGTGTTTGGTTCTAGAATGTTGCACAGGGTTCTTAGCAATATTAATGGTAGAAGTGTTATCGCAGAGAAGAGGAACACTATAGAAAACTAACTCATAGTCCTTAAGGGTGGACACCATCCACAGAATCTTACTACAACAACTAGCGGCAGCTACATATTCAGCTTCTGCAGTGGATTGAGCAACAGAGGACTGCTTCCTAGAAGACTAAGAGAGAAGAGAAGTGCCTAAGAAGTGACAAGTGCCTGAGGTACTCTTCCTATCTAGCCGACAACCCGCAAAATCAGAATTAGAAAACTCTCGAATGGACAAGGAAGAGGAGCAGGAATACCAAATGTCATACTAGAGGGTAGAGTGAAGGTACCTGAAGATATGCTTGACGGCTTGGCGATGGGAAGTCCTCGGAGACACCTGAAACCTCGCACAAAGGCAGACCGCAAAGTGGATGTCTGGTCTTGAGGCCGTCAGGTAGAAGAGGGAGCCGATCATGCTACGGTACTCACGTTGATCCACGGCTTCTCATTCCTCATCTGGATCCAAAGCAGTCGAAGTCGCCATGAGAGTGGCGATCGGCTTGCAGTCACCCATCTCAAAGTGTTTGAGCAGATCCTTCGTGTACTTCATCTGATGGATGAAGATCCCTTCCTTGCATTGCTTGATTTGAAACCCTAGAAAAAAAGTTGAGCTCTCCTATCATACCCATCTCAAATTCCTGCGTCTCCAAGAAGTGATAGCCAACATCGAATGTGCATATAAAGAAAAACCAACAGTTGGAATCATGAACCACATGTTCTCTCTCTCAACAGAAATGACTACACCAAAGAGACTGAAGAACTCTATGCCTTGGTACTGGGTTAGTGAGACATTATCTAGGGAAACAGTACCAAGACACACGACTAGCAAGAATAGCAGTAGATGATCCAAAGCTCATAAAAGCATATAAGCAACAATTCAAGGCATGAGCATGAAGATAGAAATATCAATCGTAACACATGCTATCCAAGATATGATAAAGCTCAAAATATCCTTAATCCATAATAAGGCATAGGAGCAAGCAAGCACATAGCATATCATAAAACATTCATCAAGTCAAGGGTATAGCAGGCTAGTGAAACTATGACAAAGCTCATGTATCCATGATTAACAATAAGGCACATAACCATGTAAGCATAAAGCATGTCATAGAACAAATCATGGATAATATATACTAACATGGATATCAAGTAAGTATATGGATACAAAGAGCAAAACATCAACAAGAGCAAGATAATAAGTATATCAAAATAGTACAAGCTTATGATGACAAAACCAATCTCATACATCCATGGAAATAAAGAACAACAATCTAGTACATGGATACATAAGCAAGGTACTAACAGAGGCTATCACAAGAGTAACACATGCCGATATGATACAAGTGAGCACAGAGACAAGCATAACACACCAAGAATGAATAATCATGAAGGTGTAAGATAGCTCACAAAATATGTGAAGACGTCGATCATGAAAACGCATGCCTCTTGGAGGCCATCATTGGGATGGAGAACCATCAAGTGTCCCGATCATGTGATGAAGCAAAAGACCGAAATCATTTAAGTCCGTGTTCTACAACCCACGTCCTCAGTACCTACACATGAGAAAGGCAAGATGTCCAAGTCTTGGATCCCAAAAGGTTGCAAAGCAAATACTTGGGAACCCAAACCTTGGACACAGAACCACTAGAAGCAATTGAACCATTATATGAGTTAGCATGATGCAAATAATGGTTCATGTAAGAAGATCTAACGCCATCCTTGGAGGCACACCGTGAGTGGACAACTCAATGAGCAAAACAAGGTCCATCTCTAGAAAAGCGACAATGACCTTGCTTGAAAGCACCATGATGAGAAACAACAAAAGCACCAAAGGGACTCATACATTGTAACATCCCAATTTTCTGAGTTTAAAAAATCTTTTAATAGTTAGTAGGGAGAAAATTCACCATTTGGATTTATTTGATTTTAAATTCAAAAGCTTAATATTGGACTTTCTAATCAAAAATATTTAATGTGAATAATCCCAACATGAACATTAGCCAAAACTATTTTATTTGGGTTCTATGTGCTCAGATATATTTTCTAGAATTTTCTAGAATTTTTCTGAGTACATTTGCTATTTTCTATTGCTTATTTGAATTTCTGGTATTTTCTAAAATAGAAAAAACTATTAAAATCTCAGAAATCCTCTCGGGCCGAATCTCTTTCCTTCGGCCCATCTCCCGCGCGCAGCCCAGCTCGCCCGCGTGCGTCGCCTCCAACTAACATGCGGGCCCCGCATGTCAGTCTCTCCGCCTTTTCTCTTTCCTTCCGAGCGCCCTGCTTGTTCTCCACCGTTCGATCGAGGATGAACGGCTGGATGTGCACGATCGAGTCGGGTTGTCCGAATGTTCCATCGATTTTGGGCCGTTCGATCTAGGATGAGCGGTCAGATCCTTGAGTCTGTTTCGTAGCCGTGTCGTTTCGCACGCGCCCGCGCCTGAGCCCTAGCCGCTGACGGGTGGGACCCACCCCGCCACATCATCGTCGTCTCCGAATCTGTTAGGGATTCGCCGCCGCCGTGCTATCCCGTTTTGGGCGTTCGTGCCCTGGACTCTCCCAGGCCTCCGGGTATAAAAGGGGAGGTAGCCCTCGGCCTCCGCACCCCTCCCGCAGCCGCCTTTGCCCTCGCGCCAAACCCTAGCCGCCGTAGGAGCTCGAAAACGATCTGCACCGCCGCCAACTCCGACGAGCTCTTCCGCCGCAACCGGAGCTGCTCGAGCTTCGTGGTCTGCACCACCGGCATCGCACGGAGCTGCACTTCACCTTGGTGGCCTTCGTTTCGCCGGAACGTCACCGGAGCACCGACCCCGTCGAGCCCGTAGCCCCTCCGCCGCCTAACGCCGCCGCCCCGCCGCGCGACGCGTGCGACCACGGTGAGCACACCTACGAGTTCCTCGTGCCACCCCCGTCACGTCGGTACCACTCACCGCCGGTGAATCGCCACCGTAGCCACATCAGCGCCACCTCGTCACCACCTCAGCCCTCGTGCCTACGTGTCGCATGCGTGGCTACCTCATCAGCACGTGCGTGGCATGGTCCACCGGTCCCAGATTCAATCGGCTCGGTAGACTTGGTCTACCGTGAGCCATGTCACTAACATGTGGGTCCCACATGTCATTATATTCTTTTTATTTATTTTAATTCCCAAAACTCCTTCGCTGATGTCAGCGTTGCGCAATAATCCAATTTTTCTTTAGAGAAATAATTCAGAAAATCCAGAAAATCCAAATTAGGGTTTCTTTTTAGATTCAATCTTCCAGAGCTCATAACTTTTGCATCCTAACTCCGTTTGAGCCCATTCAAATTTCTAAATTTATCTAAATTCAGGCTCTATTTATCTGAGATTTTTATTTAATTTTTGGAGCTTGTTTTGCCTCTATTATTTATTTGTTTTATTTATTTGTTTCGTTTGCGAGTAGACGTCGTTTCGTTGGGGAATTTTGTGGAAGAAGGAGTACCCCAAGATCAAGACCAGTACATAGACCTTTTCCAAGGCAAGTCATACCTTTGATCATCTTGAACCCAGTTTTCAAATTACTTTACTTCAAAGTACTGCATTCTATTTTAATTTTTTATTTAAATGCTTTGGGTATAGTTATTATCCAAATTTGTTATCACACCTTGGCCTTGTACGTCATAATTTCCTTGTCACCCTAGATTGGTTATTAGTTGGTATTATTATAGCACCAACGTGGGTTGGTTAGATGCGAGTACAATTGCTTAGCCATGCTACGAGTCTCACATCTCATGAAAGTTGCAATTATTAAATGTGACTAAGTGACTATGGAACTATGTGATAAAGCTGTGTATCTTGTGTGCTATTACTTTGTGGATGGCATGTGTTGCACTTAAACCAACTGGGTGGTAAAGGATTTAGACTGAGGCAAGTGGTGGAAGCTGTGTGATATGGTGGGCTTTGTGATGGGAATGATAATCTTTGTGACTTAGTTAGAACATGGAAGTCTTGCCTTGGTCAATTAAGGACTTAACTTTGTGCGTCATTGAACTGAGCCTTACTGTACGACCACATGCCTGGTATGGGACGGGCCTAACTTAGTAAGTTATGGATTCTCGGCATTGATGTTCAGGTGGATAGGTTAGGCTGTGTGACAGGGTGGAGGTGTGACTACTTAGTGGTTGCATCGCGGGACGGTTCGCCGCTTCCACGTCGGCGGTGTGTGTTATGCCAAAGCGCTTCGTTTGGGTTGGCATAGCGGTTTGTAAGCACATCGGGAGTGTCAATGTTGAGATGAAGTTTCTGAACCATTTTGTTATGATTAGTGCTTGCTACACTAGTTGTATCTTGTGGGTAAAGTGTACAACCTCTGCAGAGTGTTAAATCAATCTATTCGAATAGCCACGTCCGCGGTCATGGACATGCTCGGGGATTTCACACGAGGGGTAGATTTTCATAAAATGTTGGGATGGGAGCTGTGTGACCACAATCATATGGCTATGTGAAATAATTTGTTTAGGCTATGTGTCTTTGTGAAAACAACTGTTAAATTAATATGGTCTATTTGTTTTGAATTATGCTTTCAATCTATTATTCGTATTCAATTGCAAATGTTGCTTTTATGCAAAAGAACCACAGAAGCCTTTTCTTTGGAATGAGCCTACATCTATACATTGCATTCTGTGGTATGATTTGCGAGTACGGTTGTGTACTCACGCTTGTTGTAAAACTTGCACCCAAACCTACAGAAGAGGAGGAGTCTACGCCTGCTTTCGAGGAGGAGTTCGCCGAAGGTTGTTGATCGTTAAGGTCTGGATCCTAGTCGGTTGCCTGTGGTGAATTGGTGGGATCTACGCTAAAGTTATTTCCGTTCCGCTGCTGTTTTATTCTCTGTTAGCCCTGCGTGGCTTAATAAGTGTAAACTCGACCATAAGGTCAAAACCCTTATTTGTTATTCAAACTAATCGTTTACTTTATTTATCGCTTGTGTGGATCGATATTTACCTATGTTGACACTGTGTGCACTAGCGTGATCCTGGACTAGTGCAGTATACACAGAGGGTTTCAGAATCGTAATTCTGGGTCCCGACATACATTCTCGCCATGGGTGTGTACCTCGATGGAGAAAATGAGGTCACCTCTTGGGAAACAGCAAAAATCCTAGCTCAGGGCAACCTATGGATAAAAACCAAAACCACGGAAACCGGGTCCACAATATTGTCCAACACCACTAGAAAATATGTCAAAGAAACCATCAATAGAGGGAGTCCTCGTACTAGGCTCTTTAGTGTGCACGTCATGAGAAATACTATGCCCACTAGGAGACTTAGAAGTATGAGCTCGACGCATGTGTTTTGCATGTCGATCCGCAAGATGCCCATCCTTCTCACAAAATGAGCAATGGTGTAAAGGTCTATTAGGAGATATCATCCGAGAGGAAGAAGCACCATTGTCGCTCAAAGAAGAAGTTCTTTGGGACAAGCTAGAACAACCAACATCATAACTCGCCCTTGTGTCGGCACTAGGCTCACATATGCTATGAGATGGTAAATATGTGTCCCTAAAAGCTCGACGGCACATTCGACGCTGGTGTTTGACACGGCGAAAGCAAAACTTAACAATGTGTCCATCTTTCTTACAAAAGGTGCAATGATACTTCTCTTTGAGAGATATAGTATCATTTGAGGAAGCACCCTTGTCTTTAGAAATCCCTTAGACAACACCAAAAGAGTCATAAAGAATCACACTTGCCAAAGAAGAGCTACTCAAACCAATAGTACAAATGCCAACATCAAATGATTCACGTTTAGCACGAGAAGTCTCCAACTCCAAATGTAAAGAAGCAAGAGAAATCTTCAAAACGTCAATCTCGAAGTGGAGGCAAATACAAGAGTCACATGACTTGGTGCACATATTATCGTGCAATTTCTTCAAAGACTCAACCTCGCTTTTCAAGGTAATACAAGATGTGCAACAAATTAATGATGCTTTCGTATTAATTATGTAATTCAAAGTATCAATTTCATTTTCTAAACTAGCACAATTCTTGCAAGAGACTAAAACATCCTTAAGCAATTTTTTATACTCTAAGCACATGCTACAAGGGCTAGCTTCAATTTCAATAATTTCAGCCCGAGCATTCTCTAATTGATCAAGGTGAATGGAATTTGATGAGGACATGACTCCTTTAGATATAACTAAATTTGCTATGCTTGTTGTTCCAAATATAAGAGCTCGTACACTTCACTTAAATTATAAGACGAGCTCATTTTTAGGAGTGGTTTTATATTATATGAACTATATGATGCTACCTAATCATGAAAATGTATATTTGTGTAGCACCACATCACTTTGTGTCTAGAACAAGCAAGAGTTCAAGTTGAACATATTCTGGAATCCAGTTCGGCCTCCGGAGATAGCCCTAACTTCAAACGAGCATAATTTCCACATATCAACTCCGTTTAAGGTCCACAAGTACTTGATTGAAAGCTTATCTCGTTCTCTTTCAAACGGATCCAACCTCACCTCCAAATTCCTTCTGTATGCGCCGCAATCACCAAAAGAATGTGTTGCATCACCTATTTGGGCCGTGGGCCTTGTATTTTGGAGAAACCCTAGGCCCGCCGCCCCTCCCTCTTCCTCATATACATAGTGGCCGCCGCCCTCGAGTTTCCTTGGATTTTGTTTATGTTTAGTTCGCCTTGGTTGCAACTTGTATCTTCTGCGTGTGTCGACTAGACCACACGGTCAAGATCCTTAATCGGAATGCCACCTTATCAAGTGCTTCAATCTTATTTGCATTTTTAGATTGTTATTTATCTTGTTCTTGCTTGTTCTTCGATTGCATGCAGGAATAGACCTTCGTGGTCAGGTCGATCGTGCTTCTAATAAGGTCGATAACGAACTCGGAGTTGGTTCAGCGATTGCCGGGCATATTGGTCGTGTACGATTGGTAGCCGAATCGTGAGAGTCATGTCCACCCAAATTAAATTATCCATCTCTTCAAAAGATCAGGACACCCATTATCGCATCAAGTGGTATCAGAGCTTTTGTTCATCGGTGAGAATAATTTTTCCTCTACCTATAGTCCACGAAAATAAAAAAATAGAGTTAGTTCATCCAGTCCAAACCAATCTATGTCTTGCAATTTTCTTTTCGGTAATTTGCTTGTTGAATTTTTGGTTACATGGTCATGTCAGGTTGCTGATTTCTAGTTCTAGTTTTGGTCTAGTTAGTCTTTGTCTAGTCACATCTCGTGTTTCTTTTGCATCACTTGATCGTTCTTTTAGGATTCTTAGTTTGGCATCTAAAACAAAAAAATTTGTGGGTTAGAACTCCTCTAATCCGCACCAAAAATAGTATTTGTTTCCACTCCATCTAATTTGAATTGCTTGCTAGAGTTCTAGCCGATTTCACCACGAAATCGAGAAGATTGCCATGAACTTTTGGGGCAATTGGTGTCCGACTCTAGCATCCACCCATTGCTGTTATTTGCGACTTGCGGCAAAACCTAGGGCCGACCAAATATTAGAAGGAGAAAGAAGCAGCCGCATAGAACAAAAGTCACGGTAGAAAAAAAAAAAGAAAAAAGAAAAGAAAAGTGCATGAAAATTAGTGAAGACCTTCTATATATATCCACAAGCTTCCACAAAAAATTTCAGCAAGTTTGGCCCACGGATTTGAAAGATATAGTAGTTTCAAATTTGAATCCGGGACGGTTTCGAATCCGAGTAGAATTCCGTTTTCGAGACACCTTCAGTAAAACAGGCATAACTTTTGCATACGGTGTCCGTTTTTGACGTTCTTGTGCTCGTTTCAAATCTAAGGACGAGGCGCATCCTTTCCACCTAAGCCACTAATCGCTCTCTTAGACCCCCAAAATCGGCTATCTTTGGCTCCGAATTCGCATCACAAGTTTTCAGTTTCTGTTTTGGCATTTCTTTTGGTCTTTCCTTCGGAATTTGGAGTTCGCCTCAGCAGCAAAGTTGTAGATCTCGTCGAAACCTTTCAAACGAGTATATATAAGCCATATAAAACTTTGTCTTTTCATCGTTTGAGACTAGCTATTGTTTCTGCTCAATCTAAAGGGTTGTTTGCATTATACCGATATTATTGTCTATTGTGCTCTACGTCATGTGAACAATCTTGTGCCCTTCACAGAAGTTTGAGTAGTTGGATAGCCTCTCTCCTAGCACTTGTTGTGAGGTTTTCCCTTGCTTACATCAAGTCACATTAATCGTTGCGTGTGCATACATACACTTCTCTGCGTGGGGTTTTGATTAGCTTGCTTTGATTAGGCTAGAATCAGCAACATTGACTAGTACTTTGAACAATTTTTCAAATTGCATTTACTGATTTGATTGTTGCTAATCCTTGCTACCATATTGAAGCCTATCCCAGCTCCACCTTCTACCATTACACAGGTACCAATTGCTTGCAATTGCTTTGTCAATCTTCGGAGAACGTTTGACACCGACACTAGTTGCCAGTCACCGCCTATTTTGCTTGGTAAGTGTAACAACCCCAAAACTAGGGTTTGTATTTCAAATGTATAAAAGTATTAAAGTTTGAAAACTTTTGTTGTATCTCTTGGTCATTCTCTTGGTTTTCTACAAACTTGTGCACAATTTTAAATTTTTGATGTTTGTATTAAAGTTTGTGTTGGAAATTTCAAAACTTTTAAACTTAAATTCCATTTCTATTTGAATTCCAGAAAAATGTGTGAATAAAAGTTTCCAAAAATAATTTATTCAAATACTAGATTATTTATCTTGAATTGTAATTATTTTTACCAAATTTTTAGAAGTCATTTTACCTTCACCAAAATTCAGATCAAATCATTAATGCAGATTTGAAAACAATTTAATTCTAACAAATTTTAATGTATAACATGTTTGAAATTATTTTTCCTAAGTCCCTTGTGAACCTCAAAATGTCCACAAAAATTTGCAGAATTTTTCGAATTTTATTTCTAATTAAATTGGCTAGGTCAAACTTGCTTATTTTCGGTCAAAAACAAAACCTAATCCAAACCGAGTACTGTTCCTCCGACCGCACTCAAGTCCGACCGGATCCCTTCGCCACCGGGTCTAGCCGGACCAGCTTCGCCCGAGCCACCCTTCTCTCTCACTGACGAACCGGTCCCACCGGCGGACTCCTCCTCCACCGCAGCGCGTGCGTCGCGCCAGCCGCCCGCCGCGCTTCGCCCAACTCCGGCGCCGCATGCTTGCCATGCCGACTCGCCGGTCACTTCGCCGCCCATGCTGCCTCCACCTTGCGACCTCCGCCTCTCCTACAAAGGCCAGCCGAGAGCCCCAACTGCCTAGTTTTCTTTTCCCCCTCCTCTGTCCATTCTTCTCCACCAAGCACCGAATGCCATTCACCACGGCGCGCGCCTCCAAGCACGCCGCCACTCCGGTGATCCCCAACCACCACGATCGCATCACGGTGTGTTCCGCATCCCGTGAAGCAAACCCCTCAAGAAATTTTGAACCGTCGCTGAGGAGTCGCGCGCACCTTCTTCCTCGTGTCCGCCGAAACCGCTTCCTCGCCACCGCCTCTTCTACCGCGAGCCCGAGCTCGATTCCTCCCTTTGTGAGCATCTTTATATACCCCTGCACTTTCCCCGACCACTCACTTGCTCTCTCTCGTTCACTCCAGGTCGCCGCCATCAAGAACCACCTCGCGCCGCCGCAGGTTCGCCGTCGCCGGACCACTCCGGTCACCCTCCGGCTTCTCGGACCACTCCATCATGCTCCTGGAACCCTAGGTATGCTCATGCTCTCGCTAGTTTTGCTCCGTTTGCACCTGACGCCATCGCCCCCTTTTCACCCCCTCGGTCGGCCGCCGCTCGCCCTCGCCGCGTCACCACCGTGCCTCTCCGACCACCTCAAGACCACCCCTAGCCTCCTTGAGTCTCCCTCAACCCATTTTCGATATCGCCCGCACCTCACTGCCACTCCCACCGCCGGCAATTTGCCGCCCAAAATCGGCCAGAGCTCCTCTCTGTTCTTAAATGCGTGCCTTCCTCTGTCTCACTGAAAAGTGGGGCCCACTCCTTTAAGCCAAACTATTTGCTAAGTCATTGTAATTAGGTCATCTTGATTGGTTTAGCAAAGTTGAAGATTGAATTTTGAAAGGCGTTTAGGCTTTAGCTCTCTGAAGCAGTGTTTCTATGTTGTCAGTAATCTGAAAAACAGAGAAAGATGTTGGTTAGATGAGCTGTTGGATGAAATATGGTTGTGTCAGTATATCTCAATTGCTAAGCCAACCTTCCTATGCAAGCTAGTATTGTGGCTGACATTTAGGCTACTTGAATGCATTACCAGTTTGTGGATAGTTTAGAAGCAACACTGCATTTCAGAAGTCTGCTGTGTTGTCAGTTGAGTAGAAAGAGAGATATTAGATGGATGTCTTTTAGTTCACTCAAATGTATTAGCAAAGTTGGCAGTTGATTGTTTTGAGGAAAATTAGTCAACCACGCTTAAGTTCAGAGGGTGTTGCTTTTGTAGGTTGTGTAACAGTGAAAGAAGTCTGATGTTATTTAGAGTTTTCTTTAGGCCAATAACATGTCTAAACCAGTAGTTAGAAATTTTATGAGCCATTAAACAGTTAGCTAACATCACTTCAGTAGATCTTTGCAAGATATTGAACAGAGAAGTGTAGATGAGAAATCGAAATAACTATGGACTAATACAACATATTCAAGTTTTTAGAAATTAAAATGTACCGATTCAGTTAATCTTTGGACATTAAGCTAACAAAGGTAAACCAACCCCTGTTAATCTTATGGCTATTAGTTAGACCACTCTAATGATTTAACCAAATTGAATGTCAAAATTTAAGATAAAGGTTGGGTAGTAGGCCATTCTAGTTAGTTTAACTACTCATTTGATAAGTTGTGTTTTCAGATAGTATCAATCAGTGGCTGAACTAAATCAAGTGATTCGAATGATAACTAGAGAGTGGTATGATAAGGGTGATTCTAGCATCTAGAGCCTATCTCTAGATAATAGATGTGCACAATCACCATCAAAGTCTGCCGAAAAAGAAGAATATATAAGAGGATTGATTTTGACTGTATGATTATCGTGAAAAATAAGTGATGTTTGGAAAGAACAGTAAGAAGAAATCCTAGCTAATTTAAATAAACTCCGAATCAGCTAATTTGTTGTTCCTAATTTCATGATCTATCTTCTGTGTTGATATTTTGTTTTTGGATACTTTTGGCATTCTGGTGTTTATTCGCTGTTTTTCGCTTTGGCAGTTTTATCGTTAGATGACGTTGATATCGAGAGTGATCCTCTGCAGCAAGTCGAATATCTCAAACCAAGCAAAGGCAAGCAGTTTGATCATATCCACTCAATCCCATTACTTTTAAAATATAATACTTTGTTTTACTCGTACGTATGCATGCTTTTGTGTCAATGATTAATTTTGTCGATTAGAGGTAGTTCATCCCATTGCATTGTTGCCCTGAAAATTGTTCACCCCTGTCACTACCTTAGGAATATTATTCTCACTGGTGAATTAGAGCCCGGTGAATGATTTAGGGCCTTTTATTTGTATTTACGATATGATGCTTAGCCATGCTTAGATACCGGTAGAATTGGGCGGTTATCGACTTAGTCGATAACTTTGATCACACAAATTATTATAACTTTATGTTTCAGCATTTTGCTATGTTTAATTGTGAAAACTAAAAATGAAAAAAAAATTATTTGGACTTGGGCACAATGGTAAGATGGTGTGCTTTTGGGTGTGACTGGAAAGGTGCCCAAGTCATTTAAGGACCGAGTTACTTGCACCACCGTACTGAGCATTTTGCGTGCTAACCACACTAGAGTATATGGGACCTCTCTTGACTTAGTACTTTGGCGTGTATTGGCTCCGGGTCGCAGGAGGTCGCAGGAGGGATGGTGTTGGGAGCATGGTAGTTGTCCGAAAAGCTTTACCCTTTGTGGGTAGTTGCCTTTTCGGCTTTACCATGTCAGCGTATGGATTTCTATCCATACGAGCGGCTCGTAGTTAATACACAATATTGGAAATGTCTTGTTAGACTTAGCCGTGCCTGCATACCAAAAGAAGTGTGCTAACCGTGGCTGGTGGAAAGGCGGTCTAAAGTGTGGGTACATTGGTACACCCCTGCAGGGTTAAAACTATTCGAATAGCCTTGTCCTAGGTTATGGACACGCTCGGATACGCCCCCCAAGAACTAGACTACAACATTTAATTAAAACTTGATGGGTTGGTATGAACGGATGTTCATACTATTGTTGGGATGGCCATTGGGTTGGTCATCTCCAGGATGTCTTTATGTTACTACTTTGTATCGCTGATATTTCTGCAAATAAAATTTGAATTGTTAAAATTGCCTTCAAACTATTACATTATTGCAAAAGAAAACTGGCTTTTTGCTAAAAATAAGTCCAGAGCCCCCTCCACTTAAATAAAGCTTGCATGTAGTTAAATTATAGTTACATTACCCTTACACGTCGGTCTTGCAGTACAAAAACATTTTTGTACTCGGTTGCTTTGCTTAATGTTTTTGTTGCAGAGAAAGAAGGTGAGACCCAAGGGCTTCCCTTTTGTGAGATGTGCTACGGGTTTGACGACTAGCTTGGCGGCCCGGTTGGTTGCCTTGTGGGTAAAGGCACACTAATTGGCTCTTTTATTTATCGCCATCTTATGGCTTTTGCTTCCGCTGTGTAGTTTGTTATTTATTTTGTAAGTTCATTCCGTTGTATATTATGAAGTTTTGATATTGTAACCTCTCGTGTATGGAATTGATGCATAATTTTGTAACAGGGTGTGTATACTGCATTTCTGGGAAGTATACATATCCTGAGGCTTGGTTTATTTGAATTGTGATGCTAGGGTCAATGGAAGGCTAAGCATTACAAGACGAATAAACCGGGGTCCTCACAGTAAGAACTGATAAGAACTTGGTATTAGATTGAGTGTGAGCGACTTTAAGCCTCCAGATCCTAGTAGTTCATAGGAACATATACATGTGATTTGTTTCCTTGTTTTCTACTAACAATGACAGGTTTGAGGAAGTGGGTAGATTATGATGTCATCGCGGACAGATTTGAACTCAAAGAGAAACAACTACCAGCATACATCTTGCCACTCACCACTGAGAGTACATCATTGGACTACTTCATATGGGTCGCTATGTTGGATAGCTACTTTGAAAGACAGGACCTTGATCCTCATGAAAAGATGGCCATGGCAAGAACGGCGCTGATCGGTGATGTTCAACATTGGTGGTCGAATCTGGAGTACCACTTCATATACACATGGGAGCAGATGAAGAAGAAGCTGCAACGTCGTTTTGTACCTCCACCACCCACAGTCACAAGCGAGGTGCAACATAAGGTAACTGACAACACTAACATTGTTTTTGCTCCTATTCCATCTATAGATATCGCTGAGATGCTTGAAGAGAGGAAGGATGATTTGGCGCATCTTATGTCATTAGAGGAGAAGTCTAAGGTACCTACAATATCTGATGAGGACGATAATACCAAAGGTACTGATTTGATGCTACAGCAAGACATAGAGCAACCTTGTGAGTTTATACCTGCTGTAGTGCAATCTTTTTATATTCCTTGTGTTGACTTGAACGAACCAAGTGCTAATCTGATTTCATATAATTTTGCACATCTCGAATTAATTACGCATAAGGAAGTACTTGGTAGAATATCCCCTGCTAATGCATTGTGCTATATCATGCTTAATGAGCCCGTTAGTTTAGAATGTGCTATGGAGAAAGTTTCTAAAATTTCATCTCTAAATTCTCTATCTAGCATCTACACCTACATCTTTAAATTAATTGGAGATTATGGTTATGGTGTAGACAATCAATTTCTTGTATATCGAATAACTTGTGATTACATGAATGAATTGAAGCTTGTTGTTTTGAACAACAATTTTTATGTGCCGAATCTTTTTCATTATGAGAGAAAATTAAAATTTAGTGATCATCCAATGCCTATATGTTCATCTCTTATTGCACCATCTAGTATAGACAATCTGCATCATGATGTTGAAGTATGGAAGATTTACACATCTTTTCACCCTTGCTAGATGAATTTGCTAGTGCTCGATTGAAATATGATTATATGGATGAACTTTGTTTGATTCCAAAAGTTGTAGATTTGCCTATATGTTCTACCACTTCAAATTTACAACTTCGGAGAGTTGAATTGCATAAATACTTCACTTATATTTGCAAAACTAGTTGCAATAATTGCTATGTGCGAAATTTTGTTTTACTCATTAACATATATGATTATTTTTGGCGAAATAATACAATGAGTTTTTATGATCGCTATTGTTTTATAACATTAATTGTGCAACAACGAAGAACTGTTAAAACAGATGACATATATATATACTATGCATACACCTTGGCTTCTTTGTTACCCTATTTTCAGTCTATCAAAAGCCGAGGACGGCTTTGTTTTCAAGAAGGGGAGGATGATGAGGACATGACCCCTTTAGATATAACCAAATTTGCTATGCTTGTTGTTCCAAATACAAGAGCTCGTACACTTCACTTAAATTATCAAGCGAGCTCGTTTTTAGGAGTGCTTTTATATTATATGAACTATATGATGCTACCTAATGATAAAAATGTATATTTGTGCAGCACCACATCACTTTGTTTCTAGGCCAAGCAAGAGTTCAAGTTAGACACGTTCTGGAATAGAGTTCAGCCTCCGGAGACAGCCCTAACTTCAAACGAGCATAACTTTCACATAGGGACTCCATTTAAGGTCCACAAGTACTTGATTGAAAGCTTATCTCGTCCTCTTTCAAACGGATCTAGCCTCACCTCCAAATTCCTTCTGTACGCATGTCAAAACCCGGGATTAACATCGTAGATCCTCTGTGCACTTCTGAACTAGTCCCATGATCAGTCGCTAGTTCACACAGTAAACAAATATGGTAACAAATTCATATCACAACTTTATTAATAATCAACAAAGTTTATTACAAAAAGGCTTACAAGCCAGCAATAAAGAACACAGCGGAAAACGAAGAAGTAGTAGGGTCCAGCAATCTGCCACAGGCAATCGACTGGGGTAGCGGTCTAGTCGTCGAGATCCACAACGGTAGTAAAGTCCTTCTCCTCTGAAATTTTATTTGCATGAAGCAAGGATGATCACAACTTCCGTGCTCGCAAGTTACACCCGTCAAATAACAGAATGACATGCATATTTGGATGTAACAAAGGATGGCTCATTGGTTGATTTGCATAAAGCAATATTTTCTTTAAATATTTGTACTAAGTTACAAAGCAGATATTCTATAACTACAAATTATTTTATAAATTCTCAGTTTTATAGTCAGATAACATTCACACATGAATGGTGAAGAATACACTCCTATCACATGGCTTCCCGCCCAATTCCCGTTTGGATAAACCAGTTTGAAGAAGTCTTTTTCAAACAGAACCAAAGTCTAACTTTGAGCAATTCTGCTAGCATGTCCATAACCGTAGACACGGCTATTCGAATAGTTTTACGCTCTGCAGAGGTTGTACAACTTTACCCACAAGAGATAATCAACTTGTACTGTCCGCTCACACACTTCCGTAGGTGTGCGACTAAGTGATTATCATAAGGCCTTTACAATGTTCTGTCTTAATGTATTTATGCCCACTAAGGTTTCACTGCCATTGGACTAACCATCCTCCAGGAGCCCCCTCTTGCGCCAGGTGGGACTACTGTCTAACCGACACCCACACTAACAATATAGCACAAATGACACTAAGACATCACAAATTATTTAGCCAAATCTGTCCCATTCCAGACTTGTAGTAGTACGGTAAGGCATAGCATCATGCACTCGAAGATCGGTCCTTAACTGACTTGGACAACTTTCCAACAAAACCCGTGGGCCTCAACCATACCCGATTGAGCCCATGCATAAATTTGCACCCACCCAACATCCATTATGCCCAAGTACAAACTATTTTCATTTATTCCATTTTTCAAAGTCATTCATAAACTTCCATAACACATCGATGCCATGGATACAATTTAAACAACAATTGATTTTTGGCTGAAACTCCCCAAATTCAACATGTTTGGTCTATAAGCATGGCTAAGCATAATTTTTCTCAAAATATTCTAGTTCATACTATAGTATCAACTAGGTTTTATCTATAGTGACAATATGTTTGCTTCAATTATCAAAATTGACCATACAAAGGATTTTAGGCATAACTATACATTTAAAATAGGACTTTAAATTACTGATAAAAATAAGCATGCAGTAATAATTTAAAACAGAATATAAATAATTTAAAATAATGGGATCAATATGATCAAGGGTATAACTTGCCTTGCTTAATTAATTGATGCTCTCAAACGGTGTCGAAATTCAGTCGTCCGAAGTCGTCGAAATCTATACGCGTAAACGATCCGAATTCAAATAACATTCAAATAAAATCCAAATAAAGTCCAAAAATTATAAAATAAATACTACTAGGAAGGTATCGACTTTATATGAAGTTAGGGACTTTATATGACTTTATACTACCAGGATCGGAGCTCGTATGAAGGAGAACGGACATCCGGAAGGTTGATTATCACATGAAAAGATGAAATTCCGAATTTCAGAATTTAAGGAATTATTTTTATGAAGAAAATCCCTTTATTGTGTTAGCATGATGTTTGTAGTTGGGAAAATGAATTTTCGGCCGAATTTATTTTGTAAAGAAAAATGGTTGGAGTCAATGACATATGGACCCAGGTCCACGAAAATGGGTTTAGTCCACGGTGGACCGGCCTAAGGAATAGTGCCAGCCACGCAAGCGCACATGTGGGCTTGGGGCGGTGAGGTGACCGTGACATGGCAGTGATGGATTATTGTGAAATTCAAAATTTTGTTTGAATAGAAAGGTAGATAATATTGAAAGGAACATGTAGGTAAAATGGTTTGCACAATTACCCAACGGATGAAGAGATCGGACTCGACAAAGTTCTCGTCGGACTTGGAGAAGAAGATGCGGCCGGTGGTGAAACATTAAGTAAATCAAAATTCCAATTGAATAGAAATGTGGAGAATCTCAATAGGAACTCACCGGTCAAATTTGGCACTGAGACAACGAATGAGGAGATCGGGCTCACGGAGTTGTCGTCGGAGTTGGAAGAAGACCGTCGGTACTTTTGTGGCATGGTGAACCAACAGATAATCAAAATTCGGCTTGAATAGAAATGTAGAGAATCTCGAGAGAAACTCATCGGTAAAATTTGGCGAACAACGGAGCTGCGGATGAGGAGATCGGGCTCGCCGGAGTTGTCGCTGGAGTTGGAGAAGAAGGGCTAGCAGAGGGGCTCCGGGAGGATTTTGGCAAATTTGAGCGAGAGAGATGTGGGGAATGGGGTGGAGAGGCTACGGTTCAATTTATAGGGGCAAAGAACAGCGGTTTGGCGAAGCGCTCATGAGTTATTCTTGGAAATAATGCATTAAATCCGAGTTCTTGTGTGACATGAATATTCCAACGAATATTCCTTTTCAAAATACGGAAATACACCAATTAATTCCGGAAAAATAGCAAATTAATTCCACAAAATTCGAAATAAATCACAGATATTAAGCACAACATTTTGAACTCAAATAAAATATTATTAATAATAATAACGATTTTATTATTACACAATAATTATTTTTATATTACTGAAAATTATTTTTAAACTTGAAAAATAGTAATATAGGTCCAAAAATTCAATGAATTTTCAGAGTATTTAAATAGGGTATTTTGACCTTAAATAAAATATTTTCAACACAATTTTGGTTTTTATTTGCGGACAACAATTCATTTTTAATTGCTAGATATTACAAAAATCAAAAAGAGACTTTTAGAAAATACCAAATAGAGTTCCAAAATTCTATAAAAATTCAAGGAAATTCCTGGAATTATTTTGAACTTAATAAAATTATTTCCAAATTAAATATGGATTTTATTTTTGTACAGAAGTTATTTTTAATTTTGGGAAAATAAAGAAAACCTTTTTAAATGCCAAAAAATTCCAAAATTTAATTAAAATTTTACTTTTCACTTTAAATCCAATAAAATCCCAGAAAACTCCATAAATTTTCTTTTGGACTTTAAAACCAAGAAATTAACTATTTTTTTACAAAGAAAACTTTTTTAAAATTACAGAAAATCAAGAAAATTATTTGACAGCTAGAAAATCCAATAAAATAATATATTTATTCATTTTATTTTGGTAACAGAACTTTGGGATGTTACAACGCACCACAATCACTAAAAGCAGGTGATGCGTCACCTATTTAGGTCGTGGGCCTTGTATTTTGGAGAAACCCTAGGCCCATTACTGTTCATGTCGTACTGTTCACCGCCACCCCTCCCTCTTCCTCCTATACATAGTGGTCGCCGCCCTTGAGTTTCCTTGGATTTCGTTTATGTTTAGTTCACCTTCGTTGCAACTTGTATCTTCTGCGTGTGTTGACTGGAGCACCCAGTCAAGATCCTTAATCAGAATCCCACTTTATCAAGTGCTTCAATCTTATTTGCATTTTCATATTGCTATTTATCTTGTTCTTGCTTGTTCTTCGATTGCATGTAGGAATATATCTTCGTGGTCATGTCGATCGTGCTTCTAGTAAGGTTAATAACAAACTCGAAGTTGGTTCAACGATTGTCGGACATATTGGTCGTGTACGATTGGTAGCTGAATCGTGAGAGTCGTCTCCACCCAAATCACATTATCCATCTCATCGAAAGATTAGGACACCCATTATCGCATCAGAATTAGTCAATTTTAACTTCTCAAATTCAACAAACATGCCTACACAAGAATCACAATTATTTCTAGCCATGGATCTAAAATTGCCTATTTCTAACTTAGCATTATCAAGCTCATGATGTAAGGCAACACAAGAATCACATGGCATAGAAGTATTTGATTTCAATAATTCTTTTTCAAATTTTAGGCATGCAAGAGAATTATTCAAATTATCCATGTCTACAAGCCAGGAATCAAAAGTATACATGGAGGTTTTCAATTTAGTGAGCTCATGAGACAAATCACCCTTCTCTCTTTCTAGCAATTTCTCGTTTAAGATCATATGACAACAAGCTATTAATAAGTTTTTCTTTGCTTACCTTGCTTAGCTTGAGTAGGGGATCATTCTCAAAAAGCTCTCCATCATGCTCATCCTTGAAAAGCTCTCCATCTTACTCATCTTCGATCGCTACTCCACACATGCCAATGGGCTCCGTCTCCTCGGGCTCCACGAAGAACTCATATTTGAAACTAGAGCACATATGAGTAAAATGACCACGAGCGCCACACATACCACAAATTTGATCTCTAGCAAAACATCTCCGAAAAGATTCACGCCTCACATGGTCATCGGCCAAAGAGTCACAAGAAGATCAACTAGAAGACTCACAAGACCTTCTACTAGCGTCATGCACAAAGATCGGTGAAGATCATAAAAGAGTAAACCTTGCTCTGATACCACTTGTTGGACCGAAACAACGACTAGAGGGGTGAATAGGAGCTCTGCCTATTTTTCACCTTAATCGGATTCAACAAGATTTTCTATCTAATAGCTATGAAAGCTATGATAATCAATAAACAAGTACAGCGGATGTCTTGTATTAAATCCAATCAAAACCCCGAAGCACACAACCAAAAGTGCAAAACGTCTTGGTGAGCAGTCTTTGGTGAACGAGAATTGTTCTATGGTAGCGATAGCGGTATTACCAAGAATCGAGAGTACCGATGACGATGCGATACTCGGATGAGCAGAAAACAGCCCAAAATCAAAATAAAAAATTGACACAACTTTTGATCCACAACTCTAAACTTCTTGAAACTTGAAACATACCTTCTCTAGGATGTCAGGAACTTATTCCAATCAAAGATCGTGTAGTTCATTGCCAAAGTTCTGACCTTTTTTCCGTTTGAGTGAAGGTTGCTAAAAATGGGTCAAAATCAAACTTTGATCCAAAAGCTTGCTCATGGGTAAAAGATGATCAAGATGACCTTAGATGCACTCCCACATGTCACAGCAAACAAGATTACCACAAGAAACCAAAGGATCATCAAAAACCCAAAATCACCAAAGAGAGAGTAAGAACAAGAAGAAACTCATCTTGAGGAATTTTGTTTGGATTAATTGGAGAATGAAGTTGGTTTACAGCAACACCACCATAGAGGACAAAAGCTCAACACTTGAGCACTCAATCAATCCATCTCTCAAGAATCCTAACCTCTCCACTTTTCTCTCCTATTCCTAAAACACAAACTAGGGTTTCTAGATACAAGGGTTGGAAGGTGCACAACCGGCACCCTCCCCTTTTATAGTAGAGGCTAGGCTAAGAGAGAAAACCCTAATGGGCACCCGTTAAACCCACACACAATGGGTCTAACTCACGCAAGCTTCTCAAAGCACCATCATCATCTTTAATTGACCTAAACCACCTCTTCTTGCGCCGTCTTGCGCTGCGGTTTAGCCAAAGGTCATCAAGGCGGTATTTTAGTGAAGTTACCAAAATACCCCTTCTTAATCCTTCTCCAAAGACCGAGTCCAATCTTTATGAAGTAATATCATGCTTCGCCACGTGTAGGTTAATCAACAGCTTTGTTCATGTCGGCAAGGCTCTCCCATCCGATTTCCACCAAAACCACTATGGCATTTGCACCGACCCCCCACCGCTTGATGCAACCCGTCGCACTAAACTTCCTGTTTGGTCATCCCTGCCCATTTTGTGTCATGCTTGAGTCTAACCATCTCACCCGACATCCATGATCATTCTGGATCTTAGTTTTCCTAACAAAGTCCCGATCATCCTCACCGTTGACCATAGTTGACCACCAAGGCACTTGCACAAGAATAGACCAAGAAATCGATTTTGGGAACAAGTTCTTCGCAACTTGACCCACGTTAGTCAAAACATGCATCATGCAACACTTATGCACTGAAACCCACAAAATTGACCTAACCTACAAACATGGTCACCAAGCTGGACAGCGAAACAGGATACCATTGGTCATACCGCTATGTAAACTTTGGTACTACCGCACTACAGTTGTACCGCTCAAAGGATGCGGTCTTACCGTTTTCAGGAAAAAGAAACTCCTAAAAACATGCTCTCTAGAAAAAATATACCGCCAACTAGAATTCGGTCCTACCGCACTGCGGTAGTACCGCTCACTAGAAACCGATCCTACCGCATTGCCGTAGTACCGTTATTCAATTGTGATCATATCGATTTGCCTGAACATTGTCGGAAACGATTGTTTCGGCAAACCCTCAACACTATTGCCAATTGTATCATCATACTAAGATCATGAGCATATCCCCATGATATCCACATTGTCGCATGCGTCGCTAAGAGGCACCCTTCATAGAGACACGGTGCTACCATCTGTGGAACTTTTCTGGCAGCAACAATGAGCCAGTTAGATAGATGTTGTGAAGAAATTTTGGGAGAGTAATGCTCATGAGAACATAGTGAACACCTGCGAAAAGGGTTTGTTTGTTGCACATTCCACGTTATCGTTGTGTCGCGGGAAGGAGTTACTTGTTGTGTTGCGCTCGCCAGAAAGATCAAATGGCAGAAGCAGCGAAAGGCGCTACTGCTCGGATGGGACCATCCGAGCACTAGTCACTTCCAAGAATTAATCTAGTTTGAGGTAGGATCCGGTTTCGATGGGAGTACGGGACGTTGTACGAATCTTGAAGCATTTCCAAAGGCTAGGAATTGAATTCTGACTGGAACCATGAAAATTTCTAGTCAAGTGTTATATACTCATTTGGGCTAAATATTCGATCGACCGCATGTCGTGCTAGCTAGATTGAGGTCTCCATTTTCCCAATGGAAATGGCAAATCGAACGGCTAGTATGCACAATGTGGCCACACAGCTCCTAGCAGATATACGGTGTGTACGTAGTTGCAGGCAGGTTAAGCGGATATGCAACTTTACGCGTAGGACATGTACGGTCGCATTGCAATTAATGACGAACGGCTTCGACTACTCTGATCATACGACGTCCCTGGTCGGACGATTGCGCAAAGTTGAACGCGGCAGTGCCTGGAGCTCGATCCATCAAATTAATGGTGCTCGCGCGCCGAGGTCTTGTTTGGATATACAGTAATAAGACTTAATTCATTAAATGAATTAGCAGGGAACTTAGATTAAAATCCCTTTACATGCACAGAGGAAAGAGGAGGAAGGGAGATGTGCCCGAATCTCAAGGCAAATGAATGGACATGATAGTCCTTCGTGCTCCAAGCACTTGTAGAAAAAACCACTCGTGTGTTTTTACTAGAATTGGTACATGCATGAGTAACTAGATTCGATGATTGCATTCCAACGTATACAACATATGCATTAGTACATGTACAATGCAAAATGTTTATACATAAGTGTTTAAAGAGAGATAATATAGTCACGTCATTAAGCACCTATATAAAAGTCATTACCTCCAATGCAAGCATCTCATTTATAGGTGCTTGAATGTTGTATTATCTATTAATTAGATATAGTTATATACATAAGCACATGTTAAGCACCGGTGCCTAATTAAGCATCGATGCTATAAAATAAACATCTTGTTTGTCCTGTGTGGCAGAATTTTTTTTTTTTTTTGCTAAGCACCTGCATTGTACATGCTCTCAAGAGTACTGGTCCAATCCACTCTTAAGGTGTTGGAGGTGCTAATGCCTTCCTCACATATGACCATCCATCAAATAGGGGCAATATTGTACTTTCATTTTAGTTAATAGTCACCCGTGCTCATTGAGACGGTTAGTACATTAGAAACTCCCCCTTCGGTAATTCATCTCAACATCTCCCACGACTCACCACCAGTTCAGCGCCCATCATCCCCGAGCGGTATGGTGTTCCCGTCTGCATGGCCGTGCAGTTGTAAATTGTAATATCGCCAATTTGATTTTTCCCTCCCGCACACTGCTCCTTGGTGACCACAACTTGACCCTCTCGACCTCATAAGCCTCACTACTACAAAAGGGCTAATACTGGACGCCTCATCACAGACGGTTCCAAAGGAACTTTCTGTGATACGTCACTATCATAGACGGTTTATAATAAGAATCGTCTGTGATAATTCACAGACGGTTCTTAATATGAACCGTCTATGATAATCGGACTCATCACAGACGGTTCTTAATACGAACCATCTGTGATAATTCACAGGCGGTTCATATTACGAACCGTATGTGATAAGAAACCTATCACGGAGAGTTCTTAATACAAACCGTTTGTGATATGCTGGCACTATAAATATCGGTTCTCGATAGACCCCTTGCCCCCTAGCGCCTCCACCCCCTGACCCAATTTTGGTTTGAGTCGTCAGCCCCATTGCGCCACCTTAGAGAGGAGAAGGAAAGGGGGAAGCTAGAGAGGAGGAAGGGAGGAGGAGAAGGTGAGGAATCTTGCGGGTTATTTGGAATTTTCGTTGTGATCTCCAATGGTAACGATCTATAACTCTTTATATTTACTCTAGGTTAATCTTTAATCAATTTTAGTATATTTGGTTAATAGGAGGAGTAACTTATTTGCAGTTTATTAATCAAATTTAACATTACTAATTTGTTACGTGTGTAGCGTAGATGGACCAAAACTGGATGTACAGTGCGAACCGTGTGAGTGAAGAGTACATTAAAGGCGTGTTTGCTTTTAAAAGAGCTGCCGAGTAGGATATGTTAAAGAAGGGGATAGAATTTATGTATTGTCCATGCATTGATTGAGGTAATCTGAAGATGTTTAACAACCCGGCGCATATCGAAGCGCACTTGATTCGAAGGGGTTTCAAAAAAGGGTATACATGTTAGACCACTCACGGTGAAGAGCAGGTTATACAAGAAGTTAATAATGACGACATCGCCGAGGAATTCAATGATATGCCGGATGTGGACTGTGCTTTTAATGAGGATAGGTTGCACAATGACAATCTAGATCAGATGCTACGCGATGCAGAAGGGAACTGCAGTGAGAGAGGGTTTTGTAAATTCGAGGGCTTAATGGAGGACTTAGGAAAACCTTTGTTCCCTGGCTGCAAGCCGGAATACACAAGGTTGTCAACCGTGCTTGAACTGCTGAAATTGAAGGCAAGCAATGGTTGGTCCGATAAGAGTTTCACGGTGTTGTTAGGTCTCCTAGCGGACATCTTTCCAGAGGGAAACGTGTTGCCCAACACCACCTACCAAGCCAAGAAGGTTCTTTGTCCATTGGGAATGGAAGTAGAAAGAATACATGCATGTTCGAATGATTGTATCCTGTACTGTAAAGAGTATGTAGACATGCATGTATGTCCTGTGTGCAAAGCATCCCGATACAAGCGTAAGAATACTGCTAAGGTGAAACAAGGACCTCTTGCTAAGATGTTGTGGTATCTACCTAGTGGAGAAACTTTGATCGGAGCTTCGAAGAGTTCGGTGCAGAACCGAGGAACATAAGGTTAGGGTTGAGTACAGATGGAATGAATTCTTTCGGTAACATGAGCAACCGATATAGCACCTGGCCTGTGAATCTATATATGTACAACCTTCCTCCTTGGTTGTGTATGAAGTGGAAGTATATTTTGATGTCACTACTTATTCAAGGGCCAAAGCAACTTGGGAACGATATTGATGTGTACCTAACACCATTGCTGGAAGATCTTGTGACACTGTGGAACGAAAGGGTACATGTATGGGATGCGTACAAATGCGAGAACTTCTCTTTACGCGCTATGTAGTTCTGCACCATCAATAATTTTCCTGCCTTTGGTAACCTGTCGGGGTTCAGTACAAAAGGAGCCAAATCCTGTCCGCACTTCTTAGATGGTACAGGGAGTGTATGGCTGAACAACTCACGCAAAACTATTTATATGCGTCACCGTAGGTTCCTTCGCAGGATTCACCCATACCGCAAGATGAAGAAACAATTCGACGAAAATAAGGAGGACGGTTCAGCTCCAAGGGCTTTTAGAGGGAAAGAGGTCTATGATATGATTAAGGATATCAATGTTGTGCTTGGGAAGGCTTGTAAATTAAGGACCCGTTAGAAGAACATCTGGAAGAAGCGGTTAATTTTTTGGGACTTGCCTTATTGGGAGCACTTAGAAGTTCGTCACTACATCGATGTCATGCACGTGGAGAAGAATGTATGTGATAGCTTGATTGGTCTCTTACTGAACATTAGTGGCAAAACAAAAGATGGTGTTAACGCACGACGTGACTTAGTTGATATGAACATAAGGACCGAGTTAGCACCGAAAGAGATCGATAAAGGACGAACGTACCTTCCCCTAGCTTGCTACACTCTGTCCAAGGCCGAGAGAAATAAACTGTGCCAGAGTTTGCATGGTGTAAAAGTTCCATCCGGTTACTCTGCCAGTATTAAGAAACTTGTTTCTATGGAGGAATTAAAATTAATTGGTATGAAGTCTCATGATTGTCATGTGCTGATGACACAAATGCTTCTTATTGCAATTAGGAGTATCTTGCTGAACAAGATCCGAGTAGCAATCTTGAGGCTGTGTTATTTCTTTAACTCAACTGCTCAGAAGGTCATCGATCCCGAAGGACTAGATGTTCTGCAGGCAGAGGTGGTGATGACTCTGTCATCTTGAGATGTATTTCCCTCCATCATTTTTCAATATCATGGTACATCTCATTGTTCACCTTGTGAAAGAGATAAGGACATGCGGCCCTATGTTTCTACATCACATGTACCCGTTCGAGAGGTACATGATAATTCTCAAGTCCTACGTACAAAATCGATCTCGACTGGAGGGCAGCACAATCGAAGGTTATGCAACCGAAGAGATCATTGAGTTCTGTGTCGACTACATGGCTTAGGTAGAACCGATAGGTGTGCCTCTATCTCATCATGAGGGGAGATTGGAGGGTATTGGGACCATCGGAAGGAAATCAATCACTCCCGATCGAGATACGTACACTCAAGCCCATTTCACGGTCTTGCAACACATGACCCAAGTGTCCCCGTACATCAACGAGCACAAAGACATGGTACACCAACAAAATCCAGACCGATCGGAAGTTTGGATCACAAGAGAGCACAATCGTCGGTTCAATGAATGCTTAAAGGTGCGATCCACTGGGGGCTCATCAAGTGATGATACGCTGCTATGGTCGGCAAAAGGGCCAAAATTTACAATTGTGACATGGCAAGGATACGACATAAATGGGTACACATTTTGTACGACAGCTCAGGATAGGAAGAGCACAGTCCAGAATAGCAGTGTCTACATAGATGCGTTTCACGAGCAGTTCAATACCGTCGGGCCACGTGGGTTGAACTCCTACTATGAGTTCATAGAGGATATTTGGGAGCTCGACTATATACTTTTCAAGATCCCTCTGTTTCGATGCCATTGGGTTAAACTTCCGCAGAGTGTGAAGGTCGACAAGTACGGCGTCACTACTGTGAACCTCAAACATGTCAGATACAAGGATGAACCATTCATACTTGCTAAGCAAGTTGTTCAAGTTTTTTATGTAACGGAGCCGACAAATAAAAACCGCCACGTAGTTCTTCATGAAAAAAGAAGGATTATCGCAGTTGAGAATGTCGTGGATGAGGAAGAGTACAATCAATTTGACGAGTTGCCTCCTTTCGGAGACGGCATCAGGCTCGAGAAAGAACCCAGTGAGGAAGCTAGCTATATGCGCGTCGATCATCATGAAGGGCTATATTTTAAATAAGAATTTATTCCATTGTAATTTATTCCATAACATGAGACATGTCATTGTGGAATTCTCATGTGTTAATGTATTATATATGGACTTGTCATCTCTGATTTTGCTGTCAATGTGGACTTCATGGTAATGTGGAATGGTAATATTATACACATATACAACCTATTGTCTCATGTCCTAATATGCCAAATTATGGATATCTCTGAATGTGCTCTTGTATGACCTAATGTCTTCCTGCTCTTGTATGCCTAATACATGTTGCACATATCTCTGAATGAACTATTATATAGTTTCATATCACAGACGGATCTATAATAGAACCGTCTGTGATAATACCTTTATTAAAAACGGGAACCGCTAGGTTTTGCAGCCTTACTCGTCACTTGCCCTTACTCTCGCCCGTTCACCTCCCCACCTGAGTGCCCCCGCCCTCGACGCCACTGCCCAAGGTACGCCTCCTCCGGTCCTCGCGCCGTCGGCTCCAACGCCGCCAACTCCAACGCCTTCTCTGGTCCTCACGCCGCCGGCTCCAACGCCTCCTCCGGTCCTCCTTCGCGCCGCTGACGACTTGGCCTCCTCCACACAGAAGCCACGCCGCTCGGCCTCCTGCTCCACATCGGAGCCACGCCGCTAGGTCTCCTCCTCCACGCCAGAGCCACTACGCTAGGTTTTCTGGGACAACGCTTCCCAGTGTGCCTTATCGGTTGTTCTTCTAGGTAGCTTTGAGTGCTACCGACTCAGTGAGTATTTTGTCTTTACACAGTTCAGTTGATCCTTTGCATTTGTGCAGTACTAGTTGTTCATTCATTCAGTGATAATTATACTCTAGTACTGGAAGAAGTGCAAATTGATAACAGTTGGTTTACAATCTGCTCTGTGATGTTCTTAGCCATATTCTGATAACAGTGGGTTTACAATCTACTCTGTGATGTTCTTAGCTACCTGCTGTCATTGTTTGTTCCTGTTATTACTTTCGGTAGTAGTCGAGAGCATTGGATCCTTTTGTTTAGTGGTTTGATTAGCTTCTAATCTGTTATGTTTGTCTGATCTTGTGTTGGCAAAAGGCTGAGCAGAGAATCTATACTCTATTTAGCTTCTGCTAGTCGTAAGGTAGTATAGTTTCATATGTATATGCTGATTTGGTCATTTAAACGCATGTTGGATTATGCTTCAGTGTCTTGGTTTTTTGCTGGAATTAATGTTGATTATTTGCTAAAACTGCACATGATGATTGCATTGAGCATATTATTCTTTATGCGGGATATTATGTTTCCAAAGGAAATTATCTTCGAAAATACCTAGTGGATATAAACTTGCAATCTATGTTCTGAAATTTTAGTTCATTGCGTATGTAACTTACATAGATAGCAAGTAAGCGAGAGATGGCGTCCGCACCGTCTTCGCCGCCTTCATCGACGTCGCCGAATGCGTCTGGATCTCCGAGCAAAGTGGTGTACGCGAGATGTAGAGGAGCATCGAAAATGCCTGCGGGCCGAATGACCATCACGGAGGTCAGTGACGGTGGGGTCCCTCTAAGTCCCAAGAAAACAGCGGTGAGATTCCGGACCACCTACGGGATTCCTTAGAACTACTTCTAGGTCAGAGAGTTGTAACTCTTTCTTCAATCGGTTTATTGAATTCAAAAACACTTTAATGGAGTTTTGGATCAGATTTGTTAATGCAGTGGAAGAACAACGTCAGAATGAGTTGGAAGCTGACAATGCCACGTTACACACAATGTCTGTGTTGCAGACTATGTGGGCAATAGAGAAGCATGGAAGTGAGGTCTTCACGTTCGCTGTCTTCACTGAGTTTCAGAAAGAAGCGTTTGCTGCCTGGGAGCATTGCAATGTGGAGAACATGGAAAGCACAGGAGAGTACAAAATCTCAATAGTTAGCGATAACTCAAATAAGGTAAGAGAGGTATGTTGCAACCTTACAACAAAAGATGCCAATTGCTCCTGCATGTTCTTTGAGTCATTTGGAATTCCTTGCCGCCATATCGTCCGTGTGTTGCAGAGTCCATCACTTAAGGAGCTACCAATCCCATTTGTGTTAAAGAGGTGGACCAAAATGGTAACTAAGGACGACGTCTTCGATGGAGAGGGCAATTTGTTGCAAGAAAAACCAAGGAGTGCAATAGAAACATCTACAGACAAGTTGGCATCAGAAATACGTAGCAAGATGGAGGAATTAATTCACCGTGCTGGAGGAACATATGAAGGTTTGAAATTTCTTAGGGATCGGTTTGTCACATTTGGGGAAGAAGTGACTCCTTTGATTCCTGATAATGTGGTAAGTAGAGCCGAAGAGATTGAAGCATTTGCAGGTTCTCCTATCCCTAAGGAAGTCAGCATAAAGGCACCAAACGATGTTAACTCCAAGGGTAGGTGCAAGAGAATAAAGTCAGGACAGAAGGTGAAGACAGATGCGAAGAAAGACGAGAATGTGGAGAACAAAACAAAGGTGCCACGCATGTGTAGGTCATGCAAGGAGATTGCATACCATGATAGCCGCAATTGCCCTTTGAGAACGACAGCAAATTGAGCAAGGTATGTCAATACAATTGTTCTCAGAATTTGTAAATTTATTTTGTTACTATCTTCTTGTTTCATTCTTCTTTGCATTGTCGAGTGTAGCATGCCACCAAGGAGGATAACATTCGAGCAAGGAGGCTATACCATTTTCTATGTTCTGTTTATGAGTCTATCAATAATTTCGGGAACCTAATGTGTGTGTAACAAAACAATGGATGTTACTAGTAAGGATG
Organism: Ampelocalamus luodianensis; assembly: GCA_036346255.1. Lineage (NCBI taxonomy): Eukaryota > Viridiplantae > Streptophyta > Magnoliopsida > Poales > Poaceae > Ampelocalamus > Ampelocalamus luodianensis. The sequence continues at coordinate 40,637,483 of CM070620.1, read as the reverse complement.
TTTATGGTATTAGCTATTATGTTAGGAACCTAATATCATCACAACTATAGTAATGAGATATATTTTGCTTGTGCTGTTGGAAATTAATCTTGACTAGTATCTTAGTTAAGTCATGCATTAGTTGAATCAGTGTATCAATTCGATTGTGTGCGTTAGAGTTGGCCGTGAGACCCGGTCCATCAGGTTCTAGGAGCTGCTAGTTGAGTCACGTTGTGCATTGCATACGTTGAGGCTGCTAGTAGTGCATGAGAACAAGTCAATAGCATGCAAGCAGGGAATTGCATGGTGTGCGAGTCGAGTAACTAATAGAACAAGCATTTGTGCTCAGTTGTTCTACCATGTTCATGATGAGAATATTTACACATCAAGCATGTGTCACAGGAACAAAGCTTACAATGTCATACCATGAAGCCAGATTTACAATTTCTTTGCTTACATTTTCATACGAAGCGTGCAAGTGTTTGTGAATGAAACATGGGCCTCAGCTATCTACTCCAAATAAATGTGGACACCACTCTATTAAAAGCACCAGAAAACCTTTTGCAGTTTCGTTTTAGATCCACTACTACAAAACAGGTCATACTGGACGCCTCATCACGAGCGGTTCCAAAGGCCGTGCGTCATTGAGCTTCTCTGACGGTTCCCTTTAGGAAATGCGTGATAGTGCCTCATCACGAGGCGGTTCTTATTACCAACCGTCAGTGATACTTCCTGACGGTTCATAATAAGAACAAATGCGTGATAGTGCCTCATCGAGTAAAATCAGAGAGTAAGAAAAATTTTAAGCCATGGTAAAATCAGAGAGTAAGAAAAATTTTAAGCCATGGTAAAATCAGAGAGTAAGAAAAATTCCAAGTCATGGTAAAATCAGAGAGTAAGAAAAATTTTAAGTCATGGTAAAATCAGAGAGTAAGAAAAAATTTAAGTCATGGTAAAATCAGAGAGTAAGAAAAATTCCAAGCCATAGTAAAATCCAAATCACAGACGGCTCTTAATACCAACCGTCTGTGATGAGGTACTATCACCGACGGTTCGTATTAGAGCAAATGCGCGATGAGTTACTATCCTGACGGTTCGTGATCTGAACCGTGCGTGATTTGTCATCCTGAGCGGTTTTGTATGAAAGCAAATGCGTGATTCGCAGCATGGGAATTTGAAAATTTTGAGCAGCGTGCGCGGGAGGCAAAATATGTCCTTATATATTATGGCCGACCTCCTCTGGCGCTTCGATCTCGCACTCCTGCGATCCGGTCCTCCTCAGGTTCGGTCCTCCTTGCTCGCGATCCTCCTCGAGCTCCGGTGTAGCTGCTGCTCCTCGGTCCTCCGCAGCTCCACGGCCCCGCTACACCTCCGAGCTCGGTCCTCCTTGCTCCGCGATCCCCAACCTTCGACATGGTCTTCCTCCCCAACGATTGAGAGTCGACGCCGACACCAACGCCGACCTCCTCTAGTCCTCGACGCCGACGCCGAGCTCCTCCGGTCCTCCTCCGACGTCGATGTCATTGGTACTTTTGTATATGAGGTTCTATTAGATTGAGATCCAGATTTGTATGTATGAGCTTGTGGTACTTGTGTTAGATTCATATCAGTTTACATTAGATTCTCCTCCGATTCTACTACATTGGTACTTGTGTATGATCGAGTGTATGTGTGTATCCATGAATCCATGGCTTGAGAAATTTATTGGGAGGCTTAGGAGTTGGGAATCCATGTATGTGTATCAATGAATCCATGTTTGGGAGGCTTGGAAATGGCGGTGTATGTGTATGAGTGTATCCATGAAAAATGGCAATTTTTTGCAATAAAAGCTATCACGAGCGGTTTGGAACAAGAGCCGTGCAGCAGAAAAGCAGTATCCTGAGCGGTTGGAACAAGAACCGCTGCAGCGATAATCAATTATCACAGAGCGGTTCTTGTTCCGAACCGTGCGTGATACTGTTTTCCTGAGCGGCTCTTGTTTCAACCGTCTGTGATAGCTTTATCACTGACGGCTCAAAAACCGTCGTGATAACGCTGTTATCACAGACGTACTTTTACGAGCGGTTGAAAGCGTGCGTGATGACGGTTCGAGCAAATGCGTGATGAGGTTTTCGTAGTAGTGATCGACGCATATACATAATGCGTCCAGTGATTACAAAATACATGCTCAGAAATTATTTGCTTAGATTTATGGTGTCCTTAAGCAACTTGCAAATGCTAGCTTTTAATTCAGCATTAAGCTGGAGTTGTCGAGGACAAGCATCCAGCATGAACAAAGTAAGAATTCTCATTGTATCCGACAGAATCACTTTATCATGCCTAGCTACTTCCTGGTTAACAAGCTTGCATGAACTTCTCAGCTTACAAGAGCCGCATATCTGAAAGAGGACAAAAATGTTAAAAGTTAACCTCCAGGAGTTGCCTGTCAAGAGCAGTAGTGCTATCATGCAATTTAGTTGACAATTACAGGTTACTTACTTTATCCATGTGCAGTGATAGGCAAAAGGTTCAATAATAGTTCAGTTAGAGTGATATCTGACAAGCAATAGTTTTGCCATGGTATTTTCATTTCTTTTCCCCTTTGTCTAATAGAGGATACTTAAGTTCACACATAAAAAATCAAAGAACTATTTATGCATGTTAATTATGAACTATCGATGCTTGATCCAAGCACAGAAAACTGAATGCAAGAGTTTCGACTTCCAAATCAACGAAACTAATGTACTTAATTTGATGAAGTAAAAACATGTGTATCATTGCCCACAGATTCCCTAAGATCACTCTGAAGCAATGTTCAGGACAAGCCCTGGGAAGGGAGGAGAGGAAAGGGGAGGAGCTCACCCCAGCGGCGCAAGGGAAGAAGGTGGGCACGTCAGGGTGGAGAGGCGGCGCAGGTGGAGGCCACCGACCGGGGGGGAGATCCACGCGGGCGCCTCGCGGTGGCGGCAGGCGGCGGCGGCGGCGCAAGGGGACCGAGTCGGGGCTGTCGCAGCCGAGAATGGGAAGGACGCGGCTCAGGCGAGACTCCCTCTCCGTAGAAGTGCTGTGCAGTGTAGCATCGAGCAGCGGCGGCGGCGCGCAAGCGAAGCAGCGGGAGGGGAAGGAGGCGACTCAGGCCGAGGGCTCGAGCGGCAGCGCAAGCGCAAGGAGAGCAACCGGGTCAGCCGGTGGCGCGCGGCGGGGACAGCGGTGGCGTCGCGAGAGAGAGCGCGGGAGATGCCTGGGCGCGGCGCAAAAGAAACTCCAGGGGAGACGGGAGGGGCGGGGATAGGGCAGCGCGGGGCAAGGGAACTCCAGGGTGGGGGGTTTTGCAAATTACCGAGTAGTCAGGGGGTTTTTCGCAAAGCTGGTTTAAGTGATTGTGGTGCTCCGCCCACCTGATCCAAGCCACATGTTCTAGATCCGATGGCTGTGGTGCACATTTGCACTGTACCACCCAAATACCCATTTACACTAGATACGTTCCCCATATATATATATATATATATATATATATATATATATATATATATATGTATATATATATATATATATAGGAAAATGGTATGGTACTCCTGGGAGTACGTACTCCCACCTCTTATATACCACTTAAATTGTATGATGATACCTCTTTATCAATTTGAGTATACTCCAATAGTGATTATAAGATACCCCAAAGTGAGTTCCATGAAAATATTCATGAAAATCCACTTTTTATACCAAAATCCGTGTATATACTTCTTTTATGAATGAAAAAAAGGTATATAGCAAAAATAAAGGGCTCCAATGAAAAATTTTCGATCTTGGAGTATCTTATAATTGGTATTCAAGTATACTAAAAGTGATAAAGAAGTATAATATATTCGTTTAAGTGCTATATTAGAAGTGGGAGTACATGCTCCCGGGAGTACGAAACGGGTGTCATATATATATATATATATATATATATATATAATATCCTGTAGCTAACGAGCACAAAACCCTAGCGTCAACGAACAAAAGCCAATCATAATTTCTCAATATACATGTTTTAACAATGGCACAAAGCAAATTTTCCCAACGAGGAAATACATACAACATGAAAGAACCACGGTGAAAGCACGCTGTTGAGAACAGTGCATTGCAATGTGCAACAAGGTACAAAGGAACATGATTCCTGCAGGCCTGTCACCGGTTCACAACAATCATGAACAAAAATTTCACAACGTAACAGATCGACCCACAGTACAAGTTAGATTAATACAAAACATATAGTGTTTGGGCTGCTTTATTTCCTCATTCATTTAGCTGGGAGAGGGTTAAAAACATGCTCTTACAGAGGAATCGAAAACGACTTCTTCAACTTCTCTACCTCCAAATACGCAGTAGAGTACGGAAGGAACTCTGAGAAATGGCTTTGCATCAGATCATTGATGGCCACAGCAAGCTTTGGAATCTCCATGATCTCTTCGTTGGTCAGCTTCCGAACAAACCTAGCTGGGTTGCCAGCCCATAGTTCACCGGTCGGAATTCTCCTCCCTGGGGGCAGGACGGAGCCAGCTTCAAGGATTGAGTTGGTTTCAACCAATGAACCTTCCATGAGGATGGAATGCTGACCAATGATGCACTCAGGCTCAATAGTGCACGAGCGCACCAGACAGTATGCACCAACCGTCACATACCGGTCAACAAGGGTCTCAGCTGGTAATCCTGTAAATAACACGAACTAGAGATGAGATGAACCCAACCACAGTTCTTCCGTTGTATCTATCTTTCACCAAAATTTATAAGTTACATACATAGGGCACGTGCAGAAAGCACAAGAAAGCGAAAGCACCCAAGTTGTCCCTATATTACTTGAAGCAAGTTTGTTGCCAAAGGCACAAGTCTTTACATGTGTCAAGACCAAACTTGGCCGAACAAAAAAAAAGGCAAAGTGTTATCATTCTCTTTAGGCCAACAAGGCAAAAAGCTATCTGTTCGATTGAAAATTGAATGGTAAAGCTGAAGGTGGGCAAGCAACTTAGCTGGGTGTGCACGTTTTCTAACTGGAAATTTGAATATCTCACAACACCAAATTGCAGGTACAGATTTTTAATCAAGCAGCAGCTCTTAGGCTTGCTCCTCATGTAGTTTGATTAAACTGGCAAAGGATGATTCAATTATATACAAAAAAAAAAAAAACAATGATTCAGAAAGCAAGTCTAATAAACATTAATAATGGAATCCAGCAATACTGAAAGTACCAAGAGTATGTATAGTTACAATGCATCAGCCATGTGTTTGAATCTGGGAATGGTGTCATCAGAAATGAAAGATAATGTTCACATGATCCAATTGAGGTTACTAGCCCATGTCAATCATATTGTCATGAACATTTAAGAACAACAATCAGCCATCCGATTACTAAAGATATTTCTAATTGTAATATCAGTTATGCATATAAACATAATATTTGGCAAAAGACATGGACATGCCTATGTAACAACTGACCTCAACATGGATAAACATGGTCAAGAGCATAAGAGTAGCTATAATCTTTATTTATAGAATTAAACATCAAAAAAACTCATCTCAATATGTTACACTGAATTTGTTCATGAGGCACATGACTTAGCATTTCATTCTTACACATATTGCACAGTTATTTTAGATTTGTAGTGCCTAGAATTTAAGATCCAACCAATCTGATGCAAATTAAGTAACCAGTCACGTACCGCCAAGAAAATATAGCTAGGGCTGTTGGCATCTAGTAAGCTTCCTGGTTTGGAGAATTTTTTTATGTATTTTTCAATTTTGTTCCAAACATGCAAAATGACAACACAAAATTGGTAAAAATGGGAAAAACATTACCCATAACTCATCCCAGTTCAGGCTCTATAGCCCTAACTCTTGTACTGCAAACTGTTCACTTTTCCTATCTTTTCTTATAACAGTCAAGGCCAAGATTCTCCAGTTATTGGTCATAAACTGATAATTGTTTGGTGACCACTAGGATAACAAAGATTGATAATAAGTAGCAATGCAATTTCCAAGAAACAACTCTTTCGTCAAAGCTAAACCTAAATTGAATACTTTGAGTTGCCTGCTGCCATGAGGCGTCATGCTTACAAACAAACAACTAAGCAAAAGAAGAGTTCTCAAACATCTCACCACCTCACAAGCTGGTTCTGCTATTTATAGTATAACAAAAGTTCCAATGAAGTGTAAAACAACAGCAAGCATTTGTCAAACATCCCTTGCCAAAAAAAGAAAAAGAAACATTAGTCAGACACCATCAGAGTAAATCAAATTCCAAACAATTTCAATGTGCTTTCCAGGGCAGCTCTATTAAATTGTTAACTAGTACATCTTCACTAATCTAAGCAAGTTTTTGTGTGACCTATGAGAAGAGTTGGCTAAAAACACTAAACAGTAAACACATGGAATAGCCAAAATTGAAGGTGGCTCCATGAACTAACATGGTAGTTAAAGAGCATAAACAAACTGTGAGTGTGCAGTCCACTCAACACCATCGTCCCCCTTTCCCTTTCCACTCATTTCCTTTGAGTACTATCCATTTTTCTTTAGGCCAACAAACTAAAATGATATTCATCCGACTGAATATTGAATGGTAAAGCTGAAGGCGGGCATGTAATTTGGATGAGGTGCACCTTTTCTAACAGGAAAATTGAATATCTCACAACATCAAACTGCAGGTACAGATTTTTAATCAAAAAGCAGTTCTTAGGCTGCTCCTCGTGCAGTTTGATTAAACTGGCAAAGGATGCAATCAACCATAAAAACAAATCAATGATTCAGAAACGAAGTTTAATAAACATTAAAATTGGAATCCAGAAATGCTGGATTCCAATTTCGACCACCAATACTAAAAATAACGAGTATATGCATAGTTACAATGCATCAACCATGTGTCACCAGAAATGAAGGATAATGTTCACATGCTCCAATCAATGTTTACTAACCAAGCTTATATAATATAAGCCAATAATATTATCATATACATCTATGAAAAACAATGAGCCATCCAATTACTAATGAGATCTCTAATTGTATAATCAGTTACGCGTGTAAAAATAATATTTGGCAAAGGGCAATGTTGTTTAGTACCATTACAAGGCTAAAAACACTAAACAGTAAACACATGATCTAAACAAAATTGAAGGTGGCTTGATGAACTAACATGGTAGTTCAAGAGCATAAGCAGACTGAGTGTGCAATCCACTCAACAGCCGAGGCCTTCCCTTTCCACCCACCCAACGGTAACCAAGCACACACAGTCACACACTATCAGCATAAACACCACACTCCAGTACCCCAGCCTTTCAATCAACTTTGTATATGGATTGTGCACATTACCAATGATCCAAAGATTGATGACTTACGAGTTACGAATACGACTAATACAACGGGAAAGATCCTAGATCAATTTTGTACTTGGTAGTCATGGGAACAAAACCAATCATGGAACTATGTTCGAAGTACACGGTTATATATGTACCTTAATAGGTTTGCTAAGCCAGTCAGTATTGATTGAGCATTGAGCCATGGACAGTTTGACACCATTGCTAAACTGCGATCAAGTATTGACTGAGCATTGACACCAATGCTAAACTGCAATCCTTCACCCTAACTGTGCAAATCATTCAGGATTTCACCAATAAATCCAACACTACAAAGATGCATGATATACAAAGTCCGAAGAACACAACTTTTACAGAACAAGGTGGTTATCTCACGAATGCCACGCAGAGACATCCAAAATGTTGCAACTAGCTGCATCGTTCTGTGCTCTCAATCAAAATTCCCCTCCATCGTTCTCAACATCCCCACTAGAGAAGGATGGCACACAAATGGTTAGGTCAACTCTCAAATTGCGCAAGACATCATCAAACAACTGGACATCCCCGATTCTTCACCGCACAAATTAAAACGGAAACATCTAAACCAGCGCAACGCATACTAGCTAGATCAGTCCAGAACATTTCGGAAGAAGTCACGGTTGGTCAGATCTGGGTACTAGGCAAGGTTGCAGAAGCGAATCGGGGTGAAGGGTCGGGGGTGACCTGTGGGGGCCGACCAGGCGGCGTGGAGGACGCACCGCTCCTGGACGTTGGCGCAGAACCCGAGGGTGATCTTGTTGAGGTCGCCCCGCAGCACGGTGCCGCTCCAGACAGAGGCGCCGTCGTGGACGGTGACCTGCCCGGCGAGCACGGCCTCGGGGGCGACGTACGCGTCGACGGCCACCTTGGGCACCCACTGCCCCAGCGGCACCAGCTGCCGCTGCCCGCGGTAATCCCATCGCACCCGATCCGCCCCCGCTGCTGCGGCAGCTGCCGCGGCGGGCGGCGGCGGAGGCGTCGCCGCGGTGGGGGAGGGGGAGACTGTGGTGGAGAGGACGCGGCAGAGGGAGGGCGCAGCCGCGGCGGAGGCGCGGCGGTAGAGGCGCGAGAGGGAGGCGGCGGCCATGGTGGCCAGGCGGTGGTGGTCGTGGAGTTGTGTGGGTTGGGGGAGTGAGCGGATGCGGTCATGGGTTCGTGGTGTCTAGGAGTAGTAGTAGATTTGGGCTGGGCAGCTGGGCTTTTTCATCATAGCATGCGCCCCATGCAACTCAACACTTACACTAGTCCTCTAAAAAAACGAACACTTACACTAGTTCCATAGAGGCAGAAGGGGCGTGCTTCTGGTGTCTAGCAAGGTCGATCGCCGTAAGCAAGAATGGCGATGGCGGCGCCGTACAAATCACGGAGCGTAGTATTAAACAGTGAAGAAGTCTCTTAGATCCTCTAAAATCTCGGTTGAATGATATTACTTTACTGCATACCGAGGATCTGGTTCACAGCCATCCATTGCTTTACTTCTAACCCTGCTTAAGATTTGGATGCGACTAGCGCTCGGATGTGCGATCTGAACGCTAGCGCCGTATGTCGGGTTTTGCCGTTCAATCTCGGGCTATGGGATTCAGTCGTCCGATCTCAGTGCGTTTTTCCTTCCTTCCGAAACAAGCGAAAGTAACACTATGTAACATCACACACCCCCGACGCACACACAAAACTCCTCCTCCACCCGATCTCGCTCGTCGGGCGAGTTATATTATTTTTCCCAATCTTTTTTCAGTCGCTCACGAGATTCGAAATTTCTCCTCCGAAAAAAGATTGAGAAAAATAATATATTCTCACCGAAATTGCATGAAAACCATCATTATAGAACCTACATGTGCTTTAAAACTAATTCAAATATCTCAATCAAACAAATTTCAATGTTACAACATTGCAACATTTGAAAATAATGGTGGCAAAATCTGAAAATAATTGTTACAACATTAAGAAATTTGAAACATTTAAAACTAACTTATGAAACATTTTGATTTCATGTGTACAAAAATTGGCAATAATAGTTGCAACATCGATAAATTCTTGAGGAAAAAATTTCTATTTCAACAAATTGTTGTAACATCAAAAATCACCCATTACAATAAAAAAAAAACCTTATAGCTGCGACAAATACACAACATGAAACACGAGAACCCAATAGAACCTCTCCAGAACCGACGAGCTAGAGAAGCGCAAGCCTTACAAAGCAAAGCACACGGAATAACAGAGGTGGAGTAGGGAGAAGGAGAGGGGATGGGGTGCTGACCTAGCACTACTACAGAAAACCTCATCACAGACGGTTCGGAACCATCATCACAGATAGTTTTCGAACCGTCTGAAATTTTATATCTATGATAACAGGCGGTTATTGAGCCATGTGTGATAAGGCACAACACAAACGATTCTATTTACCAACCATCTGTGATATGCATGATATCACGGACGGTTCTATTTACTAACCGTCTGTGATATCGTACATATCACAGACGATTCTATTTACCAACCGTCTGTGATATGTCGGATATCACAGACGGTTCTATTTACCAACCGTTTGTGATATATTTACCAACTGTCTGTGATATGTAGGATATCATAGACGTTTGGTAAATAGAACCGTCTGTGATAGTTCTTTAAACCTAACTAAATTTTTTTGATTGTCGGCTAGCCTCAGGAATTGTTAGCTATGCTCTCTGAAAACAACTAGGCAGAAAATAGATACATCACAGATGAATCAATCGTTGACAACTCAAAATTAATTACAAAAGAATATGTATCAAGTATTGTTGCTAGAGTTAATTACAACTACTCAAAGTGAATTACAATTAAATCAATTGTTTGAAGGTCGTTCATCGGTATCGACGGAGTGAAACTCTCCGTCGGCGTTAATGATCTGCGTCTTGATGAAACCTCGGAGCTTCCCTCGGACCTCCCAGATCTCTCTCATAACGAGTGCATCTAAATCTATGTTCAAGCACTGTCGCTAGCAGGAGTAAAGTAGTAAGCATATATATTTAAATTTATAATTAGAAAATAATTATTACGAGATTGACAAACCTCAGGATCCTTCAACTTAGCACTCATGATTTGCTGCATATGATGGCAAACGTAGAATGCACATTCTTCTTGTTTTTGCTAGCGGCACTACAAAAATAGAATTACATATATAGGTACAGTCAGTTCGAGACGCATTATTACGAAGTATGATATAGGATTATTGTATTGTAGCGCGTACCGAAAATCGCTTCCTGTGTTGCAATGTGGCGCTCGATTCCTTGTATGACTCTCCCTCGGCAACATAGGCGATGAACAACCTACATGTTTCCAAAAAGTTAACCTCGACCATTTCAAACGAAGGAAGACTACAATAGAGTTATATATGGAGGAAATGAGCATACCTGTCGAGTATTCCTTGCACAAGGGTGAAGTCGTGGGGTTTGTTGAGTATGGAATCAAGGTATATTACCTTGTTCCTCTTTGGTATAATGACTAAAAGGATCCAGTGGTACCTACTCATGTATGTCGCTATTGTCATTAAACCTAAGTTCGTACTGTGTATAAAGTACAATAAAATTTGTATAGGAAGTAGTGAAGCACTTACTTCTGGTTGTAGGGAACCATTATGCAGTCCTTGTCAACCTGAGCAAGCAATCCTGTCATTATATATTTCACTACGTAGGATGCGTCTGCCATGGTGGTTTGCTCAGAGATCACGTGTGGGTCGAGGAAACCCACCGGTTCTTTCAATTGCCAGGCATTTTTCATCATGTATCTATACATAAGCAATGGGTTGTTATATTAATCGGTATTATGTGAATGTAGAACTTGATTGTACACACTTACAGTGTCCAACATCATAGAAGTGAAGCATCGAGGGTTTTGAGGTTGAATAGGTCGAATAAGTCATCGAAGCCCACGACGAAGGGGGACGGCTCGTGGAAGAAATGCTCCTTCGTGTATCTGACGGTGATTATAGTATCGCACCCCTTCTCTTTGGTTTTCCGCATGTACCAGGCATGCAAATACTAGCAACTTATTCTAGTGCGGGCTAATACTGTGTTGGTGGCCAACAGACTTCCAAGGGAGTATTTCTCGGGCTTGGGAGGCGCCTTAACGTTTTGCAATTTCGATTTGGCCTGAACGACTTGGCCACTATGCGTCTTCCTGTGAGACGACTCAGGAACCGATACGGCGACACGCTTTTCTTGTTCCTTCGGCGTCTTCTCCAGGGGAACCGATGAGGCGGGCTTCTGAAGCAAAGGTTGGGGTGGAGTCATTGAGAGTCCTGTTGGAGAAGCATGGTTGTGTTGAGATGGTTGAGGTGGAGTCATCGAGGGTCCTATTAGAGAGGCCTTCTGAATCGAAGGTTGAGGCGGCACTGTAGGGTTCAGCGTGATGTCCTTCTTGGGCCACTAGATAAAAGTGTACACGGCATCTCCTAGTGTTCTGATGTCTTTGTTCGGGCGAATCTCGAGCGGGACAGCCCTGAAATTATCATGTACCATGTCCACCTGGACCCTGGCATAACCCTGCGCCACCTGGGCACCGTGCTGCACTGTCCCTTCCTGGCATGGATACGCCATCCCCCACCCAGCCTCAATAGACATGGGTTTTAAACCCCAATGCCTTGTGTGCGACCCGAGTGCTCCTTGTTTCCTAGGGCCGTAGATAGTATATCCTTCTCTCTGTCTATTTCGAAGGAGCCTTCGAAACATGCGGAAGTCAATGCTTGCTGCAAGAGGTCATCATGTTATTATAGACACTATGAAGTTAAGGACTTATTACCAACTAGGTAGTTCGACATATCTTACCTGACGTTGGGAAACTTCCTGGTCTGTCGGGTTTGTGAAAGAGATGCCGCACGAAGACATGGCTGATACCCTCCCTCTTAACCAGGTTTGAGCGTGCTCGTTTGTGGTCTCAGCAAATGGCCCTATTGTGTTCTCATCCTCCGTCGCCCATTGCTCCTTTTTACCCGCGTACCCAGTGGTGTCGAGTTTGTGTGGGTGAGTGTTTCGTACCTGGAGAACCTTGTGCGCTGCACTTTGCTTCTGAAATTCAGCCGCCATCTTCATTTTCACAAAGGCGTCCCATATATCCTGCGACAAGAATTTATACTTCGTGAAGAGCGTCCGACCTGTGTTCACGTACTTCGTGACAAGCGTGCTCTTGAAGGTCCTCCATGTGTGCCGCATCGCGAGCAACACCTGCCATTCCACATGTGCCTGGTCTGCTTCTGGGATAGTGAACAAATTTGAAATTTCTGTCCACAGTTCGCCTCTCCGATCTTTCGACAGAGTGTCCCAGCTTAGTGTGGTGATTGGGACCCGTTCCCTTCCAAGTATCCCGCAGATGGTCTAGAATCTCGCTGCTGCTTTGTTGGGACTTAGAGGGACCCCACCGTCGCTGACCTCCGTGATAGTCATTCAGCCTGTAGGTATTTTCGATGCTCTTCTGCCATTTCACTTACGTACCACTTTGCTCCGAGATCCAAACGCATTCGGCAACGTCGATGAAGGCAGCGAAGACGGTGCGGATGTCATCTCGCATACAGTATATAAACAAATAGTATCAAGGATATACAGTATATAGTATGTAGTACAATAGGAAGTCTCCAATATATCCGACACAAATGAACAAAGGAGATCATATTGAAGCTCAGAAGCCACCAGTACATGCAATGGATGAGAAATATGTAAAACTTCATAAGGATACTGTCGTAAGGATGGCCCACCGGCCCCCACGACCGGGCGAGCACCCAAGCGTGCCGACCCCACCAAACGCCCCGAAGGGGGCCGAAGGGCCCCGAGGGTCACAGCCGCCCGGACGCCCAAAGGTCTTCGGGCGGAGGGAATACCCCGCATCCTCACGTGCATGATCCGCTGGGCCAGGGGCGCGCCACCGTGAACCGGGACCAAGACGGTCCACCAAGGACCAAAGGCTACACTTAGGGGTAGGAAAAGACCCTGCAGTCCCTACTTAGATAGGGCCGTGTAGGGGGTAAACCTGTAATCTCACGTACCGGGAGGAATGGTTATAAATAGCCACCTCCCCCCCCATGTAAAGGGGGAGAGAACAAGTTTTCATAAATATACTCAATCCATTTCCTGACAACCGGTTCCCTGTCTAAGGATACCCCAGACTTTCCTGTGGACGCTGGGGTTCCCCTCTTCTCTTACTGTCTAGCCTTTTTCTACTACGACAGTTGGCGCCGTCCATGGGGAGCGGCAGGAAAGTCATGAAGCCCAATTTTGAGACGTGGCATGGCTCCCAAAACGAGGGCCAAAGCGGCCGCAAAATCGAGACCCCCCAAGGCCAAACAGAGTAGAGCCTCCTCGACGGCGACGCCCCCTGCGGGCACCGTGGAAGAGGAGGCGAACGATTCCACGCACAATGCGGGGGGCACCAACCAAGGGTCGTACGAGGCGCTCCAGCAGGAGCTCGCGAATCTCCGCCGGGAGATGGCTATCCTCCGGCGCCCGCCAGTGGCGACCCTCGTGGTCCTATCCCAAACATCGCCGACGGCCGAAGGGGAGGTCGTCCCGTCGACTTCAGCACCGCTACCACCTTCGGCACCGCTGCCACCTCCGGTACCGCTATCACCTTCGGTACCGTTGCCACCTCCAGCACCGTTGCCACCCTCGACACCGGCTCCGCTGCTCCGGGGAGACCCTAACTCCCCGCTGAACGTCGGGTTGGAGGCAGCCCGTTGGCCACTCGGCTTCAAGATGCCGGAAGTGGCGCCATTCGAAGGGCACACAGACCCGTCGGAATTTCTAAGGGTATACGAGACTGCCATCGAGGCGGCGGGGGGGGGGGACGACAGTGCGAAGGCGAAAATCATTACCCTCGCCCTCAAGGGCATGTCACTCGCATGGTTCTTCACCATACCCCCCCCCATCCATATACGCGTGGGAACAACTGCGGGACCTCGTCCGCAACAACTTCTAGGGAAACTACACGGAGCCCAAGGACGTCAGGCACCTGTTCGCGGTGAAGCAGGCCCCCGGCGAAACCCTCCGTAGTTTCTTCACGAAATTTGCAGAAGTGAAGTGCCAGGTGGGGGCGTCAACGAAACAACCATCATAAACGCAGCCACCTGCGGGCTACAGAAGGGCCCCCTGTCGGAGAGACTGGCCCGCAAGCCCATTCGCACGGTAACAGAGCTCTTCGACAAAATGGAAGAGTACGCTAGGGCAGAAGAAGACAGCACCCGAAGGACCCCATCTGCATCAACCCACACCCCCGCCGCGCCCAACCCACCCACCAAGCCTCACACCAATGACTACAAACACAAGAGGCGCGGCGTCTACCACGTAGACGGCGGCCCACCCCTAGAGGGCGCAAGGCAGGCAGCCTGAGGAGGCCGCTTCCGGGGCCGAGGGTGAGGCCGCAACGACGGCCGACAGCCCGGGGGGCGTACTGGCACCGGACGCCCGCCGCTATTTTGCGATTTCCACGACGAAGGATCGCACAGGACCACCGAGTGCCGCACCATCCCAGCCATGAAATACTACATGGGCCAGAACCACCAGCAGGCCGAGCGGGATGACCGGGGCAACACCAGCAATGCGTTACCCGCCCCACCGCAAAGACCCCGCATAGAAGAAGGCCGGGGAGACTGTAGGGATACGGGTAGGCTATGCTAGCAACAATTCAAAAATTCTACCACGTAAACCAGGATACCAAGCAAGATAGATGATCACAGATCATTACCACCGGACGCGTAGTGCAGCGGAAGTAAAGTCGGAGCAGCCTAGTCCGACGAAGAACGCGCCGATGTAGTGGTCGTAGAAGATCGTCCAACGTCCTTGCAGTCGATCGTCTCCTCCAGCAACCTATGCAGTTCCTTGTGAAGAT
Organism: Ampelocalamus luodianensis; assembly: GCA_036346255.1. Taxonomy (NCBI): domain Eukaryota; kingdom Viridiplantae; phylum Streptophyta; class Magnoliopsida; order Poales; family Poaceae; genus Ampelocalamus; species Ampelocalamus luodianensis. The sequence continues at coordinate 40,622,316 of CM070620.1, read as the reverse complement.
CGCGGATCGTCCTCAGCGCAACAGCGACCGCAGTAGCGCCTCTACGGTATCCACACGTCCAGAGAAGGAACAATCGTACGCCGGTGTGCTAGCACCAAGTCGCACGGGAAGGCTCTCTCAAGAAGATGGCGGCTAGGGTTTCGGTGGAAACAACTCTCGTCCTACTTCTTTAGCCTCAAGCATCTCCTTATATATAGTGCCCCGTGTCGGATTCTATCCAAACACGTATTCGTACTGGTTTGTTCCATCCCATTAAGTGTGTGACCCGTTAGGTTTATGTGTAATCGGTTGTGACTCGGAAATCCTTTCCGACCACGAGTCGTAGCGGTCCCTAGCAGGACATAACGATTCCCGAATACACACAAATTATATCGGACGAACCTTAATGCAATATGATCTACGACTAGGTCCTCATCACTTACGACCAGGTCCTATCTTTATACGACCAGTTCGCACTCGGCCATGACCAGTTCGTAACTCCTTACGACCAAGTTTCGACCACTCAGTGATTTCATTCGATCAGTCTACGACTTGCTCGTATCACCATACGACTTGTATGGATCTGATCGAACTAAGCGACTTACTCTAGTATTTTTCCTTTGCCTCACGATATCTGGTTTGAACTCCAGGTGAGATAATGTGTCATCCATGGACTGTTCAATATTTTCTCGATCGAGTCATCGAATAACCTTACGTGGTCGAACACTTCGACCACTAGTGGCACGGCCATGCACTTTCTTTATCCGACTACTTCGAGGGGGCCCAGAGACATCTCTCCCGTTATTCTAGGAGGGGCAAATCCCATATCCGACCAGTCACATCCCTTCGCATGTTTCATATTATACCCGAAAGCTACCTTTATAACTACCCAGTTACGAGCAGCGTTTGGCAACCCCTAAGAGTGCTATTACACATGTAGGGAACCATGCTGATCTCAGGTCTAAGGATTATACATCATCATTGCTTGAGACCAACTAATGACACACAGAATCATAACAATCTCAATAGTGTCTCAAGGTGGGTCAATCCAACCCCATGTTCTCTAACATGTGTTCACATTGTTGATTCGATATCCCTATATCCATGATCGGTGAAACATGATCATCAATCAATACATGCGCTGGTCGTGGGGTCACTGGTTGTTCCGATCAGTGACATTCGACCAGGGATACTTCTAGAACGACATCATATAAGTCGAAGAGTTTCACCAACAAGTCACATACTCGTTGATCTTCAGAACTAATGATTCATTCAAGGAACAGAATAACATTTATTCAAGAACTCATAAACATAGACGTGATACAATCATCTCCATGATTGCCTCTAAGGCATATCACCAACAAAGACCGCCATCAGCGGATCATCAACATGATCACCGGGGGGTCTTCGCTCGGCGTTTCATCCAAAAGGCAGCGCCGCGCGTACGCTCGCCAGATCCACCATCTCGCAACATACCCTGTATCTAGCCCGCCTCGTTACGCCGAGATACCCATCTCCTTTGGCCCCGAGGATGCCTGAGGGGTGTACTTCCCACACCAAGATCCCCTCGTCGTCTCTGCCAGCATCGTCGAGTTCGAGGTCAGGCGCGTCCTCGTCGACGGAGGAAGCTCGGCGGACCTCCTGTTCGCTGACGCCTTCAACAAAATGATGATTCCCCCCGACCGCCTGTCGCCCCCTGGCATACCCCTCATAGTCTTCGGCGGAAGGCCCGTGACGGCCCTGGGCCAGATCGACTTGGTCGTCACGTTCAACAATGAATTCGCGTCCCGCACCGAGGTCATCACTTTTGACATCATCCAAATGCCTTACCAGTACAATGCCATCCTGGGCCAGGCTACGCTTAACGCCTTCGGTGCCATCGCCCACCACAACTATCTGTGCATGAAGATTCCTGCACCGGGGGGCATCGTCACAGTGCGATGTGATCAGGACCTTGCAAGGCACATAGAGCTGGAAACCATCTCGCTAGCACGACACGTCCACACCGTCGAGCCGGACGGGGCTGACCAGACAACCGCGCCATCATCCAAGTGGGCTCCGAAGCCAAAGCCGCATGGGGAGCTCCGAAGGGTCCCCCTAAGCGACGCCTCCCCAGAAAAGACGGTAGCCCTCGGGGCGGAGCTGCTGCCGGCAGCACACGAGGCCATCCTCAAAGTGCTCCGTGCCAACGCGGATGTCTTCGCCTGGGGACCAGAGGACATCCCCGGCGTGGCAAGAACCACAGCCGAGCACCACCTGGCCCTCCGTGATGACGCGATACCCAAGAAGCAAAAGTTGCGACGCATGTCGGCCGAGCGCTTGGTGCTGGCCAAAAACGAAATTGCAAAGCTATTAAAGGCGGGGGTCATCAGCGAAATTAAACACTCGGAGTGGCTAGCCAACCCCGTGTTTGTGCAAAAGGAAATAGGCAAGTGGCGCATGTGCGTCGACTTCACCGATCTCAACAAGGCATGCCCTAAAGATGACTTCCCCTTGCCTCGCATTGACCAGCTCGTAGACGCTACTTCGGGCTACGAGCTCATGAGCTTCCTCGACGCGTACTCCGGATACCATCAGGTGCTCATGGCCAAGGAAGACGAGACGAAGACCGCGTTCATTACTCCCGTTGGTACTTATTGCTACACCCGCATGCCCTTTGGCCTCAAGAACGCGGGGCGACCTTCACCCGCCTAATCTCGAAGGTGCTGGCGACCCAGCTTGGCCGTAATATAGAAGCGTACGTTGATGATATTGTGGTAAAAAGCAAGCTCGGAGAGACACACGTGGAGGACCTGCAAGAAACCTTCGCCAACCTCCGCTCAGAGGGAATAAAGCTCAACCCGCAGAAGTGCGCTTTCGGGGTAAAGGCTGGCAAGCTCTTGGGCTTCCTCGTCTCCGAAAGGGGCATCAAGGCCAACCCCGTCAAAATCAGGGCCATCCAGGAGATGAAGCCCCCCATAACACTCGCGAAGTACAAAAGCTCACGGGCCACCTCACCGCCCTTAGCCGTTTCCTGTCCCGCTCGGCCGAGAGGGCCCTGCCATTCTTCAAAACACTCCGGGGAGCGGAACCATTCCGGTGGACGGACCAATGCAAGCAAGCGTTCGAAGACCTCAAACAGTACATCGCCCAACTGCCAAGCTTGACCAGCCCCGAACAGGGCGCCGACCTCTTACTGTATATCGCAGCCTCACACTCGGCGGTGAGCGTCGTACTCATTCAAGAAAGCAATGGCCAACGCCCCGTATACTTTGTCTCGGAGGTCCTACAGGGGGCCAAAATTCGATACACGGAGCTCGAAAAGTTGGCGTACGCCCTACTCATGGCCTCGTGAAAGCTCCGGTACTATTTCCAAGTGCACTCCATCACCGTCCCAACCGCATACCCATTTAGCGCTAATGCTACGCAACAAAGACGCTTCGGGACGCATAGGAAAGTGGGCGGCCGAGCTGGCGCCCTTCGACATCACCTTCGTCGCAAGAACAGCGATAAAATCACAGGCGCTAGCAGACTTCGTAGCCGAGTGGACACCACAAGCGAGCCAGCTACCAACCAGCATCGAACCAGCATAGACAATGTACACGGACGGATCATGGTGCGCTACCGGAGCCAGGGCGGCGGCCATTCTCGTCGCCCCAGACGGGCGGAGCGTGTCGCACACTGCACGCCTCGACTTCCCAACCACCAATAATGCCTCGGAGTATGAGGCCCTACTATTGGGCCTCTGAAAAGCGAAAGCCCTCGGGGCAAAGAGGGTGATCGTTAAAAGCGATTCCCGCCTAGTGGCGGGCCACTTCGACAGATCCTTCGTGGCAAGGGGTGCCGAAATGGCCAGCTACCTGGCCACGTTGCGAGCAGCGTCGGCGGACTTCCTCGGCATCACCGTCCAATCAATACCAAGATGTGACAACGAAAATCCGGACAGAATCCCCCACCCAGGATCTTCTACGAAGTGCTTAGCGCACCCTCCGTACCACAAGTGGCTACGCCCGAAGCACAATGGCCAAGCCGCCCAGTCCTCGTTGTCACCCACGACTGGCGAAAAACAATCACCAGGTACCTCGAGGGCGACAAACCCGAAGACCCAAACGAAGCAAAATGACTACGGCATAGGGCCAGGAATTACCATATCATAGGAGGGGAATTGTACAAAGGGGGCGTGTGCACCCCCTTCCTCAGGTGCGTCAGCCAAGACGAGGGTCATTCCCTCCTGAAGGAAATACATGAGGGCCTTCCGCCAAGGCTTCTACTGGCCAACTGCGCTCGGCGACGCACAAGATCTCGTCCAAAAATGCCAGGGGTGCCAGTGGACCAGCCGCAACCCCCGAACTCCCACGGTACCATTGCAACCCTTGCGCCCCGTTTGGCCCTTCGCACGTTGGGGGTTCGACGTCATCGGTCCATACCCAGCAGCCAAGGGCAGTCTTCGCTTCGCATTCGTCACCATCGAGTATTTTTCCAGGTGGGTCGAGGCCGAACCAGTGGCCAAAATAACCGTCGCGGCTGCCCAACAGTTCATGTGGAAAAACATAGTCTGCCGCTACGGAGTGCCAAGGGAACTCGTCACTAATAACGGCACCCAGTTCGACTCCGCGGCGTTCTGCGCTTTTTTGCCACAATCTCGGCATAACGATATGCTTCGCCTCCGTGGGACACCCCGAGTCCAACGGATCCGTCGAACGGGCTAACGGTAATTTGCTAGATGGCCTAAAAAAGCGCCTCGTAGGCCTCCCTAAGGGCCTATGGCCCGAAGAACTACAGAAAGCACTGTGGGAAATCAGGACGTCACCGACGAGAGCCACAGGCTTCTCCCCATTCAAGCTCCTATTCGGGGACGAAGCAATGACCCGGGAGAGTTCGCCACCAGATCTCACCAAGCAACGACGCAACCTGACCAGCAGGAGCGGGAGGTCTCCCTCGACCTCCTCGAAGAACAACGCGTCCAGGCCATATCAACCATGACCAAGTACGCCGAGGGCGTGGCGCGCGCGTATAACAAAAAGGTCAAACCACGCCCACTGGCACCAGGCGACATGGTCCTCAAGCGAGTCACGAACCCCGCGACAGTGGGTAAGCTGGAGTCCAAATGGGAAGGGCCTTATATCATCACCCGCGCCACACAGGCCGGTTCCTTCTACATCGCAACACCGGAGGGACTGCAGTTAGGCCACACGTGGAACTCAAAGAGCCTCCGTAAGTTCTACCCCTAGGTTCTGCAAACACCGGCTGCGCCCGGATATCTACTCCCCCCGCCGCAGAACGGCGGGGGAATGTATAACCACAAATGTACTCCCCGGTATTTTGCCTCCCTAAATATAAACAAAGTCACCGCGCATGGCCTTCGAGCCCTGGTGCACACCTGCGGGTGTATAAACAAAGTCAGCACGCATGGCCTTTGAGCCCTGGTGCACACTGTGGGTGTATAAACAAAGTCACCGCGCATGGCCTTTGAGCCCGGTGCACACCTGTGGATGTATAAACGAAGTCACCACGCATGGCCTTCGAGCCCCGGTGCACACCTGCGGGTGTATAAACGAAGTCATCGCGCATGGCCTTCGAGCCCCGGTGCACACCTGCGGGTGTATAAACGAAGTCATCGCGCATGGCCTTTGAGCTCCGGTGCACACCTGTGGGTGTATAAATAAAGTCACCGCGCATGGCCTTCGAGCCCTGGTGCACACCTACGGGTGTATAAACAAAGTCATCGCGCATGGCCTTCGAGCCCCGGTGCACACTAGCACACCCTCCGGCGTATGAAGGGTATAAAAAGATATCGCGCATTGCCCACACCAGGGGCACGAATGCTCAGCAAGACACGCAGGGCACCAACAACATGAACCTGAGGAACGGCGAGGACGCCGTGCAGGGCTAACCCCGGCGCGACACTTGGTATGGTAACCAAAAGCACACCGGGGGGGACGGTGGCGGCGAGACGCCAGCCAAACGGTAAAACACCGCCACGAAGCAGCCCAGCGATCAACCAGGAAAATACAGGAGGCACACCGAAACCGCAGCCGAACGAAACAACCGCACTATTCGTCGCCTCACAGTACAAAGCACAATCACAGAACACACACCATGTAGAACCCAACCAGGTAGGCCCGTAACAGGAAAAACATCATAACCTAGCCCTACAACAAGTCTACAAACCCATCTCACGGGTAATCGGGGTACCCAGGAGGCGCAAACTCCTCAGGTTCCGTTCGCAACACCCACACCAATAACTCTTCGTCGAACGGCCAGGTAGACACAAACCAGAGGTATTCCTTCTTGGCAGCCCACTCGTCAGGATCACCCGAGGAGCTACTGGATGACACTTCACGCAGATCAGGGGTAGCACAAGCCCTTCAAGTGGGCCCACAGCCCCACGAGCCTCCCAGAAAGCCCACACCTCCTCGAACGCCCTCGCGGCCCTCCGGGCGCGCAGACGAAAAAACCTCTTCATTGAGCCTCCCGGGTTCGCCTTCTTCCAGCGCTGCCACTTTGCGCTGTGACACACCACGCCTCGATAACACACCCGTAGAGGCCACTTGGTGACCAAGCTGCGCTCGTTCTTGGACCCGCGGCGACAGCTAGCACCTCCCTAAGCAAAGTAGAAGCACACATAAAGCAAACATCCAGCGCAAACACATGCCCCCTCGCAACCAGAACCACTTTTGCATTCATAAAAACACTCATTCACAAAAAGGTCATTACAAGTTAGATCCCCTTCAGTCCTGCCCCAGAATGCGCAGCGCCATTGGAGCGGATAAGAAAAAACACAAAAGGGGGAACCCTAAGCTAAAAACCCTAAACAAACCACTACCTCACAGGTTAGCGGAGGGTCACACCTGATCACCGGTGGTGGCCCCCGCTCATTGCTCCGGACTGTCGCGCGACTCTTCCCTTGTTCACTGGGCTAGAACGCCTGAGCGATTCCATCGTGGCTGTAACATCCCAAATTTTGTACTTGTGTTTCAAATGTAAGAAAATGAGTAGAAATTAAAACTTTTTCTTACATCATGTATTTCCTGTGTGTACTAAACAATTATTGTACGAGAGTATGGAAATACAAAGTCACAAGTCTTTTGATCCAAATCTTGATCCTTCAAAAACAATCTTGTCAAATATTTTGATCATCTCCTGGAAATATTTTTCCTAAGTTCTTGGGATGGTATGTGGCCCCTCTGAAAAATTTCACAATTTTTAGAAATTGTTTGAATATTTTTAGAGGGCAGTCAAACCTGTTTGACTTTCACACAAACCTTAAACCAGAACTTTGTAGAATTTTTGGAGAAAAATTCTCAGCATAAAAACCTCTAGAAATTTTATACAAGGTCCATCTCAAGGTTAGCAAGCTACTGTCAAAATTTCATAAAATTTGGAGTTAGTTTGCTACCTCAAATAAATCCCCAAGTCTCAGCTTTTTAATTCAAAATCAAATTTGGATTCTCTATTCCTCGGGCGCGCACCTGAGCCTAGCTCGAGCCAGCTGGCTCGGTCAAACCACCTAGCGCTGTCCCGAGCCCGTCTCAATGCGCGGGCATTCTTAGCCCTCTGATCCGCATCCAACCGCCTAGACCTCCTCCTGTTCTATTTGCAAAGACAACCCTCGAGGACCTCCCCTAGGCGTGATGAGGTCTTTGCGCCCAGGTGCTCGTGTGGGTTTTGGGCATCTGAGCTCGTGAGCCGTGTGATCTTTGATCAACGGCCCACGACCTCCCCAGTTTTCGTTGGTTTTTCAGATTTAGTTCCCGAGAGCTTTTGTTTGCACTTATTAATTGTTTTAAACTTCATAAATGCATATCTTTTTCTCTGTAGTTCCAAATTTAACAAACTAAAGTTCTATAATTGCATCTGTTAAAGTACTTTAGCATAGTTTAGGTTTTACAGTAGTCTTTAATCCTGAGATTAACTATGTCTTAGTTTTATAACTTAGAAAAATCATAACTAAATCATTTTAACTCCAATTAAGATGAAACCACTTGTGTTAGCCTTAGAATGTCAGTAGCTACCTACCATAAAAATTTCAGCTACACCACCTTTCTAGAAATTTTTACCAAACAATTTAATTATGTGAACAGTAATAGATTGCAATTTTTTCAGCCGAACCACCATGTTTTGATCATATCTTTTGCATTAAAAGTCCAAATCAGTTGGTTCTTGTTTCTAAATTTGTTGTAAATCTTGCTCTTGCAGCTGTAAAATTTTTAGAGCATTTGGAGCATCTTGGTTTTAGAGTCTTTTTCGTTTTCTTTGTCTTATCGATTCTTTTTCGCTCTTTCGGTAGGTTCCGACGATTGTGCTGTCCTTGAGAGTGATCCTCTGCAGCATAGTGAGCAACAGCAAGTGCAAGCGGCTTGATCATTTCCCATTTGATCCCATTACTTTTAAAGTCTAATATTTTGTTTAACTTCTATGTATGCATTGCTATTTTGTAGTTAAATTGACTAGTTAATCCTCTAGTTGCATAATCTGTAGGTAAATAATTATCCTCTACTACCTGAGCCTAGGTTATTTGCTGTGATTAGAGTACGTTGGATGAGCTCTTGTCACTTAGCAGATTGCGAATAAATATTGCTTAGCCATGCCTAGTTATCGGTAGTTTTGGGCGATCATCGACTTAGTCGATGGTCTTGATCACACAAATATTTATATTATTCCATTATGTCCAATCCTTGTGTTTTACTAATTTGCAAATCAAAAACTGAAAACAAAAATTATATCTTGACTTGGGCACAATGGTATGTTGGTGTGATCTGTTGGGTGTGAATGGAATGGTGCATAAGTCCCTAAGGACCGTGTTACTTGTGCCATTGATCCAAGCAATTGTTGCGTGCTAACCACACGAGGGGGATATGGAACCTCTCTTGACTAAGTACTCTGGGAGGTGTTAATTATGAGCTGGTCGGTGGGTGTGTTCTTGTGTGTGTGTGTGTGGTGTGGGAGGGGAGCATTAGCAGTCCGGTTAGGTTGTCTAATGTGTCCTTATCCCCGTGGGTTGCGGCTCTTAATTAGCATCGTCCATTGGAAAGCGTCTTGTTAGACTTAGCCGTGCCCGCATACCAAAGGAAGTATGCTAACCGTGGCTGGTGGAAAGGCGGTCTATCGTGTGGGTACATTGGTACACCCCTGCAGGGTTAAAACTATTCGAATAGCCTCGTCCTAGGTTATGGACACGCTTGGTTATTTCCTACAAGAACTAGACTACAACCTTTTAAAAACTTAAACTTGACATGGGTGGTATGAAGGGGTACTTCATGCTATTGTTGTGGTGGCTATTGGGTTAGTCACTTCCAGGTTGTTGTTGTCATCTACTTATTGTTATATTTGTCTCTCTTTTATTTGAACAATAAAAATTAATTGCAAACTTGCTTTTAAATGTATTACCTTATTGCAAATAAAACTTGCTTTATGCTGAAAATAAGTCCAGAGCCTCCTCCACTTAAATAAAGCTTGCATGTAGTTAATTATAGTTCTGTTATCTTACACGTCAGTCTTGCGAGTACAAAAATAATTTTTGTACTCATTTGCTTTGCTTAATATTTTGTTGCAGAGGAAGAAGGTGAGCCCCAAGGGCTTCCCTTTTTGTGAGATGTGCTGCGGGTTTGACGACTAGCTTGGCGGTCCGGTTGGTTGCCTTGTGGGTTAAAGGCACACTAATTGGCTTTTGGTTATCGCCATCTTATGGCACCTTTGCTTCCATTGTTTACTTGGTTATCTCATGTGGTATTTATTCTGTCGGCCCCTCTTTTGTAATAGCTTATTATTATGTATGTCTTTTGAACTTGTGATTGTGCTTCGGTTCTATGTGAATGGATGGAATTGATGCGCAATTTTGTAGCGGGGTGTGTATACTGCATTTCTGGGAAGTATACATATCTCGAGGCTTGGTTTATTTGATTTGTAATGTTAGGACCAAGTGGATGGTTAAGCATTACAAGCCAAATAAATCGGGGTCCTCACAGTGGCCTCCCGACCGGAGGAGGACCAGAACCCGCTAAAAAGAGCGTTACTAGCTCAACGTACTAACTTGCGGCCAGCGGCAACCTCGACCGCAGAGGCCACGACCACGGAGCCTGCCCCAAGTCCATTGACGTGCGCACACCCTGCCCGCTGCAGGAAGACGAGGACCGCGGTCCACCCCGTCTTCGCACAGTGGTTGCCGTAGGCGTGAGTGGCCGGGGCGAACACTGCTTCGGCGCGATGGAGACGATCTAGGGTCTTATCCAGTTGATCAACGGTATGTCCGCGCGGGGGCGGCACGGCGCCGACATCAACCATAGCACCTTCCATGTGTTCCATCGCCCGCCATGTAGCCTGCGCTACACTGGCGGAAAGTTCCCGCTCCGTCATGACCTCCGCTTCAAGTACAGAGTTAGCGCTCCGCAAAGACGCCACCTCATCCCTCGAGGCGCGCAGTTGCTCTTCCAGCTCAGCAACCCTGCCCCGCTGGCCTTCCAGCTTAGCAACCTTCGCCTTGAGCCCCTTGACCTCCTCGGCGAGGGTCGCACGCTCGGCAGCTAGCACCGTGTTCCGTGCAAACTCCGCGTCGACCCGATCCTGGATCTCCGTGTAGCTGCGCTGGATATCCCGCTCAAGCGCGTGAGATACCATCAAGGCCTGCCCAAGAAGAGAAGTCACTACAACACCGAGGTGCAAGGGCGGACATCTTCACTCACCCTCGCTGCATTTGCCTCGATGCTACGGAACATCTGGTCGATAGGCACCCGCTGGAAGAGCACGTCCAGGCAAGGTGGAGCTGCGAAGCGGGCCACATCCTCATCAAATTTACAAAACTCTCTCTTATTGTAGTTCCCTTTTGCATCGCGTAGCATCTGATCCAGATTGTCATCGTACAACCTATCCTCATCAAAAGCACAGTCCACATCCGGCATATCGTTGAATTTCTCGGCGATGTCGTAATTATTAACTTCCTGTATAATCTACTCTTCACCGTGACTGGTCCAACATGTATACCTTTTTTTTTTTGAAACCCCTTCGAATCAAGTGTGTTTCGATCTGCGTTGGGTTGTTAAACATCTTCAGATTACCACAATCAATGCATAGACAGAACATAAATTATATCCCCTTCTTCAACATATCCTGCTTGGCGGCTCTTTTAAAACCAAAGATGTCTTTAATGTACTATTCACTCACACGATTCACACTGTACATCCATTTTTGGTCCATCTACACACGTAACAAATTAGTAGTGTTAAATTAGATTAATAAACTGTAAATACATTACTCCTCCTATTAACCAAACATACTAAAATTGATTAATGATTAACCTAGAGCAAATATAAAAAGTTACATATCGTCACCTTGGGAGCTCACAATGAAAATTCCAAATAACCTGCTAGATTCCTCACCTCCTTCTCCTCCATTCCTCCTCTCTAGCTTCCTCCTTTCCTTCTCCTCTCTAAGGTGGCGCAATGGGGGTGGCGGCTCAAACCAAAATTGGGTCAGGGGGTGAAGGCGCCAGGGGGCAGGGGGTCTGTCGGGAGCCAATATTTATAGTGCCAGCATATCACAGATGGTTCTAAAGTAGAATTGTCTATGATGAATAACATATACTTTGCATATAGATAGAGGAAATACACGGAGAACCCATGCACGACCTCTATATGCGTAATTAATTGCTAAAATGAGTTGCCCAGTAATAAACCGACGATAAAAAGACCATATACTGTTTACATCACAGACGATAAAAAAGGATCAGCGATCCTATCTTAACCTTCAAATCTTCGTAAGCCTTCTCGTCGGCTTCAGTGGTGGCGAGATCAGCAACTGTCAGATCAAACGCCTCCACCTGCGACCTTGCACGCTCATTTGAGCTTGTAGCCGTTCGGACTCCTGATCAAGCTCCATATAGCCCAGAGGCCATCAACTCTGGTCTCCTCCGTCTCTGTAACATCCCAATTTTTTCAGAGCTTTAAAAATTCTTTGAATAGTTGGTAGGAAGAAAATCCACCATTTGATTTTATTTGAAGTTAATTCAAAAGCTTAATATGGACTTTTATTAGCAAAACAATTTAATATGATTAAAGTCAACTTGAACAATTGTCAGAACTATTTTATTTGGATTCTAGGTGCTCAGATATATTTTCTAGATTTTTCTAGAATTTTTCTGAGTGCATTTGCTATTTTCTTTTGCTTATTTGAATTATCAATATTTTCTAAATTAGAAAATGTATTTAAAATCTCAGATTTGGCTTTGGATCGAATCTCCTCGGCCCAATTCCCTTTCCCGCGCGCGAGGCCCGCTTCGTGGCCCATTTCCGCGCGTTCGCCTCAGCCCGCTCGCCCCGCGCACACGTCCTGGCCTTCGCTCTCTACCAGGTGGGCCCACCGCTGCGTCATCGTCCCCACCGCTTTCTTCTCCGTGGAGCCAGCGTCGCAACCGCCATTATCGCCCTCGTAAGCTCCGTCCGACAACGATTTTCGTTCAACCCACTCTTCCCTAGAATCCCGCGTGCGTGCGCATAACACCCCACGACCACACCGCCTCAACCCACAACCGCCTCGTCCCCGCGGCCAGTTACGCACGATCATCACCACCTCGCCGCAAAGCCCGCAACTTTTCTCGCCTCCTCGTGCACGCCCTCGGCCTATAAAAGGCACCCTGAGGATCGCCATCGCCCCCTCATCCCAGAACCGCCACCCTCGCCTCCTCTCGAGCTCTAGCGCCGCCGCAATCAAGCTTTTAGGTTTTCGCCGCCGTCGGCTAAAACTTGGATTGCACCGCCGTCATCGCCATCGCATCGTCGTGGAGTACACCGCCGGGTCCGCCGTCGCAGCCTCTACCTCTAGAACCCTTCGCCGTCGCCAATACCTCGCCGGAACCCTCGTCCGACAATAGCCGAGGAGCTCCGCCGCTTCGAGCTCGCCGCCGGCCGTCACCGTTGTCCTCGACCACCCGTGAGTACACCCCTAGGATCGCAATAGCCTGTGCTACCCCCTGGTACCATCTACTCTGGCCGGTGAGCTGCTGTTAGCCGTTGCTGTTGGTTCCCGAGCGCCGCCGCGTTGCCGTCGAGCCACGTCAGCCGCCACATTAGCTCCTTTGTGTGCGTGTCCACCCAGTTGGCGCCCGCGTCAGCGCCACGTGCGCGCCCATGTGGCATTCCAAGCAGCCCCAAACCCCGAGGCTCGGTAGACCCAGTCTACCGTGGGCCGTGAGACTGACATGTGGGCCCCACATGTCAGATTTTATTTTAATTCTTTTAATTCCCAGAGAATCCTTTGCTGATGTCATGCTTGCGCAATAATCCGGTTTTTCTGTTAAGAAATAATTCGGAAATTCTGATAAATCCAAATTAGGTTATTTTCTTTAGATTCAAACTTCCAAAGCTCATATCTTTTGCATCCGAACTCCGATTGAGCCCATTCAAATTCCTAAATTCATCTAAATTTAAGATATTTTTATTTGATATTTTTATTTAATTTTTGGAGTTTGTTTTGCCTCTGTTATTTATTTGTTTTGTTTGTCTGCGTCGTTTGCTAGTAGATGTCGATACTTCGGGGAACTTCGAGGAAGAAGGACTGCACCAAGACCAAGATCAATACTGTAACATCCCAAAGAGCTGTTACCAAAATAAAAAATAAATAAAGTTATTCTTTTATTGGATTTTCTCAGTTTCAATAGTGTTTTCTTGGTTTTCTTGAATTTCTAAGATTTTAAAAGGAAAAAATAAAATTTATTTAGTTTTATGAGTTTTTATTAGATCTAAAGTGAAAAATAAAATTTTAAGTAATTTCTGGAATTTTCTGGAATTTTAAAAGCTTTTTACTATTTATTTTAAAATAAAAATATTTACTGTTTAAAAATAAAGGTCAACTTTAGGTTAGAATTATTTTTCATTAAGTTCAAAATAATTCAAGGTATTTTTGTGAATTTTTCTAGAATTTTTGGGCTCTATTTGCTATTTTCTAAAAATATATTTGATTTATTGATTTATTTAAAATCCGAAAATCATGTAAATCATTCCGACCGTCCAAACCTTGTGAACAGTAACTTATATAGTATATGATGAACAGTAATTTCGAATTAAAAAAAAAACAAAAATCCAACTTCCCATTCGGGTTACCCATCCCGAAAATGCTCCACGGGCATGCACGCTTAACATCATGTTTGCATGCAATGAGCTGCCAGGGCCTTTGTTCCCTTCAATTGACTTTAACCCATCTCTTTTCTCTTTATTCTATGCTTGATCTCTCCTATCTTCTTCTTCGCAGGCCGCTTTTGCCTTCTGTTCCTTCCCGAGAGCAAAGAAATGGCAGCACCTCTCCCTTGTCCACCTCCAGCTCCGGCCACCACGCCACCGACCTCACCACTGCCGGCCGCCCATCTTCGGACCTCCCCTTGTCCCACCCGCGCCACCTCCTCTCCTGTCCCCATGTGCCCACTGTAGCACCGAGAAAGCTCCATCTGCCATTAATGGCTGCCACAACCTCTTTCCTCTTTTCTCCCTACTCAATGCGTTAAATTTGATTCCGTCTGAAGCGAAACGTCCGCACTAACTTCACGCACGTTACCATCCCATCAATTGGACGTTTTCTCTTTACATTCAATCAAATTGACAGATTTCATTCGTTCTTTTATTACACCCGAAAATTTCGCATTTTCTCTGGCGATTTCCCGTTGATTCAAACATCTCCTCCCCTATATAAAGGGAGCACCAGGAAGACCTCTCCATCCTCAACCCATCCCCCAAAACCACTCCTCCCTTCTTTCCCTATTTTAGCCAAATTTCGGAGTTGAATCTCGTTGGCCGAACGTTGTTCATCGGCCAATTGCGCCTCCTACGGTGAAGCCCCGCTACCATCGATCATACCCCTGGCTTCGCCTCGCGACGTTCTACGCCGTGCTCACCCTCTCGTCGCCGGATCATCGCCGGAGCATCGTCGCCACCGTGAGACCGTACGCTCGCCGCCGCCGTCACCGGTCACCAATCGTCGCACCGCCACCTCCTACGGCATCGTCGCGGGGTAAACAACCCATTTTTGTTGTTCGCAGGCCATTCCTCCCTTTCTCTCACCGGCGCCACCACATTTTCCATGGCGCCATGCTTCTGTTCTGGAGGAAGAAGATGAATGAACAGTATTAAACTATCTAGTCAATGCTTCATCTTTGTACATGTCAATTTTGTTGCTTCCAAAAATCATTTTTCTCACATACAAACTCCAAATCCGTTGATTCTTCTTCCTAAATTCACCTAAATTCCTCTACTATTTTTAGTATTTATTTTGTAATTTTGTTAGATTTTATTTTGTTTTCTGTTATTTATTCGGTCCATTATCCGCATCGTCGCCTTTCTCCTCGCCACCGGCCAACCTTGCGCGTTCCACCCCAACCATGGTGAGCGTTGCGTTCCCCGCTGTTCCCCCTTCAAATCGCCACAAACCTCACCCGTTAACTCCCTTCCGTTTGCCCGGAACGGCGATGTCAACCCGAAGGTCGTCTCCGTCGCGTTCCGCCACCATCCGATGTCTTCCGGCCGAACCATCTGCGGCGTTGAGTTCGCCTCGACATGTTCTACATCATACTTCCTAGCCATGGCCATAAAAATCTTTCCTTGTTTCCAGCCAATCCGAAAAACAATTTCTAGTGAATAGTATTTTCGGAATTCTATCATTTCATGTGATTTTCAACCTTCCAGAATTTCGTTCTCCCTCATACGAGCTCCGATTCCGTCGATTCAAATTCCTATATTCATATAAAGTTGATACCTTCTGTCCAGTATTTATTTTTTAATTTTTGAATTTTATTTGGATTTTATTTGAGTGTTATTTGAATTTAGCTCGTTTACACGTATAGATTTCGACGACTTCGGACGACCGGATTTCGACGCCGTTTGAGAACATCGATTAAGCAAGCAAGGCAAGTTATACCCTTGATCATATCGATCCCATTATTTCAAAATATTTATATTCTGTTTTAAATTATTACTGCATGCTTATTTATATCAGTAATTTAAATTCCTGCTTTAAATGTATAGTTATGCCTAAAATCCTTTGTATGGCCAACTTTGATAATTGAAGCAAACATATTGTCACCATAGATAAAACCTAGTTGATACGATAGTATGAACTAAACCATTTTGAGAAAAAATCATGCTTAGTCATGCTTATAGACCAAACATGTTTATTTTGGGAACTTGACCATGTAAATCAATTGTTGTTTAGATGGTATCCATGGCATCGGTATGTTATGGAAGTTTATGACTTTGAAAAATGAAATAAATGAAAATGGTTTGGACTTGGGCATAATGGATGTTCGGTGGGTGCAAGTTTATGCACGGGCTCAATCGGGTATGGTTGAGGCCCATGAGTTTTGTTGGAAAGTTGCCCAAGTCAGTTAAGGACCGGTCTTCGAGTGTATGAAGCTATGCCATACCGTACCACCACATGTCCTCAGTGTGGGGAGTAGGACCTGGCTAATTAATCTGCAATGTTCCACCGTGGTCGTTCCTCGGATGCAATGGGTAGTCATGTTACGACTTATGTTAGTCCCACCTAGCGCAAGAGGGCCGAACCGGAGGTCTTTATTCCAAAGGGTGGCGAAACCTTAGCGAGGGGTAACTATGGTGGAATGACGCTTGTAAAGGCCTTGACACGTGCTCTAGGACCTTACCAAAGGTAGTGAGCGGTGGTATAGATATATCTTGGACAAACTAGAGAAGTCTTGTCATGTGGGTAAAGCTGCACAACCTCTGCAGAGTGTAAAACTATTCGAATAGCCGTGTCCATGTTATGGACATCTTGCCGAACTGCTCAAAGTTAGACTTTGGCTTTTGTTTGAAAATAAACTTCTTCAAAACTGGTTTATCCAGATGGGAATTGGGCAGGAAGCCATGTGATAGGAGGGTATCCTTCACCATTTATGTGTGAATGTTATCTGACTATAAAATTGAGAATTTTATAAATTTTAGTTATAAAATATCTTCTTTGGAACTTAGTACAAGTATTTAAAGAAAATGCTGTTGTATGCAAATGACCATATAAGCCATCCTTTGTTACATCCATATGCATGTCATTCTGTTACTTGACGGGTGTAACTTGCGAGCACGGAAGTTGTGCTCATTCTTGCTTATGCAAACAAAATTTCAGAGGAGAAGAACTTTGCTACCGATGTGGATCTCGACGACTAGGCCGCTTCCCCAGTCGATTGCCTGTGGCAGATTAACTGGACCCTACTACTTCTTCGTCTTCCGCTGTGTTTATTTTATTGTGGGTCTGTAAGCCTCCTTTGTAATTAACTCTGTCATTATTTATTAATAAAGTTGTGATATGAATTTGTTATCATTTTGTTTACTGTGTGGACTAGCTACTGATCATGGGACTAGTCCAGAAATGCACAGAGGATCCCGGGTTCTGACAAAGTGGTATCAGAGCCATATCGACTGTAGGTCGTGAACTAGTTAGAATGGTCGTTAGTTGAAAATCTTCAAAATTTATTTTACACAACAAGAAAAATAAATTGTTCTCTCCTCATCTGAGTCATCCATCTATCTTTAGCCTTCTTACCTAATTCTCCCCTCACAATTTTATAATATTAAATGGATCCTCTCTCCCATGGAAATCTCTATAGCTGGTCAACACGTTTCTTAACCCTTACGTTCAAGACTACAAGACATGAAGAAATCAAGAATGCATCAAGTCATCGCTGCCAATCAAAGACAACATCATCAAAGACCGTATACCGAAGATCATTTCGTCGGTCCAGTCATATAGTCTAGGTTTACTAAGACTCATTCTGTGTATTGAGTCGCTTCACCAATTAAAAAGTCTCGATCGATAGAACATTATGTAAAGTTGTTCTGAACAGTTTTTCAGTTGGTTCTTTCGTTTGGGAGTATTGTTTCACTCTATCCCCTTAGCTCTTCATATTTTTGTCTTCCCTATCCTTTGTTCTCCTTTCCTAAATCTCTGGAATAACCGGCAGATGAAGAACACCAGTCGTTCTGAAGATGATACCAACACCAACGAGGATATCCCCGCTGAAGACAACCAGCAACTGATAGCAGAAACCCTTGGGAATTTGAATCAGTTCCTTGTCAACCAGACCCAGCTGATGCAACGGTTAATGCAACAATTGAATAGCAGCAATGTCTCCCCAGCCCCCATCCCTACAGCACCTGAAGAGAGTGCCGGTGAAGAGCTATCTAAGGACAAGTCACCAGAAGTCCCTCTTAATGATGATGTGAGCCATTTCCTTCCTAAAGGCCACCATTCGTGGAAGTTTGTGCACTGTTATAGATGTGGTGGAAGAGGACATTTCGCTTATGGGTGTTCCCAAAAAGGGAAACCAGAACAAGAAATTCTTTGTGCCAGCTGCAACCTCATTGGACACTATTTCATCAGGTGTTCCAGAAGGAAAGAAATTCAGTATCAAGTATGCTATTGCTGTGGCAAGGAAGGACATTTTGCCAAACAATGTCCCCTGCAGGCAAATTTGACACCCCAAACAACCTCAGCACTTGAAGGCAAGATCGGAGAAACCGAGGCACCACCTCAAACAGCAATCAATAGCCCCAACAATGAAGTTCAAGAGATCTTGAAGACATCCTTGATCCCCGTAGCTCAGCATGAGTGTGTGAGTAATCAAGCTGCCCCTATCCAAGCCGAGAAAGGCAGGACCAGTCCCAGGGCACTCAATCTTGAAACTCCCTGTCGTCATCAAGACAGTGGTCATAAGAGGAAGATGGAAGATCAAGTACAAGACATTGCGAGGACCTCCAAGACTCGTGCAATTGCTGGACCATCTCTCCAGAGCAAGACATCAAGGGACAGTCTTCCAGAAGTGACCCTAATCGCAACAATAACACTAGAAGCGGGAAGTAAAAACAACAGAAGATACATGTCCCAGTTGCAGAAATACATAAATTTGGGCATGCCAATGCCTCAAGAAGCGACCATGGACCAGCCAGCCAGCTTGTTGCTCCCCAACAACTCTGTTGGAGGCCAACCACCGAAGGAACCATCTCGTATTGCAGGCATCACGTGTTTCCACTGTCAAGAGAAAGGACATTATGCCAATAAATGTCCCAGGAAACAGCAGGCAGCAACTCTGAAGTTCCAAGGTGCAATACTACACAAGAAAAACAAGAAGCCGTAGAAGTCTGAAAGAAGATGTCTGAACCTAGGCCCTGTCAAATAAGGAGCAGATGCACGATTGAAAACCTTGTATTCCCGTTTTCTTTCTAGCCACTCGAATCTCGGGACGAGATTCCTTTTAAGGGGTAGTTTGTAACATCCCAAAGAGTCATTACAAAATAAAAAATAAATAAAGTTATTCTTTTATTGGATTTTCTCAGTTTCAATAGTGTTTTCTTGGTTTTCTTGAATTTCTAAGATTTTAAAAGGAAAAAATAAAATTTATTTAGTTTTATGAGTTTTTATTAGATCTAAAGTGAAAAATAAAATTTTAAGTAATTTTTGGAATTTTCTGGAATTTTAAAAGCTTTTTACTATTTATTTTAAAATAAAAATATTTACTGTTTAAAAATAAAGGTCAACTTTAGGTTAGAATTATTTTTCATCAAGTTCAAAATAATTCAAGGTATTTTTGTGAATTTTTCTAGAATTTTTGGGCTCTATTTGCTATTTTCTAAAAATATATTTGATTTATTGATTTATTTAAAATCCGAAAATCATGTAAATCATGCGGACAGTCCAAACCTCGTGAACAGTACTTTATACAGTATATGGTGAACAGTAATTTCGAAATAAAAAAAAAACAAAAATCCAACTTCCCATTCGGTCAACCATCCCGAAAATGCTCCATAGGCATGCACGCTTAACATCATGTTTGCATGCAATGAGTCGCCAGGCCTTTATTCCCTTCAATTGACTTTAATCCATCTCTTTTCTCTTTATTCTATGCTTTATCTCTCCTATCTTTTTCTTCGCAGCCGCTTTTGCCTTCTGCTCCTTCCCAGAGCAAAGAAATGGCAAGACCTCCACTTTCCTTGTCCACCTCCAGCTCCGGCCACCACGCCACCGACCTCACCACTGCCGGCCGCCCCTCTTCGGACCTCCCCTTGTCCCACCCGCGCCACCTCCCCTCCTGTCCCCATGTGCCCACTGTAGCACCGAGAAAGCTCCATCTGCCATTAATGGCTGCCACAACCTCTTTCCTCTTTTCTCCCTACTCAATGCGTTAGATTTGATTCCGTCTGAAGCGAAACGTCCGCACTAACTTCACGCACGTTACCATCCCATCAATTGGACGTTTTCTCTTTACATTCAATCAAATTGACAGATTTCATTCGTTCTTTTATTACACCCGAAAATTTCGCATTTTCTCGCGATTTCCCGTTGATTCAAACATCTCCTCCCCTATATAAAGGGAGCACCAGGAAGACCTCTCCATCCTCAACCCATCCCCCAAAACCACTCCTCCCTTCTTTCCCTATTTTAGCCAAATTTCGGAGTTGAATCTCGTTGGCCGAACGTTGTTCATCGGCCAATTGCGCCTCCTACGGTGAAGCCCCGCTACCATCGATCACACCGCAGCCGCCTCGCGACGTTCTACGCCGTGCTCACCTCTCGTCGCCGGATCATCGCCGAGCATCGCCGCCACCGTGAGACCCAGACGCTCGCCGCCGATCACCGGTCACCAATCGCCGCACCGCCACCTCCTACGGCATCGTCGCGGGTAAACAACCCATTTTGTTGTTCGCAGCCATTCCTCCTTTCTCTCACCGCGCCACCACATTTTCCATGGCGCCATGCTTCGATACGGAGGAAGAAGATGAATGAACAGATTAAACTATCTAGTCAATGCTTCATCTTTGTACATGTCAATTTTGTTGCTTCCAAAAATCATTTTTCTCACATACAAACTCCAAATCCGTTGATTCTTCTTCCTAAATTCACCTAAATTCCTCTACTATTTTTAGTATTTATTTTGTAATTTTGTTAGATTTTATTTTGTTTTCTGTTATTTATTCGGTCCATTATCCGCATCGTCGCCTTTCTCCTCGCCACCGGCCAACCTTGCGCGTTCCACCCCAACCATGGTGAGCGTTGCGTTCCCCGCTGTTCCCCCTTCAAATCGCCACAAACCTCACCCGTTAACTCCCTTCCGTTTGCCCGGAACGGCGATGTCAACCGAAGGTCGTCTCGTCGCGTTCGCCACCATCCGATGTCTTCGGCCGAACCATCTGCGGCGTTGAGTTCGCCTCGACATGTTCTACATCATACTTCCTAGCCATGGCCATAAAACTCTTTCCTTGTTTCCAGCCAATCCGAAAAACAATTTCTAGTGAATAGTATTTTCGGAATTCTATCATTTCATGTGATTTTCAACCTTCCAGAATTTCGTTCTCCCTCATACGAACTCCGATTCCGTCGATTCAAATTCCTATATTCATATAAAGTTGATACCTTCTGTCCAGTATTTATTTTTTAATTTTTGAATTTTATTTGGATTTTATTTGAGTGTTATTTGAATTTAGCTCGTTTACACATATAGATTTCGACGACTTCGGACGACCGGATTTCGACGCCGTTTGAGAACATCGATTAAGCAAGCAAGGAAAGTTATACCCTTGATCATATCGATCCCATTATTTCAAAATATTTATATTCTGTTTTAAATTATTACTGCATGCTTATTTATATCAGTAATTTAAATTCCTGCTTTAAATGTATAGTTATGCCTAAAATCCTTTGTATGGCCAACTTTGATAATTGAAGCAAACATATTGTCACCATAGATAAAACCTAGTTGATACGATAGTATGAACTAAACCATTTTGAGAAAAAATCATGCTTAGTCATGCTTATAGACCAAACATGTTTATTTTGGGAACTTCAGCCAGAAATCAATTGTTGTTTAGATGGTATCCATGGCATCGGTATGTTATGGAAGTTTATGACTTTGAAAAATGAAATAAATGAAAATGGTTTGGACTTGGGCATAATGGATGTTCGGTGGGTGCAAGTTTATGCACGGGCTCAATCGGGTATGGTTGAGGCCCATGAGTTTTGTTGGAAAGTTGCCCAAGTCAGTTAAGGACCGGTCTTCGAGTGTATGAAGCTATGCCATACCGTACCACCACATGTCCTCAGTGTGGGGAGTAGGACCTGGCTAATTAATCTGCAATGTTCCACCGTGGTCGTTCCCTACAGATGCAATGGGTAGTCATGTTACGACTTATGTTAGTCCCACCTAGCGCAAGAGGGGGCCCGAACCCGGAGGTCTTTATTCCAAAGGGGGTGGCGAAACCTTAGCGAGGGGTAACTATGGTGGAATGACGCTTTGTAAAGGCCTTGACACGTGCTCTAGACTGCTTACCAAAGGTAGTGAGCGGTGGTATAGATATATGCCGGACAAACTAGAGAAGTCTTGTCATGTGGGTAAAGCTGTACAACCTCTGCAGAGTGTAAAACTATTCGAATAGCCGTGTCCGCGGTTATGGACATGCTGGCCGAACTGCTCAAAGTTAGACTTTGGCTTTTGTTTGAAAATAAACTTCTTCAAAACTGGTTTATCCAGATGGGAATTGGGCAGGAAGCCATGTGATAGGAGGGTATCCTTCACCATTTATGTGTGAATGTTATCTGACTATAAAATTGAGAATTTTATAAATTTTAGTTATAAAATATCTGCTTTGGAACTTAGTACAAGTATTTAAAGAAAATGCTGTTGTATGCAAATGACCATATAAGCCATCCTTTGTTACATCCATATGCATGTCATTCTGTTACTTGACGGGTGTAACTTGCGAGCACGGAAGTTGTGCTCATTCTTGCTTATGCAAACAAAATTTCAGAGGAGAAGAACTTTGCTACCGATGTGGATCTCGACGACTAGGCCGCTTCCCCAGTCGATTGCCTGTGGCAGATTAACTGGACCCTACTACTTCTTCGTCTTCCGCTGTGTTTATTTTATTGTGGGTCTGTAAGCCTCCTTTGTAATTAACTCTGTCATTATTTATTAATAAAGTTGTGATATGAATTTGTTATCATTTTGTTTACTGTGTGGACTAGCTACTGATCATGGGACTAGTCCAGAAATGCACAGAGGATCCCGGGTTCTGACAAATACCTAGACCTTTTTCAAGGCAAGTTATACCTTTGAACATATTGAATCCCAGTTTTCAAAAGTTATATTGATTCAAAGTATTGCATTCTACTTTATGTAATTATTTAAATGCTTTTGGGTGTAGTTATTATCCCAATCTGTTATATCCACTTTGTCTTTTGTAATGTCATAATCTTTGTCACCCTAGCTTGGTTTATTAATTAGTTGGTATTATTGTAGCACCAACGTGGGTTGGTTAGATACGAGTAGTATTGCTTAGCCATGCTACGAGTCACACATATCATTTGAGCTGCAAAATATTAAATTTGACTAAGTGATTATGGAACTTTGTGTAAAACTGTGTGCTATGTGTTATTACTCTGTGATAGTATGTGTTGCACTAAAACCAACTGGGTGGTAAAAGATTTAGACTGAGGCAAGTGGTGGATACTAAGTGATATGGTGGACTGTGTGAATGGGAAAGATAATCTTTATGGCATAGTTAGAAAATGGAAGTCTTGCCTTAGTCAATTAAGGACTTAACTTTGTGCGCCATTGAACTGAGCCTGACTGTACGACCACAATCCTGATGGGACAGGCCTAACTTAGTAGGTTATGGAGTCTCGACATTAATGTTCAGGTTGATAGGTTAGGTTTCGTGACAGGATGGAGATGTGAACTACCACGTAGTACACTTTTATGAGCGGTTCGCCGTCTTCAGGTCCAACGGTGTGTGTTGGACTAGTTTTCTTTGTGGGTTGGTCTGGCGGTAAAGCACACCGGGAATGTCAATGTTTGAGATGAAATTTCTGAACTGTTTTGTTACGATTAGTGCTTGCAACACTAGTTGTATCGTGTGGGTAAAGTTTACAAACTGTGCAGAGTGTAAAATCAATCTATTCGAATAGCCGTGTCCGCAGTCATGAACATGCTCGAGGATTTCACACGAGGGGTAGTTTTCATAAAATGTTTGGGAAGGGAGCTGTGTGATCTAAGTCATATGGCTATGTGAAATAACCTTTTAGCTTTGTGTCCTTGTGAAAATAACTATTAAATTATTATTGTCTATTTGTTTTGAATTACATTTCAATCTATTATTGTATTCAATTGCAAATGTTGCTTTCATGCAAAAGAACCACAGAAGCCATTTCCTTTGGAATAAGCCTGCATTTATAAATTGCATTCTGTGGTATGATTTGTGAGTACGGTTGTGTACTCACGCTTGTTGTAAAACTTGCGCCCAAACCTACAGAAGTGGAGGAGTCTTCGCCTGCCTTCGAGGAGGAGTTCATTGAAAGTACCGGTCGTTAAGGTTTGGATCCCAGTTGGTTGCCTGTGGTGATCGATGGGATTTCCGCTGGAGTTATTTCTGTTCCGCTGCTTTTATTCTCTGTTAGCCCTGCGTGGCTCATTAAGTTGTAAACTCGACTATAAGGTCAAAACCCTTATTTGTTATTCAAATTAATCGTTTACTCTATTAATCGCTTGTGTGGATCGATATTTGCCTATGTTGACACTGTGTGCACTAGCGTGATCCTGGACTAGTGCATTATACACAGAGGGTCTAGAATCGTAATTCTGGGTTCCGACAGAGGTGGTATCAGAGCCAGGTTGACTGTAGGTCTTGACCTTAGTTAGATCGGTTGTCTTTGGAGAGTCCAAATTATTTTCTAAAGCAAAGTTAACTTGCAAGATTAATTAATTGCTTAACTCCTCTCATATCTTTCTTGACTCATCTATTGCTGGAATATTTTCCTCTTCTCGTTGTTTTAAGTAGTTCTTACCCCCTTTTCGTCTGTCTTGGCAAATGTCGCTTCTACAGAGCACTGGCATGATCCTGAACTAGTGCATTATACACAGAGGGTTCAGAATTGTAGTTCTGGGTTCCGACAGTCTCGGCGAGGTCGACCCGCTCTCTTGCAATTCGGATGTCGTCCTCGACTCTCCGGGCTGCATACTCGGTGCGTACCAAGTAGTTCTATAGGATGATCTCCACGATGAGGTTTACTCGCCGGATGCCTGAGACCCTCGCATTGGTCCGTCGGAGGAGGAGCTCCAGTCGACAGATAATGGCTGCTATGGTCTCTGGTAGATCAAAGGGTATACAACGGATGACATTGCGAACGGAAGGCTTATCCACAGCTTGGGCCAGGTTGCGATGAGAGAAATGCAAGTACACAAGCACAATGTAGGCCAATACAACCGGTATGAGAGGGGAAGCCATTTGGAGTTTGTGGAGAAAGGGGATCAAGGAGGTTTGTGAGAAACCTATTTCAGAAGGGGGTATCTATTTATAAAACAAGTACTAAAACCAGAGTGGGAGACGAAGAGACACATCGCGAGGGAAACGAAGGGGCAGACACATCGCGAGGGAAACAAAAGGGCGGCTGTGGTATATCACAGACGGTTCGTATTAAGAAATACGAATCGTCTGTGATAAGGAATCTATCAGAGACGGTTCTTAATACGACCGTCTGCGAATTATCACATACGGTTAATATTAAGAATCGTCCGTGATGAGTGCGATTATCACATACAGTTTTTCTTACGATCCGTTTGTGAATTATCGCAGACAATTCGTAAGAAGAACCGTATGTGATAGTGAAGTATCACAGACGGTTCTGATAAGCCATCTTACATAGCCTGTTTTGTAGTATTGTAGAGATCGGAGAGCTCGAGCTCGCCGATGAGGTTCCTCGGTGAGCGGTTGTGCTCGTAGTGCTCTTCGGAGGCAGTCACGGCCGTGAAGCCGGCACCCCTAGCGCGGGATTTAGGGCCGCCGCTGGGGTAGAGCGGCGGTGGCAGGAGCGGGAGCTCGAATCGGGGCACTGGGGCCAAAAGCAGGTTCGTCACCGGCGAGATGTAACCGGGAGACACGATCACTTCCTTTGCCTCCGCCACGTCTTCGTTTGCCTTGCACTTCGGTAGGGAAAAAGTGGGGAATGATGGGTGGAATGGTCGAGACACCGAGAAGGTGCGCTGTGTTATTTTGTCTGGATGCTTTGGACGGATTAAAAACACATAGAGGACGAATAGAAGAGGACGACAGGAGCGTTAGTATCGGGCGTGCTCGGCGTATCAATCTCCTTGAGATTTTGCGCAATTTAGACGTGGACAGCGTAAAAGTGTTGCTTCGGAATCAACAGGAGTAGTAACCAAGTCCATGGTTCCCTCTCTCTCTCCCTCTCCCTCTCCCTTCCTCTCTCTCTCTCTGAAGTCTGAATGCCTATCGGGGAGAGGGATTTTTTTATTGATCAGGGGTCAGGGCGTGATACTCACCGGTACACAAGTGGACAATACTGGGCATGCATCATTCAGTGGAAACAAGGAGAAACTCGGGGATCAATCATGAAGAAACAAATTAACAGGCCCAAGCTTAATAGAAGAGAGAAATCGCAACATCTGCTACTAATACTGTCCATACATACACCCATCCCAATAACATGATTTAACCCCATCTCAAATTAAAGCTCAGCTTAACAGATTGGAATTTCAGGCTCCCATCCCTCTCAAGTAAAGAGAAGGGCAGAAGAAGCTACGGCACCAACAACAACAGACTAGCTTCCTAGTAGTAGTAAAGTAGTAACCAAGCATAGGCAGGCATGACATATTCAGAACGATGGAGCCGATGGATGTAGCGGGGCTAGGCTAGCCGGCGTAGATGTGGACCCCGATGGCGATGAGGAAGATGGTGATTAGGGCGAAGTAGAGGACGGTGTGGACGAGGATGGACATGCCGCTGGTGTGCATGCTGCCGAAGGCGATGATCCGGCCGTGCCCCGGCAGCTGGAACAGCAGGCCCGGCGTCAGCAGCACGAACAGCACCGTCGCGATCACCACAGGGCCCCAGTCCGCCATCTCCAATCCTCGATCTACCAAATCTCTCGATCGATCTTCACAGTTTCAAATTTGGGCTCCCTCTCTCTCTCTCTCTCTCTCTCTCTCTCAAGCGAGTAATGAATGGCCGGTGGGCAGGGGTGGTGTAACGTTGCGTTTTAGTAGGAGCTGGCGCACCACTGCACCAGTGTGGCAACTAAACGGTCGGCGAGGCCGCGAGGGGAGCCCCGGGTCACTGACGTGCCGGGCCCGCTAGGGGAAGGGAGGACACATGGAGCAGACACGCGGCGGGTCCTGCGGGCGGTTCATTGATTGGACCGACGCATCCATGGCAGGTGGGCCCGTGGAGCACACGGTGCCCACCTGTCAGAGTTGTGGTGTGTGGGTTTGGCCTAGGAGGGAGAGACGAAAATGCAGTCGGTACTGGTTGGGGAATGGGCGGTGCACACCGCGACGTGAGCTGTCGCCCTCTCTCGGGCTCCGTTTCTTTGCGCTTCCGTTCCGGTGCCTCTTCCGTCCACCACTTTTCAAATCAAAACAACAACCTTCCGCGCGACGCTTTCGCGGCCGTCTCCCGGAGAGTGCACACCTGTAACCACCATCCAAGGACCCAAAATGTTCACCAACGTTCGTGCTGAGCTCTTGAATACGTATCACTATTTGTTCACTCATACATTTTTACTACACGTACGATGGTCCCACACATATACATAAACTCTTGTATACATATCACTATGTTTTCACTCATACATTTTTGCTACACGTAAGATGGGTCCCACACATATACATATACATATATATATATATACACACGCCCATCCTCTCTCCCCTTATTTTCTCTACACTCTCTCCTCTCCTCTCTCACTCGAGCGGCGGGCAGCCCACCACCCGATACTTGCGTCGGATCTAGCTGCCCCCGACCTCGTCGACGCCACCTCGCATCGTCGCGCGCCGGATCCGGCCATCCCGACGGTCGGCGAGCGCGCAATTTGACTGTCCTGACCTCACTAGCGCCGGATTTGGCCACCCACGACATAACCAAGCCGCCATTGTCCTCGATCACATACTAGGGCAAAGGAGAAGCGGATCCGGCCATCCCCGGTCACGAACGAGGGTGAGGAGTAGCGGAGTCGGCATCCCCGATAGTGGATGAGAGCGAGGAGTGAATTGGGCTGTCCCCGGCCACGGCCATGTCGAATCCATTCCCCTTCCCCGGCAATGGTGATCGCGCCGCCGCCGTCGGAATTGTGTTGTATCGTGTTCTGGTAGATTTTCTTATACGAAAATATGTACCAAATTTTGGAGGGCGGGGCTAGACGGGCCACGTCGTTCTTT
Source organism: Ampelocalamus luodianensis (assembly GCA_036346255.1). Lineage (NCBI taxonomy): Eukaryota > Viridiplantae > Streptophyta > Magnoliopsida > Poales > Poaceae > Ampelocalamus > Ampelocalamus luodianensis. Next base: position 40,594,148 of record CM070620.1, on the reverse strand, counting down.
TTTTTTGACCGTTCGATTTCGCGCTGATTTCCGTCGCGTCCGTCCGATCTTCGTTGTGTTTTCGTTGCCTGCGCTTCCTTCGCGTTCTCGGCCGTCCGATGGTCTTCCTCCTTCCATCTTATCCGTCTGCTCCTCCACACGCGGGCCCCACGCACGAACGCGTCCGCCTTTTCCACACGTGGGCCCCACGCATGAGCGCAGCTGGCTTTTCCACGCGCGGGCGTGGCTGTCCACACGCGGGCCCACGCACAGCCCCACGCACGGCCGTGAGCTCGCGTGCCCAAGGGCGCGACAGCTCTACTAGTATGTACAACCAAGAAAATGTTCAAAATTTGAAGACAAAAAACGAACCGAATTTTGTACATAAAATGTATAAATTTGAATCTAGTACAAAATTTGTTCAAGCAAAATAATCTTGTACGAACAAATTTATTCCAACAAAATAATCTTATACAATCAGATTTGTACAAAGAAATTAATCTCGTACTAAATAAAATAATTTTATACGAACAAATTTGTACAGACAAATTATTTTGTAAGAACAAAGTAATTTTGTACGGACAATTATGTACAAACAAATTATTTTGTACGAACAAAAGTGCTCAAATATCTTTATTTCCTCCTTCCAAAATATTTCAAATCCACACATCCCATCCTCCGTCCAAAATGTCCACTCCTCCCAAATACATATGACTTGTATTTCCTACTCTCTCAAGTACAGAAATTATTTTTTGAAGGTATATATGCACGTGTATGCCTTTCTCTCTCTCCCAAGCCGCACGGATTTCGAGCAAGGCCAATGGTGAGGATAGCATGTGCACATGCATGTATCCTTGCATTTCCCCCTTCTCCCGTTCCGTTCATCGATTTGAACAGCAGCCTCAAACCCTGTTGCGGCTTCTCCCTCGCTTGGGTACGTACTCGGCGTTTCGTTCCAACTGGACGGCAGGTGTTCCTTACGTTCTTTGCCGAAAGGGAGGGAATATAGTATGTATATATATTTTTGGGATTAGTTAGTCCACGTCATGTTACGTTACGTACTCGCAAGATCGAACTACTTAGCTGGCTGCAGCGGCGGATCTAAAAAGAAAAACCATCGGTTGTTTTCATATATATTATTATTTGCGTATATATTATTATTTGTGTGTAGGATCATTGAGCTTATATTGCGACGTGTATATTTATGTATACAAAATTTTTGATAAGATAAAATAAAATCGGTATTGATGTCCTGTACATCATAAGGCTCACTTGAATCCACCCATGGCTAGTTGCGCCCTGGTTAACTCGCAGCTAAACCCGGTAGCTCGAGGCGTTCCTCTCCGTCACGCTCTCCTCTTGGAATGCTGCATCATCGAAAGCGATCTGTAGTGGCAACAGAGAGATTGGCCTAGTAGAACAATCTTTTTCTGGTGCTCGCCTTTCCCGGCTAAGGAGAAGTGAACACGTTTCCGTGGAAGGGGGGGTGCTCTCCTCTGACAAGGAAAGAATATCTTTCTTTTGCTAGCGTAATGAGAAAAGAATGAGCCGAAAGAACGACTGGATGACGTACCGGCATCATAGAGATGGAGAAGCAGATACTACAACCCAAGCGGTGAAGTTACATACCCTCCGTTGTTGCCAAAAGTGGTTCTGGTGGGAGTCGAATAGAAGAGATTTATCGACATGAAAAGTCATTGATGAACCTATGTATGTTGAAGCATAAGATTGCTTTACATTGATTGGACTCAGCCTTTAGAGAAGGACGGTATTTTTCTATCTTCGCTAAAATATTGGACTGGTGATTTTTGGAGAAACCGTAGCGCGGGACGGCACAAAGGAGGAGAGTTTTAGGACAAGAGAAGATGGAGCTCATGAAGAGACAGATTCGGGAGACCTGATTCATCATTCGCTTTGATAAGCGTGTGTGGGTATAGATTCATTTGTGTGTGGGCATAACCGGTGTCCGATAATGTTTCCTCTCTAGATCTAACCTCCACTATAAAGGGGAGTGCAGGATTTGCACCTTCATCCATCCAAGCCTTGGAAACCCTAATTTTTGTTTTAGGGAAAGAGGAGGAAATTATCGGGACCTAAATATGCAAATATGGACATTTTGTGTATATTATACTAGTCCAGGATCAGGCTAGTGCACACAGTGGCAATATCGATGAAATATCATTTCATACGCAAAAATAACGCAGAAATAGACAAATAACAATAATTATCATAGTAACGACTTTAAGATCAAAGCTAACAATTAATGCATCAGAAGGCGAGTAACTCAATTAAGCTGCAGCGGGAGGTAACGGAATAATTTCAGTGAAGCCCATCCATATGCCTACAAGCAATCGACTAGGGTAGCGCGACCTAGTTTTCCATGATCCTTGAAGTAGACTTTGTTGACCGGCGATGCACTGTTGTAGCCTTCTCTACTGAACAATATTGTTTTATAGCAAGAATGAGTACATAGAGTACTCAGCAAGTCGCACCATAGAATGTAATTATAGATGTTGGTTTGTTCCAAAGGATATGACATCTATGGATTTTTTTTTGCGTAAAAGCAACAGTTGCAGTTGAATATGAATAATAGATTGAAAGCGTAATTTAAAACAAATAACAATAATAGTTAACAATTATTTTCACAAAACTTACATAACCTAATTAGTTTCTTTCACACAGCTGCATAGTTTTCCCCACACAGCTGTCCCTTCCGAATTGTTTTATAAAAATCTACCCCTCGTGTGAAATCTCCGAGCATGTCCATAACCGCGTACGCGGCTATTTGAATAGATTATTAACACTCTGTAGAGGTTGTATAATTGACACTTTACCCACAAAATACAATTAACTCATCATGTCTGCCATGACTTGCCATACAGAAGCATACGATTGAGCAATCATAAGAAAACTTTTTCGATACTTCATCTCAACAATTGACACTCCCATTGTACTTACAGCCGACACCAATCCCTACACAGGTGGTTAGCTCGTCGCACACCGTTGGACCTGAAGACAATGAATCACTCATAAATGTGAATTGCCACATAAACAGAAACACACCTCCACCTTGGCATGCAGCTTAAGCTATCTTCCTGAGTAATCAATATCAAGACTCCATAGCTCACTAGGTTAGGCCCGTCCTATCAGGCATGTGATTGTACAGATGTGGCTCAGTTCAATGGCGACGATGAGGAAGGATACAACGACGACGAGAGAGGAAGCATGATGTAGAACGTCGAACGGATAACCCAACAGAGTGGATGGTGTTGACGGAAACTCATCGGAGTGACGAGGATCGGGCGGCGAAGGGTGGCAACCGGACATGGGAGAGAAGGAAACCTCAGGTTAGGATGGACTAAACATGGAATCAAGGAAGGGGAATTGTAGATCAGGAGTAGAGACACACGGTGACTCAGTTGGTTTCGGGATTAACTCACCGAAGAGACGAGGAACACAGCGGAGGTGTTTCGGCCGTCACGGGCACGGCCGGACGCAAAGAAGACAAGGATGGCGACGGTGAATCTTGGATCGGGAGCTCCGGTGGATAGGCGCAAACGGCGAAGTAAGATAAGGCGGTTGCGGTGACACAGGTGGGAAGGCTTGAGGGGCTTCTTTGGTGGAGAACGACGACAATGGCGTGGCGCCAGCTTCGAAGAAGATGATTTGGGGCGATGGTGCACGACGACTTCCCAACGGAGGCGGCTAGGGCACCGGGAGGCGACAGTGTGAGGCGAAGCAAAGGCGCACGAAACAAGGATGACCCGGGGCTTTTATAACCTCAGGAGGTGTGGGCAGCTCGGATGCCAAGGCGACGGCGTGTAACATCCCAATTTTTAGAGCTTTTTTGAAGTCTTAAAAATAAAAGGAATCATTTACAATTTATTGGATTAATTTAAAGCTTAATTTGATTTTTCATATATTTCCCTACGACTTACTGAGTGCTTTATGTACTCACAGCTATGCACCATTTGTTGATCAGTCATCGAAGAAGAACCAAGGAACTCAGAGTTCTATGAAGAGGAGTACTTTGAAGACTATACGAATTAGGATGCGTTCTCCACTCGATTGCATGTGGGCATGTCGGATGGCTGCCACGAGTTATTTTATTCTGCTGCAAGTTTACTCCTTTATTCTTAAGCCCTGCGTGGCTAACTTTGTAAAACCTTAACCGTAAGGTCCGTTGTTACTATTTAATAATAATTTTGCTTATTTCATCGCTGTTTCGAGCCATATCGACTGTAGAACGCAACCATAGTTAGCATGGTTATTTTAGTCAAAAATTTCAAAATTTATTTTATAAATCAAACCAATCAAATGACATGAATTGTTATTCTTTTCTCGCCTCATTCTATTCTTTTCTCATCTTGTTCTAATATCTTCTTATATCATCTGTAAGTTTTTGCATCTTATCTCTTCTGAACTTTGTTTTTGAATTTAAATTGATCTTTCTCACCTTAGTAATCTTTATCGGATTGAGTTTTGTTCGCCCATATAAGATAAATTTATAGTATTGTACCTAAGTTGTCCTTCCTAGTTTTAGTATCGTTTAGTCCATAATAGGATCTTTTTGAGTAAGTGTCGCCTTTTTTATTGCTTCTTGATAGCTTTTCGGCTATTTGTTCATTGGGTTAAACCGACTCGCCCCCAATTAGATTGCTCTGTCTTTCTCCCTTGTTCTCTCTCATCTTCTGTGCTTTTCCCTCTCACCTCTCATGCTTTCTTCTTCTCGTCTATTAAACCTGGGAAGATTTGTTTCAGATGGTTCAGACCCGCAACTCCGCAAGCCAAGGTGAACCCATGGATCCCAATGCTAGTGCTGATCTCAGTACACCACCTCCACTGCCCACCGTAGCATATCAAGGTTTGGGATAGTTCATGACAGCCTAGACACAACTGATGAATGCCATGATGCAAAACATGAATCAGATGATGAATCAGCAGAATCAGACTGCTGCTGCTCTAATGACATTGATGAACCAGAACAATCAGGCTGCTGTCGTGCCACCGCCACCACCACCAGCTTTTCAGTTGTTCAAATTGGTAGTATTAATGAGAACACATCCGTCTACTTTCTCCAACTCATTTGAACGTTTGGACGTGGATGATTGGCTACATTCCATAGAGAAGAAGTTGGCTATTGCTCAGTGTGACGACCACGAGAAGGCACTGTATGCCTCACACCAGCTCGAAGGTATTATTGTAGAATGGTGGGAGAATTACTGTGCTGCCCATGAAAATCATCAAGCTATCAATTGGGCTGAGTTTTCTGAAGCTTTCCGCCACTCTCACATTCTTGATGGAAAGGTGGAGATGAAGAAGAACAAATTTCATAAGCTGCAACAAGGGAACTCGTCGGTGAGTGAATACCTCAACAAGTTGAATCAACTCTCCTGTTATGCCCAAGAGGACGTTGCCACAGATGAGGCTTGCTAGAAGCGTTTCAAGCGAGAACTCAACCCTAGCTTGAAGGTTCAAGTCGTTGGCAATGACTATGTGGATTTCCAATATCTGGTAGACAAGGCCATGCATATTGAGGAGTCTCGTCGTGAGCTGGAAGAAACCTGCAAGAGGAAGATGATGCCGCACGGTGCCCATCAAAGTCATTTGTAGAGATCCAGGATGAGTGCGCAGCCTTCCGCCCGCTTCACTCCTGCTGCATTTAGGACTCCTACACTAGTTCCTCGGCCAGCTGCTCCAGTGTGAGACCCCGAGGTATTTAGCTTGTAATGCTTAGTCTTCCATTGACTCTAGCATCACAAACAAAATATCTCGTGCCTTGGGAAAATGTATACTTCCCAGAACTACAGTATACACACCCTTTTACAAAATATTGCATCAATTCCATACAACACACAGAACCAAAGCTTAAACTTTACAAGCAAAAGACATATAGTAAAGTTATTACAAAGGAGAGGCCAACCGGCCAAGAACAAGCTAAAAGAGCTAAACAACAACATAAGCAAAATGCCATAAGATGACTATAAACAAGAGCCAACCGGTTTGTCACACACCCACAAGGTAATCCGACCGGACCACCAAGCTAGTCGTCCACACTGCAGCAAAACTCACAAAAGTCGATCCCTTGAGGATCAACCTCCTCTGCAACAATTAAGCAATGCAAATGAGTACAAAAATGTACTCGCAAGACTTATGAGTAACAAACCTAGATATTACTACATGCAGGCTTTAATCAAAGGAGAAGGCTAAAGGTTCATTTTCAACATAAAGCTGATTTTATTTGCAATAAGTAATTGGTTGAAAGCAGTTTTCACAAGCTGTTTTTATTTGTTCAAATAACAGCGATACCATAAGTGGTAACAATAAGACAACCTAGAGGCGACTAACCCAATAGCCACCACAACAATAGCACGAATTACCCAGTGGTTAGAGATTTTCTGAATCTCTTTCCTAAAGATTTACCTGGAATGCCACCAGACAGGGATATAAAGTTCATCTTCAATCTAGTTCCTGGAGCTGCACCTATCTCTAAGAGACCTTATTGTTTACCTGTTGATGAGTTAGTTGAGATGAAGAAGCAAATCAAGGAGTTACAAGATAAATGTTTTGTCAGACCAAGTTCTTCCCTGTGGGGTGCCCCAGTGATCTTTGTAGAGAAGAAGGATGGTACACAGCGAATGTGTGTGGATTATTGCTCACTCAATGAAGTAACCATAAAAAACAAGTACCCTCTCCCTAGGATTGATGATCTGTTTGATCAATTGAAAGGAGTCGGAGTGTTCTCAAAAATAGATTTGAGATGAGGATATCACCAGCTGAAGATTCGTTAGGAGGATATTCCCAAGATAGCTTTCTCAACCTGGTATGGATTGTATGAATACACGGTCATGTCTTTTGGATTGACCAACGCTCCTACCTATTTTATGAACTTGATGAATAAAGTATTCATGGATTACTTGGATAAGTTTGCCATTTTCTTCATTGATGATATCCTAGTGTATTCCAAGAGTGAGGAAGAATATGAGGAGCATCTTCGTTTGGTTCTTGAGAAGCTTAGAGATAATAAACTCTATGCCAAATTCAGTAAGTGTGAGTTTTGGATGAAGGAAGTTACATTTTTGGGTCACGTCATGTCTGCAGAAGGAGTTGCCGTCAACCTCAGCAAAGTCAAGGATGTGCTCAATAGGGAGTCACCCAAGACAGTGCCTCAAATCAAAAGTTGTCTTGGTATGGCAGGATATTATCGTCGATTCATAGAAGGATTCTCTAGGATAACAAGACCTCTTACTCAGTTGCCGAAGAAAGAGAAAATTTGCATGGACGCCAGAATGCAAGCATAGTTTTCAAGAATTAAAGAAGCGTTGGACCACCGCTCTAGTGCTGATTTTGCTGATGTTAGGAGGGATTTTGAGATTTTCTGTAATAAATTGCGTTAAGGTCTCGGATGTGTTCTAATGCAAGGAAGGTTGTAGCGTATGCTTCGCGACAATTGAGACCTCATGAAGTTAATTACCCCACTCATGACTTAGAACTAGTTGTCGTAGTGCATGCTTTAAAGATATGACGCCATTACCTCATTGGTAATTGCTGTGAAGTTTATACTGACTATAAGAGTATGAAGTATATTTTCACTCAAGCTGATCTTAATATGAGGCAAAGAAGATGGTTGGAATTGATAAAAGATTATGATATTGGAATTCACTACCATCTGGGCAAAGCTAATGTAGTAGTCGACGTTTTGAGTAGAAAGGTCTACTACAATACTCTAATGATCAAGGAGAGCCAGCCAGCACTACCTGAAGAGTTTCAGAAGCTCAAGCTTGAATTGGTTGAAGAAGGTTTCTTAGCCACTTTGTAAGTGTAACCTACTCTACAAAATCAGATCAGGAAAGCTCAGATTGAAGATGCTGATATCAAGGAGATTAAGAGCAGCATGAAGAAGGAAAAACTTTAAAATTTTCGAAGATGAGCAAGGAACTATTTGGTTCGAGAAGCTTATTTGCGTACTAGACCAGAAAAAGCTTAAGCAGTTGATACTCAAAGAAGCTCATGAAACCCTTTATTCCATTCACCTGGAAGAATGAAGATGTATCAAGATCTCAAGGAATTATATTAATGGCCTAGCATGAAGCACGAACTTGCTGAATACATAGCTCATTGTGACGTCTGTTAGCGAGTTAAAGTTGAACATCAAAGACCTGATAGATTACTTCAACCTTTAGAGGTACCTGAGTGGAAATAGGAAGAAATTGGAATGGACTTCATCACTAGTTTGCTGAGAACAAGAGCTTGATATGATTCTATCTGGGTTGTTATAGATCATCTAACAAAGGTTACACACTTCATCCCAGTCAAGACAACTTACTCAGGAGACACACTTGTAGAATTGTATATGGCAAAGATAGTATGTATGCATGGTGTACGAAAAAAGATAGTGTCGGATTGAGAATCCCAGTTCACCTCAAGATTCTGGCAGAAACTGCATAGTATTCTGGGCACTAATTTGAAATTTAGTATAGCTTATCATCCACAGACAGATGGAAAAATAGAAAGAGTAAATCAAATCTTAGAAGATATGTTGAGAGTCTGTGCTCTAGCAAACAAAAACAATTGGGATCAAAGTTTGCCCTATGTAGAGTTTTCGTATAACAACAGTTATCAATCAAGTTTGCAGATGTCTTGGTTTGAAGCTCTTTATGGAAGAAAATGCGGAACACCCTTGTATTGTACCGAAACAGGAGAAGGTCAAGTGTTTGGGTCAGATGTTTTGAAGGAAGCCGAAGATCAAGTTCGATCAATTCAGAAAAAGTTTAGAACAACACAGACCAGGCAAAAAAGTTATGCTAATAATCATCGTCGAGACTTAGTTTTTGCAACCGAAAAATCATGTGTATTTGAAGGTTTCACCTTTCAAAGGAATGCGTCGTTTTAGAGTAAACGAGAAGCTTGCACCAAGATATATTGGACTTTTTCCAGTTTTAGCCAGAAGAGGAGATGTTGCCTACCAGTTAGAGCTCCCACCTCAGTTGTCAGATGTTCATGATGTCTTTCATGTGTCTCAATTGAAAAAGTGCCTACGAGTGCCAGAGGAGCAGATGCCGTTGGACTCAATTGATTTGCAGGAAGATCTCACCTACAAGGAGCAGCCTATCAAAATTCTGGAAGTAGCAGAGCATGTGACGAGGAGTAAGATCATCCATTTCTGCAAAGTTCAGTGGAGCAATCATACTAAAGAGGAAGCCACCTGGGAGCGTGATGAGGACCTGAAGGCCGAATTTCCGCACCTATTCTCTAGCTAGCCCGAATCTTAGGGTCGAGATTCCCTTTAAGGGTGGCAAGTTTGTAACATTCCAATTTTCAGAGCTTTTTTGAAGTCTTAAAAATAAAAGGAATCATTTGCAATTTATTGGATTAATTTAAAGATTAATTTGAATTTTCAAAAAAATATTTTAAATGATTAAAATAAACTTCAATTAAATACAAAATTATTTTATTCAATCTATTCAGGTTCCAAGGATTTTTGTGGATTTTTTCTTTATTTTTTTTATTTTTTTTGGATTTTGTTTTCTTTCCTTTTCCTTTCTTTCTCTCTCTCCTGGCCCCACCTGTCATCCCCGTCCTTGCGCTTTCGTCTTACTCTCGCCGAGCCAGAGCACTGTCATTTTTTTCTCGATTGCACGTGTTAATGTGTCTGTTTCTACTCGTGAACATGCGCATTAGCACCTACGTTCTTTGTCGCACTCAATCGGCCGTTTCTTCATCATTTATATCACATTTCTCTTCGCCGCCACGTCAGCCGAAAACGCTCGTGCTCGTTCCCATCATTCTAGCTGCGCTCTTACCCTATAAAAAGGGGCATGGCCTTCGCATTTCTTCCCTCATCTCATTCCATGCAACCACAACCCTCTTCTCATCGCTAGCCTAAAGATCCTCCGCCGCCAACCCTAGCACCGCCGAATTCACCGCCACGACGTTGACGCTCCGTCACCGTTTTCTGCACCAAGGAGTTCGTCGTCCCGTGTTCTATCTGGTGCACGCACCATCTTCGTTGTATAACCGTGGAGCACCGTCGCCGCCATTGACCTAGTGTGAGACCCCGGTTTATTTAGCTTGTAATGCTTAGTCACCCACTGACTCTAGCATCACAAACAAAATACACCGTGCTTCGGGAAAATGTATACTTCCCAGAATTGCAGTATACACACCCTTTTACAAAACATTGCATCAATTCCATACAACACATATAATTGAAGCTTAAACTTTACAAGAAAAAGACATACATAATAGTCTTTACAAAAGATAGGCCAACCGGTCACGAACAGGCTAAAAGAGTTAGAAAGACAGCGGAAGCAAAATGCCATAAGATGGCTAAGACAAAAATCAACCGGTTTGCCTACACCCACAAGGCAATCCGACCGGACCGCCAAGCTAGTCGTCCCAAACACCGCCACAACAGAACTCACAAAAGTGAGGCCCTTGGGGCTCACCTTCTTCCTCTGCAACAATTAAGCAAAGCAAATGAGTATAAAAATGTACTCGCAAGACTTACGGGTAACAAACCTAGTTACTACTACATGCAGGTTTTAATCAAAGGAGAAGGCTCAAGGTTAATTTTCAGCATAAAGCAAGTTTTATTTGCAATAAGTAATAGTTTGAAGGCAGTTTTAACAATCTAAATTTTATTTGCATAAATAACAGCGAAACAGTAATGTAATAACATAAAGGCAACCTGGAGATGACTAACCCAATAGCCATCACAACAATAGCACGAATTACCCATTCGTACCACCCACATCAAGTTTTAATTTTAAAAGGGTTGTAGTCTAGTTCTTGCGGGAAATAACCAAGCGTGTCCATAACCTCGGATGAGGCTATTCAAATAGATTTAACCCTGCAGGGGTGTACCAATGTACCCACACTTCGGACCGCCTTTTTGCCACTAGATTAAGCACACTTCCTTTGGTATGCCGGCACGGCTAAGTCCTACGAGACACTTCCAATGAATTGCATTAATTAAGAGCCGCACGCATAAGGGTTAACCCCTAGTGATCTGCCAGCGAAATATGGATCACAAGGACCCATACGTAGAGTAGGATACACCGGCCTAAGCGGGTGTTCCCCTCAATCACGTGACCTATGTTGCATACCGAAATATACAACCTCCCACGCGACTCATTAATTAACACCCCCCAAAGTACTAAGTCAAGAGAGGTCTCATATATCTCTAGTGTGGTTAGCACACAAAATTGCTTGGATCAATGACGCAAGTAACTCGGTCCTTGATGACCCAGGCACTATTCCATTCACACCCAAAAGATCACACCATCATACCATTGTGCCCAAGTCTAAAACATTTTATTTTCAGTTTTGGGTTTTCACAAATAAACAAAGCACAAGGTATGGATCATAAGTAATAACAAGTTTTGTGTGATCAAGATCATCGACTAAGTCGATAACCGCCAAATTCTACCGGCAACTAAGCATTGCTAAGCATCATATCACAAAGACAAAAAATACCATAAATCATTCACCGGGCTCTAATTCACCAGTGAGGATAATAACCTATGGCAGTGGCAGGGGTGAACAATTTCAAGGCAACAATGCAATAGGCTTAGCTACCTCTAATCGACAAAATTAACTTTGACACAAGAAGCATACATATTTAGTTTTTGCAATCAAGATATTAGACTTTTAAAAGTAATAGGAGCAATATGATCAAATGATGTTACACTGCTTGCCTTGCTGTGATTCGCTTGTTTGCTGCAGAGGATTACTCTCCAAATCAACACAATCGTCGGATCCTATCGAAAAGGCAAGCAAACCCAAATAAATCAACGAACATTGAAGAAGACTCAAAACCAAAAGTGTTCCAAAACACATGAAACTTATACAGCAGGAAGAGCATGATTTTTAGACAAATTTAGCAACAAGAATCATTTAATTTGGATGAAGTATGCAAAAGTTATAGCTAAATCAATTTCAGTCTGTTGCAAAATTCAAAATTAATTACTATCTGTTACTGTTCATGGCATAAATTTCTATAAATATCTAGAACCTAAAATTTTTATGGTAGGTAGATACTAGTATTCTAAGGTTAGCAAAATTGAGTTTACTTAATTTGGAGTTAAATTGAATTTATTATGATTTTTCTAAGTTATAAATCTGGGGCATGGTAAATTTCAGAGTTAAAGATTACACTAAAACCTATGCTAAGTTAAAGCATTCTAACAGAGGAACCTAATGAACTTTAGGTTGTTAAATTTGGAGTTACAGAGAAAAAGTTATGCATTTTTGAAGTTCAAAACAATTAATAAGTTGCAAATAAAAGCTTTCGAGACTTAATTCTTGAAAACCAACTCCAAACAGGGAGGTCGTGGGCCGTTGATCTGAAATCGCACGGCTCACGAGCATGGGCGTGAAATCCCCCACGAGCACCTACGCGAACAGACCTCAACGCGCCTAGGGGAGGTCTTAACTGTTAGATCATGACTTGATGGTCCAGATCCAACAAGGAGGTCCTCAGGGCGGAGATCTAAGAGAGGAGGTCTGAATGGTGAGATCCGAAGGAGGGAAGGTCCTGGCGGCTAAGATTTTTCGAGGAGGTCTTAACTGCCAAGATTTCCACCGATGGATTTAGATCCAATGGTCCACGAGAGATGGGACATTCGGACTTCCCGAATGCCTCAGCAAGTCTGGGCCATGGATCTCATATTGAACGGCTTAGATCAAGATCACATTCAGAGGTCCGAATGTTCACGAGATCTGAGCCGTGGATCTAGAGATGAACAGCAAAAGAGGATGGGAACGTTTAAAACTCTAAATGCGCCAGGAGGTCTAGCCCGTTATATCTAGATCTAATAGTCTAGAGCTGAAGGGAGGTCCTAAAGCTAAGGATCTAGCAGAGGAGGTCCTAGACGGTCAAGATCTCTAGGGGAGATCCTGAACGGCTAAGATTCTCCTAGGGAGGTCCTGGCGATAAGCTAAACTGGTGAGGAGGTCTTGCGCGGCTCGGATTTACTCAGGGGAGGTCCGAACGGCCAAGATCTAGATTGGGGAGGTCCTGAGATTTTCTTTACAAAAGACCAGGGGTGGTCTTTTGCAAAGAGGACGTCAAGAGGTGGTTCAGGGGTCGTTTTTGCAAAACGACCAAGGGAGGTCTTTTGCGGAATCGCAGAGGTGCTTCAATGGTCATGATTGACCCAAGGAAGTCTTTAACGGCCAGGATCTAGGCTAGGGGGAGGTCCTGGTAGCTAACGAATTTACCCAAGAAGATCTAACAGCCAAGATCTAAATCTGGGAGATCATTAACGGCTAAGATCGCAACAAGGAGGTCCTGGGACTAAAGCTTTTGCAGAAAAAGACTCTACGACTGTGATCTAACTCGGGGTGATCCTAAACGGCCACGATGGTTTCTAGGAGGTCCAGCACTTGTTGAAATTTTACGACAACAGTACCCGACGCCGCACTTTGGTCACCGGCTCGTCGCCGGTGACCACGGCCACGACGGCGCTAACCACAGGTGCTAAAATGTGCCTGATACTATTGCACACACAAAGCGAGCACATTCGACGGCGGAGCGGGCCTAAATCGCCGGTGAGCCGGAGCGAGGCGGAGGAGAAAGTACAGGCAAAATGAAACTAGCGAAAAGCCTCGCCGCGACCTAATCCAACTGGTGCTTAAGCTCTAAAGGACTATTGCGAACTCACCTGGGCCCAGGGGAGGTCCAAGGGAGCTCGGGGATGTTCTGGCGGCGGAGGCCGACGCCGGAGCTGAGGGAGGTGACGATGACGAGAGCTTCTGGGCCACAAGAGAAACAGAGAGTGATCAGGGTAGCTTCGCGATGACCCAGAGTAGGTTCCAAAGCACTGAATCGACCAGCGGAGGTACTCACCGGAGTTGGGGACGAAGGCGAAGCTTCGCGGCGGAAGAGAGCCCGAAACTCAATTCAGTTGCTCCCTGCAAATGCGAGCCAAATCGAGTTACGGAACAGGACCAGGAGGATGGAAGGAGCGAGGTGATGTTAAGAGAGGGGCCAGGGGACCACCGGAGCACCGTCGGCTACGAGGAGTTCCGCGGCCGACAATGGCGGAAAGTGCTCTTAGCGATTTGCGAACAAGTTCACACAGAGAGAGCTAGAGGTTTGCAAATGGTGCGGAAAGGGAGCTAAGGAGGAGCCCGGGGGCTTTTGTATCTAGTGGGCAATGGTCACAACGGGGGCTCAACGGCGAGCTCAAGTTCCAACTTCTGTCGTGACCGGACGAGGAAGGTGGGAGCAGGTGGGGGGAAGAAGAGTGGACTTACGGGAAAAGGTTCTGATCGGCATTAAATGCACTGGACCGGAGACGTTGACGAGTACGGCTTGGAAGTGACCAGGCACTGCGCACTCCTCAGCGCACGCTATCGGCCCCGCGCCTGAGGAAGAAGAAGAACAGGAGGGAGGTCGGGATCGCACGACTAGCATTGGACGGTCTAGATTGCTCGCGACCTCCTGAGGTGCAAAGAGGTAGGGGAGGTCGTGACGGCTGGATTAAAATCCAACGGCTGAAACCCACGCTCAACTGACCGAACCCGATGCTGCTAGGTGCGACCAAAACCAGAGGTTGGGCTCGGGTCTGAGCCCGAGTCTAACTCAGACTAGGGTTTTAAAATGGGAAGTGAACTTTGGGGAGTTAATTGAGGTAGCAAACTAACTCTAAAAATTCTGAAATTTTTACAGGAGCTATCTAACTTAGGTATTGACCTTGTGTAAACTTTTCAGAGGTTTTTATGCAGTACATTTTCCTCCAAAAAGTTTGCAAGGTGCTGAGCTAAGGTTTGACTGCAAGTCAAACAGGTTTGACTGACCCCTAAAATATTCAAACAATTTCCAACAATTGGGAAATTTTTCAGAGGGGTCCCACATCAACCCTAGAACTTAGGAAAATTATTTCCAAGGAATGATCACAGGGTTTGACGAGAAAGTTTTTGAAAGGCAAGGTTTCAAGTCAACAGAGGCTTGTGCTTTGTATTTCCATAATTCTTTCACAAGAACTTTGCAGGACATACATGAACTACAAGATGTAAGAAAAAGTTTCAATTTCTACACATTTCCTTACATTTGAAACACGAGTCCAGAATTGGGATGTTACACCTAGCACCGCCGCTGCTAAACTCCTTGCCGTCGGCCATTCCGTTGCACTCCAACACCGCAATGTATCGCATATGGTTCAGCGTCATCTCCTCTTCTTTTTGTGCACCTTTGCATAGCTTGTCGTGGTGTGTAGTGCCGGCGAGCTTGTAGTCGAGAGCTGCCGCTGTCGACCAGTGTAGTCGAAATCTTCCTTCGACCAGAGTAGTCGAAATCTTCCTTTGACCAGAGTAGTCGAAATCTCCTTCCGATCACATGAAGTCAAAGTGGTGAACAGTACTTGGAAATTGAACCGTATTTTCAGAATTCTATCTGTTCTTGTGACATCAAAACTTTTGGATGTTCGTTCTCCCTCTCACGAACTCCAAATCTATTGATTCTTATTCCTAAATTTATATAAATTCATTATCTACCTTCCAGTATTTATTTTGTAATTTTTGGATTTTACTTGAATTTTTGTTATTTATTCGTCTCGTTTTGCACGTATAGAATCCGGCGTTTCCGAAACCTTCCAGGAGCAATCTACCGAAGCATCTACAAGTTTCAACGAAGGCAAGTCATAGACCTTTGACCATATTGTACCCATTTTATAAAATTATATTGTTTTAAATTAACATGCATTGCTAATTTTTATTAAATATTTTCGGGAGTAGCTAAACACCTATTCGACAGTATGTCTCCTTGAATAATTGTGAATGACATGTTGACATGTACCCTTAGACATCATAGGCTGGATTAATTTTAGTTGGACATATATTTTTATTACCAAGATGGGTACTGTATTATGCTTAGTCATACTTTAGTTGTACAATGGTTTCCTTCACCATGTTAATCATGAAAATTTGACTTAATGATATATGAAATTCTGGCACGGTCACTATTTTTAAAATTTATTGTGCCATGGTAAGGGATGCCAATTGGTCAGGATTTGAACCAAAAATGATTTCATACTCAAGCGATTGATCGTGCAGTAAAGTGGTTGATTTGGGATGTGGTTGACTCGCCTGAGTAGTCACTAAGGACTGAACTTTGTGCAGCATTGATCTGGGCCATACCTTACAACTACGTGTCTAGGATGGGGTGGACCTGGCTGAATAATTAATAATGTTTTGGTTTGGTTCTGTTTGGGTTGATAAGCGGCGCAAGAGGGGGCCCAGAATGGCGAATCCTTAGCGAGCAGAATTGAATCAAAACAGAGCTTTGTAAAAGTGTAACACCCTGTCTATTTGGAAGCCAAGATGTCACCCTAAAATCTCTAACATACAACCATAATCATGAGAATTGAAGCAATAATCCAAGTTATAACGAATGGAAGGAGAATCGCTCAAAAGGCATAATCGCACAAATATAATCTGAACCTATGCAGGTCAAGTACCACAGCGGAAAATAAACATTCATAACCAAACAGGAGACATCACCCACATGTCGCCTCAATTATTACAGTTTATCTCTAAACAAATAAAGGAATTCAACCAAGTTCTATTATTGAAACTGGAATATGGTGATGTGTGTTTAGTGCAAGTCTACTCCCTCCCGATAGAGTCATCATGAACGACCACCTAAAACAAAACAACAAATAAGAGTGAGTCCGGGACTCAGCAAGTACAACGATTACAAGAACATACTTCATGTAGATACATAGCACATAAGAAATATCTGAAAGAAAGAACTGTAATACATGGATGCCATGAACTGGATGGACTGCACTCGTGCTTATACCGGTATAGCAAGTGACACACCCGTCGGTGTTCACTTAAGCTTGTATTTATCGAAATACGGGGATCCAAAATACCGTATGAAGAACGTTTCATACGGGTGTCCAAAACTGCCCACATTGGAATGGTGGGACTTCACTTGCCCATACTGGAATTGATGGGACTTTAGACTCCACTCCCGTGGAGCTCCACTCCCATGGACGGAACATAAACATGATCGCATGAATAATTTTATGAACAATGGTTAATATCATTTTCACACATATGAAAGAGCGTACATAAAGAACATGATCATCATATCATTCTTGTCTACCATAACCTCCACTCCCGTGGATATTTCACTCCCGTGGATGGCATATGAACATTTAAGCTTCTCACACATCAACATAACACCATACCAATCAACGAGCATCCGGGGTTTACAAATCACACATAAGTCATTGTACTTGCCTTTAGCGTTGCGATGCGTTGGGAGGCAACGAAGAAGCCGTTAACCTTGGTGCCTCACCCCCTACACCAAAGTTACTCAATAAGAACCAAGTCATCAAGACACTACTCGCATCGCCCTAACTCATAACCCTAATCCCACCATCTAAATTATACCCGATACTTGAGTCAAACCACATTCTAGCAAAAAGTCTATACGGACAGCAGCGGTATAAATAGCATAACTTTTGATCTAAAACTCAAAAAGGGGTGTTCTCGGGTTTTATTGAAAGGTAATGAAATTATCTACAACAACCTAGTTGGTGGAAATCTCGAATTCTATATGTATCATTCTCCACAAGACCAACAAACACTTTCTGTCAGAACTACCGGCAATTCTGGACAGCAGCACGGTAAATGCCATAACTTCTAATTGGCTAAACCAAACTTTGCGTTCTTTATCAATATCAAGAGATAATACCAAGGCCCACAATAACTTAGTTGGGTGAAAGCCCTGAATTTTCCATTAACACACTTATATTTTAAAAGACAACTTGATAGTTTATTCTCGTTAGGATTCTGGACAGCAGATACGGAAACTATCATAACTTTTGATCCGTACGTCGGAATTCAGTGTTCTTGGCGGCCACCGAAAGCTAAGAACAATACCTACAAAACTCTAGGAGATGGACATCTCAAATTCGACCTCTAAGAACCCGAAATAGACCACGCAACAAACTGGACAGATCTGAAATTCTAACAGCAGCAAATCGATCTAACAATCCTAATCGAATTCGCATCTTCTACTAATCAAACAGCGAAGAACATCATTCGTTACCCTTGTAAAACCACAGGAGATCGCTGAATTCCCCCGCGAAGAGCTCCTCTCCTCTTCTTCTCCTCTCTTCCTCCTCTTTTCTCCTTGGTTGGCGGCACTAGAAGGCTTCTTCTCCCTCCCCCTTCTTCTTGGACAGCAGCAACGGAGGGGGGCGTGCACTGTAGCACGGGGGTGCTACAGTACATCTAGGGTTATAGGCTGCCCCTAATGGGCCAAGGCTATGGGCCTTTGGCCCAAGATTTAATCACCCTTTTACAGAAATTCTGAAATTTCATTTTAAATCCCAATAAAATGGTTGAGATTCAATTATAATTCTTAGGATTGAACGGAGTATTACATTCTACCCCCCTTAAACAGAATTCGACCCCGAATTCTACTTAAAAGAATACCAACTAAATTAATAACCATGGACTCTTACCCGACGTTAAAAACTCTGGTTAAAGCTCGTACATGCGAGTTCCCAAGTCCCAAGTCTTATCACGCTTAGACCATTACAGATTATCTCAACATATAGGACACAAATGTAAGATCATACTCGTTGGCCAACGGCTCTATCGAAAACTAAAGCTTTGGACCTCTCAGTACTCACTCAACACTGGACATACTAGATGTTGCGTACCCCGCGTATGAACCCGAGATTGTCCTAGTGGTACGTCAACTTCTGAATCCCCACAACTAGCGAAAACAACCCAATGTACCTTGAGTTAACCTCTCCTCTCAGTACCAAACCACACAACATGCGCATAGCACACAAAACTCTTGTTCCACCTCTCAATTGAACTCTTCATCGTAACAAGGATCACCTCCTTTAACGATGGACACACAACGGAACTTGCTTTGAACAAACTCTATTATAAAAAGAGTCAACTGAAAGTAAAAGATTCTCATCGCAAACACGCAATGCCAATTCCCACAAAAAGGGTCAAATCCAAAATCGAAGATTCATCCCGAAAGCCATTCCACTTTCCAATTAGGCAGTTTGCAAATGGATACCACGAAAGCCAAAGGAGAAATCACTCGAATTCCCAAACCAGATATTCTTTTGGTTTATCTGAATTAGAAAGAATCAAACATGTCAACACAGCGCCAACTCCAAATTGCGGAAGAGATCAATCAACAACACAAAGCTCAAGCGAGAATAAAGAAAACACTTTACTATCCAAGAAGACATCATTTTTCTCAGCTTCTCTTTTAGGAATAAAGCCTCTCTCAAACCTTCGAATTCGAATTCATCGCATACCACATGGGCTCAAACCTCTTATTTTAACATCCTCAAATTATGCTTCAACCGAAATACATCTTCCACATCTTTGTGGAGAGACTCTATTGATTCCACTGAACACTCTAGACAACTCTTTCAACTGACAAAATTAATTTGATAGAAGGCACCAAAGCACCTAAAAAACCCACGCAATCCCATCACCTCCAATTCTCAAGAATAACACCTCAGAATCCTCAGTACACACACTCACGTACTACATCAGAAGAGTTCTATCAAAGATCATTCCACTGCTCTGGAAACGCCATTAATCAATTTTCTCTACACACCATCATTGGGCAACCAAAGGTCTAGTATAAAAATATAAAGCCCAAATTTAATCTCCAAGACATCTACAACGAACTTTTCTTATAACAGATAGAGAAATCGTCAGATTAAATCTCGAACATGCCCACAATTCTAACATACTCACTCATTGACATCATCAGAAATCACCCACACAAACTCGCAATACTTTCCAATTGCGTTACTCTATAAAATTAATCAAGGTTTCCATACCTTCGATAATCCCCAACCTTTCAACATGAACTGATGTTTTGGAATTTTACTATACCATAGGTTCTACTCAGTCGTAACACAATTCAGATTTACTTCGAAGCCAAACATTCCATGTGAATCAAATTTCCTCTAAGAGGTACAGATCAAAACCAATTCAACTTCTACTACTCCTCCAATAGCTTGGTAGCAAAATCTCACCATTACAATTTCTTATCCACCACCAATAGTTGCCAAAATTACACTTTGTCAAACTTTGCAACACCAAACTGTTGATCCTTTCTCAAAAGAAAAAGACGAATAAGGACAAGTTTCCCCACATAGGAAAACAAGTTTCCCCACATAGGAAAACGTTGCTCCTCACAGCGAGCACAAAACCAAAAGAATTACTCTGAGAATGGTGATCTTGAAAAACGAAAGTTGAGTTTGCAGTTGAGGGCACACATCCCTCAAAAGAGAATAGCAAAAACAGCCAATAAGAAAAAAAATTGCGATTGAAACTCGACATCTCTTGAGCGGGAAGAGCAGAAAGTTTAGGAACGATTCAAATAACCACAAGTCACAAAACTGGACTCAAATACTACTACTGCACTCTTTCCTTTAACACTGAAATCAATCCTTTAACTAGCAACACCTTGCCGCAACGAATCAAGATAAGGTCTTTAGTCCAAACCACAAGAACTAATTAAGATCCAAATACAATTCTTCAATACGTCATATTTGCTCGGAATAATTCAACTACACAAGAAACATTGGACCCAAATGATCTCAGCCACCCAACTTGAAATATTTTTATTTACGGAATTTCACAAAAAACATGCAGATTATTCTCCTCTTAAAGGAACCAACATAACTTCTTTGATTGCAACCTCACGTTGCCAACTCAGACCAAAGAGCCTTTAAAATTAAATCACACAAATCTCTTAAGAAGCAACAGGACAATCCAATACCTTAATTTAATTAAAATAATTTCAGCTACCAGATGATTCATGAGCTTCAAAATATCGCGAAAGCTTAACTTGAAATATTCTCATCTAAACGATATCACCAAAGGCGATCAAATTACTACAGGTATTAACATCAATTTCACAACAACAATTAGAAAACACTTCGAAAGACCCACGTGAAAAGAATGGGTTGATTCTTTCTCAAAAGAAGAGACAAATGGAAACGATTTTCACCAACTAGAAAACTCCTCTACCACTCGCACTGAACACGGGACCAAGGGAAAAACCAATTATGCAATGAACTCATAGAACATAAGTGGAGTCTACAGTTGAAAGCATAGGCCTCACAAGAAGAGAATATCGAACCTTAACAGATAAGAACAAACAAGTATTCAATATCAAAGCACTTGCTTGCATCACTGAAGAATCATTATAACTTTGCAACATATCGCTACTCGATAAACTTCATTTACCACATAAAGCCTGAACCCCCAAAAGATCATGAACACAAAACTTGAAATTTGATCATTTAGAAAATATCACCATGGGTGATCAAATTACTACGAGAATTAACCTCATTCTCACATTTTGACGATTTAATAGCATCGACAACATATACTAGTACCAAGAATCATCAAACTTTATTACTCCATCCTAAAACTTCCCAAAGAAAACACAAACCACAAGGTTGAAACAAATTTATTATAACAAGGTTGTGCTAAGCAATAACAATATCACAAGCACGCTATCAAAGACTACTTACGAAATTCATCTACTCAACTGTTGGTGTTGCTCAACACCATCTTCAGTGCTCATTAACAATTGATGATTGTACTAATCATGTGTGTACATATGGTACTAATTCGATTTGCAATCACATAACCATACATAACATAGATTCACATTTCACCTTTGTTCAGAAATCATTTCAAAATATGATTAAAGATCCACTAACATAATTTCCTATAAACAAGGTTTCATGAATCGATACACCAGCACCCATCTGGTACTTTATACAAGTTTCAACAATTTTAGCATACCAGGAAATAGATAAATCTAGCTCTTATGTAAGATCTATAGGTTATGAATGGATATGGACAGTCTTTATTTAACATACACCATGTATCAAATACAAGGACATTTCAAATTAATAAATTTCACTTTCATGGATGGTAGTTAAGAATAATTGATTTGCACCATGCTAAAAACCCAACTTGGTAACCCACATCATAACAGTTTATTCGTTTAGTTATAACTTCTCATTTTTTTAAGTATGATAAGACATCATAAAAGGATTCTAACACCTTCATTAATCAAAAGAGAGACGTTAAACCTCAACGCTCGAGGTAATCCAAAAGAAATAGATAGAGTCAAAGATTTCACATGTTAAAGCACTTGCAACAGAAAACTTGTAGTATCTGAAATACCAATCGAATAAAGGAGTCATATTTCCCAACAATATGTGTATAACTCCCATGAAAAGTTTAATCTTGCTAATAACCGACGTTCACACAAAAACAACAATAGACCAGCAGTCAGGAGAACAAGTATTCATATTATAAAGCCAAGAATGACTAATGAAAACTCATCGGTTGAAATGTAAGCAAAAACTCAAGAAAAGTTCATCAACCTCCACAGGACAAGAATTGAACAAAATTCAAAAATCAAAGAAGAGAACAACTTTCTAAAGCAACTCACGCTCAACACCTCTAACTTTGGTACTCGGGGTATCTACTCCCCTGTCCACATATCACGAACGGTGGTGTACCCTGGTGAATCCCAGAGCAACAACCACGACCTCAACTTCTTAACATCCGTTAACAACACGCTTCACCAAAATACTTAATTATGAATATACAGGATCATCTCATGACAATCATAGTATTAGTTCATAGATATAGAATATCATAGCAGATCACAGATTAACAACAAGAATGATAGTACAGAAGCAATTCAAGAACAGTTCAACATGATGAAACACACCACTAGAAATACGAATACGATGGATTACCCAAACCCCACCTCACGTACGGTATGTCATATTAATAACTTAATTACCACGGACCTAAAGCCCGCTCTGATACATACTGTAACACCCTGGCTATTTGGAAGCCAAGATGTCACCCTAAAATCTCTAACATACAACCATAATCATGAGAATTGAAGCAATAATCCAAGTTATAACGAATGGAAGGAGAATCGCTCAAAAGGCATAATCGCACAAATATAATCTGAACCTATGCAGGTCAAGTACCACAGCGAAAAATAAACATCCATAACCAAACAGGAGACATCACCCACATGTCGCCTCAATTATCTGATTTATCTCTAAACAAATAAAGGAATTCAACCAAGTTCTATTATTGAAAATGGAATATGGTGATGTGTGTTTAGTGCAAGTCTACTCCTCCGATAGAGTCATCATGAGCGGCCACCTAAAACAAAACAACAAACAAGAGTGAGTCCGGGACTCAGCAAGTACAACGATTACAAGAACATACTTCATGTAGATACATAGCACATAAGAAATATCTGAAAGAAAGAACTGTAATGCATGGATGCCATGAACTGGATGGACTGCACTCATGCTTATACCGGTATAGCAAGTGACACACCCGTCAGTATTCACTTAAGCCCGTATTTATCGAAATACGGGGATCCAAAATACCGTATGAAGAACGTTTCATACGGGTGTCCAAAACTGCCCACATTGGAATGGTGGGACTTCACTTGCCCATACTGGAATTGATGGGACTTTAGACTCCACTCCCGTGGAGCTCCACTCCCATGGACGGAACATGAACATGATCGCATGAATAATTTTATGAACAATGGTTAATATCATTTCCACACATATGAAAGAGCGTACACAAAGAACATGATCATCATATCATTCTTGTCTACCATAACCTCCACTCCTGTGGATATTTCACTCCCGTGGATGGCATATGAAAATTTAAGCTTCTCACACATCAACATAACACCATACCAATCAACGAGCATCCGGGGTTTACAAATCACACATAAGTCATTGTACTTGCCTTTAGCGTTGCGATGCATTGGGAGGCAACGAAGAAGCCGCTAACCTTGGTGCCTCACCCCCTACACCAAAGTTACTCAATAAGAACCAAGTCATCAAGACACTACTCGCATCGCCCTAACTCATAACCCTAATCCCACCATCTAAATTATACCCGATACTTGAATTAAACCACATTCTAGCAGAAAGTCTATACGGACAGCAGCGGTATAAATAGCATAACTTTTGATCTAAAACTCAAAAAGGGGTGTTCTCAGGTTTTATTGAAAGGTAATGAAATTATCTACAACAACCTAGTTGGTGGAAATCTCGAATTCTATATGTATCAATCTCCACAAGACCAACAAACACTTTCTGTCAGAACTACCGGCAATTCTGGACAGCAGCACGGTAAATGCCATAACTTCTAATTGGCTAAACCAAACTTTGCGTTCTTTATCAATATCAAGAGATAATACCAAGGCCCACAATAACTTAGTTGGGTGAAAGCCCTGAATTTTCCATTAACACACTCATATTTTAAAAGACAACTTGATAGTTTATTCTCGTCAGGATTCTGGACAGCAGATACGGAAACTATCATAACTTTTGATCCGTACGTCGGAATTCAGTGTTCTTGGCGGCCACCGAAAGCTAAGAACAATACCTACAAAACTATAGGAGATGGACATCTCAAATTCGACTTCTAAGAACCCGAAATAGACCACGCAACAAACTGGACAGATCTGAAATTCTAACAGCAGCAAATCGATCTAACAATCCTAATCGAATTCGCATCTTCTACTAATCAAACAGCGAAGAATATCATTCGTTACCCTTGTAAAACCACAGGAGATCGCTGAATTCCCCCGCGAAGAGCTCCTCTCCTCTTCTTCTCCTCTCTTCCTCCTCTTTTCTCCTTGGTTGGCGGCACTAGAAGGCTTCTTCTCCCTCCCCCTTCTTCTTGGACAGCAGCAATGGAGGGGGTGTGCACTGTAGCACTATAGGTACTGTAGCACGGCGGCGGCACTGTAGCACGGGGGTGCTACAGTACCTCTAGGGTTATAGGCTGCCCCTAATGGGCCAAGGCTATGGGCCTTTGGCCCAAGATTTAATCACCCTTTTACAGAAATTCTAAAATTTTATTTTAAATCCCAATAAAATGGTTGAGATTCAATTATAATTCTTAGGATTGAACGGAGTATTACAAAAAGCCTTGTGATAATTACTTAGTCGCACGCCTTCAGAAGTGTATCATGTCTGACATTATAAGATGATTATCTCTTGTGGGTCAAGTTGTACAACCTCTGGAGAGTGTTAAGAAAACTATTCGAATAGCCGTGTCCCCGGTTATGGACAATGCCTGGTGATTTCACACGGGAGGTAGGTTTTCATAAAAATATTGGAATGGTTTGGTTGGGTAGTGTTTTGGTTGATGGTTAGGAAGTGAACATGGTTGTTCACTAGTTGTTTCAAAGAACTTGTTTACTTATGTATTTAACCTTTCAAATTATGCTTTTCAATCTATTTACTGTAATTACTGTCAATACTGCTTTCTACAAAATAGCCATAATGCTATCCTTGTTCAAACCTTGCATGAATACTATTTGCACACATTTCCCTGTGACTTGCTGAGTACTTTATGTACTCATGGCTATATGCCATTTGTTGATCAATCACTGAAGAAGAACTAGGGAACTCGGAGTTCTATGAAGAGGAGTACTTTGAAGACTATGCGAACTAAGATGCGTTTTCGACTCGATTGCCTGTGGGCATGTCGGATGGCTACCACGAGTTATTTTATTCCGCTACAAGTTTACACCTTTGTTGTTAAGCCCCGCGTGGCCAACTTTGTAAAACCTTGACCATAGGGTCCGTTGTTACTATTTAATAATAATTTTGCTTATTTCATAGCTGTTTTGTTGTATGGATATGATTTCATCAATTTTGCCACTGTATGAACTAGCTACTGATCTTGGGACTAGTTCAGAATACACAGAGGGTCTGGATTTGCAAATTCAGGTCCCGACACAGCGTGCAGGACATAGACAGTAGCACGAAGGAGTTCGGGGCGATTGCGCAAGCGTGTGCAGTTGGGCTGGCGGTGGGACAAAGGGGGAAGTGGGTCGGGGATGCGGGGCTGGGCTGGAAGGGAGAGAAAAGGAAAATGGGCCAAGCTAATTTGGCCCACTAAGATTTAGAATTAGGAACTTGATTTTTGAATTAAAGAAAAACTAAAAATCCAAATATGTTCTTATAAATAGCAAGCAAACTTGGAAAAATGGAAGAAAATACAGAAATATTTTTCATGTAATTGATGTTTACATTAGTCAAATTAAATATTTTAAAATTTGGAAATTCCCAATTAAGCTTTATTAATTCAAGGAAAATTGGTGAAGTTTTTTAGGGACCTAATCTACTCAAAATATTTTTGAAAACCCATATTTTGGGATGCTACAAACCTCCCCTGTAAAGGAATCTCGACCCCGAGATTCAGGCTAGCTATGGAATATGTTAGGGAACTCAACATTCGGGTTCTCTTCTTGCTTTCGAATTGCTTTGACTTTGACGAGACTACTCTTCTGACCACTTGCGGAACGGACGCCTTGGTTCTTGCTGAACTTCGTGTTTCAATGAGAATTTGACAACTGGCTCCTAGCAAGAAAGGACTTCTAGCAACTCGATTGCTTTTAACGGTGATTGCTTGATTGGTGCTTGAAGGCACTTCTGGAGTTGAGGAAATCCTACTACTGACTGATAAATCGGGTTAACAAACTACCTCTTCTTCTGATCTTTGGAATCTCGAACTGACTGACACACCTCTCTCGTAAAATTCGTAACACACTTCAACAAGTATCCTGAAGATAGTCATAACTGCGAGGGTGATAAACTGCATAATCTACGTGGCTTCTCTTCCTGAACTAAGCTACTTACAACCCCTTTAAGATTAAAGACACTTGGCCTTCTGCTTCATGATTAATGCAAAGTCCACATACTTTGTTATCGGATATATTTCTAGCTGAACGATGCCTTACACGGTTGACCACAAGGAACTTCAAATAGTGGCAATAGCAAACTGGCTGTCATCTGGTGTTGTAAGGAAACTCTGCACACAACACTTACTTATTCCAATGGTTACTATGTGTTAAGGCACAAACTCACTTCTTCGTTCAATCTATCCACTGATTCAGGGTGATATTGTTGGTGATATGCCCTAGAGGCAATCACAGAGATGATTGTATCACGTCTATGTTTATGAGTTCTTGAATAAATGTTATTCTGTTCCTTGAATGAATCTTTAGTTCTGAAGATCAACGAGTATGTGACTTGTTGGTGAAATTCTTCGACTTGTATGATGTCGTTCTAAAAGTATCCCTGGTCGAATGTCACTGATCGGAACACCAGTGACTCTACGACTAGCACATATATTGATTGATGACCATATTTCACCGATCATGGATATAGGGATATCGAATCAATAATGTGAACATATGTTATAGAACATGGGGTTGGATTGACCCACCTTGAGACACTATTGAGATTGTTATGATTCTATGTGTCATTAGTTATTCTCAAGCAATGATGATGTATAATCCTTAGACCTGAGATCAGCATGGTTCCCTACATGTGTAATAGCACTCTTAAGGGTTGCCAAACGCTACTCGTAACTAGGTAGTTATAAAGGTAGCTTTCGGGTATGCTATGAAACATGCGGAGGGATATGACTGGTCGGATATGGGATTTGCCCCTCCTAACATAACGGGAGAGATGTCTCTGGGCCCCTCGAAATGGTCGGATAAAGAAAGTGCATGGCCATGCCACTAGTGGTCGAAGTGTTCGACCCAATATGGTTATCCGACAACTCGATCAAGAAAGTATTGAACAGTCCATAGATGACACATTATCTCACCTGGAGTTCAAACCAGATATCGTGAGGCAAAGGAAGAATACTAGAGTAAGCCACTTAGTTCGATCAGATCCAGACAAGTCGTATGGTGATACGAGCAAGTCATAGACTGATCGAACGAAATCACAGAGTGGTCGAAACCTGGTCGTAAGGAGTTACGAACTGGTCGTGACCGAGTGCGAACTGGTCGTATAGAGATAGGACCTGGTCGTAAGTGATGAGGACCTAGTCGTAGATCATATTGCATTAAGGTTCGTCCGATATAATTTGTGTGTATTCGGGAATCGTTATGTCTTGCTAGGTTCCGCTACGACTTGTGGTCAGAAAGGGTTTCCGAGTCACAACCGATTACACATAAACCTAACGGGTCACACACTTAATGGGTTGGAACAAACCAGTACGAATACGATTCGTCAAACGTGTTCGGATAGGATCCGACACGGGGCACTATATAAGGAGATGCTTGAGGCTAGTGTGAAGGATGCGAGAAAGACACGTGAGTTGTTTCCACCAAAACCCTAGCCGCCATCTTCTTGAGAAAGCCTTCCCTTGCGACTTGGTGCTAGCACACCGACGTACGGTTGTTCCTTCTCTGGATGTGTGGATACCGTAGAGGCGCTACTGCGGTCGCTGTTGCACTAAGGACGATCCGCAATCTTCACAAGGAATTACAGAGGTTGCTGGAGGAGACGATCGACTACGAGGACGTTGGATGATCTTCTACGACCACTACATCAGCGCGTTCTTCATCAGACTAGGCCGCTCCGACTCTACTTCTGCTGCACTGCACGTCTAGTGGTAATGATCTGTGATCATCTATCATCCTGGTTTACATGGTAGAAATTTTAAATTGTTGCTAGCGTAGCCTACCCGTATCCCTTCAGATATACAGTACTGAACTGAAACGAGTACCCAAGGTGTAAACTAGGATCCTCGGTCTGACGCTAACTCCTTTGGTGCTTTATGTAAACTGACCAACTCTGGTGTATACAACCTCTGTCGTATACCACTCTGCCAGACGGTCTCCAGACTAGGTGATATTAACAGGAATGAAGTGGTAATCTTTGTTAATTGATCAACAACCGCTCTTCAAGAAATTACACCCTGATTGGGTTTTGGAAGATCCCATGTTTGAATTCTCAAAGGTAGGTGTACTCGGACTGGCCTCTGACATGTTAGTTGACGTTCTGACATATTAAACACATGGCAACACATTCTACGATATTTCGCTTTGTATTGGCCATCACAATTTAGCTTCGAGATCTTTGTACCACTGGGTACTTTCAAAGAAATGGAATACTTGAAATCAACTGCTGGGCTGAGTATCAATTACTTGAGTTTCTTCTAATCAGATATGCTTATTGATTCATGGATCATTTTGGTTCGCCTTTGGTGGATTCTCAAACTTTACCTTGCTTCCTCATTTCACTATCTTGCCAATCTAATTTTCTAGCATTGGTTTGAACTCCGGGGTTCAATACACTCCCTCTTGCAATTGACTCAAAATTCAACTTTTGGATTTCACAAGCAACTTTGGCTGACTCTTCTCTGATCAACAGGTTCTTGCGGTAGCTCTTTTGATTCAGAGCATCTGTCACTACACTGATCTAGCTTGGGGACGATGGATTTCAACATGATGGTTCTTAATCCATTTAAACCGTCTTTGTTGCTCAATAGTAGCAACTTCGAATTATGACTAAGATAATTCACTGCTTGAAACCCTAGTTGTTAGGATGTGTAGGTGAAACTTTCTAACACACTGATTCTTGGATGTTTCGTGATAACAAGTTGTGAGGGCTCTTCCTAGTGTCTGGCAGTATGAACACTAAAGTTGGGATCAATCTCTTATGTAAATCTCACAAACTCAGTTCAATTCTAGCGATCTAGGTCAACTTCTCCTTTTACGGCGCGGGGAAGGGTCTTGGATGTCTTGATACGAATGTCTCACTGATCTTCAACTGACACTGTCCTATTCACAGATGATCTTGAAGAAACTGCAACTCTTTCGCAACACTCAAACATGATGATTCTGAGGTTCTGAAGGTTAGCTCCTGGATAGACTGAAATTCCCGCGCATCCTTGTGCTACCATTTTACTTTGCAATGAACATTGGTGCTTGCCAAACTGATGAACTTGATTTGACATTGCCTTTATCTGAGAAAATCCTCTACTCTACTATATCATTTCTACAAACTCATTTAACAACTTTTGTCATAATTCACCTCTGACGTAACTCCTTCTGGAATTGGCTGGTCCTGGTACCAAGTCAAAGATAAACTTGACTTCTAATACGATTGCATGTTGTTCACTCGCAATGACAATTGGATACTCTATTATGGATACCAATATTATCTCATGGTTAAATTCTTCAACCATTTACTGTTACCTTACTACATATGCAAAATGATTACTTAGAATTCAACATCACATTCCTTGATTATAGCTCCACAGCCTTCAATCATCATAACTCAATGCCTGATTACTCGACTTGCAATGGCATATGCTTTGAGAAGTATCCAATACTTTAATATCCAACACTTCTTTTTCTTCATAACTTGCATACAAAGGTGTCCACCTTTTTGTTCCTAAACAAAGGGAAAGTTACAACGATTCTCTGACTTTACTGCTATGAATAAAGACATAACACTGCATGATCTGGTATCACCAATCTAGGCTTTCTTGCTAACATCACTATTCAAAAGCCTGTTCTTTGACTGCTTCTTTGGACACAGGGATCCTACTGCTTTACCACCTGCTCTGGGTGTTACGATCTTGATTGAAATGACTTCTGGTATTCTTGCATTGACATGACTGACTGATTCTTCTGAGGACATTGGCTGATGTAGCGACCTTCTTTGCAACAATTGTAACATACACACGGCAGATATCGCATCTTTTCTAACGAGACTATGGCAGAATGACTATC
The DNA here is from genome assembly GCA_036346255.1 of Ampelocalamus luodianensis. Taxonomy (NCBI): domain Eukaryota; kingdom Viridiplantae; phylum Streptophyta; class Magnoliopsida; order Poales; family Poaceae; genus Ampelocalamus; species Ampelocalamus luodianensis. The sequence goes on along the minus strand of CM070620.1, from coordinate 40,563,529 downwards.
CTTTTTGAAGGTTGAAGCTTGTCGCTTTGCAAGCCCTTTCTGGGCATAGTGGTCTTGCTTACCTCACTCAAAACACTCTACTGATGATACTGATTTGCTTCTCTTTTGAGGCCGGTTGCCAAAGTCAACATTCTGCTTTTATGACTCCTCAGCTGACAAATCTTATACTAATAATGGTTTACCTCCTTTGGCTAATGCTCTGAGAGTGTCTTGGAAATTTTCTCACTAATGTTGTGTTGCAGAAGTCAACATTGAATACATGGGATGACAACGAGTTGTGCATCATTGCAAACATTACTACTATCTAATGGTTGCACCATCGCTTGCATGAGCTGATTCTGGGTGACCGAAAACTGATTTAGGCTTTGATGTGTCCCTACTGGCACTGGAGATAGTAGCTAGTTAACATCTGCTCTGGTACTGACACTGGTGACGGTACGACGGCTTGTCTGTTTACTCTGATTCAACAAATTGATTAAAGTAACGATGGTCAGATTCTACTATGTCATCATGTTGTGCATGTTTTGCATCACCGTTTTCAAGAATTGAGTCTGAGTTACCAAAAATTGTCCCATGTGTGGATCTGCTACTCTTGGTACTCACAACTGTTTGCTAGGATTGACAAGATCTGAGCTGGCACAGACTGTCTCAAAATTACTGACAAGGTTGGCTTCACTAGGGCTCTCCATCTGTTGGCTGACTAAGGCTTAATAGATGAGAGGGAAAAGCATAAGGTAAGGGAATACAATCTACTCAAGGGAGAAGGTTTAACCCAAAGAACACCAAGAAACACACAAATATCTAGAAAGCTATTAAGAAGCATAAAACTCACAGCCAAACTACACATAGAAGAAGGAAAACAAAGATCTAATCGTCTAGTCGATTAAAACTCTAACTTAATTGGGTGACTTGGCTCAACACACGAGGGAAGCCAACACAAATAGCTCAGTTGGGTTGAGGTTGAATCACACAAGCCTTGATGATTTTGCAACATATTGCCCTTGATCTACCATCTTCCTCTTATGACAATTGTCCTATTGATGGCAGGTAGTTTCTAGATTGAGTGCCTTAGGATTGATCTTGTTGGAATTTGGTTCCTCTAATTCTTAGGGTGACTTGTTAGATGTATCTATGGTCCTGCCTTTTTTTGCATGAATGAGAGTTGTTTGAAAACTTTCGCGCTGTTGCTTTGATACAGATGTTAATATTGTCTTCAAATGGCATTGAGTCGGGAAATTATCCTTGCTTTCACATAAGTAACATGTAATCTTGTTCGTTGGACATTATCCGAGTGGATGATTTCCTTCACAGCTTGAGCAATTGATTTTGTGCTCACTAGCACTATGTTCTATTTCTCCACATCATGGACATGCACAATTCTTTGACTTGAAAATCTATTGGCAACTCCACAAATGACAATGATTGTCTTTACCATCGAAATTGCTAACATTATCGTCCTTCTGATCCTTTTTTACTCTAGTAATCCTTGGTTGAACATGTGATTGGCGAAATGTATTAGTGAACTCTTCCCAAGTGATGGCTTGCTGATCTTCATGGACTGTACAATAGTTTTTCCACCATTCTAGTGTAGCTCCTTCTAATTGTTGAACAACTAATAGCACTTTGTCTCGATCATCACATTGCACTACTGCTAGCTTCTTTTCCATAGTACAAAGCTAGTTATTTGCATACGAAAGTGTTGCTGATCCTACAAAAGTATGTGGCATGGTTGCCATGAATTCCGTGATCTTCGTTTATGGATGTGTCGTTGAATCAGTGGATTGGTCATTGCTACTGCTAGCATTATTGTTGCTCATCCGTTCCAACATCATTTGCATAAACTGAGTTTGGGTGTCGAAAACTGATTCATATTCTGAAGTGTTATTGTTGACAGTTGTTGGTTACCTTCAGTGTTGACATTGACAATGGCATTGGTGTCGAGACCAGCTTTGTCATTGGATGCTTCATTTTTACTGTTGTGGTTGATGTTGTTGCTGACCATATGAATTGGTAGTTGGGCTTAGCGAAAGACAAGAGGGAAAAACAGGGACGAGGGAAACAAGGGAGGTTGTAGCAACCCATAAAATCCAAATTACTTTGCAAAACCAAATTACTTTTTGCAACTGAAAATAACTCAAAGAAAATTGTCTACTCAATCGATACTCTTAAGCTAGTGAAACAACTCAATACACAGAAGGAGCCATGGCAAACTTAGATTATATGGCTTGGCTGACATCACATCTTCTGCTTATGATCTTCGATGAATCTTGCATGACGATGCTCTCCTGATGGCTCCTTGTCTTGTGGTCTTGAATGTAATGGTAAAAATCGTATTGACCACCTATAAAAATTTTCAAGTGAAAGACGATCCACTTAACATTATAAAATGGTGAGGGAGAATTAGATAAGAAAGAATTTATACGAAGAAGGTAAGGATAGAAAGATGATAAAAAATGAGAGCACAATTTATTTTTCTTCTTATATAAAATAAGTTTTAAAATTTTCCATCAAATGACCATTCTAACTAGGTCACGACCTATAGTAGATATGGCATTGATACCATGTCTGTCGAACTCGGGAGTAACACCCCTAGATTCTCTGTATATTCTACACTAGTCCCTGGAATAATAGCTAGTGTACAGAGTAAACAAATATGGTAACATCCACTTTTCACATAATTTTATTAATAATTATCAGAGTTTATTACAAAAATGGCTTACAGGCTAACAATAAAAGACATAACGGAAGACAAATAAGACATAGTAGAGCCCAGCTAATCTGTCCCAGGCAATCGACTGGGTAGTGGCCTAGTCGTTGAGATCCTCAATAGTTGCGAAGTCATCCTCCTCTGAACAACATTTTATTAAGCAAGGGTTAGTACAAAATATACTCCACAAGTTACACTCATAACAGAGTTAATGTATGCGTGGATATTATCAAAGGAAGGCTTATGGATTATTTGTGCAAAAGCAATAGTTGGTATTTTAAATAGATTTACCAAGCTCAAAATTAGTTAAATTATACCTAAAATTGAATTTGATTTTAAATGTCAAGTTAGTGCAGGAGAAACCTCCAAACACTTCTGGTGAAGGACTAACCTCCTTAACCAAGGCTTTCTGCCCATAATTTCCAATTGGATAAACTATACAAAATCATTTGATAAAATCTTTTGAAATCAAAACCAAAGTCTAACTTTGAGTGGCTTTGCTTAGCATATCCATGACCATAGACACAGCTATTCGAATAGATTTACACTCCATAGAGGTTGTACAACTTTACCTACAAGAGATAATCAACTTGTACTATCTGCTACACACACTTCTATTAGCGTGCGACTAAATGATTATGATGAGGCTTTTGCAATGCGTCATCCAAAAGTAGTCATGCCCGCTAAGGTTTCACTTCCTTTGGACTAAACCATCCGTCAGAAGCCCCATCTTGTGCCATGTGGGAATAAAAAAAAGGTCATTCTGACAGCCACACATCAACATGGCACAACTAACAGTAGAACATTGCAAATTATTTAGCACAACCTGTCCCACTCAAGAATTGTGGTAGTACGGCGGAGCTTTGCAAGATGTGGCTCAAATACGGGTCCTTAACCAACTTAGGCGACTTTCAATAAAACCCTGGTCTCGATCATAGAAATAAATTGATCTCGTGTATCGACTTCCACCATCCAAACATCCATTTCGCCCAAATGTGAACCAATTTTTTTTCAAAATCATTTATAAACTTCCATGGCACACCAATGCCATGGATACATCTTGAATCCAAAGTATTTTTGGCTATAAATTTCCAAATCAAGTATTTCAGGTTTAAACATGGCTAAGCTTAATTTTTCCCAAAATATTCTAGTTCATACTGTTGTACCAACTAGATTTTATCTAAGATGACAAGGTATGGGCATTTTGATGACAACATTGGCTATACAAATGTTTTGGAATTAACTATAATTTTAAGACAACATTTAAATTATATTGAATAAAATTAAACATATAGTAATAATTTAAAACATAATTTAACTAATTTAAAATACTGGGATCAAATATGATCAAAGGATGTAACTTGCCTTGCTCTTTTAATTGTTGTTCTGATATGTCGTAGAAATATGGCTCTTCGAAGTCATCGAAATCTATAAGCGAAAATGAACCAAATTCAAAAAATGCAAATAAACTCAAAACTAAATAATTTTAGTATATTTATCTAGATTATGATTTTGGATTAATTTAGAAATTTGAATTATTGGAATCGGAGCTCAAACGAAGGAGAACAGACTCTCAGAAGATTCAAATTCACATGAAATGATGGAATAGGAAAATTCTAAATTTTTGGAATTATTGTTCTAAAGGAAAAATGACTTATTGTGTCTGCACGACGTCAGCAAGAGGATTTGATTTTCGGCCAGATTATTTTCCTAAAGAAAATGATTTGTGTCTCTGACATGTGGGCCCTGGTCTATGGATCGGGTCTATGGGAATTGTGTCGGTCCATAGTGGACCGCCTTGTAGGTGATGAGGCACATGCCACGCAAGGGTGACATGCAAGCATTGGCGAGGCCCAGGCGGTTGAGCTGGTGCACACGTAGCCCTATGTGGCAGCCATGTGGCGGCGGCGCGCACAGGGCCATGGTCACCGGCGCTACGTGGCATGGCGACCAGTGGCGAGGGGCGTGTTAGAGAGAGGAGAGGCTGGGGAGTGTGATGTGCATGGATTTATCACCTTGGCACGCACGGTGGCCGGTGATGAAGGAGAAGGAAGCGGTGCGATTCGGTCGACGACGACGAGGTCGATCCAGCGAGGGAGAGGAGCGTACTGGGTAGAACGTGAAGAAGCAATGCCCAAGGTGAAGACAACGTTAGCATGGCCGGTGGCTCAATCAGTGGTGGTGACACTTGGATGCTGGCGGTGAAGAAGATGAAATTCGACGAGGAGAAAAGGGAGGAGAGTTGTGCTTTTAAGTGGAGAGATGAGGTGGAAGAGGGGCACTGGATGCTCCCTTTTATAGGTGCGGAGGGGATCGAAGGCGGGAGATCGCCCGATGAGGTTTGCAGCGGCCATCGCACAATCACGGCAAAAATGCGCGTGAATGAGGGGGAAAACTGCCGAAATGGGTGCGACGAAGATAGGGGTCTTGATGGCACCTAGTCCGTGACAAAAGGGGTGAAAATTGTGGGCTAGTGGGGATGGGTTTCGGCCCAAGGAGATTTTTTAGTTTTTTTTTATGAGTTTCGATTTTCAGAAAAAGCATGAAATCAAAAAGACTTTTAGAAAATAGCAAATAGAGTTCAAAATTTCTAAAAAAAATCACATAAATTCCTTGAATTATTTTGAACTTAAAAAAATTATTTCCAACTTAAAGTTCTCTTTTATTTTTGCACATAAATTATTTTTATTTTTTTGGAAAATAGGGAAAATATTTTTTTAAATCAAGAAAATTCAAGTAAATTAATTAAAAAATTTAAACTTTAAAATCTAGTAAATTCAACAAAACTTTTTAAAAAATAGAAAATCCAATAAAATAATAATTTTACTAATTTTATTTTTTTTTATTTTAGTATCAGAACTTTGGAATGTTACACTTTTTCACCAACTTGGTATTCAACTTTTCTTCACTCTAATAGCTCTGAAAGCTATGAAAATGAGATACATAACAACAAAGCAAAAGTCTAGCGTTGAAACTGGAAAATCCCCAAGACTACTCTCACGACCGATCTGATCGTCGTTGGCTGGTTGGTCTGATCGACGGCTACATGAACAATCCAAATCCCCCTGACATTTCAAACATAGCTCATCAAGAAGCTTATGAACCTATTCCAATCAATGATCGGGGAAATCGAACCCAAGGTTCTGTGAATTTATTTATCGAGGTCAAGAAGGCACGAAAACCGAGGAAAATCAAATTTTGATCCAAAATCTTAATCATGGGTGGAAGATGGTCAAGATGACCATAATACATTCACACATGTCCTAGCAAACTATATCACAACAAAAAAACCCGATTAAAATCCTAGGAACACAAAAATCCCTATGGCATCAAAGAGAGAGCTAGAACAAAACAAAACTCATCTTGGGGAAAACTTGCTTTGATTGATTCAAGGGATTATTGGTTTACAACCACTTCACCATGGAGAAAGAAAGCTCAACACTTGAGCACTCAATTAATCCATCTCTCACAAACTCTAGCCTCCTCTATCTCTCCACTTCCTCGAATCAAGAATTAGGGTTTCCTAGGCTTGAGTTGATGGGTGCAAATCCGGCACACCTCCCTTTTATAGTGGAGGTCAGGTCTTGAGAGAAAACCTTATCGGGCACCCATTAAACCCACACACAAACGAGTCTACCCTCACGAACACTTCTCAAAGTGGATGATGAATCGGGTTTCCCAAATCTGTCTCTTAGTGAACTCCGTCTTCTCTTGACCTAAACCATCTATCCTTTGTGCCGTCTTGCTCCGCAGTTTTTACAAGGTCACCAACCCGGTATTTTCACAAAGATGCCAAGATATTCCTTCTTGATCATTCTCTAAAGGCCGAGTCCAATCAACGGGAAGCAATCCCATGCTTCGCCACACATAGATTCATCAATAGATCTCTTCATGTCAGCAAGTCTCCTATTCAGTTCCCACCAAAACTAACATGACACTTTCACCGACCCACAAGCTACTTGATGGCTTGATGCAACCCGTTGCACCGAACTTCTCGTTCGGTCGTTTTTGTTCATCTTGCTCCATGCTTGAGTCCAACCACTTCACCCACCATCCTCGATCGTTCTAGACCACAACTCTCCTAGCCTAGTCCCGATCATCCTTACCATTGACCGTAGTTGACTCCAAGCCATCTGCACAACAATAGACTAAGAAATCAATTTGGGCACAAGTTGCTTGCAACTTGACCCACGTTAGCCAAAATATTCATCATGCAACACATATGCACCGAAACCCATGACTTTGGTCAATTCAACAAAGTACACCGCCTTCTCGACGCTTGAATCCCTTCTTGCTGGTCTGACTGCCCCAAGGATGGTCTGACTGCTTGCAAATGGCCAGTCAGGCCACACTAGAATTTTTCCCAAGTGTTGGCTGTACCTTCCCTAAAAATTTCAAACTCTATCTAGTTTTCCCCCGAAAATCCATTTTCCATGAATCCTAGTGCAAGCTCATCTTATAACACTCCTACAAAAGTGTTTTAAAGGAATCCTAAAAATTCCACTATTCAACCTCTGGCTGGTTTGACCATCGGGCCCTAGCTGGTCTAACCGCCACCTTTTGGCCGGTCAAACCGCCCACAGGACCGGTCAGACCGCCTGGCGCTTGATAGTTAGTGAAACTCCGCTAAACCCAAGAATTTCTCCCAAACACCTCGACATATTTGCCAATTATTTAACACACTAATATTATGATCATCGACCCATTATCTCCACACCTTCCACCCATGAGCAACCTTTTGGATCAAGTTTTGATTTTCCCTGGTTTTTGTGCCTTGATCTCAATCAAAAAATTCGTGGAACCTTGGCTTCAATCGTCCCAATTGTTGATTGGAATTGGTTTATGACCTTGATGAGCTATGTCCGAAATCTTAGGGGATTTGGATATCGGAATCAAAAGTTGGGATGTTTTGGAGATTCCTTGGGCTACTGTCCTTGCAGTCAGAGGTCAGACTGGCCACACAGCAGTGGTCAGACTGGCTAGGAGCTTTTTGCTCTCAGGTTTTTTCGTATTTTCAACATAAGATTTCCGCTGTGTTCTTGTGTCTTTGATCTTCATAACTCTTATAGCTTTTGGAATGACAAAGAAGTTGAATACCGTTGGTGGTAAAAAAAAATAGGAGCTCCTATTCACCCTTCTACTTGCTTATTCGGTCCAATAGAAGAAATAGCTTTTGTCGGCAACTGCATCGTATCCAAGCTGCAGGCATTACCTTATTCAGAGGTGTAGTTGAGTGACTTGAGTGAGACAAATAAAAGTGGGCAAAATTTAATATATGCCACTCAGAAACATGTCACTTCGAGATATGCCACCTAGTATTATGAAATTAGATATATGCTACTCCAGTTTCTTACTCCTTTGAAATTTGCCATTATCTCTACTTTTCTCCCATTTTATTTTATTTTCTCTTATTTTCCATCTATTTCCTAGTGAACTACATATTTTGCCCTCATCCAATCGTTTCCATCCCTTCTGAACCAACATCCATCATATTGAAATACTGAATCGAGCAAAGCACAGACGCATTTGAACTAGGCAGAGGTGCTGGCTGCCCTGGTGAGACGGTGCCACCTCCCCTGTGCTCCCGCCGGTCCCCCCCCCCAGGCGCCACATCCCAGCCCTGCCTCCCCCTACTCCTTGTCGTGCCAGCCCCCTAGTGGGCCGTCCCCGAGCGGTAATACCTGAAGAAGCAACTCAAAGACCAGAGATGACGCTAAAACACTCTCACAATTTGAATTTTTGCTTATGGTTACAGATGACTCTTCATGTTCGCGCTTGCTTTCAGAATTCAGAACATTGCTGCAAAACTACACCAAAACAATCCAAATCAGTAGGAATTATTGCAAGCTTCTTATTGTCATCAGGTTCAGTGGGCTTGTTGAAAGAACTCTTGTCCACCTTTTCTTCCAGAAGGACAACCTCATCGCTTGGTGCTTTGCACTTTACTACCCTTGTTTTGCGGTGTTCATTTTCTAATGCATTTCTGGTCTTGTTATTGCCCGCATGATCAACAGAGCTTACGATTTTCTTCTTAAAATTTATGCGATCACGTCGGGTTGAAGGTCAGCTTTGCTGCAGTCAGTAGCTTGCTTATTGCAGTTCCACATAGGATCCTTTGTTGAGGCACAGGGTCGATATGTTTGCAAATGATTTGGTGGTGTAGGACCGAAACAGGCGAGTAGAGGGGGGTGAATAGGAGCACAAAAACTTACCCCAAACTTGATTGGATTCAATTCATAAATCTCTCCAATAGCTATGAGAGCTATGAAGATCAATGATTAAACACAGTGGAAGACTTGTATTGAATTCACTCCTAATCTCCAAGCTCAGCAAACAAAAACCAATGAAGTGCTGAAGAAATCAGGGAAATTGGTACTACCACAGTGTAACCAGCGGTACTACCTATAATCGGTACTACCACAGTGTACAGAGCGGTACTACCGCACTATGGTACTACCGCAGGCAAATGAAAGGTACTACCGATTGTCCTGAAATTCGTCCCGACAGCTGAAAAACCAAAACTAAAATTGGCATAACTTTTGATCCATAACTCCAAACTTCACGAAACTTGAAACACACCTTTCTAAGGATGTTAGGAACCTATTTCATGCGATGATCGTGAAGATCCTTGCCAAAATTCCCATTTTTTTCAGTTTGAACGAAGGGTGCTCAAAAACTGAGTCAAAATCGAAGTATGATCTAGAGACTTGCTCGTAGGTGATTGATAATCAAGATGATCCTAGATGTGTTCCCACATGTCACAGCAAGCTAGATCAAGAAAATAAACCAAGCAAAAACTCGTGGATCAAAGAAAGCCCCAAAATCATCAAATAGAGAGGATGAACACAAAAAAAATAGAGACTCATCTCAAGAAGTGATACTTGGATTGATTTGAGATGGATGATTGTTGTTTACAGCCACTCCAACATGGAGGACAAAGCTCTATCCAAGAGCACACACTCAATCTAATCCCTAGAAACCCTAGCTCTCCTCTCTTCTCCCCAAAACCATAAAACACCAAAATAGGGTTACAAAATGGCTAAAAGACTTAAGTGCAACCAGCACTTAACCCTATTTATAGTGGAGGCTAGCATCTAGGGAATATTCTATTAGGACACCCATTAAACCCTAATACACAAATGGGTTAACACACGCACGCATCTCAAACCGCCGTCTTCAACTTCGATTGACCTAAACCACTTCTCCATGCGCCGACCCGCACTATGGTTTAGCCAAAGGTCACCAAGGCGGTATTTGGTGAAATGACCAAAATACCCCTTCTCGATCTTTCTCCAAATGACCAAGTCCAATCCTGGTGAAGCAATCGCCTGCTTCACCACGTGTAGGTTGATCAACGGCTCCACGTCGGCAAGTCTCTCCCTGTCCGGATCCCACCGACACCACCAAGGCACTTGCACCGACTCCCGCGCCACTTGATCCAACCAGTCACACCGAACCGCCTGTTTGGTCATCCATGTCCATTCTGCGCCCCACCTGAGTCCTCTGACCTCACCCGGCATCCTTGATTGTTCTGAACCTCAGCTCTCCAAGCCTAGTCCCGATCCACCTCGGCGTTGACCGTCATAGACCTACAAGCCACCTACACAGCAATAGACCAAGAAACCATCTCCAGGAACAAGTTCTTCACAACTTGACCCACGTTAGCCAAAACATGCATCATGCAACACATATGCAATGATCAACATGAACTTGACCTAACCCAAAACAAATCTCCAAGAAATTTAACAAACAGCACACAATTCACTCCCCAAGCGGTACTACCGCCAAGAAAACCCTGGTATTACCGCATTGCGGTCATACCGCTCAATCAACTGCGGTCGTACCGCAACTTGGAGAAATCCCAAAATCTCCAAAAATAGCTCCTTTGGAAATCCATACCGCTCACACGCGGTCATTCCGCCATGCGGTACTACTGGCAACCAAAGCACGGTCGTATCGCTCCAGGAGAAAACCAAAGCCATAGAGACACCTTCTTTGAAAATTTGCAACCGCTAAACAAAATTCGGTATCACCGCATCGCGGTACTACCGCCACTTGCCCTGCGGTACTACCGCTCCACTGAAATGCGCAAAAACCTTAGAACTATATGCCCTAACACGTGGACGCTCTAGATCACGTGGCCGTTCGGACCACGTGTCTCAGCCGTCAGATCTGGGCACCGTTCGAACGATCCGAACGTCTCACATGATCTCAACCGTCCGATTCCAATCTAACGACCAAAGGAATGCTACACGATCGGAGCCGAGACTTGCGGTAGTTCTGTGCTTCACTTGTGGTCGAACCGTCCGGTGGTAGTACCACGGCCACAATGCTGGTACTACCGCAAAACCTCACACTTGCTGATTTTCATACAATTCAACAAACTCTCAAAGCAATTGCCAATTGTTTCATCATCATAAGATCATGAGCCTGTCCCATGACATCCACAATGTCCTGATGACATTCATAATCTCCCCCTTGATGAACACATTGGAAATTTCCCAAAAATGTAAGTTTGATGTTTAAAAAAGAAAATACATGACATTTTCGCGCAAAGGCTCAACTTGGCTAAAAAACAAGAGAATGCAAAGAGAAAGACCAAGTTGGCTTCAGAAATATTTCAGCAAGTGAGACACGGCAGAAGAAGCAAGAAAAGCTTCAATTTCCAAAGAAGTGACAAAAATCTCACTTAAGGTCCAGATGAAAGAACAATTATTTTATTTGACCTTTGATCATTGTGAGTCTCCAAGAATTGCATTTCAGATTCAGAAATGACAATAAGTTCAAAAGAATGCAATTTAAATGCTCCCCCTCATTATGATCACCATTTTACATGAGAAATTTTCAAAATTTTTATTTTCTTCCAAAAAGCTCCTAACTTCTTCCCTTTACAAAACTTCTCCCCTTAACATCCAGAAAGCTCTTTTTCACATTTTTGCCTAAAACTTCTCCCCCTTTGACAATGGATTCATCAAGGAATCATTCCTTCCTCTCATCTAGAGATGATAAATGCACAAGTAAGGAAGAATCATAAGAAAGAGCATGCATGAAATGCACTGGAGAGGCTTCATTTATTTTGTGTTTTTCAGTTTTTAGTAAAAGAAGCTTTGGAGATTACCTACAAGAGCAAACTAGCATTTCAACTATTGCTCAAACCAGATCAATCCTGACAGCGCTAGCAAAATCATGATAAGACATATATAGTAAAGCTAGGCTAAAGAGCTCAATATAACACATGTTGTTGGATTAAATTAAGCAACGCTTCAAAATTAGCAAGTTTAACAACAGGTATCCTAAAATGATAATGGCCAAGTCAGAATGTCAATGTGAGATCAAGAAGCTAGCAAAGACCATTTCAGAGACAAAAAGAGCTAAATTGAATCATTTTGCTCAAATTATCTCAAAAGCCCAATTTGCATAAGAATATTTCAATTCAACTTGACAAAAGGTCTATCTTAGTAAAGAAGATCCTGAACTAGGAGCCATCCACAATCTCTTCCCAAGCTTCAACCAATTTTGAGAGTTTGTTTTCTTAGCCATGTGCTAGATCTCAAGCCTTGCCGCGACCATCCCAAGCAAAAAAACTTAAAAGAGTGGTTTATGTCATCCAAAACTCCCCCTGAGTTCATGCCTAGTGCAATGGCAAGCTGTCTCATGAGAAAGAATTTGTGAGATCAGTTTTTTCGCACAAAAGATATCATTTTTCATTGATTAACAGAGCAATTTTAGATTCTTAAAAGAACAAGAAGCTCCATAAATGTTCAATTCTAGATCCAAGAGATAACAAAGCAATTTTGATAGGGCCGATGTCACAAAATGATCACTAATTGTGCAACTAGCTAAAAGATCCATAAATTGCAATTTTTAGTTCAAGTTGTCTTAAAGTGCTAGCTCAATTAGCAAAGACATTGCTGCACATGTGAGAGCATGATAATTCTAGCAAGTCAAAGAACTAGACATAGTATTGAGCAAGAATTGAAATACTAAAGCTCAACAGGGTAATAAGCAAAGCTTCAACAATTAAAAGACAGAAGCAGTAAAGCTTATATTACAATGCATCTTTTTTGTGATTTTCATATGTATGCAATATGATACAATGAGATGCACAAAGACTTAAAAACCTAACAAGATCAAAAAGATCCAAAGAAGATACTACTTGAAAAAGGTATCAGAAAGGATCCATAAATGATCCAATGAACAAGAAAAACTCAAATGAACAAGGAAAGTTCAAATGAACAACGAAGGTTTAGAAAAGAACCAACTCCCCCTCAAACCAACCCATAGGGGTAAATTACTCCTAACTCACATCTCAAGGTGGCAAACCTTGTTGGGTCTAAAGGCTTGGTGAGGAGATCTGTCAATTGTGCCTTGGACTCCACAAAAACTAGCACAAAGACTTCAAACTCCAAAAGATCTCTAGGAAAAGAAACTCGAAAAGCTAGGGAGCGAAACACCAACACTAAAAAGCTTACAGGCAACTCAAAACCTGCTAAGACTAGTGATTGAGAGATAAGCTCGACCTAGGCTGTGAGAGAAGTGCATCCTAGAAAACCATAGGATAAGAAGAGTGCCCAGAAAGGACACGTGCTAGAACAGAGCCTCCTATCTACCCTGAACTCAACAAGCCCGACACCTGACACGAACCAGATGCTATGCAAGGTAGACTAGGGATACCATACACAAATGTAAGGTATAGAAGCTCGAACCTGAGTCGCACTGCTTGGCAGTGAGATGTAGTCATGATGGATGAAGATACATTCCTTGAAGCTCCAAAAAGTAGTTGTGCTCACCCATCATCCTCATCTCAAATTCCTTCGTTTCCAAGAAGTGATAGTCATCATTGAATGCACATATGAAAAAGAACCAACAGTTGGAGTCATGAACCACATGTTCTTCTTCTCAACTGAAAAGACTACACCAAAGAGACAGAAGAAGTCTATGCTTTGGTACTGGGTTAGTGAGACATTATTTAGGGAAACAGTACCAAGACACACGACTAGCAAGGATAGCAGCAAATGATCCAAAGCTCATTAAAGCATATAATCAACAGTTTAGGACATGAGCATGAATATAGACAAATCAATTACAACACATGCTATCCAAGATATGACAAAGCTCAAACTATCCTTAATCCATAATAAGGCATAGGAGCAAGCAAGCAAGCACATAGCATATCACACAACATACATCTAATCAAGAGAAAGCATGCTAGTGAAGCTATGGCAAGGCTAATGCATCCACAATTAACAGTATGGCACAAAAAAAAAACCATGTAAGCATAAGGCATGTTATAGAACAAATCATGGATAAGGTATGCTATCATGGATATCAAGTAAGTATGTGGATACATCAGACAAAAATCAACAAGAGTAAGATGATAAATGTATCAAAACAGTACAAGCTCTTGATGACAAAACCAAGCTCATATAACCATAGAAGTAATGAACAACAATCTAATACATGGATACATAAGCAAGAATCAACAAGAGCATATAACATGTTACAAGACAGCACAAACTCATGTTAACAAAACCAAGCTTATACACCTAGAGAAAAAAATGAATAACAATCTAGCCCATTGATACATAAGCAAGGTACTAGCAAAGGCATGATAAAAGATATCAAAAGAGTAACACATGCCAATATGAGACAAGTGAGCACAAAGACAAGCACAACATGCCAAGAATGAATAGTCATGAAAGTAAATGCCTGAAGGAATCCGTCAGATCTAGGCACCGTTCGGACGGTCCGAATGTCTCACACGATCTCAACCGTCCGATTCCAATCTAACGACCAAAGGAATCCTACACGATCGGAACCGAGACTTGCGGTAGTTCCGCGCTTCACTTGCGGTGTAACCGCCCGGTGGTAGTACCGCAGCCACAATGCCGGTACTACCGCAAAACCTGACACTTGCTGATTTTCATAGAATTCAACAAACTCTCAAAGCAATTGCCAATTATTTCATCATCATAAGATCATGAGCCTGTTCCATGACATCCACAATGTCCTCATGACATTCACAGGTGGAAATTCAATTGTTAAGTAATCCATTCTTTGGGAATTCAAAAATGGGAAGAAACCATTACATATTCATAAAGTCAGAAGATAAGATGTCAAGATACCACAGTACATCTAGTTAGGAACACATAAAAGTAGCACCACAGTTGGGAAGATTCATAACCATATGCCAGGACAATGAGATTTCGGTACTTCTGAACAGAAAAATGAAACATTATTATGATCAGCAGAGGGTAGCATCGGGTCAGCTATACTTGAAGGTTGAATGTGGGTGAGATTCATCGTCTCCCCGTACTTTGTTTAATCAGTTTTTGGATACAAGGAAAGTGCCAAATGGTCACCGTGACTCCTTGGCCACAAATTACAAAGTATGAATGCAATAGGAACAACAAACTTGTAGTGTAACTATATAGTGTGGTGCGTATTCCAGAAACTGTTAAAGTTGGACAGAAACAACTAGCCAACAGTGTTTCTGTATATAGTCAGTGAGCCAACAGTGGATCCGTATATAGTTAGTGAGCCTAAATGATGACTATCATTGCTGAAACACATAATGTTGATTAAAAGATTTTGCAACTAGAAAACAGGAAATAGTATTGCAGATTTAAGGAAGCCGTAGGATCGTTAATGGCAATCAGAGGGGTGAATGATTCTAAAAATTACTAGTCCAAATCAGCAGCTATGCGATCTTGATTGCATCCAATTTGACAGCAAGGTGCGGCCTTACACTGCAGCAGCCTCCAAGTTGCTCTCGGCCAAAAACCCTGGATGGGTTTTCGTGTTATTGCGCACGAACCGATTCCAAAGCGGAAGGAGTCAGGTTGTAATTGATTTGATCTCACGGTAACAATAAACGTCGTACAATCAAAAGTCTCGCGTGCTACCGCTGTGAGCACATGTGCCGCCACCAAGCATCTAACCACTGGATGAAATCGGCACAAGTATAGTCACCGCTAGTACTCCATCACGTCCAACCGCAACTAGCACAAAAACTCCTCTTGGAATCTCACCTGATTTTCAGCAGCCGCCAATGACCTGCTGCCACAAATAGTCAATGTAATGACTCATGTACGAACAAAAACCACGGCCACCAAAGCTCTCATGGCAATTAACTCAACACCCAAAAGTGTTTCTTTAGTACATGCTGTTGATGACGCCAACAGCCACCAACGCCATCATCTAACGCACTGCACAATTACATGCACGTCGCGCATACACAAAAACCCCAGCCGCCGGCTGCTCCTGCTACAAGACCGCTCGAAGCCCTAATCACGTTCGGCCGCACGCCCTTATCCCTCTGTAGCAGCCGGCACTTTATACATTTCAACGTTGGCACCTAATCACCCACGTATAGTCCACTAAAGTCCTAGGACTCAATTTGTGGGATTTTATACCAGATTACAAAACCAATTTTGGACACCCAAAATTGTCACGTGTCGTAGCCTCTGGACCACACATTCGTAGCTCCAACACGCATCATCCATCTTTGATCTCCACGTGCCTTCTTCCTTATTTTCAACTCTCTAGCACTCTCTCAACCAGCTCCTTAGACCCTCCACCAAAGCTCTGGACCTCCTCCGACCAGCTCCCTTGACCTCCCCCAAACCTTCAGAGCTCTTTTGTTGGTCCTAGTGGTGCTTTCTTTGAAGTTCTTTTAGCTTTTGCTTGCGCTTTGTTTGGAGTTGGTTCTGTTCTTTCGTGTAGATTGAGACGATGTCGAGGAGCCCGAGTTCTTTGAGGAGGAAGACCCCACGCCTTCGAGCAAGGCAAGTCAAGCCCTTGATCATATTGGCACCCATTATTTAAATCTATGTACTTTTTATTTCAAGCTAAGTATTGCATGCATATTTTACTTAATATTTCAATACCCGTGTTTATAGTCATAGCTAGACCGCACTCCTTTCTATGGCCAATATTGACTTTGCAACTGGACTTGTTGTCGCCTTAGATGAAAAACCTGGTTAATTCTTTAGTATGACCAGGACCTCTTTTAAAAGAAATGCTTAGTTGTGCTTAGACCAAAAATCTTGATTTGGGAAGTTTTGCCAAAGACCAATGTTTTACCTCAAATATTTTTTACCATGGCCTTGGGTTGTCATGGAAATCTGTTTTTCAAATCCAAAGGTTGGAAAATGTTTTGGACATGGGCGAACCTTGGTTGGTTTCATGGTGAGTGCACGGGGAGTGCACGGGGGTCGTATCAGCCGACGCACTAGGGTTGAGGATGTCGCCCATGTCAATTATGGACCGGTCTTCGAATGTTACTTTGCTAAGCCCCTTCGTGCAACCACAAGTTTTGAATGGGCAGGACCTGGCCAAATAATTTGCGATGTCTCACCATGGTTGTCCTTTTTGGATGAGTGGGTGATCCTTCGTGATGTACTTTCTTACATTTTCACCTGACGCAAGAGGGGGCCTGAACCCTGCGGGTGGGGTAGCCTAAAGGGGGTGAAACCTTAGCGAGAGGGACTATGGTGAGAAGGAGCATTGTAAAGGCCTTGTGATAACATTTTAGTCGCACACCTTTGGAAGTGTGTGAGCAGAGAGTGAAAAATTGTTATCTCTTGTGGGTAAAGCTGTACACCTCTGCAGAGTGAAAATCTATTCGAATAGCCGTGTCTGCGGTCATGGACATGCTGGCAAAGCCTCTCTAAGTTAATCTTTGGTTTTGGAGTTCAAATATTTTTGAAAGCTGGCCTTGGATTTCCATCCATTGTGTTATGGGCGAGGAGCCTTGGGCGGGGAGCACTTGGCGGTTAGCCTGGTGTTAGGAGGTTATCCTACACCCTTTAATCTTGTTATCAATCAATCAAAACCTTGTTACAAAATGAGTTTTATGTGTAGTGTAATCTGCTTTGGAACTTATTTATTTGTACTTGAAAGAAACCTGGCTTTATGCAAACTAACCTTATAAGCTTTTCATTGTGATAATTATTTATGCATGTCATTCTGTTAATTGACGGGTGTGACTTGCGAGAACGGTTGTTGTGCTCAGTCTTGCTTGAAATAATCTTTTGAGCAGGTGAAGAGCTCTTTGCTGAGGACCAAGAGGTCCTGGACGATTAGGCTACGCCTTCCAGCCAATTGCCTGTGGTGTATTGGATGGACTTGTCCTTTTTTTCGCTGTGTAAAGTTGTTTTGTCGACTTGTAAGCTAGCTTTATAATCAACTCTTTTGCCGTAAGTTAAGTTCTCGTTGATTTATGTTTATCACTTGCTTTGCTGTGTGAACTAACTGTTGATCCTTGGGACTAGTTCAGAACACAGGAGACATAGGGCTTTTCCATGTTGCATGACCTCCCCTGGTCTGATCGTGGCATTTGGGGAGGTCCTGGGTCTCTAGACCTCCTCGGGTTAGGTCTCCGGACCTCTAGGTAGTCCTACTAGACCTCTTGGGAGGTCCTGGAGATCCTCTCGAGTGGCACTGTTGGACCTCCTGAGAAGTCCTGATGTACTTTTCAGGAGATCTAGGAGGTCCTCTCGGGTGGCCCCGGATTGGGTCGTGACAAGTGGTATTAGAGCATCAGGCTGTAGGTCGTAATCTAGTAAGTGGCCTTTAGTAGAAAATTCAAAACTTGGGTTACAAAACAAGAGAAGTAAATTGTTCTCTTCTTATGTGGATCATCTTTCTAATCTTAACCCCTTTCTTGTGTCTTTCTTATCTTCTGCTTTCCTCACTGCTTTACAATGTTAATTGAATCCTCTTTCCTTTGAAACATCTACAGGAGGTCGTTAGCCTTAGTGTTTTGGCTCCTTTCCTTGTAGGACCTCCCTAGGTGTGGTCATGAGTGGTAGTCCTTTTTACAAAGACCACCCTCTGGGTTCGTTTTTTGCAAAGACCACCCCTTGTGACCACAACCTCCTTGTTTGCAACCTTGAGGGCAGTAAGTCCCGAGTAGAACGTGTTTGAGTTTTTCTTTTTGAGTTGGTTGTTTTGTTGGTTTGGGTGTCTTGACCTCTCTCCCCCTTAGCTCTTTTCCCCTTTCCTAATCTTTGAGGTCCTGGTAGATGGTGACAACCTGTGGCAGTGGCAGCACCAGTGGTAGTGATCCAGAAGCACCAGTTCTACAGCCACCTCCAGCTCCAGCTGAAGGTCCTGATTGGAACCAGATGATGGTAAATCAAGCCTAGTTGATTAATTTGCTAGCTCAGTCCATCAACAACACTCAGAACCTCCAAGCAGCTGCAGCAGCTCAACCCTCAGTATTTGTTCCACCTCCTCCAAGAGCTAATATTGCTAAGTTTATGAGAATGAGGCCTCCTAACTTTTCCAATAGTACTGAGCCTTTGGAAGCCGATGATTGGCTTAGGGCAATGAGTAGGAAGCTGGACATGATCCAGTGTTCTGATCGTGAGAGGGTGCTCTTTGCCTCTCACCAACTTAACGGACCAGCCTCCGAGTGGTGGGACAACATCACCCAGTCCCACACTGATGCTCAGACCATTACTTGGGAAGAATTTGTGCAAGCTTTTCGTCGTGCCCACATTCCTCCGGGCACGATGACCTTGAAGAAGTAAGAATTTCGTGCTCTATGTCAAGGCAACCGTACTGTTAATGAGTGCTTGCACAAGTTCAATCAGCTTGCCAGGTATGCACCAGAAGATGTGGCAACAGATGAGTCCAAGCAAGAGCGTTTCTTGGAAGGGCTCAATGACAACCTTGCTGTTCAACTTATCTCCCAGGACTAGACAGATTTTCAGCAGCTTGTGAGCAAAGCAATTCGTCAGGAAGGCAAGCACCTTGAGATAGAGAACTGCAAGAAAAGGAAGGCAGCTCAGCAGTTCAACTCAGCGAGTTTTTTGAGGCCCACGACCTCCCAGTTCCAACAAGTGAGGCCTGTGACCTCCTCCCCTTCAAGACCTCCTGTGCTAGCTAGACGTCCTGGTACCTCTAGTCCTTAAGTGACCTCTTCAGGAGGTCCTTTCTAGAAGAAGTCACCAGTGATCTCCGCAGCAGGGGTCACATGTTTTTTTGCAATGAAGTTGGGCATTATGCCAATAAATGCCCAAAGAAGCTACAAGCCGCCACCTCAGCTCTAGCTCCAACCTGAGTTGGTCAAGGACCTCCCCATTATGGCAACAATGTCACTGTGAAGCCTTCGGTCTAATACATCAGAGGACGTGTGAATCACGTCACAGCGGAGGAGGCTCAAACCGCTTCGGATGTGGCCCTTGGTATGTTTCTTGTCAATTCAGTACCAGCAACAGTTCTTTTTTATTCAGGAGCTTCTCATTCATTTGTTTCGACTAAGTTTGTGAGTAAAAATGGGTTAGCTATATCTCCTTTAATAAACCCTATGCTGATCCACTCTTCAGGCTCAGAAATGAGGACTAGTTTCTTATGCCCAAATCTTACCTTGGAGATCTTGGGAGTACCCTTTTCTGCAGACCTAGATGTGATTCTTGGAATGGATTGGTTAGTCAAGAACTAAAGTCAGATAAACTGTGCCAGGAAGTCCACTGTGCTCAACAATGAGCAAGGGGTCCAAGTTGAGTTCTGCTCTAGGACCTCTCCTAAAGGAGGTCCTATCCTGGTCTGTTTGAAGTGAAGCTTGAGGACCTCCCTGTGGTAAGGGAGTACCCAAATGTGTTCCCAGATGAGATACCTGGAATGCCTCCAGACAGAGACTTAGAGTTTGTCATCAACTTAGTCCCAGGGACAACACCAATCTCCAAGAGACTTTACAGATTGCCTGTCAATGATCTTGTCGAGCTAAAGAAGCAAATTGAAGAAATGCAAAGCAAAGGTTTTGTTCGGCCGAGCTCTTCTCCTTGGGGAGCTCCAGTGATCTTTGTGGCAAAGAAAGATGACACTCAGCGTATGTGTGTTGATTACAGAGCACTTAATGATGTCACCATCAAGAACAAGTATCCTTTGCCTAGAATTGATGACCTATTTGACCAACTAATGGGAGTCGTAGTGTTCTCCAAGATTGATTTGAGATCAGGTTATCACCATTTGAAAATTCGACAAGAAGACATCCCAAAGACAACCTTCTCAACTCGTTATGGACTTTATGAGTTCACTGTTATGTATTTTGGGTTAACCATTGCTCCTACTTACTTTATGAACTTGATAAATAAAGTGTTCATGGAGTGCTTGGATAAGTTTGTCATTATCTTCATTGATGACATTCTAGTGTACTCCAAGAATGAAGCAGAGCATGAAAAGCACCTTCGGGTGGTCCTAGACAAGCTCAGAGACCACAAACTCTATGCCAAATTTAATAAGTTCAACTTTTGGATGAAAGATGTCACCTTTTTAGGGCATGTCATGTCAACAGTAGATGTAGCAGTCAACCCCAGCAAGGTCCAATATGTGCTAGATTGGAAGCCACCCAAGTCAGTACCTCATGTCAGAAGTTTTATTGGCATGGCAGGGTACTACCATAGGTTCATTGAAGGCTTTTCAAGACTAGAAAGACCTCTCACTCAGTTGCTTAAAAAGGAGAGCAAGTATGTGTGGACACCAGCTTGTGAGTGCAGTTTTCAAGAGTTAAAAAGGCGTTTGACCTCTGCCCCAGTGCTGGTTTTGCCGGATGTCCGAAAAGACTTTGAAGTCTTTTGTGATGCATCTCGGTAAGGCCTTGGTTGTGTTTTGATGCAAGAAGGAAAAGTGGTAGCTTATGCTTCCTGACAATTGAAGCTTCATGAAGCCAACTATCCCACACATGATTGGGAATTGGCAGACGTAGTGCATGCCTTGAAGATCTGGCGTCATTACCTCATTGGTAATCGCTGTGAGATCTTTACAAACCACAAAATCCTGAAGTACATTTTCACACAATCCGACCTCAATCTCAGGCAAAGAAGATGCTTGGAACTCATAAAAGATTATGATCTTGGTATTCATTACCATCTTAGAAAGGCCAATATAGTAGTTGATGCATTGAGCCGAAAGAGCTATTGCAGTACCTTGTCAGTCCAGAAAAGTCAACCCTACTTGCACGAAGATATGAGACGTCTAAATTTGGAAATTGTCAAGGAAGGTAGTGTGCATGTTCTGGAAGTTGAACCTACCATCCAGAAGCAAATCCATGACAAACTAGTTGAAGATAAGGACCTCCAAAAGATCAAAGCAAACTTAGAAGGTGGAAAGGCCCCTGGTTTTTCGAAAGATGAACAAGGAGTTCTTTGGTTTGATAACCGCCTTTGTGTGCCAGATTGTCAAGAACTCAAGCAGTTCATCCTTAAGGAAGCTTACGGATCTCCCTATTCCATTCATCCAAGGAGTACCAAGTTGTACCAAGATCTCAAAAGGAAGTATTGGTGGGTCAACATGAAGAAGGAAATAGATGAGTTCGTAGCACGTTGTGACATGTGCCAAAGGGTCAAAGCTGAGCATCAAAGGCCAGTAGGTCTACTTCAACCCTTACCCATTCTCGAGTGGAAGTGGGAGCAAGTGGGCATGGATTTTATCACTAGACTGCCTAGGACCCAATCAGGCTATGATTCCATTTGGGTGTTGATTGATCGTTTGACCAAAGTGGTACATTTTATCCCTATAAGACCACTTATGCAGAAAACAAATTGGAAAAGTTGTACATGGATCGAATTGTTTGCTTGCACGGAGTGCCCAAAAGTATTGTGTCCGATAGAGGTTCTCAGTTCACCTCTAGATTTTGGGAAAGTCTACATGAAGCTTTGGGAACAAGTCACAGTTTCAGTACAGCCTATCATCCTCAAATCGATGGGCAAACAGAACGTGTGAATCGAGTCCTTGAAGACATGCTCCGAGCCTGTGCACTGGATTATGGAAAGAGTTGGGACAAAAACCTCCCATATGTTGAGTTCTGTTATAACAATAGCTACCAAGCTGATGAACCCGAAGGTCCGATTGTTGGCCCGATCTTTCGATGAGAACGATAAGTTCGGTAGGCGTCGCTCAACTCTCACGATCCTGGCTACGAACACGCAAGGCCCGAAACCACGCAATCGCTGAACTGATTGACAAGTCGTTATCAACCGTGCACGAATACCCGGATGACCTGACCACAAAGGTCGATTCCTGCATACACCGAAGAAGCACGCTAGAAAAAGATAAAGCAATCTGAAATTACAAATAGGAATTGAAATATTGAATTGAGTTGGGATTTTGAAGCGGTATTATGGTTGGTCTAGTCGACACAAGCCAATACACGAAGTTGCAACAGGGCTAACTTTTAACTAAACAAAATCCAAGAAAACTAGAGGGGGTGTGGCCTCCTTAAATAGGGGATGAGGAGCCACACAACTAATAGAACTAGCGGGGTGGGATTAAACTCGCGGGTTACTGTTCAGTATGATTACAAAGCCCAGATTGGCCCAAACAATTAATATGACGTTTTCTTTTGATGATTGCGATCAGTCCAGAAGGAATTTGAAGATGAGGCCAGATCCGTTGGAAAGAGGACGAAATAGGCTTTCAATCAAGTACTTGTGGACCTCAAACGGACACCGTATGAGAAAGTTATGCCTATTTTAAGTTGATGCTGTCATGCTGATTCTGGAGGCCGAACTGGATTCCAAAACAGGTCCAGCTCAAACTGCTTGCTTCTCTTGGACCAAAATTGACATGGTGCTACACATATATATATTTCATCATTAGGTAGCATCATATAGTTCATATAATATAAAGACACTCCTAAAAACGAGCTCACCTTATAATTTAAGTGAAGCGTACGAGCTCTTATACTTAGAACATTAAACATAGCAAATATGGTTGTATCCATAGAGGTCATGTCCTCATCATCCTCCCTTTCTTGAAAACAAAGCCGTCCTCGGCTTTTGATAAGCTGAAAATAGGGTAACAAAGAAGCCAAAGTGTATGCATGATATATGTATATGTCATCTGTTTTATGATTCTTCGTTGTTGCACCATTAATGTTAGAAGACAGCAACAATCATATATGTGAATGATCAAAACAAAAGTTCTCACACAACAATTATTGCAACTAGTTTTGCAAATGTAAGTGAAGCGTTTATGCAATTCAAATCTCTGAAGTTGTAAACTTGCAGTGGTAGCATATATGGGCAAATCTACAACTTTTGGAATCAAACAAAATTCACCCATATAATCATATGTCAGACGAGCAATAGCAAATTCATCTAGCAATGGTGAAAAGATTTGTAAGTTCTTCCATAATTCAACATCTGCATTCAGATTGTCCTTACTAGATGGTGTCATAAAAGGTGAACACATAGGTATGGGATGAGCACTAAATTTTATTTGACTCTCATATTGAACAAGATTCAGCACACAAGAATTGTTGTTCGAAACAACATGCTTCAATTCATCGATGTGGTCACAAGTTATGCATATTCGATATACAAGAAATTGATTGTCTACACCATAATCTCCAATCAAATTAAACTTATATCTAGGGGTGTAGGTGCTAAACAAGAATTTCGAACATGCAATTACATAAACTTTTTCCAAGGCATGTGACAATTTCATAGGTGAATCCAACATAATATAACATAAAGAATCAGCAGGAGAAATTTTAGTCAAAACGTCTTTATGTCTAACCAATTCCACATGATCATTGTATGCGATTAAATCATCACATGAATCATTTAAAACAGCAGGCAATTCAATTACTTCAGCACATGGTGCACTCAAGTTAACAGGTAAATCAACAAGTTTATCACATGGTACACTCAACTCAGTTGGCAAATCAATCAAATTATCATAGGATTCATGCAAATTCTCAATAGTATCAGATTCTGTAGCTAGAAAATTAATTTCTACCTTCTCAGCACTAGATTCATCCACCTCATGTGATGCAGTGGTTTCTACTACAATCTGATTTTCCCTTTGCTCAATGATACTAGGCATGAAATCATGGTTATTGTTCTTAGGTTGAGTGTTCAAATCAGTACCTTTGGTATTACCTTGTAGGATCGCCTCAGAAGATGTTGATACTGAAGTTGGTGAGTAGTTAAAAGCTTTTCCTTCCTCTTCTTTCTCTAGCTCAATTAACAATGAGCGAGCTAAGGGTGCAAGACAACGAGACAGAGTAACGCCCACAGCAGTAGGGGCGGCAATCATGGTAGATGCAGCAGCAGGAGAAGCAACCGAAGATGATCTTGATGCGGAGGTTTGTACCGTGCGCTTATTTGTTTCATGTACACATGAAGGTGTAGTGGAAGTAGACGAAAAAGCACGAACGGTCTTGGATTGTCGTCCTCAGATTTCTTTTTCAACTTGGCAAGCAAGATGAAACAAACGAGTGACAGTGGGAGGTTTATAAACAAGTTTATTCTGAATTTGATGGTTTAATC
Organism: Ampelocalamus luodianensis; assembly: GCA_036346255.1. NCBI lineage: Eukaryota > Viridiplantae > Streptophyta > Magnoliopsida > Poales > Poaceae > Ampelocalamus > Ampelocalamus luodianensis. The sequence continues at coordinate 40,538,539 of CM070620.1, read as the reverse complement.
CTCCTAGAAATCTAGTTATCTTTACATCTTCAGTTTCTTCTAAACCACAACGAGACAAAGCAGTTTGCAAATCTTGATAATAATCCTCTACAGAACTACTACCTTGTCTTAAGCGTTGCAATTTATTAAGCAATTCACGAGAATAATATGAAGGTACAAATCTATGTCTCATTGCTCTCTTCAAATCATTCCATGTTCTAGGTATGTTTTGATTAGTACGACAATATTCACTCCACCAAATAGATGCAAAATCATAAAACTCACATGTAATAACCCTAACTTTTAGATGATCAGGAAATTCATGGCATGCAAATAATTGTTGTACATCTAATTCCCATATGAGATAAGCATCAGGATCATAATTCCCAGCAAACGAGGGTACCATGAAGTTAATTTTATGAGACATACTATCACTATCATATACCTCCCGTGGTGAAAAAACTTGTCTCAAGTGTGCATCTTCCTCGTTCACTATCTTGCACTCCCGTCCAACAGTTCGAAGAAGAGGTGGATATATCTTGCAATCATTCCGTGAACCTGCCATAGTTAGTAGAAAACAAGGAAACAAATCACAAGTATATGTCCCTATCAACTACTAGGTTCTGGAGGCTCAACCAAGTCACTCACACTCAACCTTATACCCAGTTCTTACAAGTTCTTACCAATGCAGCAAGGAAGTGGTACAACCGGTGGCTGCTTCGTGACACTCTCACTTGCGATCAGCCCAACGATTGCGAGGAACGACACCTGCTGAGTTAGTAGGAAGTGGAGCTTGGAAGGCTTCAATATGGTAGCAAGGATCAGCAATAATCAAAACAGTTAATGCAAGTTGAAAGATTATTCAAAGTACTAGCCAATGTTGCTGATCCTAGCCTAATCAAAGCTAGCTAATCAAAGCCCTATGAAGATAAGTGTATGTACGCACACGCAACGATCAATATGACTTGATGCAAGCAAGGGAAAGCCTCACAATAAGTGCTAGGAGAGACGCTAGCCAACTACTCAAACTTCTTTCTTAGGGCACAAGATTGTCCGCGCGATGTAGAGCACAAAAACAGTGATATGGGTGCACGCGAACAACCCTCTAGACTGAGTAGAAACAACAGCTAGTCTCAAACAATAAACACAGAAAAATTTTATATGTCTTATATATGCTTGTTTGAAAGGTTTCGACGAGAGCTACAACTTTGCAGTTGAGGTGAACTCCAAATTCCGAAAGGAAGATCGAAATAAACGGCAAAAACAGAAACCGAAAACTTGCGACGCGAATTCGCGGCCGAAGATGGCCGATTTTGGGGCACCTCGAGGGAGACTAGTGTCTTAGGTAGAAAAGATGCGTCTCGTCATTAGCTTCAAAACGAGCACAAGAACGTCAAAAACGGACACCGTATGCAAAAGTTATGCCCGTTTTACTGAAGGTGTCTCGGATACGGAATTCTACTCGGACTCGAATCCGTCTCGGGTTTAAATTTGAAACTGCTATATCTTTCAAACCCGTGGGCCAAACTTGCTGAAATTTTTTGTGGAAGCTTTTGGTTATATCTAGAAGGTCTCCACCAATTTTCATGCACTTTTCTTTTATCTTTTTTTTTTTACCGCGGCTTTTGTTCTATGCGACTGCCTCTTTTTTCCTTCTAATATTTGGTCGGCCCTAAGGTTTATCGCAAGTCTCAAATAATATCAATTCTCCCAAAAGATTACAACAACCCTCTCTTTTTTTTCAGATGAACAACAATAAGGATTTTCTAGTTTTTGGTGCGGATTAGAGGAGTTCTAACCCACGAATTTTCTGTTTTAGATGCAAAAACTAAGACCCTAAACGAACGATCAAGCAACGCAAAGGAAAACACAAGAAGCAATCTATACCATGACCAACTAGACAATAACTAGAGCTAAAGATCAGCAATTAGACACGACGATGCAACCAATGATTCAACAAGCAAAATACCGAAAAGAAAAATTGCTATGGCTCAAAGGGGTTCGGACAGGGATGATAGATGCAATAATTTTTTGGGCAATTTTCTGGACTCTAGGTATGGAAAACGAATCTACTACTAGAAAACTGGAAATTCTCACCGATCAACTGAAGCTCTGATACCACCTGATGAACCCGAAGGTCCGATTGTTGGCCCGATCTTTCGATGAGAACGATAAGTTCGGTAGGCGTCGCTCAACTCTCACGATCCTGGCTACGAACACGCAAGGCCCGAAACCACGCAATCGCTGAACTGATTGACAAGTCTTTATCAACCGTGCACGAATACCCGGATGACCTGACCACGAAGGTTGATTCCTGCATACACCGAAGAAGCACGCAAGAAAAAGATAAAGCAATCTGAAATTGCAAATAGGAATTGAAATATTGAATTGAGTTGGGATTTTGAAGCGGTATTATGGTTGGTCTAGTCGACACAAGCCAATACACGAAGTTGCAACAGGGCTAACTTTTAACTAAACAAAATCCAAGAAAACTAGAGGGGGTGTGGCCTTCTTAAATAGGGGATGAGGAGTCACACAACTAATAGAACTAGCGGGGTGGGATTAAACTCATGGGGTACTGTTCACGTGAACAGTAACCGCGCCCCCAAGTGGCCCGATGGCAGATGGGTCGAGTTCAGTATGATTACAAAGCCCAGATTGGCCCAAACAATTGATATGACGTCTTCTTTTGATGATTGCGATCGGTCCAGAAGGAATTTGACGATGAAGCCGGATCCGTTGGAAAGAGGACGAAATAAGCTTTCAATCAAGTACTTGTGGACCTCAAACAGACACCGTATGAGAAAGTTATGTCTGTTTTAAGTTGATGTTGTCAGGCTGATTCTGGAGGCCGAACTGGATTCCAAAACAGATCCAGCTCAAACTGCTTGCTTCTCTTGGACCAAAATTGACATGGTGCTGCACATATATATATATTTCATCATTAGGTAGCATCATATAGTTCATATAATATAAAGACACTCCTAAAAACGAGCTCACCTTATAATTTAAGTGAAGCGTACGAGCTCTTATACTTAGAACATTAAACATAGCAAATATGGTTGTATCCATAGAGGTCATGTCCTCATCACAAGCTATCTTGAAGATGTCTCCTTTTGAAGCTTTGTATAGAAGGCAGTGTCGTACTCCTCTCCTTTGGGACCAAGTTGGAGAACGTTAGTTCTTTGGACCCGGAGTGATCCAAGAGACTGAAAGCAAAGTGAAACTCATAAGAGAACATTTGAAAATAGCTCAATCCCAACAAAAGAGCTATGCTGACAACCGAAGAAAAGAATTGTCTTTTGAAGTGGGAGACCATGTGTATATCAGAGTTACTCCCCTTAGAGGACTAAAAAGGTTTCAAACCAAGGGTAAGCTTGCGCCAAGATTTGTCGGACCGTTCAAGGTCTTGGAAGAAAAGGTGAAGTTGCTTATCAATTAGAGATACCAGCAACTTTGTTAGCGGTACATGATGTCTTTCATGTATCTCAGTGGAAGAAGTGTCTCCGAGTTCCAGAGGAGCAGACCTCCCTAGAGAGTGTTGATCTTCGAGAGGACCTCACATATGTGGAGCAGCTAGTCAAGATTTTGGACGTCGCAGAGCGTGTTACTCGAAGCAAAGTCCTCAGATCTTGCAAAGTGCAGTGGAGCCATCACTCCGACGAAGAAGCTACTTGGGAGTGTGAAGAAGACCTCAAGGCTGAGTATCCTCACCTCTTAGCTGGCCAAGTTTGAATCTCGGGGTCGAGATTCCCTTAAGGGGGTAGGTTTGTAATACCCTGGTTTTTAAAGCCTTTGGAAATTTCAAAATAAAGCGAACCATTTGGTTTCCTCGAAGTCTAAAAGCTTAAACTGAGATTTTAGAATGATTTTCAAGTGACTAACCCCAACTTCAACTAAATTCCCTATTGGTTTTGTCGGTTTTATGGGAGTGTTAAAGCTCTGGTGTTCTCTCCCATCCTGTGCTTGCCTTGTTCTCTTTTGTCTTGAACTCCTCCTCATTTTCTCGGTGGTCCAGACCTCCTCAGGTTTAGACCTCCTTTGCGTTTGGACCTCTTCCTTGTCCAGACCTCCCTGTGGTTCTGACCTTCGTTTTTAAGTCACGACCACCCTTGAGCTGTTTTAAGCGCGGGTTTGTGTTTCAAACCCCCGTGGATCTCATCTTGACCATCAGGACCTCCTACTCGTGAGATCTTGACCGTCAGGACCTCTCCTTGGTTCCGTCTTGGCAGTTGGGACCTCCTTGAACCTCTTTTCTTTCGATCTCCTCCGTTAGATCCTCTTTCCTTGAATCTCCCCCTTTAAAAGCTCCTTTGTGCTGGAGCTCCCTTAGGTCCAGGACTTGTGCGCGCCTTCCCCTCTCTTGGTCCGTTAGATCTTGTTTGGATGGCCTGATTGAGAGGAGGCGTTCGGATGGTCTAGACGTCCCCTTGCACTGTGGTGCGTCCGATTGAGTTTGGGCGGCCCCGATGTAAGTGCGTGTTCGCATGGTCCGAACGTTCCTGTCTCCGTGCACTACCCGATCAAGATTGTATGGCCCTGGTTTGTTGCGCCTTTTCCTTTGTCCTTCGGACCTCCTCCTCCACTTCTTGACCTCGGGTCTTTTTGCAAAGACCACTCTCTTTTGTCACGACCACCCCTTATGGTCATGACCTCTGGTATTTTTTGCAAAGACCACCATCTTTTGTCATGACCACCCCTTGTGGTCATGATCTTTAGTTTTTTTGCAAAGACCACCCTCCGTGGTCTTTTTGCGAAGACCACCCAGGTGGGACAGGACCTCCCTAGTCCTCTACGGGACCTCCTCCTCAAGACCTCCTCCCGCGGGACCTCCTCCTATGACCAACCTGTGGTTGGACCTCTCCTTAGGTCACGACTTTCTCCTGTTACTTTGACCAACCTCTTTGTTTCAACCAGCCCTATCCACTTTCTCCTTTCTGCACGCTTGCAGCAGAAAGTCTCTGAACATTAAATGTTGTTGTGGCACATTTAATGCTATCACCTCCGTTGTACCTCTTGTCCCCTCCTTTACCTGCTCCCATCACGTTCTCCAACCATCCTTGAACACGTGTGCCCTTGAACCCCCTACAGCCCAAGCCATATAGGCTTGGATGGCACTCCATCCTTGCCTTCTTCCTTATTTTCAACTCTCTAGCACTCTCTCAACCAGCTCCTTGGACCCTCCACCAAAGCTCTGGACCTCCTCCGACCAGCTCTCTGGACCTCCCCCAAACCTTTAGAGCTCTTTTGTTGGTTCTAGTGGTGCTTTCTTTGAAGTTCTTTTAGCTTTTGCTTGCGCTTTGTTTGGAGTTGGTTCTGTTCTTTTGTGTAGATTGAGACGACGTCGAGGAGTTCGAGTTCTTTGAGGAGGAATACCCCCAAGCCTTCGAGCAAGGCAAGTCATGCCCTTGATCATATTGGCACTCATTATTTCAATCTATGTACTTTTTGTTTCAAGCTAAGTATTGCATGCATATTTTACTTAATATTTCAATACCCGTGTTTACAGTCATAGCTAGACCCCACTCCTTTGTATGGCCAATATTGATTTTGCAACTGTACTTGTTGTCGCCTTAGATGAAAAACCTGGTTAATGCTTTAGTATGACCAGGACCTCTTTTAAAAGAAATGCTTAGCTGTGCTTAGACCAAAAATCTTGATTTGGGAAGTTTTTGCCAAAGACCAATGTTTTACCTTAAATATTTTTGACCATGGCCTTGGGTTGTCATGGAAATATGTTTTTCAAATCCAAAGGTTGGAAAATGTTTTGGACATGGGCGAATCTTGGTTGGTTTCATGGTGAGTGCATGGGGAGTGCACGAGGGTCGTATCAGCCGACGCACTAGGGTTGAGGATGTCGCCCATGTCAATTAAGGACCGGTCTTCGAGCGTTACTTTGCTAAGCCCCTTCGTGCAACCACAAGTTTTGAATGGGCAGGACCTGGCCAAATAATTTACGATGTCTCACCATGGTTGTCCTTTTTGGATGTGTGGGTGATCCTTCATGATGTACTTTCTTACATTCTCACCTGACGCAAGAGGGGGCCTGAACCCTGCGGGTGGGGTAACCCAAAGGGGGTGAAACCTTAGCGAGAGGGACTATGGTGAGAAGGAGCATTGTAAAGGCCTTGTGATAACATTTTAGTCGCACACCTTTGGAAGTGTGTGAGCGAACAGTGAAAATTGGTCATCTCTTGTAGGTAAAGTTGTACACTTCTGCAGAGTAAAAATCTATTTGAATAGCCGTGTCCGTGGTCATGGACATGCTAGCAAAGCCTCTCTAAGTTAGTCTTTGGGTTTGGTTTTCAAATGTTTTGGAAAGCTGGCCTTGGATTTCTATCCATTGTGTTCTAGGCGGGGAGCCCTGGGCGTGGAGCCCTTGGTAGTTAGCCTGGTATTAGGAGGTTATCCTACACCCTTTAATCTTGTTATCAATCAATTAAAACCTTATTACAAAATGAGTTTTATGTATAGTGTAATCTGCTTCGGAACTTATTTATTTGTACTTGAAAGAAACCTGACTTTATGCAAACTAACCTTATAAGCTTTCCATTGTGATAATCATTTATGCATGTCACTCTGTTAATTGACGGATGTGACTTGCGAGCGCGGTTGTTGTGCTCACTCTTGCTTGAAATAATCTTTTGAGCAGGTGAAGAGCTCTTTGCTGAGGACCAAGAGGTCCTAGACGACTAGGCTACGCCTTCCAGCCAATTACCTATGGTGTATTGGATGGACTTATCATTTTGTTTTCCACTATGTAAAGTTATTTTGTCGGCTTGTAAGCCAGCTTTGTAATCAACTCTTTTTCTGTAAGTTAAGTTCTCATTCATGTATGTTTATCACTTGCTCTTCTGTGTGAACTAGCTGTTGATCCTTGAGACTAGTTCAGAATCCTTGGGACTAATTCAGAACACAGGAGACGTAGGGCTTTTCCAAGTTCCACGACCTCCCCTTGGTCTGGCCGTGGCATTTGGGGAGATCCTGAGTCTCTAGACCTCCTCGGGTTCGGTCTCCGGACCTCCAGGTGATTCTGCTGGACCTCCTAGGAGGTCCTGGAGATCCTCTCGAGTTGCCCTGCTGGACCTCCTGAGAGGTCCTGATGGACTTTTCAGGAGATCTAGAAAGTTCTCTCGGGTGGCCCCGGGTCGGGTCATGACAATGGTCTAACAGAAGGAGTATTGCAGGTTTACCTTCTTCCAAGACGTTTCCTGCAGCGAGGGGAGTGTCGACAAAATCATCCCCATGGAGGTAGCCATCATCGAGCAACCCGGTCACGCGGGACATTTCAGTACCCTTTGTTTGATCTGTCTTGAATGCGCCACTGCGACGAAAGCTGGACTTATCCAAGAAGGCAGTATCCAAGCTTGAAGTGCCGGAGGAACTGCTAGAACAACTACCCTTGTCCATCGAATGTTCATCAGCCTTTCTGCCATTCGGTTTGAACACATTCCACATGTCTCCATTGCGTAGCTCTGATAGTGGACGGGACCTATCCTTCTTCCTTGAACTTCCACAAGGTTGGTCCTGGTCCGCACTGGTATGCTTCCTCTGCGGTAGCATGAGAGTACTGCTTACTCCTTTTCACCTGGCTAATACTACGCAGATCATAGCCGAAATCAGAGACGAATGTGCCTGCACTGGGTATGTGCTTGGGGACCGTCTTCAATCCAATGTCGCTGAGGTCCCTCATATGTCAAAACCCCTGAGGCACATCGTCCTCGAAATAATTGGGTGTCTTGCGCTTCCTCTTGGGCGTCGGCGGGGTTGACAGCGCTAGAAGAGGGCGCATCACAACACCCCCTGGCGGCATCATGGGAAGACTTTGTGCTGACCCTGTTCCCCATTTGTGACTTGGTGCCCCCACTGCGGTTCTTGCTGGCCACATCCCAGAAGCGAGACCTCTCAATCTCGAGGGCTTGGACAATGGCGTCATCCTTGCGGGCATACCTGCCCTTGTTGTAGGTTCTCTTGTGGCTGCTGCTGCGGCGGTCGGCCTGCTCCTCGGCCTTGCTGATGCACTCGTCGAAGTCGAACTCCCCACAGCGGAAGGGCTTACGCGCTTGGTCCGCTCCAGGTTACACCAGTCGCTGTTGCAATTCGCAATTCATCCTTCCTTGTGAGGAGATGAGAGAGGGGGTAAACGAAAACCAAATGGAATGGAAGTAGCGGGTGGAAGAAGAGGGAGCATACACGATTCAATATTTCAATGTGATGGATGCTGGTTCAGAAGGGACGTAAACGATTGGATGAGGGCAAAATAGGTAGTTTACTAGGGAATATATGGAAAATAAGAGAATAGAAAAGAAAATAGGAGAAATGTAGAGATAATGACAAATTTCAAAAGAGTAACAAATTGAAGTGGCATATATCTAATTTCATAATACTGGATGGCGTATCTCGAAGTGGTATATTTCTAGATGGCATATAACAAATTTTGCCAATAAAAGTGTGTTCACAATCTGTTTTCCCTCCCTGCAAATCAGTTACATTTTGAACCTTTTGATTAGAGATTAATATACTTTGTGATTTCTGCACCCTCCTCTTCACTGATTCACTGGGCCAAATATTAATTTTGAACCCATGGCAACTGGCCGGAGGGTGGGGTTGCAAAGCGCTGACGATGGGGTAGGATGCCATAGGCTTGGGTGGCGGGGGCGGGAGTAATTGCAATATTTTTTTTGGCGAGGATATAATATGGGGTATTAATATCAAAGCAATAAAATGGTTTAAAATATGATTGATCATTGTTTTGGAAAAAAAATGATAGTCAGTCTTAACATTCAGATAATGAAAAGAAAAAAAAAACATTCAGAATGGTGTATTGCGTAATTGATTTGTTCTGTTTGAGAGCACACGACAGCATGCATGGGGAGCAGCCAGCCGCAACTCCGTCGTCCCTCTCTCGGTCTCTCTCCCCTCTTCTGCAGTGTTCTCGCCGGTGTTGAATGGGTGGGGATCCATTTATTTTTCTAGAAGTAACTTTAGTTTCTTCTGTTTTCTTCCTAGATTAATTTATCTACTTTTGTTTTTCTCCAGTGAGTTTTTAGCCGGATTTTATTTACCCATGATGGGTTTTATCGGACCGACTCACCTGGACGACAAAGGTGATGCCTACGCCGAAGATCGACACCGGGTTCAGAAGGGTGCAAATAAATCCCCTTATTTTCTTCCGACGAACAACACTGCTACCGAGGCGTAGATCCTACACATCAATATAGATCGTTGATAATCTACTTCCCACTGTTGTGTTCATCGGCAATCAAGACACAGTTGCAAGATACATAGTTGATGACGAGGAAGATAAAGAAGTCCAGCACATTCATCGATTCAAGGACTTGATGGTGACATATCATTCGTCTACAATTTTCAATGTAAAAGTTATGTACTTATGTACTTTACTCATTGAATAATTAATATAAATCATATGATTTTTCTTAAAATGGAAGATTCAGACAGTGAAGCAAATATTTAGAGACATGGATATTGAAGAAATATTTACTCAGAACACCACCACTTTGGAGGCACGGCCGTCTAGATCAGTTGATCCAACGCACAAGCATTGACCGATTGAGTAAAGGTTTTAACCGGTGCATGCGTTTCTCCTAGCGATTCTGGGCCGGCGGGCATCGCCAAGTCAACAAATCACATAGGTTGGCGATCGATGACAAATAGCAACATTGCGTGGTCCACTATCAATCGAGCGTGCGGTTTTGCCAAATGTAACAGACAATAGGCTTTGGTCCTTGATTCTTCTGTGAAATGCGAAGCATGATCGAGCACTTTGATAATTCTAGCTTCGGTTGCTGAGAGTGAGAGGCGTGCTTTTGGGAATACTTTTTGGAGATGCTAAAGTAGGCCACAAGCAAAAAAAGAAGTGATCAGCCCTGTACTAGCTTTTAAGAAAAGAACCTCAACTTGTCGCGCAATTTGCATGGAGCAATCGAAGTGCTAGCTTTTACTAAGAGATTATGCAGATCTGTTTTCTGTATTAATTCACAAGCTATGAAGGTTGTATATATGTATTGCTCTTGCTTTGCAGTTTACAATTTCGTTGTCCATAAGAAGCTTTATATATGTATCATCTATATATCAGAGGTGATTCTTTTTAAATAATATTATTTTAAAAGAAAATTACAAAAATAAATAATCGGTTTTTTTTTAACAAAAACACGCTACTGTCGCCATTTGAAATGACGAAATTGTCCTGTCGTCATTCCAACGGATGACAGTAGCCTAGAACAGTGCACAGAAGGTCATCTCGCCACTTGGACTGGCGGCATGACCCTATTGCCATTCCAACTAGCGATAGGACCCTGTCGCCATTTCAACTGGTGATAGGAATCTCTATCTGTTTTTTTTTTTACTTTCTATTTTCAACCACATATTTTGTGCAGAAATCACAATGATATTACAAAATATTCAACACCATGTTATCATATATTTTATTGACAAATCATAGTGATATTACTAAACATTCAGCGTAACGTCATCACCTAGTTTTAGATAAATCAAAATGATATTAAAAAACATTGAGCACCATATACTTCAACAAGACAAACCTTTCCCGTAGCCACGACCTCAACGTCTGCCATGTCGACTGCCTCGAGTGGGGTGGTCGGATGAGGTCCCCGTGGCATCATCCGAACTGCCGATTTCTCCTTCATTTTATGCATTTCTCGTAGGGTATTTCTTAAAGGTGTGCCTAGACTTCCTGCAAATGAAGCACTTCTTCGTATGATGCCCGGCTTCTGCTTCGTCCATGTTGTTCCTGATATGTCGTACCTGCCGCCAGCCAACATTTCCCTTCAGCCTACCAATATCCACGGCCTAGATAAGTTGCTCACAGGTTGGATGGCTATTAAAATGGTCAACCACACCGTAACTATATAGCTCTGCACTCTAGGTTTGCATCACCTCTTCCTTATTAAAATAATCAGAGAGTTACTAACCGGGATGCTACGCCACCGTCAAACATGCGACCAGGACATGTGAGTAGGGCCTATGCAAAAGAAAAGGCTTGTTGCAAGTGCATACACAATTAGCACGGTGTAGCGTGCACTCGTGGGTGATCCTCTTGCGGTTCATCCCGTGTCGTCCTTTATCCTTACACAGTATCTCGAAATGAAGTTCCCTTGCTCCCATCTTGAATGCCCGGTGCATCTCACCTTTCTTACTCTTCTCCTCCATGTATTTGGTGATCATGGCATAGTATAGTACTTTGTCATTTGCCATAGAGAGTGACACGTTGTTACTTCTGACAACAAAATAATTTATGGTACCGCGGAAAATTGCCTTTACAATACCAACCAAAGGGAAGCACTTAGAGCAACGCATGACCCAATTGTTCACCTTGACTAGATTGGTTGCCATGACACTATATCGATCACCACCCCTGTCATGTAGTAGTGATCACTTCTCCTTAGGGTCGTGCTCAATCCAGTTTAAGAAGCATTTCACCTATTCCCCTGTCTTCCTCATCACACCAGGACCATCTGTGGGTAACTATGGCAATGCTTCGAGTGCCTGGTTACCACTTGTAGCAGCCATTTTTGCTGCGTCCCTTCTGTGCGTCCAGTTCTGCTTATCTAGAATCTTTCAAAATACATCAAACATTCGCTGCTAGTTCTGGTTGCACAGCCACTTGAACAGGTTCATCAAGTCATTGTTGTAGAACTGCTTGTAGAAGTTTGCACCCAAGTGCCTTATGCACCACCTGCTCTACAGATCCACCCATGGAAGTGGTTCGTTCTCTCCTTGTTGTAGCTGAGTTATTACACTCAGCAGGCCCGCATGTCGATCATGCATGACACATATGTTAGGACAGCCCTGTACAATAGAAATCCTTAAATTCCACAGGAACCACAACCAGTTGTCTGTGTTCTCGCTTTCAACAAATGCGAATGCTATGGGAAGAACCTGATTGTTCCCGTCTGTCGCTATTACAGTCAGTATCTAATCCTTGTACTTTCCAGTCAGGAATGTGCCATCCACACACAAGATTGGACGGCAGTGCCGGAATGCTTTGATGCATAGAAAAAAGGTGAAGAATGCTCGCTTCAGTACCTCTTATTACCCCAATTCGAATCTGTGAAATCTTCAAATGCGACATGAGTACCAGGATTCCTGTCCTGTATGACCCAGAGTTGGCTGGGCAAGTTGTGGTAAGAGTCCTCAAATGTACTGAACCTTGATTCTAATACCTTCTGTTTTGCCCTGAATGCCTTGGCATAGCTGATTGTGTACTAGAACCTTGCCTCAATCGTCCGAATGATGGATCATGGCTCAAAATCTAGATTATCCACAATCTCATTGTACATGATGTTCGCAATTAAGCCTAATGATAGGTTTTTATGGGACTGCCTGACTCAGTGACGACACATGTGTGAGGGACCATTATAAAGCATTTCCAGTAGGTATCCCACTTAGGCTGAAATATGTGTACTTCACGTCATAGCATCTTGGGTTAGATTTAACGATTGTGAATGTACGCCGCACCGACAAGTCCCAGAATTTGACCGCCTCCTGCACGTCCTTCTTGCATTTGTACAAGGCTCCTTGCTTGACCTTGCTCTGTTCGTACTCCCACGGCACATAGGAGCCTTCGTTCATGATGAGGTTGTCGAACTGATATGTGTTCCACTCGGATGGAACCACCTGCTATTCCACAATATCCTCGTCATCAGATCTTTCATCTTCTAACAATGCCTGGTAGTCCTGGTCTTCGAGATCCATCCTTAGGACTAGGGCTTCTATCTTCTCACCCTCATCAGCAATCCCACTAGATTGCCTGACTGAAGGAGCTCCTTCCACACGGTCTTCATCGACAGCATCAGCAAGTCTCGGACCTTCAGCTATTGTATGTGTCACGCTATGGCTGGAGTCCCCGACTTCTTTTTCAGCATCACCACCCCCTTCTTGTTCAGTCGCTGATGCATGACTGGGCTTGACATATGTCTGGACCAGAATAACCAAATCCCACTGTTCCTCCCTCGCCCTATGTACATATGACAGCCATGACCTTGTTCCCTTGAGTTGTACTAACTCCCAATATGTGTCTTGTGGTGCTCGGTTGGCATGGCAACTCAATCTCAGATCATACACAACATGGTCCAAATCGAATGTGTGGAACAACCATCGCATCATAGCGCTCTATGTACTTTGCTCTGGTCTTGTTAGGGTCACGGTCGCCAATTGGAAATAACATAATTCAATCCCCTCGAGAACCTCCAAAATAGTCCCCTGAGCGTAGTAAATTTTAAAATTGGTGGCGTCCGGCATATTTGACGTACTGCACCGTAAACAAGATTTTCACGATTAACCACATATCTAAAACTAAACTACCCATCGAAAGGATTATGTACAACATACTACAATATATAACCGTACATCTAAAACTATGTAATCCATTCGGTAAAAAAAAATTATCTGAAAGGTGGATGACCCGACGACAGCGCTTTTCTAGCTTATCTCCTCTCCTCTACTCCTCTCTGCTCTTCTCCCTTCCCTCCCCTCTATCTCTTTTTTATGAATAAAAGTGAGTTATGTCAAAATTTTGGGGTCTTTTATAGGGTAGATTGTGTCGCCATTTGGAATGACGATAGAGACATGCGGAATTCCTATTCCTGTCATCATTTGAAATGATGATTTTTCTAAATTTTAATATTAAAAATTTTTACCTGGAGGGCATCTCTGTCGCCAGTTGAAATAGCGACAGTGTCCTATCGCCAATTGGAATGGAGATAGGGTTATGTTGCCGGTCCAAGTGGCGACATAACCCTCTCTGCACTGTTCTAGGCTACTGTCGCTAATTGGAATGACGACAGGATAATTTCGCCATTTCAAATGACGACAATAGACTATTTTGTAAAAAAAAAAAATTGACTATTTATTTTTTAATTTCTTTTAAAATAATATTATTTCAAAAAAATTCTATCAGAGTTATCTAGAGCTAGGCCAATTCAGCAGGCCTTAAACTTATCAAATATTCCATAACTAGACCTATAATCAACATATGCATAGTATTCATTCATTCTGACCCTGACCTGCTAGTTAATTAGTAGTACGTTTGCTTCTTGAAGACATGGCCGGCCTTTTTTAAAGCATCGATCATCTTTATCTCTTTGCCACATCAGAAAAACACATACAAAAGCAAAGACCATTTAAAAGAAGGAACCAATGCACAATGACAGGGAAGATATATTGTTCTTTTTCTCTAAATACAAAAGTTAGCAAATAGCTACGTCTCATCTTCTCACTGCCCCTTTTGCATGCTTTACTCACTACCCAACACTATGATCAGCTAAAATATTGTCTTCTTTAGCCTGCTCCCACGGAGAGAGCCGACACCAATTCATTGAAACGCAAGGCCACAAGCACTTGCATTGCTTATCCTGTTCCTATCTGTAGCAAGTTCGTCTCTCCTTGAGAGAGCCAAATTAAGATCGAGTATGACGGATTGGGGCCCGGTGGTCGTGGCGGTGATCCTGTTCATCCTGCTGTCGCCGGGGCTGCTGTTCCAGATCCCGGCGAGGACGAGGGTGATCGAGTTCGGCAACATGTACACCAGCGGCATCTCCATCCTCGTGCACGCCGTCTTCTTCTTTATCGTACTCACCATCCTCGTCATCGCCATCGGCATCCACGTGCGCACGGGGTAGAGCTAGCTGCCGAATCATCCAGATCCATGCACGCACGTGCATGCGCGTGTACGTACGTGCATATATACCCGCATATGTGTGTGAAAATATATATACGTACTGCTGAGTTTATTGTCTCCGATATTTCTCCCATGAAGCTTAATTTCATATAGTACATCTGATTGTGTAATTCAGAGGTGTAATGCAATTGTAAAGCTATCTTCTGCAATATATATGCTAGTTGTTGATCGGGAAGATGCAACCAGGGAAATTAATTTCGGCAGCGAAATTTCGCCGAAATTTTGAAAATTTTGCCCCCCTCTAAAATATTTTCAATTCATTCAAAAAAATTTGGAAATGTTTGAATTTGGACAATTTACGTCCTAAATTTGATTTCATCCAAAATTCGGTCAAATTTCGTCCAGTCTGAAAACCCACCAAAATTCCGAAATTTCGTTCAATTCGTTCCCCTCCGAATTTTTTTTTTTCAAAACGAATCCCTGGATGCAACTCAATAATCTTGCTAACAGGCTGTGATTGTGCAGATATACCCACACTGTTTTCCATGAGTGATGTCTGCATGCATGTTATTGTAAGATTATTTGTATAATATTACGAGTCCTATGTAATTAATCAGAATGATTCTAATTACTACCTCCGGTTACAAATATATGTCATCTTGGGATATATATAATCAAACTTTTGAAACTTTCACTGTTGATATCTTTTAAAATATTTAGATTGGATACAAGAAAAACATATGTATAGATTTGTCTCAAAAAATACTTTCATAATATTACAATTTTATGAGATTTTATAAATATATTACAATATAAATTAGTGGTCAAAGTTGTATTTTGGGACCATGTCTATGTCCAAAATGAATTTGCAACCGGCACTACTACAGAGAGCATCGAGGGGCGGTGGTGAGCCTCTCAGAGGCGGCTCGCCACGCCCCTACCCAACCGTCGCCACAAATCGAGATTTGTAGGGGCGTTTCAACCGCCCTACAAATCTTATTTGTAGAGGCGGTTGGTTTCTAGAGCCGCCTACAAATCTGTTTTGTAGAGGCGGCTTGTAATTCACCGCCTCTACAAATTAGATTTGTAAGGGCGGCTTAGATGACCGATCGCCTCTGTAATTTTTCTCTGTGGGGCGGCTTGCAACCACACCGCCCCTACAATGCTTTTCCCTTAAAAAAATTCTAATTCTCAAACCACGGTATATATATCAAACCATGCATGATATATATATATATATATATATATATATATATATATATATATATATATATATATATATATATATATATATAATTGAAGACATGATATTAACAAGTTCAACGAGACATTATATTCACATCCGTAACATCATGTTTATAATTTATCATTACATACACTTGTAGCATAAAGTGCGATAATATTACATACACATTGTTCTCAATGTCCTAAATGCATTCCTTCCCACTCACGAAGGAACTCAGTACTCGTGGCGACGTCCTAGCATAGACGTGTCGTCATGGTATGTACCTCGGCGTGTATAATAGCATCCATTATGAAGTTGCAAATGTCCCCGACGAGCTCCGTGAGGCTATCATCGTTGAGTGGTTTTCTACAAATTCCTATCTCATCTTTCCACTACAAGACAATTTTAAGTTTAGTATTTCATAACATATGCGTGTGTTATACGACAAGTGAATTAGTTATAACATACCATAAAGGGGTGTCTCCTGTAAGCACCGGTGACACTCATGTAAGTGCATACGTAATATCCACAGTGCAAACTCCCGGACTTCTGCTTGTGGCACTGTGAGTTTCGCATATAAAAACGTCAATGCTTGTGGCGGCAACGTAATGTACGTACTAAAGTAAGTTGCACTTACCGGCCATCTTGTTTTGACATATAGGTCACCCTTCCTCTCGGATCATGCACCCTTTGAGTTTGTTGACGTAGTACACATGACGCTCGCTCGAATGAATTTAACAAAAGCAAGTTAGTTAGTATTGAAAAGTCAAAACCGATGAGGATGGTTGATAAGTATACGCCTTAAGAATGCTTATGAAATCTTTGTAAAGCGACTCGTCATAATCAAGTGGATCCATGACCCACGCCATGCCTAGCTTGAGGTCGATGACTACACAAATCCAATGCTTATTGCATGAATTTAATCATAGGAATAGATAAGCTCGCTTGCATCGAACAAAATAATATGACTCATTAAAGATTGAAGGATATAGTTAAACTTACTTGAAGTTGTAGGGTAGAAATATATAGGATTTGTCTTGCATTCGAGAAAGCTCTCAAATATACGCCGCAACCTTATAGCACTCCTTCCTAATTTTTCATTCCGTATTTTATCTTTCTCCTCAACGGTCTCTCCACTGCCAGCTCCTTGTGGTCCAGTCCCCACTTGGTGGGAAATTAAACCTCGTCTGGCTATTAATTGAGGTCCAAGTACCGCTTGGTCTTTGCTAGAAGTTTACTTGAAATGTGCACTTGCATTCTACAAATCATAGCGCGGGTTAGTTAGTTATAACAAAATCTAAAGATTGCAATCATATCAATGCAATAGGAGTAGGACTTACAGCACCACACGCGAATGAGATTGGTTTCCATTTCTCCGAGGCGAAAGATAGTATGGATGTCATCAAAGTCAAAGGCAATTTGTCCTTTGGGCCTCCAAATGTCATGGGCGGAACCTTGCCTCTATGAGATTTACCTTCGTCGGGATAGCACGCAAGTACCAATCATGAAACCTTTTCATTCCAATTGGTAGGTACTGGATCACCCGATTTGGAAGGAAACACTTGCCTCTTTCATATTTTTGCGGGCAATTCTTTGACCATGTGATGCATTCAACATTTACGCACTTGCAAGTAACCCGTTGGTTTTGGTTGGTGCCGCCCTTGCACTTGTTTCCGTTCTTGGTGACCGCCTTCTCAGATCTTGGCGCTTGGTTCTCCGGCTTGAACATATCATGGCCATACCACCTTTCCACCCCCACGACATCTGTCATCGGCACATAAGCTGACCTTATCTTGATTGGATGCTTTTTTCGAATTTCTGGCTCGCCGTGGGCACCTTCGGGTGCATCAACTTGTTCCGCATGCTCTTCATGCGTTGTGCGCCTCTTGTTGTTCATGTGTCGGCTCTACACATCCTCCGTGAGGCGGTGAAGACGGTGGCATATCATGAGGCACGCCATCGCGAGGTGGCGGTGTTCGCATCTCAGGCAATTGTTGGTCATGATGTGGTGTCTGTATCTCCCCCTCCTCAACTCCCTCCAAACGTAACGGTGTCTGCACAGGCGATGTAATCGTAGTCAATATGATGTCTCGCTTGTGCCAGAGGACGAATCGTTCACTACTTCTCGAGTATTTGGAGTCCTCAGAGTTGGAAAGTCTATCCTCCATCGGCTGAATTCGGACTTCACGGTGCGAATCTCGACCTAGTGTAGTCCGGCGGGATCCGATTAGTGTGATAAGTGCCTCCGGAGGATGTGCCTCACCCGTTGCCACCTCAATCATATTTGATTGCTCGCCCATGAGAACAACCAAAGTGCAAGGAGTAGGTTCCGTATGCGATCGACGGCGGTTGTGGCTGCAGATGGAACCTTGGCTGCCGCGAACTTCCAGCTTGTCCGGTGGTGGCATTACAGATTCGTGCCTCCGTTGATGATCCTTGCTCCTGCAACGCCTTCGCAACTAGAGTTTTACTTGGACCTCAAGGTTAGCCTCTCGGTCTCTATCATGTTTCTTGTACATGTGCCTATCCTCTTCAAATCCCTCCTTCCATATCACTCTTTTCCCTAGCCCCGACACGGCACAGTGTGCTCGGGTTTCCCAAGGCAAGGCTAAGCTCATCCTCTCTCTAGAAGGCTTAAATAAGCCCTTACGCATTTTCAAGATAGTTCAAGATCTTTGATATGTCTCTTCTGATCTCCGCTTACTAAACTTAAGCGCCTTGGATGCTTCTTTATTCCTCGAAAGGATCCAGTTCCTTGTGCGCTTTGAAACCCCCAAGTTGTATGTCCCGGTGATGCGGCATCTTCCTCTATCTTCCTAAATTGCTCTTCCTTTCCATAGTACCCACCGGTCCTAGATGATGGTGGTGCACGTTCTTCTTCGCCCGCTCGATTGTTATGCACCGAGGCCAATGCTTCGCTGAAGTCTTCTGAGCCACAAACCGCTCCCATTGTCCAGGAGTTATGTTGCCAAACTCCTTGAAGGGAGTTAATCCCTTTTGGACATATTTGACGTTGAGGGACGACTTCCAACCTCTCCATGACTCTCCAATCTGCTTCATAGCGTGACGGCGTACCATTTCCTCGGTTCCCGCCGGGAATCTAAAACTGGTCATCAGCTTATCCCATAAGACTTTCTTTGTATCAGCTGGTACTTCTTTCCAAGTTGGGATTGCCGGGTTCAACTCATCTCTTACCAGCGCCCCAATTGCGTTACGCCACTTAGCTCGAGATGTTTTGGCTCAAGTGGCTCCCTAGCCTCCCGACCTCTCTTATCACATATCTCGTGTCCTTTGGATATATGTTAGCACTTCTTTCCCTCGTCCCCTCTTTGCCTGGCTGCCCGAGTTTGTGGCTTGGGTTGTGGAGCCGAGGCGCCATCGTGTCTCTCGCTACTTCTTGCCTCTGTGGCTCTGTGGCTCTTGCCTCTGCTCCAGCTTCCTCTGCTACTTCTTGTCTGGCGAGATGTCGCCGACGTCGTAGAGTTCGAGAAGGGGCCTATTAGGTCGAAGTTCTATATGATCAACATGCATCAGTTCTCTAAAAGTAGTAATTTAGCATTAGTTAACTGGAAAAGATGCAGTCTTGGATTTTGATTCTACGACCATCTGAAGATCACAGAGCTCAAGCAAGTCATGGTTGCAAAGTGGCAAGTGGTCCTTTTCACACCACGTTGCCCCCTGAGAGTCCTCTATGTCCTGCTAATACATATGTATGAACCACCGATCGACATGTCATGCTTCTATGTATATACCTCCAGATTTCTATGTTATGGTCACATGTATATACCTCCAGATTTCACATGTATGGTACTCATATCCCTGTTAGTCAGTTGCATGGTGTTCACATCTGAATTCTCGTTGATATTCTATACCAAGACTCCATTTGGTTTAAACCTCCGAAACTTACAAAGGACGCACAACCGACTACTCTACTCATGGATTTGTTTACAAAATGATTTAAGGTACACTCCCACCTGTCTAACCATGAGACATCATAGGTACTGATCCCAACAAAGTAGAAAACCTGCGCTTTGCATACATAAATCTGTTAAGTTAACAAAACCATCCACATTTCCGGGAGACGGGAAGCTTCAGTGTTAACATCGTGCAGTAGTCTAGATGCAGGAAACTAGTAATTAAAACGAACTCGATCAGAAAGTAAATTAAGAAAGGCATATATATACTAGGCAGGGGCGGAGAAAATATGCTCAAAGATTGTCCCAGCGCCCCAAACGCAAGCGAGGAATCGGAGAGAGCGAGAGAGCGCACGCGGAGAAGGCCACTCACCACAGACGCGTCGGAGAGGGAGCACCGGCGTACGGCGGGAGCGAGATCGGAGAGGGACGCCGGCGTCGGAGAGGAGCAGGGGCGTCGGAGAGAGGACGGAGACGGGCCGACGACGGCGGAGGCCGCAAACCCTAACGGCGGCGGCGTCAGAACCCTAATTTTGGCGACCTATCGGCCTCGCCCGCGCAAACCCAATGACTTAGCCGATTTCGGCCTCGCCCGCGCCCTCCAGCTTATATAGGAGGGCTATTTGTAGGGGCGGTTGAGATTACAAGCCGCCCCTAAAAATAGATTTGTAGGCGGTTCTGAACCACCGCCCTACAAATAATTTACTCACCACGATCAAGCATCGGACGGTGAGAATAAGAGGGCAATCAGGCGGTCCGAATGCTCCGCAATCTGGGCGTTGATTTCCAAGCGGACGGCTCGCGATGCGCTCATGTGGTTTGACTGGTTTTAATCCAAAGCTTCCAACTTTGACCGAGCTTCAAATATAGAAATAAAATTCATAAAAATCTGAAATTTTTCAGGAGGTTCCTGGAATGACCTAGTGACCAGACAAAATTTTAAATCTCATTGTTCATGAGTTATTTGCTTATTTTAAATTCAAACTTACAAAAGGTTATTGAAGCAAGTTTGAATTTTATGTGGATTGAATTTAGCTCCAAAAATTTGGGAAAAATTATAGTTATTCATTATAATTATTATAAGATTTAAATAAATTATTTCCATAGTTTTAATTGAAGTAAATTCTTTTACAAAAATTATTTTAAGTGTATGTTCTTGATGTTTGACTATGGATTTTGAAAACGAGCTAAACCTAGGAATGATTTTTAGAGATAGCAAACTAGCTCCAAAAATCATGAAATTTTAACTGGAGGTTAATGACTCTGATAAACCTTACATAAAATTTTTAGAGGTTTTTATGCAAAACATTTTTCTCCAGAAATTCTAGAAGGCTATTTCAAAGGTTTGACCAGGGTTTGACTTGCCTCTAAAATATTTCAAATAATTTCCAAAAATTATGAAATAACTCAGAGGTGTCACAAAGCAACCTTAGAACCAAGGAAAATTATCCTCATTTTATTACATTTGAAACACAAGCCAAAATGGGGATGTTACAGGATGTAAAAATAAAAGTTGTAGAACTCATCAAAATATACAACTTTGGTTCTGGACATTTTCTCCAAACACACTCCATGCATGCTGAACACACATACATACATACACCATGCATCAAACTTGAACAACTAGCCTGTAACAAGTTTCCCCTTGGCACATTTTCGTTCCCATGGCAGTATGTCTTTGGGCAAGTTCTTTTCCACGACACCGATCTTCTTAGGAAAGTCAGTGAATAGTTGCATTTCATCGTAGTTATTGTACTCATCAACATCATCCACTCCGTCTACTCCGATAATAGTTTGTTTCCCGAAGGCAACCACATGCTTTGTCTTCTTTTTTGGGGGTAGGTTAGTTTTCGGGTCACGTAAATATAAAACTTGTGTGACACGTGAAGCGAGCACCCAAGGGTCATCTGCGTATCCGATATTCTCGAGGTCCACGACTGTGAACCCGATCTCATTCACTTGGTGTTGTTTGACCCAGCGACATCTAAACATGGCCATCTGTATACCCATTCCATAGTCAAGTTCCCATATATCATCTATGATGCCAAAGTATGGGGTCTTTTGCCCCATTCCGTTGATGGCTTCTATTCAACGCCGCTATTTTGGTTCACACAATTACTATCCTTTGCTTTGGTATAGTACGTGTACCCATTGATGTCGTAAGCTTGCCATGATGTCACTTGTCTCGATGGGCCCCCAGCCAACCTTCTGATGGTAATATCATCTCTGGTTTCCCCATTCGGTAGGTTTTGCTCCTTCAACCATGTAGTGAATCGATGCTTGTGTTGTTTCATGACCCAATCGTCGACCGCCATTACTCTGCGCCTAATGACATCCAAGTGTTCATCAATGTACGGTTGCATCGATTCGTACTGCAAGACACTATAATGAGCTCGACTAACTTCGTTGAAATCCTTGTCGATGAAGACTTTTCTCCCCTTGGTGCCCTTCCCAGTCAGCCTACCCTTGTGACGAGAATCGAGTTTACCAATCCCTCTTTGTACTTTTAGGTACTCTTGACAGCACTCGACGACTTCTTGGATTGTAACCCTCTATCATGGAGCCCTCGGGCATGCTCGATTATGCACGATCGGTTAAGAACCGACATGAACCGTTCGTAGGACCACATTTCATGTAAGTAGCAAGGGCCAAAGGTGCTGATTCGATGAACCATGTGAATCATGAGATGTGGCATTATATCAAAAAGCGGAGGTAAACACATATGTCTAGTTGGTTTATTGTCTCCACCACGAATTCATGTAGGTCACGAAGCTCATTTTCTGTCGTCTTCGTGAGATCTTCAAAAGAAGTAACACATGCGGGTGATGGCCATTTTCAAGAACTCTGGCTCTATAGCCCTGATTGCAATAGGTAGGAACAATGTGAGCATCACATGACAATCGTGAGCCTTGAAGCGTGTTATTGACAGGTCCTTCATTGACACTAGCTTCTTCACGTTGGTGAAAACCCAGTGGGAACTTTTACCCTCTCAAGAAATTGCGATCGCCTCCTCTCATCCGAGTCGTTGAAACTAGCTGCGGGTAGGAGGTATTTTCCATTACCCCGAGGTATCGGGTGAAGCTCTGGCTTCACATTTAGCTGCACCATGTCTTTCCGTGATCTTAGACCATCCTTTGTCTTGCCCGTGTCCATCAAGGTAGCAATGAGACTCTCAAATACATTCTTACGTAAGTGCATAGAATCAATGGCATGGGGACCTCCAAGTCCGCCAATAAGGCAGATACTTAAAGAAGATCGACTTTTTCTTAAAAGGTACACCGGGGACAGGAGGTGTGCTTCTATCTCTCTTTGTCCCATCCGCATTCTTCTTTCCAAAATCAACATGTATGTGTTTCACCATTTCGAACACATGTTGCCCGCTTTGACGCTCTCTGGAGGATTCGGTCTCGGTTTGTTGTCATAAAATTTGAAGAACAACTTGCTGCGGTATCTGTGAGTTGTCTTTAAGAATCGTCGGTACCTTAGGTAAACTGTCTTCTTGAATGCATCCAGGAACACCCATGTAGTACCATCCAAGCATACTAAGCATCCCGTCTTCCCTTTGATCTGTCGGACAAAGCAAACAGTATGAGGTAATCATTGGTAGTGACAAAGATAATGGCTCTACATATGAAGTCCTCCTTTCGAAGGCGTCGTACATCGGCTCTCCATACCGCCATAGCCTCTCCATTTCTTGCATCAAAGGCTCGAGGAACACATCTATATCAATGCACAGTTGTTTGGGACCTTGAATGAGAATAGTGAGGAGAAGATATTTTCTCTTCTGACACAACCACATTGGGATGTTGTACATGGTTAAGATCACTGGCCATGTACTATGCTCGCTGGTTCTCTCATTGAAGGGATTCATTCCATCTGTGCTAAGGCCAAACCGTACATTCCTTGGGTCTTTGCTAAATTCTTGGTATTTCGCATCAAAGCGTTGCCAGCATCGGGTAGCATCGGCGGGTGTCCAATTTTACCATCACCCACCTTGCGCTCATCATCCCACCATGTCATGAGTGAAGCTTCCTTAGGGTTTAGGAACATACGCCTCAAGCGATCGACGATCGGTAGGTACCACATTACCAAGGCAGGATTCTTCTCCGCTTGCATCGATGCCTAATGGAGTGTTCTCTTTGGGTTGAGAATCTTGTACCACCTTTTTCCCACCTTTCTTCCTCTTCTTCCTGTGGAGGCTTCTTCCCGTTGTAAAGGTCATTGTTCTTGTAACGACTAGTGCCACACCGGGGCATTTATCTAGTGACTTGAACGTATCGCCACGGTAAAGGATACAATGGTTCGGGCATGCATGGATTTTTCAACCCCATTGTCAATGGACTTATAACCTTCTTCGCCGTATGTGTTGGCGGGAGGCGAGTTTGGTGTGGCGCAACCAAGACAGAGACGAATGCATCATTGAAACTACTGATCGACCCGGCCGCATTTAGCCTTCGTGATGAGTAGCTCAAGCACAAAACGTAGCACCGCCCAAAGTGTGCCGGACAACCCTTTTCAACACCATACAAAGTCTCCTTCGAGGCTTTTTAACCCTTTCCAAATTTTCTAGACCTTTCGGGTTCTTTAGTAAAATCTCGGTCCAATGGCCCAAGCATTTCCTCCAAATAATCACCGTCATCTTCATCCCGACACGTCCTCCGCCATCATTGCCACCACCGTCGTTATGACCACCACTACCTTCTTCTTCACGGTCTATTTTCGCATCATATTCAGCTACATATTGGTCCATGCAATCTAGGTAATCGTCGTCATCTTCTTACGGATCAACGTTGTTAATAACCGCTTCACCATGATGATTCCAAAGCGTGTAGTCTTTAACAAATCCTCGCATAATCAAGTGTGATCTAATGATAGTCACATCTTTCCATGCGAGATAGTTCTTGCAATCGCTACACGGACAAAGAATTTCACCACTATTATTGCTCGACATTGCATGGCTCTGCGGCTTGAAGAAATTTATCCACTTCATCACGAAACTTGGCTCCACCTTTGTTTACCATACATCCAAGAGTTCCTATCGTCCATCTTTATTTCAATATAGAAAACAAAGATAAGAATTAATAGGACTAATTAATACTTCACAAATTAATTATTACTTCAAAAAATATACATAGAAATTTTATGGAAGGATATTCTAAATTCGATTAATAATTCTAAATGTATGGTGCAATGTAAATAGCAATTGTAAATATATTCCACTAAATTAATAACAATGTAATTAGTAAAAAAAAACAAACCCTAGTTCTAGGTATCTAGATCTAGATGTAGCTCAAACATCCATAAAACTAATTAATAGTCTACTAAAATCAAGGAAGAATGACTAAATAAGGGTATGACATTATTCCCATAACTAATTTAGCCTAGCATATTCAAAATTTTAACCTCATTTGCTCCATAAATTACTCAAACACCATAGAAGAGAGAGAAAATCAAAACTCTAATTAAGCAATAACCCACCATTAAAACTTCAAAAAGATGTATGGAAAACCATTTTCTTACCTCCAACAACCTCTCCACCAAAGGAATTTAACTCAAAACCTTTCCCCCTCAAAATAGCAATTTTTGGGAGGTGCCCAAGGCCTCCCTTCCTTCCTCTCTCGGGTTGCACTGTGCAGCTCGAGGAGGAAGAAGGGGTCTGGTACTATATGCTGGTCGATTTGTAGGGGCGGCTGGTTATCCAGCCGCCCCTACAAATGAACCAGTAGGGGCGGCTGGTACCAGCCGCCTCTACAAATCAAACAGTAGGGGCGGCTAGTATTTCCAGCCGCCCCTACAAATATAACCATTTGTAGGGGCGGTTGGTGATACCAGCCGCCTCTGCTGAACCATTTGTAGAGGCGGTTGGTATAGCTGGGCCGAGCTCAGCCACTGTAGGGGCGCTTGGTAAGTGAGCCGCCTCTACTGTGAACTAGGTGGTGTTGCTACAAATCATTTTTGTAGTAGTGCGGATGGGCTAATAAGAATTGTCGTAATTAATGTGATGGTGTCTAGATTAAAAGATTTAGAATCATGTGTTTAAATTCCCTCTCTCCATTTAAAATACTATAAAGTGAGTGTGTGCCCGCTAAATAACATGTACCGGCCGGTTCACTGAGTAGCACGTCGCATTAATGTTAATTGTCACGTTGCAACCAATGAGGAACAATGTTCAACTACCATCTGCCATCTGCATGTTAGCATCACATAAAGGCTAATTAACTATTGCATGCATATGGTGGCGCGTCAGTGCTTGTAGTGAGCATTAAGTTCTTTAGTTTTTTTTTTTCAGAACAGACCAGATCAAATGGAAATGGGGTAATACATCAGTTTTGAATTGCTGTGTTTAGGCCATTAAGACTGATGGTTCATTTCAAACGGAAAGGAACGGCAATGGTCAGGGCTTCAACCTAATAAGCATGTCGAAGGCTTGAACAGATACACGCTAACAGGAGTGTGCATCATGTATGTTGCTATTGATCTCTCGGGAAAGGAAAGTCAGAGAAATAGTAAATCAGAGGAAATAGCTTTAGCACACACGTACACATGAAAGGTTCTTAGTCCCTGATCATTTGGGGCAGTGGCGGATCTAGGACTAAATTTTAGATACAGCGGAGTCGTAAGCGTAAACCAATGAGTATTATCCAAAAGCAAAAGAATTCATACATAAATTATATTACAATCGCACTAATAAGAGTATATGACACTAGATATATAGAATCAAGAACTACAATCCGTATGTGAACATGCAAAGATAAAGGTAGGACATAGAAAAATACCTTACAAATGAAGTTTACTCAACAATTTGCTACCAAGTTATCGAACATAATAATTTGAACAAAAGATGAAACATAGTAGAAACAATCTGTCAAAAAGAGAAGGATTAGCAGTGTCACGATTAGTTGATAATAAATAATGAAAGATGCAGAAAAAAGAGAAACCAAAAAAACATACCACTAAAGCACTAATTATGTCTAGGAGAATTGAATGAGGCATTTTCATTCTCCAAGATTTCATGCCTTGAAATTGTTTCTTGATTTTATCACGATCAAATCTTTTGAATATCTCTCGTTCGATGTAGCACACCATCAAGTCATTAAGCTAATATATTATTGCGCAAATCGGCCTTGATAATATTCATAGTCGAGAAAACTCTTTCAACCAATGTTGTTGCCACTGGTAGTAGCAATGCTAACTCGATGAGGTGATAGACAAATGAAAATACAATATGTCTTTCAGTTTCAACCATTTTTATGGCCAGACTTCCAAGATCATGACAAATAATAAAATCATCAACTCTTTGCATAGGAAGAATGAAGGTTTCAAGTTGATCCTTTATAGCCGCACAATCAGCAATGGAGAAATCTTTATCATAGATCTCCGCAAGTCGAGCAATCTTATCCACATCAAACTTAGGGAAGGAGTCTCTTGGGTCAAGACAAGAAAAGCATACATGCAACTTTGAATATACCTCATTGAAGCGATGATCCATCTCTATGGTAATAGCATCATTAGCAACAAAGAAAGTACCAACATAATAATGATGGTCTTGAGTGACTGTGATTGCATCCCACCTTGATCGGCCTCATCTTGGTATCACTTCATCCATATTTAGTACCAGAATCTTATTTGCATCCTATAATACTTGTTGCGGCTGTTGTGCTTGTGCAGGTGAGCTTCTTGTTCTTCTGGTTGTGTAGCCTCTTCCTCTTGTTGGACTTTGATTTGGTCCAATTGGACTTCAAGTTGAGATTGTGCTTGTGCGTCTACCGTTCCGCTTGCCCCTGTGCTTCTACTCGAAACTATGCTAAAATACATCTTCAAATCCATTTCTACCAAATCAAACAAGCAACCGATGACAATGCAATTCAACTCTCCATTTTATTTTGACAAGTAAAGAGTAAAGACCAAAGATTTATCACATAGACACTTACTATTGGAGCTTTTCCCAATCTATTGCTACCTTGCTTGCTCTTTTTGACAAGCCTATGCGGTTGTGCCCTTTGGGCTTTGCTCCTGTGGTCCTGCTCCCTTGGCTGCCACGCCTCAGACATTTCTCGGTCCCACCGGCCACTACCGTCAGTCATTGCTCGCTCTAGGGCTGGGAGACCGTGAGGTAGGAGAAGGTTGGAAGGGGAATAGCTCAGTACTTCACTAATTTGCTAGTTGGCTTGGTCTCGGTGGGTTGCCTGCCTAGTGGCCTTCTGCCGGGTCGGCCAGGGCAGGCCCAACTCTACAAAGGACTACGTGACAAGGTCACGAACGAAGAAAAGTTCATCTTCGGCAACCTCCTCGTCGCTCATCGGTGGTTGCTGGGGTCTAGGAGGCGGCCGAGGGGAAGGGGTGGTCCCGGCCGAAGGGGAGCTCGGGCGGCCGCCATACTCACATGGGATGGTCCGCCTGTGATTGAGGGAACACTGAAAAGAGAAGGAAGAGAGGAGAGAAAGCACTCCAAAATGGTGTCCTACATTGCAGAAAAGAGTAACCATACATGCAGTAAGTTGACAGATCAAGCGGTATAAGAAGGTACGCAAATGACTTACGGAGGGTAGTGGAGGCCAAGGTGGGTCTTGGCCTCTCCATTCCATCCAAAATCTATGAATATAGATATACACTTCCAAACTCATTTGTTGCTTAGCTAGTTTGCCCTCTTTATTCCATATAGGTTTCAACAATACCCTTCCAAAGCTTTGGTCCAGCTCCTATTTCTTCCAAAAATGCCATAATCCCTACAACTCTTGCTTGTTGTTCTTTGCTCTTTTGGCAGCAAGGGCCAAGGTTTGTGCTAGTTTTCTTCTCCTTCCTCTGGTTGTTGTATGCCATCCTCGCCTTTGCTGCTATAGTTGTTTCTGATTTTAGTTCCTTCTTTGAAAGTTCAATTAAGTAGGCAAATATCTTCGTTGTCTTGTAGTAGAAGATAATGTCTATTGTCAATGAATTTTGGTCTCCCCTTATTTTTGGGTCATGTTGCACCACTAACGGAAATACTATTCTTTTTAGTTGAAATAAATTGTGCTAAAAAGATCTTGGGACATGTTAGTGTCCTCTTACAGTTATCTGTTTTGCAATCCAAATTCTAAAGAAGTTCTTCCATACACCTTTCTTACACCAATAAGTCCCTAGCTAATCTCATGTTACATTTTTTAAAGAACCTATCTTTGTCTACCATTCCATATTATCCATATGAAATTTTCCTTGAAATAGTTTTGGACAATTGAACTTCTTTGTGCCTCTCTGTCTTTTAATAGTCTTGTTTTTCCATGTTTTTTGATTTTTTTTAATAAATAAAAAAAATCAGAAACCATATAGTAAAACCAAACATGAATATTCAATGATACTTCCCCATCTCCAAACATGAGTCATTTTTGACACACCGTAGTGTCCGATGCATGATTTTGATATAGCTATTGTGATCTCCATATTCTGACATATATTAAAGGCTTGTTTGGAACGCATGAATTTCACATAATTTTTGTGGAAATTTCACATGAAACAGTTCAATTCCCGCAGGAATCAGGAATTTTTCATTTGTTCTAAACGGAGCCTTAGAGACGAAGGGAGTACCATATACCGGTAGTATTTCTTTTTGTCATGGTTATCACAAGTTCACAACACACAAGCCTCATCCTACCTTGCTCTATGAACTCAAGATGACCTCCTCACCCCATTGTTACATGCCTGCATACCGGTTCCAATTTTGAGAGCCCCCTTGCTTGCTCAATGCCCTGTCCTTCGATGTGCAGAGTTGTTTCAACCACTTTTCTGCACCATTCCTGCAAGCAACAGGCGCGATATTGGAATGTAGGAACAATCCAGACCCTCTGTATATTTTGAGCTAGTCTCATGATCAGTAGCTAACTCATATAGTCCAATTATCAGTGAATATCACATCGATACATGTGTATAAATAAAAAGAGTACTTAATTATTACATAAACATTATAAATAGGCCATATAGCCAAGTTTTAATGAAATAGGCCGATAGGCCACCGACTTCATAGAGTAAATAGCAGTGGAATGTAAATAAACCAAAAGGAAGGGGTCTCCATGAGCTTGCCACAAGCAATCAACTGGGGCTAGGACCTAGTTATCGCCATCCTCCTCGTTTCCATAGTTGGATGTATAAAAGTATCCATACACTGGGTCTTCTGCTTTCGTAGTCTGAATCCTCACATTTGAGCTAGGTACTTAGTAAGCCCTCACAACAAATGCAAGTATATAGATGCAAAAATTACCGAAGGAGGGGTTTTATGGTTATTTTAGCACAAAGTAGGTTTATCTCAAATACTATAATTATTTTCTAAACCTATGACTTAGTCACTTTATCTTTCAAACCAAAGTTTCATCTGTGTAAGCAATTATTATCTCGATAATGTTCCATCGACCTATGGTTACTCATAAAGTTTCATCCACCTACATCATTGTTACAACTAGTTTCTCATTAACATGTCTCAATTCACATTTTATTAAAACTAACCAAGTGTGGCTTTCTGTACAATGCCCAAAACTGGGGCACATCTATTCCAGTAGATTATACACTCTGCAGAGGTTGCCCAAAAACTCATAATGTCGGCCATGACATGCTATTTTTGGCGTGCGGCGGAGACGATCATAACAAGGCTTTTCCAATACCTAATCTCGACACTCGACCTGCTCCGGTAGGGAACCACTCAACACTGGGATAGTAATGGTTACGGAGCACCTCCAGAATGCTCCGTTATGGGACACATTTTCAATGAGAGGTCCTCCATTGTTAGGGAGTCACGACCCTTCTAGATATATAATTAACACTGGGAGCGGGGTTTATACTGGAAACTGAGTAAAGTAGTTGGCAAGGTCTATCCCATACTAGACTTGTGGTTGCATAGCTTAGTAGTTTAGAAACACGGCGCATCACTCAATTGTCGAACTCGGGAGCGAAGGATCCCGAATTCTTTGTGTTCATACACCAGTCTAGGATTTCCAGTGTACACAGTCTCACAAAATGGATATCACAATCATATCACGAAATCGTAAATAACATTAAGTAATCAATTGTTTAATACAAATGAGTTTGAACAACAAATAACAAATATCAAATAAATAACACTGCGGAAGCATAATAATATAAGTGAGCCACACGATGCACCACAGGCAATCGTCTGGGGTCGAAGGCCTACTCGTCCTGGTCCTCACCGTCAGGGAAGAAGTCTTCTCCTGAATAAGAGTTATTCAGCAAGAGTGAGCACAACTACCATGCTCGCAAGCTACACCCAATATGGAATAAAAATGCATGCATAAGGTAACAAGTGTGTAAGGCAGGGGTTATTTTGCATAAACAACATTTTCAGGTTAAATAGACATAGTAATTTCCAAGGCAATTTTATACTATATCTAAAATCAGATTTGAAATTTGACATCTTATTAATATGGATAACCTCCAAATGAACAGGTGAAGGATACCCTCCTAACACTTGGCTGACCGCCCAATTTTTCATAAGGATTAACCATCCTCAGACATTTGATAAAACATCTTTAAAACCAAAAACAAATCTAACTTCAAGTGGCCTTGCTAGCATGTCCATGACCGCGGACGCGGCTATTCGAATAGTTTCTACTCTGCAGAGTTTGTACAACTTTACCCATACACGAGATGGCATTCTCATTATGTCGGCCAATACACGCTTCCGTAGGCGTGTGACTGAGCAATTATCATGAGGCCTTTACAATGTTCTGTCCTAGTGTACTCATGCCCGCTAAGGTTTCGCCCCTTTGGACTAACCATCCTCCGGAAGCCCCCTCTTGCGTCAAGTGGGAATAAAAGTCTAACCGACACCCACATAATCAACATGACATGATTACACTAAAACATTACAAATTAATTAGCCAAATCCTGCCCATACAGGACATGTGGTGGTACGGTAAGGCATAGCAAAAAGCGGCTCAAAGACCGGTCCTCAATTGACTTGGGAGTCTTCCAAACAAACCTTGGGCTTTAATCTTAACCAGATTAAACCCGTGCATTAACCTGCACCCACCATTCAACCAATTCGCCCATGTCCAAACCCATTTTTGATTTTATTTTGAGTAAAACTCTCTTTATAAATTCATGTGGTAAAAACAATACCATCATGTCAAGTTTGAAACAATTTGTAAGAGATTTAGCTAAACCTTCCCAATTTCATAAGTGTGAACTAAGCCTGGCTAAGCACATGACTAGTTTTGATAATATCTTGTCTATGGTGTCAAGGCAATCAAGTACGATATTCAAATTGGCCATACAATGAAACATTGGAGTAACTATATATAAAACAGGGCATTGAAATATTTATATAAACATATGCATGCATTAAATAATTTAAAAACTGAAAAAACTTAAAAATACTAGGAACAATATGATCAATGGTGTAACTTGCCTTCGTTGACGTCCTGGAAGTCTAAGTCTTCGGAATGGTCAAACTCTCCGGAGTCGTCGAAGTCTATATGCGAAAATACGACAAATTCAAATTCAAATTCAAATAAATTCAAAATCATAGCTCAAATTAACTCCAAATTGAAATATTTTGGCTTAGTTAGCTAGATTATAATTGTATACAAATTTTGCAACTTGAATCACCCAATTTGGAGTTCAGATGCAAAAGTTATGAATTTTTGAAGTTTAAATCTATTTAAAACCTAATTTCTGAATTTATTAGATTTTCTTGATTTATTTTTCTAAAATAAAATCAAATTATTGCGCATGATGACGTTAGAGACAGGATTTCGGAATTAAAAGAATTAAAAACAAAATTCTGACAAGTGGGCCCTATGTGTCATAGACACGGCTCACGGTGGACTAAACCCACCGAGATTTTGGCTCGGGGGGGGAGGTACTGAGGTGACATGCGCACGCTGACGTGGCTGCCACGCGGGAGGTGACTCGGACAAAGGAACGACGTGGCGCTGACACGTCGCCTACGTGGCCGAGCCACGTCAGCACTGACGGTGCCGACGTGGGATTGAGGGTCACCGGCATTGTGGTGCACAGCGGTGTCCGGCGAGGATACCAAAAGAAAGAGGGAGATGCGGTGACCATAGTGCGCTCACCCACGCATCGAGAGGAGGTCAGAGGCGGCCGGCGGCGAGGAGAAGACGTCGGCGTAGGTACGGTCGACGACGAAGTAGGGGTTCTGGCGGTCCTCCGGAGGAGTGGAAGCGCACACGAGAATCGCGGCGAGGTGGTGATGGCGACGGTGGAGTCGGGGTGGCCGGAAATGGCTTGACGGCGCTAGAGAAGATGAAACACGAAGCTTCGGTCGACGATCTTCAACGGCGAAATACGGCGAAACGAGGACGTGCGGGGAAGAGTGAGTGAGGGGGTTGGTATGAGTGAAGAGAGGGGCGCCCGGGGCTTCCTTTTATAGGCTTCGGGGAGCTCTGGAGCGTTGGGGAGAAGGTGGGGGCGTGCGGCGGCGGTTGCGGGCGCGGCGACGGTTCCGCCAGAACGCGCGCGAAGAGGGTTGAGGAAGGGGAAGGGGGCGTGAGGTGCGGGAGCGGTTGCGCACAACTACGTGACGAGAGCGGGAGCAGAACGCGGTGAAATCGGAGC
The DNA here is from genome assembly GCA_036346255.1 of Ampelocalamus luodianensis. NCBI lineage: Eukaryota > Viridiplantae > Streptophyta > Magnoliopsida > Poales > Poaceae > Ampelocalamus > Ampelocalamus luodianensis. The sequence continues at coordinate 40,505,199 of CM070620.1, read as the reverse complement.
TCCATGTCGAGAAGACAGCGGCCGGCTCGGGCGCGGCTACACGAAGAAGAAGGGCGCGGGGACGACGATCTGCGGCCCGTTGGATTGCGATCCAACGGCCAAGATGGAGGAGGCGGGGAGAGAGGAAGAGGGATTGTGCGGCGTTGGTTGAATTTTGATCCAACGGTGGATGTGCGAGGGGAGAAACGGGCGCGGGAATGGGCTGGTTGGGCCGCGCGCGGGAGGAGGTTTGGGTTTCGGCCCAAACTGAGTTTTGAATTTTTCTTTTGATTTTCTTATTTGTTTTAATCCTGATAATTCAAATAAGCTTTAGAAAATAGCAAAATGGTTCCAAAAATTATGGAAAAATTCACAGAAATTCCCATACTCATTTTGGACTTAATAAAATTATTTCCAACTTTATGTTGGCTTTTAATTTTGCAAATAAATTTGTTTTGACTTAAAAATAATTATAAAAAGTTTTTAAAATTCCAAAAAAATCAACAAAAATACATAAATTTTAATTTGTACTGAAATTTGAAAATTGGGCTGTTACATCAATCCTTAATCGACTCAGGCGAGATAGTCCACAAACCCAACTCTTGTGCATGCCTCTACATCGATCTCATACCATCCACTCGGCCCAAGTCTCCACCATTTTAAATAACATTTTTCTATTTTCAGTGGTAACCCACGTTACCATACTACAATTCACAATATATATCCCAAGCTCTTGTAATGGCAATATTTGTGTCATATTCAATTCAACCACTAAACAGTGTCTAAGTACAACCAATAGTTATTATTGATTAACCAAGGGAAGTTTTACTACTATAATAATTAGCCTAGGCAACAATAAAGGAGGGGAACCGTAATATCAACCTTTGGCATAGCTAGCTATCAACCTTTAACATAGCATTTCGTAAATATTAATAAGCATGCAAGTAATACTTTGAAATAAAATAATTTGCATTTGAAAGGTAGGTTCAACACGATCAATTGTAAGGACTCAAGTGTGGATATTTCTTGGCCTTGGTCTTGTCCTGAAGCAGTGGCGAAGTCTTCGGCGACGTTGGAATCTATTTAAGCGCAAAATGACGACTTCGAATAAATGCACATAACTCAAATAAATTAAAATGAACTCCAAAAGTATGATTTTCGTTTTGATGGAAAGATATTGAATCTAGATGAATTTAGAAACAAAAAACAAATTATTTGGATTGAAAACAAGGGAGAATGAGCTCTCCAAAATTTGACTCGAGAGAAATTCCAGAAAATCTAAAATTTCTGAAAGGTAGGTCCAGTTGGATTTTTATTTTATTTTATTTTTACTAAGAAAATCTTCTGTGACTAATAGGGGGAGTCCACCGGGTTTTTAATTGCTTTTCTATTTATCTTTATTCAGGAAAACCTGAGAGACTGACAGGTGGGACCGCAATCCACATGGACTCGGTCCACTCGATGGCGCACAGGGCCAAGGGGCCCATATGTGAGTGGCTTTGTCTACAGACTAGGTTTACGCACTAATAAACTAAAGATGGGGCCCGCATGTCATAGACTCATACTTAAAGTTTCGGTTTAATTAGTTTTCTTAATTATCGAGGGCCCCACATGTCATACAAACATTAACTACTTAACTAATGTTAACTAATTTCCTACTAAACTAATTACCTAGCCATGTGTCATCACCATTGTCGTCGTCTTCGCAGTAGAGGACAGAACAGAGGTGCCATTGTTGGCTCTCGGGCAAGCTGTATGCTGGCGGAGGGGACTCGAGTGACCACACACAACTAGCAAAATGGGTTGTGGGGTCTACAGTGACTCCAACGGCTGCGACGACATGGTGGTAGATGGACCGAGGTGGTGGTGTGATGGCAACGCTATTGTCGTTAGGGGCAACTACTCAACGCAGCCTAGACTAACATCTGGCTACAATAGTGATAAACATGCGCTCGTGAGTTGACAAGGTTAGTGCGGAAGGGTTTACTAGGAAGCCAAACGAGGAAGAACATCAGTGCGGCGGTGGCATTGAGAGCTCCGAGCCGATGACAGGGACAAAGGCTTGTCGGCGACTTTGGTGCACGAAATAGAAAAAGGAGGCACGCATTAGAGAGAGGAGAACAGGGCGACCAAGATGCACGAGATGATGAGGGAAAATGCTCACCAGACAAGGCGAGAGAAGGTAGCGACGACACAACGTACTTCGGTGAGCTCCGCAGATGGCAACGGCTACTTTTGCCTATGCGATGAAACAAGCACAAATGAGGCGAGTGTGAGGAAGAGGGAGTCAAGGTGACCACAACATGCAAGATGATGAAGTTAGAGACTCACCCTAGTAGACGAAATCCAACGATGAAGCCGGCGTCCAGATTTGGGGAAGAAAGCTTGTTCTTGACCACCTGAGGCGGAGAAGAGGTGAAAGCTGGGGAACAAGTAGCAGGGAGGTTGACGAGCACAGTGACGCACTCGACTGTGGCTTAAATAGTTAGGAGCAGTAGCGAGACGAATGCGGCGACACGGCGGCTCGTGCGCGAGAGAACAAGGCGCGCTCGTGAGTTGACATGGTCATGGTGTGAGAGGGAGCGGGAGGCTCGAGGTGAAGGCCTGGTGCAGCTCTGGTGCGCAATGGGCGGCAAGTGAGCAAGTTGGCGCACGGGAGAGAAGATAAACTATAATGCGGCCAGACAAGTGGGACCCACATGTTAGTTGATGCGTGTGAGCTAGGCTGTGGTGCGATGTGCGCGGAGATGGGCCAGCGAGGCTAGTTGGGCCACGAGGGAGAAAGCGGGCGCGATGGCCAGCGGGGAAGATTTGGCGCAAGAGAAGCGAGAGAAAAAATGGTTTTAACATTTTGGTTTGGATTTTTAAAATTGAATTTGAATTTGGAATTCAAATTCTGAGGAGATTTAACACATTATTTAACTTGTACATTTTTATAAAATTAATTTGGAGCAAGGAAAGCTGATTTAACTTTTTTAAAAGCAAGCCAAGCTTTTGGAATTTCTCAAAATGTAAAACAAAAGTTTTTAAAATCCATGAAATTTATGCAAGTTTCGAAATATCAAAATTTTGGTTGTTACACTCCGGCGGCGACATCGCTTGGCACGGCGATGACCAGCTATGAAGGAGGTGGGAAGACCATGTCTAGGAGCTTCGTGGGGAGGTCTAGAAGCTACCCCTAAAAGGAATTTGAGTTTGGTGGAGCGTGGATGTTGAATTTGGAGGTGGAGTGGAAAAGGGCATAGCATGGGCTTTCTTGGCTTACTGGTGACGAGGACGATGACCGGCCCTACAGCTTCGACTCTGGGTGGCTGTGGAGGTGAGGAAGAGAGGGGAAGTGGTCAACCGAAGGGAGTAGAAGGAACTAGGCCTCATAAGGGCGAGTCCTGGGCACATGCGACGGGTGGAGCGATGTGTGACGCAAGCGATGGGGTGCATGGCGTGTTGCACAGAGTTGAGTCACTGCCACATGGATAAAACATCAGTGAAGCTATACCATGTAGACCACGTCGGCGAAACCAGTGTGGTATTAGCTTCAATGGTGTAAAAGTGAACGGTTTTAAGAGTTTGATGGTGTCAAATGCCTGGTTTTGTAGTTTAAAGTTGATTTCCAAATTTTCACGAGAGTTCAGAAAGTCAAATGGACTTTTCCTTGTTTTATCGTATAGAATCTTTTGTGCGATGTAAGTTCAAAAATAGGATTAAAAAAATGGAAGCTCATTGGTAGTGATCTCGATCGACAACGGGGAGCGACGTGTAAGGGTCCGTTTGGATGGAGGGATGGGATGGTCCTATACCAAATGGTTCAGGAAAAACACAGATTCATCAGTTTGGTTCAGTGCATCGGATCGTTTGATTCAGTACCAACTCGTTCCATCCCGAAGCATATTCGGCATAGATGTTGTACAGCGCTGTTCGACCAAATTTCCTGAACCATGCGGTTCACTATCTCCTCACCCACTACGCCACTCTTCCTCACGCGCCACTCTTCTCGCCCATCGCGCTCCCCGCCCCACCCCACGCGCCGCCACCGCGCACGCCTCGATAACATCATCTCCCCCCCCCCACACACACACACACAGAACCCCGCCACCCGCCTCGCCTCCCATGGTGTCAATTTGACGCATAAGGACCGCCCCTGCTTCCTCCCCTCCCGGATCTGGCCCGGCTGCTCCTTCCGCCTCCTCTCCCAGATCTGACCCGACGACTCCTTCTTCCTCCCCGGGTCTTGCTCTCATTTCGGTAATCGAAGGTATGGATCCCAAATCCCGAATCTCCCTTGTCGGTATGGCCTGATAATGTTGTAACATTGGCTTTGTTGGGCAAAATTGGTAGATCCAACTTGTATCGTAGGGATGCTCCTCCGGTGGTATGTCAACATTGACAATGGAAACTATACTCAAATATTTGTATGGTCTGTTGTTCATTACTTGAGAAAGGTATTGATAACAAATGCCATTGAATAATTGGTTTATTCATGCTTCTATTTTGTAATATGGTCAACTGTTATTTTCATAGTGATAACCAATACCAATCAATACCTTGTCTACTATAATGTTAAAAAAATTGTAGTCATTGGTGCTAATTATATATGGCACTCGTGAATTGTAGATGAACAACAGGAAGCTGAAAAGGAGAAAGATGTTGCATATTGGTTCTGCTACATACGTGGTTGCTTGCATGATAGTTTTGTTTGTATGGTCTAGACTAAGGCATAGGAGATACCGTATTACATATGGCCCAATCGAGGAAAGGGATAGGATTAGAATTGATTATCTGAATAACAAAATTTGGAAGAATGAGACAACCTGTACGAACACAATTAGGCTTAAGAGAACTCCTTTCTTTCAGTTGTGTGAAGTTTTGAGAGAGCGTTCTTTGCTCCGTGACACTATACATGTATGTGTTGAGGAGCAAGTGGCCATGTTCCTAAACACAATTGGCCATAACCTCAGAAATAGACTAGTTGGAACCAATTTCAGTCAGCCAGGTGAAATAGTTAGTCGATATTTTGGACTTGTCTTACATGCCTTAGGTGAGCTACACAATGAGCTTCTTAGGCCACCTTCTTTGGAGACCCCAAACAAGATTGCAGGAAACCCAAGATGGGATCCATTCTTTAAGGTATGATAGCTAACAAGTATACCTTAGAGAATTTTGGAGGACATCTAAGGGTTATTAATTTTGTTCTGTTTGTTGACCAAATAGGATTGCATTGGAGCCATTGATGGTACACATATAAGGGCTTCCGTTAGTACGTCTATGGAGGCAGCATTTCGTGGTAGGAAATAATTTCCTACTCAAAATGTCATGGCAGCCGTAGACTTTGATCTTTGTTTCACATACGTCTTGGCTGGTTGGGAGGGGATCGCTCATGATGCTACGGTGTTAGCCGATGCAATAGAGCGTGAGAATGGATTATGTGTCCCTCAAGGTAAATAGCATCTTCGTAGCAGTATATGTCCATACATAGCAGTATAGCATCTTCATAAATGTGTCCCTCATGTCTTAGAAAAATTCTACCTAGTGGATGCTGGTTACGAAGCCAAACTTGGGTTCATCCCACCTTTCCGCGGTGTGAGGTACCACTTGAATGAGTGGGGGAACAATTCTCCCCTTAATGAAAAGGAATTGTTCAATCTTAGGCATTCCTCTCTACGAGTGAGCGTAGAGTGCACCTTTGGATCACTCAAGAAGAGGTTCAAAGTCCTCGATGATGCTACTCTATTCTTCCCCTTCTCAACTCACGTTGATGTCGTCATAGCCCCCTGCATCCTGCACAACTGGGTTCTTTCTCAAGGAAGTGACCATTTCGTTGTACCCGAGACTTCTTGGACACCTAACCCTCGTAGGACAGCAAGGGAGCAAGCAATTGTGCAAGTGGTGAAGTCAAAGAACGGGCCACCGGTGCAGGCCCAACTCGGGGACGAACGAGGCCAGCCTGCGCAGACCGCTGGGCCTCCCACTTGCGCTTGCGGGACTCGCCCAGCGCTCTCGCCTTATGCTCGGCGACGATGGCCTTGTCCACCAAGGTCTGGAAGTCGGGGAAGTCCACAATAGAGAGCTTGTCCTGAAGCTCCTCAGACAAACCCTCCATGAACTTCTCCTGCTTGGCCTCATCAGTGGCCACCTCAGCAGAGCGCACTCGCCAAATGGTTGAACTCATGGAGGTACTCGGTCACGATTTGCGCCTGTTTGAGCGCAAGGAACTCCTTCTTCTTGACTTCATCGGGCGGTGGGGACATGGGCCCGACGGAAAGCTGACCGGAACTCCTCCCACGAGACCACGTGTCCCGCAGTCGCATGGCGAGGAAATTCTCCCACCATGAGAGTGCCGCACCCTCCACCGATGGGATGCGAAAAGTGCCCGCCCGCTCCGGCATCGAGCAACGTTGAGCTTCGCTCAACCGACGCAGCCGATCGTGCGCATCCAAGGGATCCTCGGACGGAGAAGGTAGGAGGTCGAGCACGGAGGAACTCCGCAAGTCCCCACGAGTCCGATGTCCACCACGGATCCGAGGCACCAGAGGAGTGGAGGTGTTCTCGCGATAACCTCCAACACCCTACGGTCCTCCGAACGATTGCGTTCGATTTGCATGAGGACTTCCGCCATGGTCGGAGGAGGGGGAAGCTCCTCATCGGGACTACCCGGCTGATTCCGGCCGCTACGTGTCCCACCAGCCATCCTGATTCACTAAGATGAGTTAGCTACAAGCCCGAGATAAAAAGAAAGCAAGGAAATGCAAACTCAATAAAAAGAGCTCAGGAATAACCACCAAGAGTACAAGACCAAAAATCACCAAATCGACTTCCTTAAACGACCAACCCGTATGGAAGAACGAGCAATCGTTTAAGAAGACCCAAAATTTCAGCACTAATTCTTAGCTCGAAACAGTCCAAAATCAAGGTATAACCACCTAATAGAGTATAGGCATTTAGCTAATTTCATATCACTTCTTACCCTTTCATTCCCACAAGTTTTAGTTGAATTATCCTCTCATTTCCTACCTTAGTTACTCACCACTAGCTAGCTGTCCAGATCTCTTTCTCCATGCTCTCATGGTTCTCTCAAAACCAAGTTAATCGATAGAGGCTAATTTTTAAAAGGGAGAGAAGAACAACTTTTTCAAACTTAAGTGAGGGTAAGGTGAGATGAGCAAGCTAAGATAGGTGAGGAGCAAAATTAGAGAACTTACTTAAGTTTTCATAAACTATTTGAAAGTAAGTTTTCAAAATATCCTAAAGCGACCAAGCTAGGGGTTTCTCACGGTCAAGATGGCTCGATACCAACTTTGTGAGGACCGGAATATTTAACTAGTAACACTTAACCTCCAAATGGTTCTAGCGTTACTAATTAAGCATTCTAAGCCTCGATGGTCATATGCTTCCAATTGCAGATATGCGCATCATCACAAAACTACACATCATTTCCATACAACATATATTACTAAGTTCAACAACGACATACAAAAGTAAAGTTATTACAAAAGAGAGCCGACCGCCAAATAGAACAATATACAAGAATGACAATGAAGCAAAAGCGCCATAAGATGGCTAGAACAAAAGTCGACCAGGTTAGCCACACACACCCACAGGCAACCGACCGGCCGCCAAGCTAGTCGCCCCATAGCTACCACAACACACTCACAAAAGTGAGGCCCCTCAGGCTCACCTTCTTCCTCTGCAACAAAACAATTAAGCGTAGCAACCGAGTACAAAGATTGTCTTTGTACCGCAAGACTCGACGTGTGGATAGCAGACCTATTCATAAACTACATGCAAGCTTATTTAGGTGGAGGTTGTATGTCTCATTTTGCATGAAGCCAACTTTATTTGCAATAATGTAATACATTTCAAAAGCAAGTTTGCAAATCTGTTTTGTTATCAAAGTAATGAAGAAGTAAAGATACATACAAGTAACCACAGGAAGCGACTATCCCAATAGCCACCACAACATAGCACTAATCCTCGATTCGTACTCACCCATCAAGTTTTAATTTAAAAGGTTGTAGTCTAACTCTTGAAAGACCTTGCCAAGCGCGCCCATAACCTAGGACGAGGCTATTCGAATAGTTTTAACCTGGGGTGTACCAATGTACCCACACTTCGCATCGCTTTAAGCCACAAAGCACACTTCGAAGGTATCTTCGCACGGCTAAGTCCTACGAGACTTTTTCCAATGTTGTGTATTAACCACGAGCCGCTCGTATGGGTAGAAACACCATACGCTTACATTGCAAGTTAAAGACAACAAATCCCATCACGGGTGAAGTCTTTCGGACAATACAATGCTCCCAACACCATCCCTCCTACGACCCCCTGCGACCCGAGGGCAATACACGCCAAAGTACTAAGTCAAGAGAGGTCCCATACCCTCTAATGTGGTTAGCACGCTAAAATGCTTGGTTTAGTGTAACAAGATGTTCGGTCCTTGTTGACTCAGGCACCATTCCAGTCACACCCGAAAATCACACCAACATACCATTGTGCCCAAGTCTAAATCATTTTGTTTTCAGTTTTAGTTTTCATAAGTAGACATGGCACAAGGTGGAAATCATAAATCATAATAAGTTTTGTGTGATCAAGGTTATCGACAAGTCGATAACCGCCCATTTCTACCGATGCTAAGCATGGCTAAGCAATTAATTCGCAACTACTAAGTGATAAGAGCCCATCCACGAACTCTAAATCACAGCAAGTAACCTAGGCTCATGGTAGTAGAGGATAATCATTTGCTAAGGAAATGCATCTACTAGGCCAACTATTAAAACAAAGTAGCAATGCATACATAGAATTTGTAATCAACATAAATACTTAAAATACTGGGATTAACATGATCAAACTGCTTGCCTTCTTGCTGTTGCTCAATTTGTTGTGGAGGGTCGCTCTCGGGATTACCGCAAATGTCGAATCCTAAGCGAGAGGCAAAAAGAACCAAGAACAACCAATAAGACGAGCCACAAATAAACCAATGAGCAAGCAACAATTATCCAAATGCGACGAAATTTATACATAAGGTAGAGTACGAATATACCTAGATATAGGAACTGGAAAAACCTAATTTGGATTTGTGGTGCAAAAGATATTGCCTAAAAACACATGTTCGGCCATAATTAGCACTGTAGCAAAAACATTTTCTAGAAAGGTTTTGAAGCTGAGATTTTTATGGTAGCTACCCACTGGGATAGTGGTAACCCATATAAAATTTCAGGTCATTTGGAGTTGAAATGATTTAGTTATGATTTTTCTAAGATGCAAAACTAACATAATGCACTTTCCAGAAATATAAACTTGTGCAAAAACCCATTCCATATTATAGTATGATAACTGAGGGATTTCCTAACATCAAATTTATATTTTTAGAATTTACAGGGAATTATTGGTGCCTATTGCAATATTAAATGAATTTTTAATTGCTATTAATAAGGTTAAAACCATTAACATATTTTTCTGGTGCTGATTTAGACCTATCACCATTTTTAGATTAAAGTTTAGTTAATAACAAATTTATCAAAGTTAAAATCATTCAATTTGCAGATATAGAAAAGATATGCATTTTCCAAGTTTTAATACAATTCGGAATAAATAAAAATAGCGAAAACAAGCTATTAAAGATTACAGAATTTTCTACTACGAAGCATAGCTAAAAGCATTTTTATATTAAACTTTAGTGGAATACAAATTTATTACGATTGGTTTCATGTAAAAGGACTTATCTAGAATTAGTTATGAATTTCTAAAGTTTTGATACAATTTTCGCTGATAAATAATTACTTACGAAATAAAAACCAACCCAACCGACAATAACGCGTGGACGCTCGTGGGCGTCGCGAAATCCAACGAGCCACACGCACGGAAAGCAGCGCGCGCGCGATTCATAATAGAACCCACCGTTGGATCAAGATCCAACGGCCACGAGGAAGCATGCAACCGGAGGTGCGATTACCTCGACGAACCACGCACCGCAGATCTAAAGATGAGCGGCTCGTAACCCAAATCTAACGGAAGGTCCGATTGCACACATGATCTCACCGCAGATCACGAGATGGACGGTCCAGATGATGAGGGAACCGGATGATCCGAATGCATACAAGATCCGGGCCGCGGTCGCGAAATGGACGGCGGTCCAAGATCGGTGCAACTGAGGCCGACATGTGGGCCGCATGTCGCTGGATCGAGTCATACATGCGAGATTTAACACACGTGCGTCGCGCGTGGGCCCACCTGTCGCTGACTTAAAGAGGCTTTAGGACAACTAATTAATTACTAATGACCAATGATTAGTGATGATTAGTAATTAATGTGTCCTAAAGATCTTGAACAGAGGTATCAGGGGAGAGGCCCACTTGTCGATGAGACATCCGCCGGTTAAGACGCCATTAATACCAAGAATGATTGGGTATTAATCGTGTCCTAACAAAATGACGACAACGGCGCCCCGGTGACAAAAACCGAAGCGGCTTCCACGGCTTGTCGCCGGCGACTCGCCAGCGGCGGCGGACAATGACCAAATGGGATCGCAATAACACCGAATCTAATGGTGGCATTCGCCGCCGCGAGGACTAGAACGCCGGCCAGCCGAAACGAAACGGAACCCTACGGCTAAACACGAAAATAGCGAAAGCTCAGTGCACCTAGGATGCGGTGCCAAAGCTTCTAAGGACTAATCGAAGCTACCTTAGCGAGAAGAGGCTTCACTGACGGCCGGAGAAGCTTGACCACGGTGGAAGCTCACGGACTTGGAGAAGAAAACCGAAAATGACACCCGAGCCACATGAGTGATACCAAGCATGAACATAGCTTCATTATGATCCATGAAGCTATAAGAGCAAGAGATGAGGAAGTGGTGCACTCACCGAGTCGAGGAAGACGATACTCACTTTTCGGCCGAATTTGAACAAACCCCAAATTGGACAATTCTGAGAATCAAATCCAAAATTAAGTGAGGGAAATGTCCAAGATAATAAAGGGATAAGGTTAGGCGAAGAAACATGAAGGAGGACCACTGAACACCAAGAACACCGATGGAGCTCCACGGGTCAACAATGGCGATTTGCCATTTTTGAGGTATTAAGCTCCACATCGTGAGTGAGGCTTGGTGGTGATCTAAAGAGATACTAGGAAGCAATGAGGGTGCTTATAAAGCCTTGAGGACATTAGGGTTTGCACCACAAGCTTTCGGGCGGCAAAACACAAAGCACAATGAGCGGCCGACAAGGGAAAAAGGTTGGGGATGGTGCATTAGGGTAGGGCCTGGCCGGAGGGTCTCCCATGCCCCTAAATGTCCGCTAGAGTGTGAGAGGAGGCATGAAATGACACCGCCATGCCCTCCACTATTCATGCAAGGCTAGAGGTTGAAGAAGACTAGAAAAACACTGGGCGATTCTCATCCGCAGATTCAAAACGAACGGCAGAGATTACGCCACGCCTCCGAGGGTTAAACACACGGGGAGATTACGAGCCCTACGATCAGAAACGAACGACTCGGATTGCTCCACGTCGCAAACTCTTATTTACCACGAAGGGGTACGCGAGCGTTGGATCTTAATCCAACGGCTCGATTCAAAAATGCAACCGGATGGTCCGAAGGGTTCGGAGATCTCAATGGTTGGATGGGAATCTAACGGCCGACAATCAAACTTGCAACGGAGGGTCCGAATGGTTTCACGCGCGTGCGGCCGTGCGATTTAGATCTAACGATTGATATCCACCGCGCGTTTTAAAGAGTGGCTCGGTGCATCTAGTTGACTGGACCAAGTCGGTTGGCTCGAGCCCGAGTCTGACTCGAACCCGAGTAACAGTAAAACCCAGTTTGACTTTGAATTAAAACAGAGACTTTGAAAGATTTATTTGAGGTAGCAAATTAACTCCAAAAATTATGAAATTTTTACAGGAGCTTGCTAACTCAAATATCAATCTTGTGTAAAATTTTTAGAGGTTTTTATACTGTGAATAAATCTCCAAAAATTCTGCAAGGCTCTGTTTTAATGTTTGACTAAGAGTCAAACAGGTTTGACTGCCTCTAAAAATATTCAAACAATTTCTAAAAATTGTGAAATTTTTCAAAGGGGTCACATATCATCCCAAGGACTTAGGAAAAATATTTCCAGAGGATGATCACAACATTTGACAAGAATGTTTTTGAAGGAACAAGATTGGATCAAAAGACTTGTGACTTGTATTTCCATAACCTTTTGTACAATACTTGTTCAGTACACAAAGGAAATACATGATGTAAGAAAAGTTTTAATTTCTACTCATTTTCTTACATTTGAAACACAAGCCCAAAATTTGGGATGTTACAACTCTCCCCCCCTTACAAGAATCTCGACCCGAGATTCCGATTACTCGGAGAAGAAAGAAGGAAAATCTGCACGAAGGCGATCCTCTCGCTCCCAAGTTGCTTCATCTTCGGAATGGTTTGACCACTGAACCTTAAGGAACTTGATGGCACGGTTCCTTGTTCTCCGTTCAGATTCCTCAAGAATACGAACAGGATGCTCGCGGTAGGTCAAATCCTCCTGCACATCGAGAGCTTCCAACGGAGTTTCCTCAGTCGGGACACGGAGGCACTTCTTTAGGTGTGAAACATGGAACACATTATGCACACCCTCAAGTGCAGTTGGTAGCTCCAATCTGTATGCAACTGCTCCAACTCTCTCGATGATGCGATAAGGCCCAACATATCGAGGAGCCAACTTGCCCTTGATGCCAAAACGCTGATGGCCCTTCAAGGGTGAGACTTTGAGATACACAAAGTCATTGGGCTCAAAGCTCAACTCACGGCGACGACGATCTGCATAACTCTTTTGTCTGGACTGGGCCGTGCGCAGATGCTCGCGGATCAACTGAACTTGACTCTCGGCCTCATTGATCGAATCGGGGGAAAATCGCCGCCACCGATCTCGACTAGTTCAATGGGGTTCTCGCATCTCTCCCATACAAAGCCTCAAATGGTGCCATGCCAAGATCGGCCCGAAAGCTGTTGTTGTAGGAGAACTCAAAGAAATGGTAGGCACTTCTCCCACTTCTTCCCATAGGAAAGAACACAAGCACGGAGCATATCTTCCAACACTTGGTTGACTCGCTCCGTCCGCCATCACCCGAGGATGAAAGGTTGTATGAAGTGAAGGCGGGTCCCCATAGCCTCTGCGCACTATGCCAAAACCGCGAGGTGAAAAGTGCACCACGATCGAAATAATCGCCTTGACGCGCCGTGAAGACTCACAATCCTCGAGACATAAAGTTCGCCAAAGGCCCCACACGGCCGAGTCTTGACAGAAGGAAATGTGCCACTTTAGTCAACCCGTCGATCACGACCCAAATAGCATCATTCCCTTTGGACGAGCGGGCAATCCGGTGATGAAGTCCATGCCAACGAATCCCACTTCCATTTCGCACCGCAAAGGTCAAGAAGACTCGCTGACGCCGATGCTCGGCCTTCACACGACAAAGACACGCCGCACTCGAACGAACCCGCAATCTCGCGCTTCATTCGGGTCCACCGAATCTCGACGAAGATCCCGATACATCTTGGTAGCCCGGGTGAATAGACAAAGGAGAGTCATGGGCTTCGCGGAGAATCATATTCGCAATTCCATGACCTTAGGAACCACAAGACGCCGCCCAAACCACACAACGCCATGCCCGCCCTCCGAAAGCACTTGGCCATCCCATCCTTGATGTTTCGCTGATCCGCTCACACCGCATCTGCTCTGTGCCGCCTTCATTTGGTCCACCAAGGTTGGTTGCACAACCAATGTAGCAAGAGAACCGTGCTCGATCAAACCCAAATTGAGGCGTATTGGAATTTCGAAATGAGGGTAGGCGCCGCTCTTGGAGCATCAACATGTTGCAATACACCTTCCGACTGAGTGCATCCGCAACGACATTGGCCTTGCCCGGATGGTACTGAATGCCCATGTCATAGTCCTTGATCAATTCCAACCATCTTCTTTGCCTGAGGTTCAGATCTGGCTGGGTGAACAAGTACTTCAAGCTCTTGTGGTCGGAATACACCTCACAACGGTTACCAATCAGATAATGCCGCCAAATCTTGAGTGCATGGACCACAGCAGCTAACTCCAAGTCATGAGTAGGATAGTTGAGTTCATGAGGCCTCAATTGCCGCGATGCATAGGCCACAACCTTGCCCTCCTGCATAAGAACACAACCAAGACCCTGACGAGAAGCATCACAATAGATATCAAAACTCTTGTGAATATCAGGGAGAACAAGCACTGGGGCTGAGGTCAATCGCTTCTTGAGTTCCTGAAAACTCACATCACAAGCAGCGAACCACTCAAACTTCTTGTCTTTCTTGAGCAACTCGGTCATAGGCTTCGCAATCTTGGAGAAATTCTCGATAAAACGGCGGTAGTAGCCAGCCAAACCAAGAAAACTCCGCACATCGGTGACTTACTTGGGCTGACCCCAAGATAGCACATCACTGACCTTGCTAGGATCCACAGCCACACCTCCTGCTGAAAGAACATGGCCCAAGAATGCCACTTCCTTCAACCAGAACTCGCACTTGCTGAATTTGGCATACGGTGGTGCTCACGCAGCCTTGCCCAACACAAGCTTAAGATGCTCAAGATGCTCTTCTTCACTCTTGGAGTAGATAAGGATATCATCGATGAATACCACCACAAATCTATCCAAATACTCCATGAATACCGAGTTCATAAGATTCATGAATAAAGCAGGAGCATTAGTCAAACCAAAAGACATGACGGTGTACTCGTAAAGGCCATAAAGAGTAGCAAAGGCGTCTCTGAATATCTCTCCGATCCGATCGACTTGATGATAGCCCAATCTCAAGTCAATCTTGAGAAGACACGTGCTCGGCCAAGCGATCGAAAAGATCATCAATACGGGCAAGGGATACTTGTTCTTCACCGTCACTTCATTAAGCTTGACGGTAATCAACACATGCGCAAGGTCTTGTCCTTCTTCTTCACAAAAATAATCGACAACCCCAAGGAGATGAGCTAGACGGATAAAACCCTTCTCTTGCAGCTCACCCGATTGCTTCTTCACTCCTCCAACTCATTAGGAGGCATGCGATACGCCTCTTAGAAATAGGGATGCACCGGCAGCAACTCTATCACAAACTCCGGATCTCGAACAGAGGCATCCGGGCAAGTCTTCAGAAAGACATCCGAAGTCACACACCGTGGGGACGTCGTGAATCTCCAATGCCTGGCTTTGCTTCAAGGACATAAAGATGGGGCTCTGAATCGTGGCGAAACCCAACCTGCTCACCCAAGGATCGTGAGGTAGACAATCTTCCTGGCACAATCGATTTGCCCCAAGTGTTGGGACAACCAATCCATGTCAAGAATCACGTCCAGACGTGCCGAGTCGAGTAGGATAAGATTCGCCAAGAATCCTACTCCTTCGATGTGGATAGGAACATCCCGGCATACTTGGTCAGCTCTCATTTCCGAACCCGGAGAGCGAATAAGCAGTGGAATCCCCAAAGGAACACAGTGAAGTCCACAAGCAACAGCAAACGACCTCGAAATAAAAGAATGCGAGGCCCCAGAGTCAAATAAAACTGTAGCAGGACGAAAATTAACAAGAAGCGTACCCAACACCACGTCGGGCGCCTCCTGTGCCTCCTCAGCCGAGATATGGTTGACTCGGCCGCTCCCCAAGCCCGGTCTTCGGTCGTGGGTGACCACTCCCGCCCGCGCCCTCCATTAGGACGAGGGCCGCTCAGATCTTCTTAGGACAACTACTCGCGTAGTGGCCCTTGTTGTGGCGAGAAGCGGTGACGTCGCCGCGGGGTTGCGGGAACACCTGCTGATGGTCGCAGCGACGCGGATCGAGTCACGGCCGCGGAGGACGTGGAGCTGTGCCGAAGGCCTCGGCAGATGGTGAAGTCAAAGAACGGGACACCGTGCAGCCCAACTCGGGACTAACGAGGCCGGCTGCGCACACGCCGGGCCTCCCACTTGCGCTTGCGGGACTTCGCCAGCGCTCGCCTTATGCTCGGCGACGATGGCCTTGTCCACCAAGGTCCGGAAGTCGGGAAGTCCACAATAGAGAGCTTGTCCCAAGCTCCTCGCACAAACCCTCCATGAACTTCTCCGCTTGGCCTCATCGGTGGCCACCTCGGCAGAGCGCACTCGCCAAATGGTTGAACTCATGGAGGTACTCACCACGATTTGCGCCCGCTTGAGCGCAAGGAACTCCTTCTTCTTGACTTCATCAGGCGGTGGGGACATGGGCCCGACGGAAAGTCGACCGAACTCCTCCCACGAGACCACGTGTCCGCAGCCGCATGGCGAGGAAATTCTCCCACCATGAGAGTGCCGCACCCTCCACCGATGGGATGCGAAAAGTGCGCTCCTCGCTCGGCATCGAGCAACGTTGAGCTTCGCTCAACGGACGCAGCCGACCGTCTGCGTCCAAGGGATCCTCGGACCGGGAGAAGGTAGGAGGCTGAGTACGGAGGAACTTCGCAAGTCCCCCACGAGTCTGATGTCCACCACCAGATCCAGAGGCACCAGAGGGAGTGGAGGTGTTCCTCGCGATAACCTCCAACACCCTACGGTCCTCCGAACGATTGCGTTCGATTTGCATGAGGACTTCCGCCATGGTCGGAGGAGGGGGAAGCTCCTCATCGGGACTACCCTACGATTCCGCCGCACGTGTCCCACCAGCCATCCTGATTCACTAAGATGAGTTAGCTACAAGCCCGAGATAAAAAGAAAGCAAGGAAATGCAAACTCAATAAAAAGAGCTCAGGAATAACCACCAAGAGTACAAGACCAAAAATCACCAAATCGACTTCCTGAAACGACCAACCCGTATGGAAGAACGAGCAATCGTTTAAGAAGACCCAAAATTTCAGCACTAATTCTTAGCTCGAAACAGTCCAAAATCAAGGTATAACCACCTAATAGAGTATAGGCATTTAGCTAATTTCATATCACTTCTTACCCTTTCATTCCCACAAGTTTTAGTTGAATTATCCTCTCATTTCCTACCTTAGTTACTCACCACTAGCTAGCTGTCCAGATCTCTTTCTCCAAGCTCTCATGGTTCTCTCAAAACCAAGTTAATCGATAGAGGCTAATTTTTAAAAGGGAGAGAAGAACAACTTTTTCAAACTTAAGTGAGGGTAAGGTGAGATGAGCAAGCTAAGATAGGTGAGGAGCAAAATTAGAGAACTTACTTAAGTTTTCATAAACTATTTGAAAGTAAGTTTTCAAAATATCCTAAAGGCGACCAAGCTAGGGGTTTCTACGGTCAGTATGGCTCTGATACCAACTTTGTGAGGACCCGGAATATTTAACTAGTAACACTTAACCTCCAAATGGTTCTAGCGTTACTAATTAAGCATTCTAAGCCTCGATGGTCATATGCTTCCCAGAATTGCAGCATATGCGCATCATCACAAAACTACACATCATTTCCATACAACATATATTACTAAGTTCAACAACGACATACAAAAAGTAAAGTTATTACAAAAGAGAGCCGACCGGCCAAATAGAACAATATACAAGAATGACAGCGGAAGCAAAAGCGCCATAAGATGGCTAGAACAAAAGTCGACCGGTTAGCCACACACACCCACAAGGCAACCGATCGGCCGCAAGCTAGTCGCCGCTAGCTACCACAACACAGACTCACAAAAGTGAGGCCCTCAGCTCACCTTCTTCCTCCGCAACAAAACAATTAAGCGTAGCAACCGAGTACAAAGATTGTCTTTGTACCGCAAGACCGACGTGTGGATAGCGACCTATTCATAAACTACATGCAAGCTTATTTAGGTGGAGGTTGTATGTCTCATTTTGCATGAAGCCAACTTTATTTGCAATAATGTAATACATTTCAAAAGCAAGTTTGCAAATCTGTTTTGTTATCAAAGTAATGATGAAGTAAAGATACATACAAGTAACCACCTGGAAGCGACTATCCCAATAGCCACCACAACATAGCACGAATCCCTGATTCGTACCACCCATCAAGTTTTAATTTAAAAGGTTGTAGTCTAACTCTTGAAAGACCTTGCCAAGCGCGTCCATAACCTAGGACGAGGCTATTCGAATAGTTTTAACCCTGCAGGGGTGTACCAATGTACCCACACTTCAGACCGCCTTTAAGCCACAAAGCACACTTCCGAAGGTATGCTGGCACGGCTAAGTCCTACGAGACTTTTTCCAATGTTGTGTATTAACCACGAGCCGCTCGTATGGGTAGAAACACCATACGCTTACATTGCAAGCCGAAAGACAACAAATCCCATCACGGGTGAAGTCTTTCGGACAATACAATGCTCCCAACACCATCCCTCCCACGACCCCACCCGAGGGCAATACACGCCAAAGTACTAAGTCAAGAGAGGTCCCATACCCTCTAATGTGGTTAGCACGCTAAAATGCTTGGTTTAGTGTAACAAGATGTTCGGTCCTTGTTGACTCAGGCACCATTCCAGTCACACCCGAAAATCACACCAACATACCATTGTGCCCAAGTCTAAATCATTTTGTTTTCAGTTTTAGTTTTCATAAGTAGACATGGCACAAGGTGGAAATCATAAATCATAATAAGTTTTGTGTGATCAAGGTTATCGACAAGTCGATAACCGCCCATTTCTACCGATGCTAAGCATGGCTAAGCAATTAATTCGCAACTACTAAGTGATAAGAGCCCATCCACGAACTCTAAATCACAGCAAGTAACCTAGGCTCATGGTAGTAGAGGATAATCATTTGCTAAGGAAATGCATCTACTAGGCCAACTATTAAAACAAAGTAGCAATGCATACATAGAATTTGTAATCAACATAAATACTTAAAATACTGGGATTAACATGATCAAATCGCTTGCCTTCTTGTCGTTGCTCAATTTGTTGTGGAGGGTCGCTCTGGGATTACCGCAAATGTCGAATCCTAAGCGAGAGGCAAAAAGAACCAAGAACAACCAATAAGACGAGCCACAAATAAACCAATGAGCAAGCAACAATTATCCAAATGCGACGAAATTTATACATAAGGTAGAGTACGAATATACCTAGATATAGGAACTGGAAAAACCTAATTTGGATTTGTGGTGCAAAAGATATTGCCTAAAAACACATGTTCGGCCATAATTAGCACTGTAGCAAAAACATTTTCTAGAAAGGTTTTGAAGCTGAGATTTTTATGGTAGCTACCCACTGGGATAGTGGTAACCCATATAAAATTTCAGGTCATTTGGAGTTGAAATGATTTAGTTATGATTTTTCTAAGATGCAAAACTAACATAATGCACTTTCCAGAAATATAAACTTGTGCAAAAACCCATTCCATATTATAGTATGATAACTGAGGGATTTCCTAACATCAAATTTATATTTTTAGAATTTACAGGGAATTATTGGTGCCTATTGCAATATTAAATGAATTTTTAATTGCTATTAATAAGGTTAAAACCATTAACATATTTTTCTGGTGCTGATTTAGACCTATCACCATTTTTAGATTAAAGTTTAGTTAATAACAAATTTATCAAAGTTAAAATCATTCAATTTGCAGATATACAGAAAAAGATATGCATTTTCCAAGTTTTAATACAATTCTGGAATAAATAAAAAATAGCAGAAAACAAGCTATTAAAGATTACAGAATTTTCTACTACAGAAGCATAGCTAAAAGCATTTTTATATTAAACTTTAGTGGAATACAAATTTATTACAGTTGGTTTCATGTAAAAAGGACTTATCTAGAATTAGTTATGAATTTCTAAAGTTTTGATACAATTTTCAGTTGATAAATAATTACTTACGTAAATAAAACCAACCCAACCGACAATAACGACGTGGACGCCGTGGGCGTCGATAAATCCAACGAGCCACACGACGGAAAACAGCGCGCGCGCGATTCATAATAATAAACCCACCGTTGGATCAAGATCCAACGGCCACGAGGAAGCATGCAACCGGAGGTGCGACACCTCGACGAACCACGCACCGCAGATCTAAAGATGAGCGGCTCGTAACCCAAATCTAACCGGAAGGTCCGATTGCACACATGATCTCACCGCAGATCACGAGATGGACGGCCCAGATGATGAGGGAACGGATGGTCCGAATGCATACAAGATCCGGGCCGCAGATCGCGAAATGGACGGCGGTCCAAGATCGGCGCAATGCGAGTGCCGACATGTGGGGCCGCATGTCGCTGATCGAGAGTCATACATACGAGATTTAACACACGTGCACGCGGCGTGGGCCCACCTGCCGCTGACTTAAAGAGGCTTTTAGGACAACTAATTAATTACTAATGACCAATGATTAGTGATGATTAGTAATTAATGTGTCCTAAAGATCTTGAACAGAGGCGATCGAGGCGAGGGCCCACTTGTCGCTGAGACATCGCCAGTTAAGACGCCATTAATACCAAAGAATGATTGGGTATTAATCGTGTCCTAACAAATGACGACAACGGCGCTCGGTGACAAAACCGAGCGCTTCCACGGCTTGTCGCCGGCGACTCGGCCATGGCGGCGCGGACAATGACCAAAATGGGATCGCAATAACACCGAATCTAATGGTGGCATTCGCCGCGCGAGGACTAGAACGCCGCCAGCCGAAAACGAAACGGAACCCTACGGCTAAACACGAAAATAGCGAAAGCTCACGCAGACCTAGGATGCGGTGCCAAAGCTTCTAAGGACTAATCGAAGCTACCTTAGCGAGAAGAGGCTTCACGACGGCCGGAGAAGCTTGACCACGGTGGAAGCTCACGACTTGGAGAAGAAAACCCAAAATGACACCCCGAGCCACATGAGTGATACCAAGCATGAACATAGCTTCATTATGATCCACGAAGCTATAAGAGCAAGAGATGAGGAAGTGGTGCACTCACTGAGCCGAGGAAGACGATACTCACTTTTCGGCCGAATTTGAACAAACCCCAAATTGGACAATTTCGAGAATCAAATCCAAAATTAAGTGAGGGAAATGTCCAAGATAATAAAGGGATAAGGTTAGGCGAAGAAACATGAAGGAGGACCACTGAACACCAAGAACACCGATGGAGCTCCACGGGTCAACAATGGCGATTTGCCATTTTTGAGGTATTAAGCTCCAATACTGTGGAGTGAGGCTTGGTGGTGATCTAAAGAGATACTAGGAAGCAATGAGGGTGCTTATAAAGCCTTGAGGACATTAGGTTTGCACCACAAGCTTTCTAAGCAAGAAACACAAAGCACAATGAGCGCCGACAAGGGAAAAAGGTTGGGGATGGTGCATTAGGTAGGGCCTGCTCTGAGGGTCTCCCATGCCCCTAAATGTCCGCTAGAGTGACAGAGGAGGCATGAAATGACACCGCCATGCCTCCACTATTCATGCACTGCTAGAGGTTGAAGAAGACTAGGAAAAACACTCTGCGATTCTCATCCGCAGGATTCAAAACGAACGGCAGAGATTACGCCACGCCCGAGGGTTAAACACACGGAGATTACGAGCCCTACGATCGTAAACGAACGACTCGGATTGCTCCACGCCGCAAACTCTTATTTACCACGAAGAAGTACGCGAGCGCTGGATCTTAATCCAACGGCTCGATTCAAAAATGCAACCGGATGGTCCGAAGGGTTCGGAGATCTCAATGGTTGGATGGGAATCTAACGGCCGACAATCAAACTTGCAACCGAGGGTCCGAATGGTTTCACGCGCGCGGCCGTGCGATTTAGATCTAACGGTTGAGATCCACCGCGCTTTAAAGAGTGGCTCGGTGCATCTAGTTGATCGACCAAGTCGGTTGGCTCGAGCCCGAGTCCGACTCAACCCGAGCAACAAGAAAACCGCTTTGACTTTGAATTAAAACAGAGACTTTGAAAGATTTATTTGAGGTAGCAAATTAACTCCAAAAATTATGAAATTTTTACAGGAGCTTGCTAACTCAAATATCAATCTTGTGTAAAATTTTCAGAGGTTTTTATACTGTGAATAAATCTCCAAAAATTCTGCAAGGCTCTGTTTTAATGTTTGACTAAGAGTCAAACAGGTTTGACTGCCTCTAAAAATATTCAAACAATTTCTAAAAATTGTGAAATTTTTCAGAGGGGTCACATATCATCCCAAGGACTTAGGAAAAATATTTCCAGAGGATGATCACAACATTTGACAAGAATGTTTTTGAAGGAACAAGATTGGATCAAAAGACTTGTGACTTGTATTTCCATAACCTTTTGTACAATACTTGTTCAGTACACAAAGGAAATACATGATGTAAGAAAAGTTTTAATTTCTACTCATTTTCTTACATTTGAAACACAAGCCCAAAATTTGGGATGTTACACGAACCTCTTGTGTAAACCTATTATTTGTGATGAATTGTATGTGAACCTCTCATGAAAACCTATTATTTGTGATGAGTTGTACGTGAACCATGTATGGATACTACAAATGCTTTATGTCAATTATTTTCCGTTGCTTTCTGTGGTTCATAGGAAATGGACTCGGAACATGGTGACAGCATGGTGGGTAACACTAGCGGTGGGGTTGTGTAGACAAATGCAATGTCCGCATTTGTGTTGACCTACTTGTCTAATCTTGTGGCTAGAGGCAATGAAACGAGCACTGGTTTCAAGAAAGTTCATATGAACAATTGTGCTAGGGGCTTGAATGAGCATCTAAGGGTGAATGTTACCGGAGATCAGGTTCAAAACCACCTAAGGAAGTGGAAAAAATTTTAGGGAAAGATATGCAAGCTGTAGAAACTAAGTGGTGCTCTTTGGGATGAAAACACCTGCACTATCAGGCTTGAGCATGGCCATTACACTAGCCATGTCAAGGTAATTTCTATCATACGTAGTTTCATATCTTATAATCTAAATTTTCTATGATACCTAGTTTCATATGTAGTTTCGTATCTAGGATCACCGCGGTGATGCGGACTACTTGAACACCCCCCTTGAGCACTATCATGAGATGGCCACTATATTTGGGAATAGCATGGCTACCGGAAAGTATGCAAAGGGAGCAAATGATCCTATTTGTATAGATGTTAATGAAATTTCGGATGATGAAACCACAAAGGCTCCAACAGAGGATAAAGGTAAAAGAGCAGCCGGACATGCTAGTGCTGAGGATGTGACAATGTCTGGAACATGTGTAGGTGACTCCTCGGTAAGCAAACCGCCAAAGAGGGCCAAGATATCAAATGATGAAGACTTGTATTCCTTCATGACAACTGGCATAGAAAGACTTGCTAAGGCTATTGAGAAGGTGGGTACTATAGATACTGATGTTCCTGAAGATTTCTTTGGGACAATATGATGGATCTCTCGGGATTTGAGGAAGCACATCTCACCCACTACTGTGCCTATTTGTGTGAGAATGTTTCTCTTGCTTAGGTATTCAACAAGTTGAGCTTCTCAAACAAGATAGTTTGGGTTGCTAGGTACATCAGTAACAATAATCTATGAAGGAGCATTGCTTCAATGCAGTAGGACTTATTTTGCTTCAAACAATCTTATTTGTGTTGACCTATCTATGTGGTTGTAAACCTATGTATGTTCTTCTAAACTTGTGTACTCTTATGGTATTGTGCAATGTATGATATAAACCTATGATGGTAACGAATGATATAACTAGTTCTGATGTATTCGGATGGTATTGTGCAATGTATGATTCATGGTATTCAATTGCTTTAGCTCCTTTTTCTCCTGTGAAGTCTTCACTTCTCTTTCGGTAATTATTCCTTGATGTTAGCCTGTTACTGACTTCACTATCAAATATTAATTATTTTTGTGGAAATTTTTGAAATTTTAAAAGCTTTTCCCTAAGTATTTCAAAGCCAAAACAAATTATTTGCAAAAGTTATTACCAATTATAAGTTGGAAATATTTTATTTAAGTCCAAAATGTCTCAGAGAATTTCTGTGAATTTTCTCATAATTTTTGGATTTTATTTGATATTTTCTAAAGCCTATTTGAATTAACTGAATTAAATCAATTGCTAAATGAAATTAAAATCCAAAAACTCCCCTTGGGCCGAATTTATCTAAGCCCGATCCAAACCTCACGTGCACACGGCCCACGTGGCCCACTCGCCCGTGCGTTTCCACTTCAACCCATGTCAGCCGTTGGATCAAGCTTGAACGGTCCGATCGAGATTGGTAGTTCAGACGAGCTGAACATTCCCAATCAATGTGGACCGTCCGATTGAAAGTAAACAAACAGATAGAGTTTGTACGTTCGAAGCGTTCCGAACATCCCAAGTAATGTGAGCCGTCCGATCAAGTCTGAGCGGTTAGATTGATAAAATCACAAAACTCTGCTTGGGCCGAATCTATCTCAGCCCGATCCAAACCTCACGCACAGGCGGCCCACGCAGCCCACTCGCCCACGTGTTTCCACTTCAACCCATGTCAGCTGTTGGATCAAGCTTGAACGGTCTGATCGAGTTTGGCAGTTCGGACGGTCCGAATGTTCCCAATCAATGTGGACCGTCCGATTGAAAGTAAACGGACAGATGGAGTTTGCATGTTTGGAGCGGTCCGAACGTCCTAAGCAGTGTGAACCTCCGATCAAGTTTGAACAGTCATATTGATTTGATTTGTTTGGGTGGTCCGAACGTTCCAAATCGGTATGGACCGTCCGATAAATCGAACGACCCAAACACCACCCGCTCTTTTCTTTTCTTTGTTGTCACCGCCACGTGGGGCCGTCATCCACGTCGTCATCCCCTACCTTCCCGTCGTCCCCGTTGCGAACGCAAATACCTCCACCATTACCACACATAGGAGCTTTTCAAAACCAAGCCATTCCGCCCGTAATCAACGAGATTTACGCGCATTAAAAACCCCGTTTCAATCCTCGGCCGTTACCACCATTACCCTCTCCATCCCTAGCCTTGATTGCCCTAATTCCGCCGGTAACCCCCGCAGACCTTCTTGCGCCCTACGAAGCTCCGGCCATGCCCGCACTCTATATAAAGGAGCCTTGGGTTCGCCCTAACCTCCTCATCTCAGCGTCGCCACCCACATAGCCTCTCTCGTCACATAGTGCCCGAAATTTGAAGATCTTCGCCCTCGTTCGGAGCTCCTTCAACCTTCGATTCCGCCGTCGTCGAAGCCACTCCACCCCCTTCGTCTACATCCTCGGCATCGCCACGCCAAGAGCTTCACGGTGCCACCTTCCACTTCGTCGAAGGACCCCGGAAACGCCTTCACCTTCGACGATCGAACAACGCCGCCGCCAGCCAAATCATCGCGCTCTGCCACCGTTGTGGTAAGCCACGAGTTTGCATTGACCCCCTCTTCTTTTTGTGCATAACTGCATGGCTCGCCGCGGCGAGAGCGCTGGCAAGCCCCTCACCAGAGCATTTCCGCTCGTCGGACCTACGTGGCACGTCCATGTAGGCGCCACTTCATTACCATGCCAACGCATGTGTCCCGCGTCAGCGCCACGTGGTCATCCACGTCAGTTAATTTGAATTTTCATTTGAATTTATTTGAGTATTATTTTTATTTCAAAAGTTAAAATAATTTCTTTGCCTCAAATTCGGATTGGTCAAAAATATAAAAATTAACTGTGCGCAAAACTACTACCAAACTTGAATTTAAATTCAAATCAATTTCTAAACTCAATTCTCACAATTGTGGGAGGTGAACTCACCACCTCTAGTGAGAGGGTTATCATATCCAACTTCATCCATCAAACCAAATAACATCTTGAACCATCCAGAATGATCCTATACAACCAACCAAACAAAATCATGTATTATTCTATACAACCAACCAAACAGACTGACTGTACCATCATATACAGGACGATCCCATCCTATCTGTACCATCCCATCTCATTCAACCTCATCCCACCAACCAAACGTATCCTAAAAGCATCTCACGGACGTGGGAATGCTATACACATAATCTTGTTTTGTTGTACAAAACCATGAAGATTGAGATCATCTTGTAGCAGGCATATAAAAAAGGGAAAATTTGCTTAGTAATACTGCAAAGATGTATAAATAGAAAAATAACATCGACAGTGAGAATGACATGTGAACAATGAAGTCATATGTCATTGACACACCATATTAGTTTTTAACTCGTGAGATTATTATCGCGTGACTAAACAAAGATTTTTTTAAAAAAATATTATTATTTTTAAAGATATTTACAAAAATAAATAGTTGTTTAAAAAAATTACAAAAATGTGTCCCTATCGCCAGTTGAACTGGCGACAGAAACCTATCGCCGGTTCAAATGGCGACAGGGAACCTGTCGCCACTCCGCGGCCGGGCCAGCTACCTATCGCCAGTTCAACTAGTGACAATAAGTTGGGCAGTTTCCTGTCGCCAGTTGAACTGGCGATAGGTTCTCGCCGCCACCAATCAAGCATGTATGCGCACTATAAAATCCCCAAAAAATCAATCCAGAATTCATTTTAATTCCAGAAAAAAAAACAAGAGAGAGTTGGAGAGGGAGAGAAGAAATTGCGGTGAAGCCCTGTTGGTTCGTCGCGGTGGAGAGAGATTGATAGAGCATCTGTTTCGATCGATCATCTTGTGTTGCAGATAATTTTTTCTGAAACTGTGTATGTTACGTCCAAACCTTGTAGGTTAGCAAACGACAATAGCGACATAGAATTGAGTAGGTTAGATACATGTAGTCGAACTCTGTAGTACATATTTTGAGTTGTGTAGCGACATAGAATTGTGACTATAGCGACGTAGAATTGAGTAGGTCACATAAATTTAGTCGAACTATGCAGTACATATTTTGAATTGTGTAGCGACATAGGAATGCGACAATAGCGACATAGAATCGAGTAGGTTACATAAATGTAGTCGAACTGTGTAGTACATATTTTGAGTTGGACATAGAATTGCAACAATAGCGACATAGAATTGAGTATGGCGCTGTTGACCGCTGTAGTAACATAATTAATGCACGATACATTTCTGTTTTAAAATAGAAGAATTGCATGATACATTTTTGAATTGTGAGAAAAACACGGAGTAGCTGTGTAGGTCTAAAAAACAATGAGAATAATTGTGCGCGGTTATTATTTTGTTAGTACGCTGTTATTAGTTGTGTTAGTGTGCGATCAATATCTTGTTAGTGTCGAAAACACCGTTTAACTAGAAAAGTAGCATGACATGTATTACGTTTGTAAAGAAAATTCGTAGTTGCTACATAGGCTATGTAAAGATGCATGAAAAAAATATGAACTTTCTCTCTTGCTGCATTTTCAGGTATGGCAGACGCGAGTCAGTACGAGTTGCTTAACCCAATGATTGACCAGCGTCACCGTAGCCGCCTCAGTACCGTGCTCCCTCCGGAGGGCGAGGCGCCGATAGAGCTTGGGGCGTTTCGGCTATGCACCCCCATCAGGGCATGGAGGCTGCACCGAGACTGGATTCCGAGGTACGTGAAGTTCTGACCTTGATGCACTCGATCACGGTCTGTTTATGTGGCGTTGACTCATGTTTGTTCTTAATCGTTTCGACGCAGGTTGAGAGCGGCAGGCCTCCTTCCACTAGAGAGGATGGTGGAGGCGACGTTGGAGGACGACCAGGACCACCGTGCCGGTCGTACGTCTAGGCGGTTTCCATACGACTGGGCCCTCCTGACGGCGCTGGTTGACCGCTGGAGGCGAGAGACCCACACGTTCCATCTCCCGTGCGGGGAGATGACGCTGACGCTGCAGGATGTGAGCTACCTAACTGGGTTCCCCTGCGCGGGCGCTCCGATGGTGGCGCACGACGTCCCCGCCATGTGGCGCACGGACCTCCTAGCCAGGTTCCGCGATATCCTGCCGCCAGCAAATACAGACGTGGAGTTCAAGAGCCGCACGGACCACGCCAAGTGGATCTCGCCGCCACGTAAGTGTTTTCCTAACTATTTTTCTCTCGTAACAATTCGTTTGTGAACCCTGCTGACGTTTACGTGTCTTCTTGCAGCCCGAGCGTATGGCTGAGGACGCAGGGCCCGTCGCTGTTACGAGGCACTTGGAGGCCTACCTGCTGTGGTTGTTCGGGTGGGTGATGTTCCTGAGCTCCCACGGCGACAGCGTGGACAAGCACTACATCTGGTACGCGCATGAGGTGGTGGAGTCACCGATCGAGGGGATCCCGCAGACGCTGCGTGGGTCCGGCCGCGGTGCGGCGCGACGTACCACGACCGCGGCGACGCAGCGTGCGGCATGGCGTGACGGCTCCATCCTCTCGGGATGCCCGCTCCTACTGCAGCTGTGGTCGTTGGAGCATTTCCAGATCGGACGACCACAGGTGGACTTGACAACGTATGGGGACAGCTTGTACGTCCCGCAGGACGACCTGGACCGGCCGACCATGGGCACTTTGTGGTGCCGCCGACGGGTTAGTTTCGTAATCATTTATTATTTTCATTTTGCAATCATTATTTTCGTGTGCTTAGTTTGCAGTGTTGTATTGCACAGGTCACCTTCACGCCGATCACCTCGTAGGGCTCCTACCCGGAGTACATTGCGATGTTCGATCAGCTGACCGATGACCGCGCTATCCGACCCCGTCTGATGGCGACAAGGTGATCGCGCGCGCCCCCAACGGTCTGTCGGTGCTGTGCACGCGAGACTACCTGTACTGGTACACGCAGAGTGCCTTGGTGCACAACATCTTCGTGGAGGAGTACCAGATACAGCGGGTCATGCGCCAGTTCGGTCTACGACAGGAGGTCCCATCCCTTGGGGAGGCGGTGCCGCGCGACGACACGCGTAAGTTCACTGTTGACTTTATGTCCGTATAATATGTGTTACATCGCAACCAAATATTTTTCTTGCCGCCCACAGTACACTAGGAAGGAGTTCATGGCACGATGTCCCGGTCTGACAGATGGCCTTGGGTGGACGGTTGAGTGCGCGCACGAGACCCTCGTCGAGGTTGGGGACGAGGCCTACGACCCCGAGACGTACGAGCACTACATGGAGTGGTACTCAGCTCGGACGAGGCTCCGTTGCGTCCGGGTCGTGGTCGACCCTACTCGACATGTGACCGCGACATCGACACGCACTCCCACCCACCGACTCGCTTCCACCGCGTATGTACTCAATATTACATATTTCATATTTAATTTGACATACTTACGTGTACAACTTGTTGATTACCGCGCGGTGGATCTTCACCGAGAGGTCGCCCGGATGGTAGACTCGCAAAGCACATGGCAATGTCGGGGGAGATCAGAGGGCTTCGCACAGATCGTGGAGGCAGCAAGACGCTGGAGTGCGGATCGCGATCGTCGCGACACCGACCGACCCGGTGGACCGAAAGCAACCGAGGACGAGGGTCACCGAGGTGGTAGGACACGCCTCCCGCTTCCCACGTGGCGAGCTCGCCGGGTGTGGCAGGCGGGGAGCACCCGACATGTGGGAGGTGAGTTCGACACGCTGACATCGCTTCTTCATTTCATTTCGAACCTCATAAGTTTGTAACGACGATCTTCTGTTACAGGTCCTCAGCTCCACCCGTACACGGGCCAGGACTATGCCGCGTCGTCCGAGCACATCTTTGGGCCAACAGGTAAGTTCCGTTTGCTTGCGTAACGTACTTTTAGTCATGACTATGTTTGTAACCTAATTCTTCGCAGGAACGGCTTGGGAGGACGATGCATTCTTGGCCGACGATGCAGACCTATCGGCACCCCTCGAGGACTTCTTCAGGGATCCGCGTGACACGCAGTTCTCTTTGGAGGCTTCACCAGACGGCGCCGAAGTTCGACCAGCGACGCAGACCGCACGACGCAGATCACCGACGCAGGAGCAGCCCCTGGCTACACCACCGCGGGCTACTCGCGTGGGTCGGGTAGTCAGGCATCTTGACCCTCTGACGTACTCGCTGCAGCGACGGCAGAGGCCTGGGGCGACATGCGGGGTGCAGCCTAAGAGGGGACGCCATTAGATTTCCCTTTATGTATTTTTTTTTCATTATGAGTAATATGCCTGCTTTCTTTGACGATCCAACTGTTCGCAACGACGTGACAAAACGAGCTAGGTTTCTTCGGCGATGCGACAACACGGGCTACCTTTTTAGGGCGATGCTACAAGACAGAGCAGCTTTTCAGAACG
The DNA here is from genome assembly GCA_036346255.1 of Ampelocalamus luodianensis. NCBI lineage: Eukaryota > Viridiplantae > Streptophyta > Magnoliopsida > Poales > Poaceae > Ampelocalamus > Ampelocalamus luodianensis. The sequence continues at coordinate 40,475,163 of CM070620.1, read as the reverse complement.
ATGGCACCAGAGTAGGCAGCTTTTCAGGACGATGTGACCACACGGCCTAGCTTTTCAGGACGATGTGACCACACAGGCTAGCTTTTCAGGACGATGGCACCAGAGTAGGTAGCTTTTTAGGACGATGTGACCACACGGCCTAGCTTTTCAGGACGATATGACCACACCGCCTAGCTTTTCAGCACGATGTGACCACACAGGCTAGCTTTTCAAGACGATGTGACCATGCGGGCCAGCTTTTCAGGATGATGTGACCACACGGGCTAGCTTTTCAGGACGATGTGACCAGGCGGGCCAGCTTTTCTAGACGACTTACCAAGACGAGAGCCCCGACAACGGCTCCGTCCGCTCTAGCTATAAATACAGCGTAACTTGTCCAACTAGTCCACAACAGCACCACCAAGTAGAAAACATGGACAAAGAGAAGGAATGGGAGAAAATCTGCAAGCTTTTGAAAGACTGGGTGTCTCCCCATGAGACCACCGCTCGCTATCATGCCGCCAGTCAGGAGCCTTTCACACACCAAACTTTTTCGAATCGTGGATCTCGAGGAAGCCGCCGTAGTACGCCCAACGATTCTCGGGTCCACCGCGACCCTCCTATGCTCGCGAACGCCCTCCGGAAGGACCCCCGATAGGGATGGCACCCCCCTATGCTGGTGTAGGGACGCCTGCAAGTGCGTCAAATCAACCGATGAGTGGACCATTGGGCAGCGCTATTGGTGCTGCCCAAACTACGCCGTTGACTGCAACAACAAGCATCCGGTAATGAAACCGTATTTCATAGTACAATGCTTTTTTTATTCCGGACAACAGGGTAACTAACGCTCTTTACCCACCGCAGTCTCTGCCACCACTATGCGACTTCCGGCAGTGGATCGACGACAAGATCCACCCCTACGACATATGGTCGTTGCTGAAACGGAAGAGCTGGGCCAGGGAGCACATCGAGACCCATGAAAGGCGCCTCAAAGAGTTGAAAGCTGAGCAGGCCGAGCAAGGTAGGCGGGACAGGTAGCGCGAGGAGCAGGAGCGTGAGCATGCGAGGCGACGAGAGGCCGAGAGGGAGCGAAAGAGGGCCATCGCGGCGAGAGCCAAGGCGCAAGGCGAGGAGTACAACGCTGAGCTGGGCCGCAAGGGTAAATGGCCACGTTCAACTCAGTAGTTCTACCCTATTCCTCCACATGTTCCATGTATTTCAATTTTCCTAAAGGCATGCGTGTACCGTCCTCGGTTCGTTGTTCTGCGTGCCATGTAATCCCCTTGTCGGATGAAATGTCGTGTGGTTATCGTTGCGTCATTTCCCCAAAGTTCTCCAATGGAGTTGTGCAGAGATTCCCGAACGCATTGTAATATCACCTGCCTTGGTACATACGAATCATTAATCCCTCAATCGTCCTCCAAAAAATCTTCCAACAATGCACAACAACAAATAGCCGGCGCAACAAGTTGCATAAATTAATCCCTGTCACCAGTTGAACCGCTAGTTGCTGGTTCACCTATGTATCGCCAGTTCAACTAGCGACAGGAAGGTATCGCCGATTAAACTGGCGACAAGCCCTGACCTCTACAAAACCCTCTTGTAACCGTTGAAATTCCACACAGGACTCAGTCTTACTCAACAAAAATAGAAGGACACAGAGAGGAGGAGGAGAAAAGCTAGCGGCTACTGTTCGTCAGCTTGCCCACCTCGGGTAATTTTCTTAAAAGAACGGATTACATGATTCTTGATGTGCTGTTACGTAGTGAAGTCCGTTTTACATACTTTTTTGGTGGGATATTTAGTTGCCCATATGTAGTTCATCGTCTAAATGTTCTTCACACTGCAGTACGTCAAATATGTCCGACGTCGTCAATTTCAAAATTTACTACTACGAGGACTATTATGGAGGGTCCCGAGGAATTGATTTGAGTTATTTCCACCGCGGACGCGCCCTACCAAGACCCGAGCAACGCATAACAGGCGCTTTTTATGCGGTGGTTGTTCCACACGCCCAAGTGGACCGTGATGTCACGATCGACATTGAGTCGCCTCGCCCGGGCAGACAGCCCACGATTGGGAGTTAGTGCAACTAAAGGGAACAAATTCATGGCGGTCGTATGTACGCATGGCGAGGGAGAGGGGATGGAAATTGGTCCTTCTGGTTCAGGCGTATGCTAAACCCACTCCAGCATCCGCGTCAAAACAAGTAGGACTTGCTGACACCGGGGAAGAACTAGGTGACTCCAGCGGGGCGCACAAAATGGCAGAAGGGCAAGAGGTTACTGATGTCGTCGATGAAGACTACGCCGAGTTACCTTATTCAGTGAGACAGGCTAGTGGGCTTGCTGACGAGGGGGAGGACCTGGAAGACCTAGTGGAAATGATGGAGCTCGAAGACCAAGACTACATGGCATTATCCGAAGATGAAAGTTCTAATGACGACGATGATGCGGACCAGCAGGCGGTTCCATCCGAGTGGAACACATACCAGTTCGAGAACCTTGTCGTCAACGAAGGCTCCCATGTACCATGGGAGTACGACCAGAGCGAGGTCAGACTAGGAGCTACGTACAAATGCAAGGAGGCTGTGCAAGATGCGGTCAAATTCTGGGCATTGTCGGTTCGACGACATTCACCGTCGTCAAGTCTACCCCAAGATGCTACGACGTGAAGTGCGGCATAGAGGATGCCCTGGCGCGTGCACGCATTTCACCCAAGCGGACACCCATCGGAAGTGCTCCATAGTGGTCCTCACACATGCGTCGTCGCTAAGTCGCATAGCCCCACCGTAACTCGCCATCAGCTTCATTGCCAATCTCATGTACGGTGAGATCGTGGATAACCTAGATTTTGAGCCACGATCCATCATTCGGCTATTGAGGCAAGGTTCCAAAGACACTATCGCCTATGCCAAGGCTTGGAGGGCAAAACGAAGGCATTGGAATCAAGGTTCGTGACGCTCGAGGATTCCTATCACAACCTCCCGGCAACTCCGAGTCATACAAGACAAGAATCCCGCACTCTAGTCGACATTCAAGACGCCACGCATCCGGCGGCCTAATAAGAGGGTACTACAATGAGCATTCTTCGCGCTTGGTCCATGCATCAATGCATTCCGCACCGTCGCCCAATCTTGTGTATCGATGGCACATTCCCGATCGGCAGTACAAGGGCGACATCGACCGCAATAGCGACATGACGGAAACAATCAAGTTCTTCCAGGTATTCGCTGCTGAAAGCGAGAACACGGATAGTGGCCGTGGTTCCCGAAGAATGTGAGGATTTACAGCAGACCGCCCCAACGTATGCCTCATACATGACCCACGCGGGCCTGCTGCGTGCAATAACACAGCTACAGCGAGGAGAGAACGTTCCACTTCCATGGCCGGATCTACAGAGCAGGTGGTGCATGAGGCACTTGGGTGCAAACTTCTATAAGTAGTTCCGCAACAAGGACTTGATGAACATGTTCAAGCACCCGTGCAACCAGAACCAGCAGCGTAAGTTCAACACACTCTGGAAGATTCTGGACGACCGGACCCAAACCCACAGAAGGGAGGCATCGAGAAGGGCCGCCCCAAGCGTCGACCAGGCTCCCCATGCATTGCCACAGCTACTCACAGATGCTCCTAGTGTCACGAGGAAGACAGGGGCACAGGTCAAATGCTTCTCAGACTGGATTGAGCACGAGCCTAAGGAGAAGTGATCGCTGCTGCATGACAGGGGTGGTGCTCGATATGGTATCATGACAACCAACCTAGCTGAGGTCTACAACTGGGTCATGCGCGGCGCCAGGTGCCTCCCTTTGGTTGGTATTGTGGAGGCAATTCTCCGCGGTACCACAAACTACTTTGTTAACAGATGCAGAATGCGTCGCTCACCATGGCAATGACAAGATTTACTCCGCCATGATCACCGCATACATGGAGGAGAAGAGCAAGAAGGGTGAGATGCACCGGGCATTCAAGATGGGCACGAGGAGCTTCGCCGAGATAATGTGCGAGGATAAAGGCGTCGCGGGACTAACCGCGAGAGGATCACCCATGAGTGCACGCTACGCCGCGATAGTTGCGTATGCACTTGTAACAAGCCACTTCTTCTGCATAGACCCTGCTCCCATGTCATGGCCGCCTGTTCGACGGTGGCGCAGCATCCCGGTCAGTACATCTCTCACTATTTCACCAAGGAGGCGGTGATACAAACATGGAGTGGAGAGATGTATGGTTACGCCGTTGTTGGCCATTTCACTGGCCATCCATTCTGGGAGCAACTAATCTGGGCCGCGGACATTGGTAGGCTCAAGGAAAGGTTGGCGGCGATGTGCACGACGCATCAGGAACGATATGGACGAGGCAGAAGCCGGACGTCGCACGAAGAAGTGCTCCATTTGCAGGGAGTCTGGGCACACCTTCAAGACATGCCCCACGCGAAATACTCAGGACTAAGGAGACATCGGCATTCCGGACGTCACCACGGGGACCTCATCCGGTGCCCCGACTAGAGGCAGTCCACATGGGAGACATTGACGTCGCGACCACGATAAAAATATTGTTATCAATGTTGTCAATTATCATTTTAGTTAAGTGTTATGACGTTCTTCTGTAAGTTCTGTAATATCAGAGTGTATGAATTCCCGAGCGAATGACAATATCACTTATCTTTCTTTTTACGAATCGTTCATACCTCAAACGTCCTCGCTAAATTCTCCGAAAATTAACCGTAGTAGAACAACATACGATGATGATAAAATGTTATTACGAAGTCTAATGATTTCGCATCGCTTAAAATTTATGAAAATCACAAACCGTCTAAGTGAAATAGGAAAATCAAAATCGCTAGGGTTGGGAATGAATCGCCGATTCAATCGGCGATAGTCCTGCCGCCGATTGAGCTCGCGATTCATTCTCGCCGCCGATTCAATCGCGATAAATACCTCAATCGGCGCAGGCGGGACGAGTCCTCGCCGCGATTGAATCGGCGATAGTTCTCGCCGCCGCTGAATCAAGCGACAGAGATACATTTTTGTAATTTTTTTAAAAGACTATTTATTTTTGTAAATATCTTTAAAATAATATTATTTAAAAAAAATTCACTAAACAAATTGCTCTAAAAAATTAGCGCGCCCTTGCAACGAGATGCTGATAAACGGCTCTTTTTCCTCGCACGCCGCTCGATGGAGAGAGAGCAGGAAGCAAGAGGCACCCGCCGCTGGAGCACGTGACCCCCCACGCGCACCGCCCCCGCAACGGTAGGTAGACTAGGGAAACGAGAAAGAGAACGTGCTGAGAAGCCTGGCGCGCACACGTGTCCTCGCTTCGTACCCGTCTCGGTGACAGACAGGTGGGGGCCAGGAAGGAATGGCCAAGTGATCTCCAACACAAGCTTACCCATGCCGGTTGGCTGACTTAGACCGTCGGTGATGGACCTCATCTCCCCTCCAAAGAATGCTTGGAGGCAAGGCATCCGCCGCAGTTCCGCACCACACCGCATCGAATCGTGCCAAACGTGTGTGCGACGGCTGCTTCTTCCTCGCCCATTAGTCATCCCCATCCCACTTCCCCTTCCACCATCTTCTATATACCGCTTCCCCACTTCACTCCTCCCTCCCTCTCTCTCAAGAAGTTGGAAGTCGAGGGATCGATCCAAGGATACAAGGAAGCAGAGCCCGAGGCGGAAGAAGGTAGATGGCGGATTGGGGCCCGGTGGTGGTGGGGGTGGTGCTGTTCGTGCTGCTCTCGCCGGGGCTGCTCTGCGAGCTCCCGGGCTCGCACCGCCACGTCGACTTCGGCGGCTTCCACACCAACGGCAAGGCCATCTTCGTCCACACCCTCATCTTCTTCGCCGCATTCACCATCCTCACCCTCGCGCTCCACGTCCACATCTACGCCGGCTAGATACATGTGATGTGACGGCTGCCTAGCTACCTTCGTTTTCCAAGCTCTCATCTGTTTATTTTTGTATGTGTCTGCCTCCTAGCGAGCTAGATTGCACCTGTATGATCTTGATCTGTGATGGATCGATCCATGGGCTGGCTACCTATATTGTACTAGCATGATCTAGCTCTGTGAATCTGTGATGGATCGATCTTGGTTTGTCTGGGAAGGTGGATCTAGTACATGCATCTAGCTAGTCGTCCTTCCTCTATGGGCTGCTTCGATCTTTTTCTTTTGCTGCTAATGGGGTGTGACAGATGATCAGTAGTAGACTGAAATCAGCACTACTGAATGTATGTATGAACTTGAATCGATCTCTTGAAGCTACCAATTAAATTCGTTGCTGCTTGCCCTTTGTCGGAAAAATTTTCTATCTCATCGATTTTCTCTTTCTGATCACGTGGAGTTACGAGTTGTTTAATTGCCCTCTTCGTTTGGATTCACGCTGCAGCATTTATCTGTTGCCACACGGCCCGCATCGTTTATGCAGGGGAAACGGTGAATTTCGCCAGATCTATTCAGGATCAGGACAACTTCACTAGTATATAGTAGTTCAATCAAGGGATCGAATTAGCTCACCATCTCTTCGCCTTCTAATTAGTTTTTTGCACCGGTTCTTCGTCGTGTTATGCTTCTCCATCGCTTTTTCTAAAGGAAGAAAGAAGGGATCAAAGAGAATCTTTTCTCCCGAATCCATCCTTTCTGCGGCAAGCTGGGTATGAGATCTAAAGAAAACAGAACAGAGATTGAATGGATTGGTTCCTCACGGGTCACGGCAAATAGCCGGAGCTCATCTCTATTCATAGATTGTCGGGTGTACTGTTCACCAACCGACAATATTGTTACAACTGAACAATTACATCGCAGGATTACAGAATCAATGATTACATTGTTACGATTCAATCTTTGTGATCGCAACTACTTACAGATAAGATTTACACTGTTTAACATCCACACCCTTAATCTCAACTGCTAGAACAAATTGCGATTGCGTTGGAAACTTTCAAAACTCTGAATCGGTAGCGGCTTGGTGAAGATGTCTGAGACTTGATCTCGTGACGAAATGAATCTCACATCCAGCAACCTTCTAGCAACCCTTTCTCTTATGAAGTGAAAGTCAATTTCAATATGCTTCGTGCGAGCATGAAAGATAGGATTGGCTGACTGATAGGTTGCTCCCAGGTTATCACACCATAGAGACGGAGGTCTCGATTGAAAAACTCCATACTCCTTGAGTAGTGATTGAATCCAGATTGTTTCTGCAGTAGCATTGGCCATTGTTTTGTACTCTGATTGATTCAATGCTTGATCTTGATACAATCGATTGCTTGCGAGAGCTCCACGAGATCAAGTTCCTGCCAAGGAATACAATAAAACCACTTGTGGATCGCTAATCGTTGGGACAGCCAACCCAATCTGAATTAGTAAATGCGCTGATCAGAGTAGAGTCTGACTTTGTAATGTGTAACCCCATATTGATAGTGTGTTTGAGGTATCTCACGCTGATCAGAGTAGAGTCTGACTTTGTAATGTGTAACCCCATATTGATAGTGTGTTTGAGGTATCTCAAGATCCTTTTTACAACTGTCCAGTGAGCTGTGGTAGGAGAGTGTAAATACTGACATACTCTGTTTACAGCAAAAGCAAATTCTAGTCGAGTAATAGTAAAATACTTTAATGCCCCCACAATGCTTCTGTAAGTTGTTCCATCACTTTTAGACAACAGTGTACCATCAATTTTTTACAATCGTTCAGAGGATGCCATGTGAGTAAGAGTAGGCTTACAATTCTCCATATGAACTCGATGCAGAATATCAGAGATATACTTGTGTTGTGTCAAAGCAATACCATCAAACTGTTGTAGTACTTCAATACCTAGAAAATAGTGTAATTCTCCAAGATCCTTGAGAACAAACTCCTCATGTAAACGCTGAATGAGAACATCGGTGGTTTGTACTGAAGAACTTGTTATAGTGATATCATGAACATAGATTAATATGAAGATGATTAAACCATTTTGGTTATAAATGAATAAAGATGTATCAGCAAGAGAGGGATTGAACCCAAGTTCCTGAAGCTTCACACTTAGGCGATGATGCTAGGCCCGAGGCGCCTGTTTCAACCCATAGAGTGCTTTGTCAAGATGACAGACATGATTTGGAAATCTCTTGTCTTCAACCCATAGAGTGTTGTTTCATATAGACATTCTCTTTAAGAGCACCATGAAGAAAAGCATTTTGAACATCCACTTGCCTTAGTTTCCATCCTCTTGAGATTGCCAAGGCAAGAATCACTCGAATTGTAGTAGGCTTGACCACAGGACTAAATGTATCCTCGTAATCAATGCCATATTGTTGCTTAAATCCTTTAGCAACTAACCGAGCTTTATAGTGTTCTATAGAACCATCTGGTTTTCTTTTCAACTTGAAGACCCATTTGCAGTCTATGACATTGTGTCCATGTTGTTGAGGGATCAACTGCCAAGTATTGTTCTTCTGTAGAGCATCAAACTCAGCATTCATTACTTGGCGCCATTCAACATGTTGAGCAGCCTCAGTATAGTTGGATGGTTTAACACTAGTTCAGTTATGGCAGCAAAAGTTTTCCCTTTCAGTGAGTACCCGACAGTACCAACTATGTATTGTTTTGGCTGTCGAATTTTGTTCCTTTGTCTAGTACATACTCCTGGCTGAGGTTCAGGTTCTGAACTTGGTGGCAAGCTAGAAGTATCACTGGAGTTTGTACCTACAGGATTAGAAGATGCAGTAATAGATAGATCGCTATTGTCAACATGGTCATTCAAAGCCAAAGGAACAGAAGACTGTGATGGACTGGTCAGGACATAAGAGGGAAGAAGAATGTTATCCTGATGAAATGTCGTATGATGAATAGTGTCTGAAGAGGAAAAAGGGAAGACTCTTTCATCAAATACAACATCTCGAGATATATAAACTCGTCCAGTGGTTTTGTTCAGACATTTGTACCCTTTATGTAAAGAGCAATATCCAATGAAAACACATTGTTGAAATCAAAATTGCAGTTTGTGTGCATTGTAAGGGCGCAAGTTAGGCCAGCAAGCACAACCAAAGGTTTTCAAAAAAGAGTAATCTAGTTTGGTGCCAAAGATTTTCTGAAGAGGAGTAGAATTGTGTATAACACAACTTGGCAAGCGATTGATGAGAAAACTTGCAGTTTGGAATGCTTCATCCTAGAATATCAATGGCATAGAGGCTTGGGCAGGTAAAGAGAGTCATACTTCTACAATGTGTCTATGTTTTCTTTCTACTGGCCCATTTTGCTGATGAGTGTGTGACCGGGAAACTTGATGCTTAATACCAGCATGTTGGAGTACCTTGTGCAAGGCTTGACACTCCCCTCCCCAATCTGATTGGAAACAAAGAATGTTTTTGTCTGGAAGTTTTCTATGTGTTTCTGGAAGCGAGCAAAGATAAAGACAACATCAAACTTTGCTTTGATTGGATAAACCCATGTAAATTTATTGAAGTCATCAATAAAACTCACATATTAATTGTTTCCATTAACAGATTTTTGGGCATGGCCCCATACATCAGAGAAAGATGAGTTCAAGTAGTGATAATGACACATTACTGGAAATGGGAAAAGGTAATTGCCGACTCTTGGCCTACTGACAAGCATTGCACACAGTTGCAATGGATTTATTTGGAGAAACATAAATTTTATTATCTTGAAGGATGCGATGAACTACTGACGAAGAAGGGTGCCCAAGTCTGGAGTGCCACAGATCTTCGACCGTCTTGACACTTGAAAATGCACTCTGAATGTGAGAGGACAGTGATGGTGGAGTCAAGGGGTATAGGCCTCCCTCACAACTGCCTCGAAGAAGAGGTCCCATCGTGTGTCGATCCTGGACAACAAAATAAGTTGGATGAAATTATGTGAAAACATTGTTATCAGTGGTAAACTTATGAACTGACAGAAGGTTTCTTGAAATATTTGGGACATGTAAGATGTTTTTCAAAGCAAGGAAGCGATCAGAAATAAGAATGGAAGAATGATCAGTATGAAAAATAGGCAAACTTGTTCCATTTGCTACTTGCACATGATCTTTCCCATGATATCACTCCTTGATAGCCATCTTGTCAGATCTCCAGTGATGTGGTCTGTTGCACCTGTGTTAGTGTACCAGCTCGGATTGAGATTGTATGCGGAAGTCGTTGCCATGGCAGCTGTATGGTTATTGTCATCCCCTGATAAGCATGATCAAACCGATGCTAGCATTTTAATGCAATGTGCCTGGTTTTTCCACACAATTGGCATACGGGTCAATTGGATACAAAGAAAATACCTTCGGTGTTTTGACCAGTTGGTTTGCCATTGCTACCGCCACAGCCTCTTCCTCGTGAGCCACCACCATTGTGACCACCTTTGTTAGAAATAATCAAGTTAGTGAGTCGTGCATGCGTGCGAGGTGTGAGTGCTGCGTTAGTAGTACGTGAGTTCTGCGTTAGTAGTGCGTGTGTTAGTGCGTGCGTCGCATCTTGCATGTGTGAGTTAGTGTTTTTGTTAGTGGGTTAGCGGGTAATAATTCTGGTGCTGTTCACTAGCTATTTAGCCTTATGTAACCTTTGTTTTCAGTTGAGCCAAACAGAAAAAGAGAGAAGAATAGAAAGACAGAAAAGTAGCACTAGACGGTTGCAGTGCTACGTAAAATCTTTTGTGTGTTCTTCTTCTCCGTGAGTTTGTCTCCCTCACCCGTGAAAGTGTACGTCCATGGGTAGATTTCCAACAATTGGTATCAGAGCCTGCGTTCTTGATCCGTGTATGCCCAAGATCATGCCGCTCTCTCTAGGAAGTGATGTCACCGGTGATGATGCAATGCCGAGTCGCACCGTCGTTACCGGTGGTGGTTCGTCAAAGGTACTGGGAAGATAAAGCAGTGTCTCTCTTCAATACCCTATGCTGAACAAGAGCAACTACGGCGCGTGAGAAATCAAGATGAAGGTGTTCATAAAGGCACAAGGTGTTTGGGAAGCTGTGGTGGCCGGCGACGTTGATGAGCGCCAAGATCAGATGGCCCTTGCGGCCATCTTCCAAGGAGTCCCGGAGGAGACCCTCCTCCTACTCACCGAAAAGGAGACGGCGAAAGATGCGTGGGACACGCTCAAGACGATGTATGTCGGCACCGACCGCGTCAAGGAGGCACGTGCGCAGACCCTCAAGAGCGAGTTCGAGGCTTTGTGCATGAAGGTAACGGAGTCGGTGGATGACTTCACCGTGAGATTGACGACTCTCGTCAACCAGATTCGCAGTCTTGGTGAAAAGATGGAGGAGAGCTACGTCGTGAAGAAGCTTCTCTGCGCTATCCCGAGCAAGTACCTGCAGATTGTCTCAACCATTGAGCAATTTGGGGACTTGAAGAAAATGATGGTAGAAAAAGCGATCGGCCGTCTCAAGGCGTATGAGGAGCATCTACGTGGTATGAGCGACAACAACGACGACGAACATCTTCTCCTAATGCGCGCTGAGTGGGAGGCCCAATCGGCAAAGAATAGATATGGCAAGCTCGGTGGCTCTAATAGCAATGGTGGCCGAAGCCGCGACAATCGTAAATTCGATAAGGCTAAAGTAAAATGCTACAACTGTAATAACTATGGGCATTTTGCTTCCGAATGCCGCAACAAGAAAGAGGAACAAGTGCATCTCATGGAGGCGGATGCCGACGACAAACCGGCGCTGCTGTGAAGCCATCTTGATTAGGGAGAGATTGTTAGAAATAATCAAGTTAGTGAGTCGTGCGTGCGTGCGTTGTGTTAGTGCGTGCGTTAGTAGTACGTGAGTGCTGCGTTAGTAGTGCGTGTGTTAGTGCGTGCGTTGCATCTTGCATGTGTGAGTTAGTGTTTTTGTTAGTGGGTTAGTGGGTAATAATTCTGGTGCTGTTCACTAGCTATTTAGCCTCATGTAATCTTTGTTTTCAGTTGAACCAAACAGAAAAAGAGAGAAAAATAGAAAGACAGAAAAGTAGCACTAGGCGGTTGCAGTGCTACGCAAAATCTTTTGTGTGTTCTTCCTCTCCGTAAGTTTGTCTCCCTCACCCGTGAAAGTGTGCGTCCACGGGTAGATTTCCAACAACCTTTCCCACACATGACATTGTTGGCTTCAGAAATCTGGAATGCACTGTGATTGTGCTTCTTCCTCATCTCGAAGCTCAGCATGTGTGCGTACAAATCTGTGAGGGTGATGACATCTGATCTTGTGCCAATAGATGTGACCAGTGCATCGTAATCTTCCCCCAGTCCTGCCAGCATATAGCCGACAACTTCTTCATCTGCTAGTGGCTGGACAATGCTCCAAAGCTTGCCAAACTTTGGTAGAGGTAGCAAGAAAGAGTACTGAGAAAGCACTTCTTCAGATAGGGATGATAAGCTGGCACCCAGTACCATCTGATCTTGCTGCAGCCACTGTGTGTACGCCAGATTTGGTTCTTGTGTCGTCTCTATCTCATTCACCAGCGAGATCATCTCATTAGAGCAGACAATCGTGCCCGTTACATAACCAACCAGTTGTTGGACACGTAGATACGGAAGCATCTGCGCCTTCCACAACAGATAGTTGTTGTGCGTCAGTTTGACATTGATGAGATGACCGAATGACGGTGTGGAGAGAAGCCGACAGAAGCAGCGGTGGTGAATCCACTGGTGTTGATAGTTTGGAGGCTATTGGTTGACATGGTTTGTGGTGTGAAGCTCTGATACCATAAAAGAAAACAGAACAAAGATTGAATGGATTGGTTCCTCACGGCAAACAGCCGGAGCTCATCTCTATTTATAGATTGTCGGGTGTACTGTTCACCAACCAACAATATTGGTACAACTGAACAATTACATCTCAGGATTACATAATCAATGATTACATTGTTACGATTCAATCTTTGTGATCGCAGCTACTTACAGATAAGATTTACATTGTTTAACAAGATCGACGATCTCCTTTGATTTCCTCCTGGTCCTTGTAGGGCTGATCAATAGGTACTCAAAATAAATTAATTCATGTCGTATTCTAGTCTACGTTGTTCACTAAAGAGATTGTTTTGTGCTTTTTCCTTCTGAAGTCTCCGAGGAAGAATGGCAGGCACAAGTTTTTTCTTCTTCTTTTTAATCTCGATTAAGTTCATATGCATCAGCATTACTGAGATCAGTAATGGTTATCGGGCCGCTAGCTTGATCATTTCGACCGGTACATATGTACATGCCCAGCAGATTAATGTTCAGTTGCTCAGTCGAGCTAGCTAGATTTGTACTAAGACATTGCACCCCCGAGCGAAAAAACTATAGCTTAACCATGCGTATACCCAATTGATTGAGGATCTCGGCTCCTCTTGAAATCAGGTGCACGTTCCATCCACCATGCATTCGAGCAAAGGGTCCTTCTGGTGACACGTTCTAGACATCAGTTAAAGAGTTTTATTATGTGAAAGCTTGTTCTCCTGTAAATGCTAGCAGAATCGGTTTACCTTGTTGATTGCTCAGCATCGTATATTTAGTCATCGTATTTTCAAAAAAAATTATAAAAGTGTGATGTTATGAAAGTATTTTTTGTGACAAAGTTAATCATACCATTTTCGTACGTCCAAACTACATTTTAGATAACGTTTTTGTTAAAATGATACAATTTAACTGCACGTTCTAGGCGACTTATTTTGTGGCCGGAGGGAGTAGTCTAGCAACCTTATTTAGATCTAGAGGAGTTCGAATTATTCGTCGAGAGATGTACACACACACACACGCAGGAACAAGCCTTCGAATTGTACCTTGCAAACTGTCGGGACCCCGAGTATACAACTCCGGCACCCTCTGTGCATTCTAAACTAGTCTCATGATCAGTAGCTAGCTCGCACAGTTACAATATAGATGAAATCATATTCATACAACAGAACAGCTAATGAAACAGACAAATTGATACTACTTTACAGTAAAAGACCTTATGGCCAAGGTTTTTACAAGGCTTGCCACGTAGGGTTAAGGTCACGACCAGGTCCCCGACCAGATCCACGACCAGGTCCACGACAAGAGCAAACTTGCAGCGGAATAGAACTACTCGTAGAGGCCATTCGACATGCCCACAAGCAATCGAGTGGAGGACGCCTCCTAGTTCGCAGGGTCTTCAAAGAGTGCGGTGCATCCAGGTTCTTCTGTAGAGACTGATCAACCAGAGGGTATAAAGCCGTGAGTACTTTGAATGTACTTAGCAAGTCATAAGAAAATGTATACAAATAGTATTCATGCAGGGCTTGATAAGGATAGCTTTAGGGTTATTTTGCAGAAAGCAGTATTGGCTGGAAATATAGTAAATAGATTGAAAGCACAAGTTGAAAGATTAATACATAAGCAATTAGTTTCTTCGAAACAACTCGTGAACAACCTGTTCCCTTCCCAAACCACTCGTGAACACCCTATTCATTTCCCAAACCACTCGTGGCCAACCACGATAACAATTTTGAGAAAATCTACCTCTCGTGTGAAATCACCAGGCATTGTCCATAACCGGGGACACAGCTATTCGAATAGTTTTACACTCTGCAGAGGTTATACAGCTTTACCCACAAGATACGACTTCTCTAGTTTGTTTGGCATCCGTCGATACCACCGCTCACTACCTTAGGTAAGCGGTCTAGAGCACGTGACAAGGCCTTTACAAAGCCCCGTTTTGACTCGGTTCTGCTCGCTAAGGATTCGCTTTCCTGGCCCCCTCTTGCGCCGTTCATCAACCCAAACAGAACCAACTCAAAATATTGCTAATTATTTAGCCAGGTCCACCCTATAAATGGACTTGTGGTTATACAGTAAGACCCGGATCAATGGCGTACAAAGTTAAGTTCTTAGTGATTGCTCAGACGAGACTTTCCGCATCCCACATGCCTCGCACACCTAAGTGCCTCTCGCACCCAAAATTGTGCCTCCCGTACTTTTGCCTCGCGCATTTCACCTTTGCCACCGACCACTCGCCCGAGCAGAAATAATTTTCGTTCAACCTGACCAAATGACAACCCTTGCCATGGCACAATAAATTTTAACAACAGCGGTATCGCACCACAATTGACACAACCGTGATCTCGCACCATAGTTGCACAACAGTGGTAACGCACCCCGATTCCATGTATCATTAAGTCAAATTTATCATCATTGAATTAGGTGATCGAGAAACCTCACATAACTAAAGCATGATTAAGCATAATACGCACCCATGTTGGTATTACAATAATGTCTAACTAAAATTACCCAACCTACGGTGTCCAAGGGTACATGTCAACATGTCAATCACAATTATTCAATGAGTCATACTGTCGAGTAGGTACCTAGCTATCTCCCAAACCATTTTTATACAACAAGCCATATATATTGATATAAAACAATATAATTTTGTAAACTGGGTATGACATGATCAAATGTCTACGACTTGCCTTTGTTGAAGAGTGTAACACCCCAGCCCAACTAGAGCCTGGAATGCTACTAAATAAACAAGGTAACAATTTAAACATAAGGCATAGATCTAAATTTTCGGTAGAACCTCCTTTGTATAACTAAGTATACCGGAGGTTCCAACAGTTGCATATAACATAATCAATATTCCAACATCCAAATTCATTAAAACATTCAAAAGAATAATCAATTCAGCTAAAGCATAAACAAGCACAATCAAAATTTGCTACTCTCCGTATTACAAATAATCCAATGCATTCAAATATAGCCATAATTAATTCTTAAGCAGTATGCTTATTATTAAGATACGATCTAAATGATATTCATCTTTAAAGATGTGTGGTAGTTAGTGCATCCAAAGCAAGCCTACACCCTCCCATGCATGCCGATCTTGCAGGTGGTACCTAAAAGCACAACAAAGCAAGAATAAGCCCAAAGACTCAGCAAATATCTAAAAGGAAACATTAAGCTCACAGTTATAACATCAACATACCATAAGAAACATTATACTAAAATAACTCACATGTTTATGTAATGCGAACGTGCAATGCATCATTTTCTCTTTTACTCTTTTTGTATTTTACCGGTAATGCGGGGTATACAACCGTCGATGTATACCCTTCCCTATGCCATCTAGCACAGGGACCAAGAGCCTATACTCCACAAGTATAGGGACCACAACCCATCATCTTCATGATGGGGACCTGTAACATCCCAATTTTGAACTTGTGTTTCAAATGTAAGAAAAGGGGTAGAAATTAAAACTTTTTCTTACATCATGTAATTCCTGTATGTACTAAACAGTTCATGTACAAGAATTATGGAAATACAAAATCACAAGTCTCTAGATCCAAATCTTGATCCTTCAAAAACAATCTTGTCAAATTTGTTGATCATCTCTTGGAAATATTTTTCCTAAGTTTTTGGGATGGTTTGTGACCCCTCTGAAAAATTTCATAATTTTTAGAAATTGTTTGAATATTATTAGAGGGCAGTCAAACCTCTTGACCTTCAATCAAACCCTAAATCAGAACCTTACGGAATTTTTAGAGAAAAATGCACTGCATAAAAACCTCTGAAAATTTTATACAAGGATTATGTCCAGGTTAGAAAGCTCCTGTAAAAATTTTAGAATTTTTGGAGTTGTTTTGCTACCCCAAATAAATCCTCAAAGGTCTCTGTTCTAATTTAAAAACCAAACCTGGTTTGTACTGTTCCTCAGGTCCGAGTCAGACTCGGGCTCGAGTCATATGATCTGGTCGAGCCAACTAAAGCGCACCCGACCACCTTTATAAACCCGCGCCGATTCTGATCGTTTGATCTGGATCTAACGACTCCGAGCGATTGGGCCGTTCGGACCGCCGCGAAGAGCCCACTCTTTTAGATCGTTGGATCAAGATCTAACGGTCTAAAATAAGTGTGCTGATCGGGTCACCCGAAGAGCGCATATAATCTTAGCCGTCCATGATCGATCCAACGGTCACAGTTCCTCTGTTGTTTTTAAAAGGGCGCCAGGGCTTTGAGATCTAAGCCGTCCGCGATAGATCCAACGGCCCAAAATTGCCCAAGTGCATTGTGAGTCATCTCCTACCTCCAGTCGTGCGTGAGCAGTAGCTAGGGTATGGGGATGTCAATTCTTGCTCCCTACAGCCGCCCTAGTTGACCTTTAGGGTTGTGGGAGGTGTTTCGGCCGAGCCATACCCTATGCCATCATCTCCACCTTTTTCACTTTCGGCCATGTCTTGAGCTTTGCACCATGTCTCCTGAAAAGCTCTTTGTCCAAACCCTAATGCCTTCAAAGCTTTATAAGCACCTTCAATACCTCCTGGTATCCCTTTACACTACCCTTGAGCTCTATTTTCAATTGTGGAGCTTAATACCCCAAAACCGACAATCCACCATTGTTGACCCGTGGAGCTCCAGTGGTGAATTTGGTGTTCCAGTGGTTCTTGTTCACATTTCTTTACACCATGTTTATCTCCTCACTATCTTGAACATATCCCCTCACTTAATTTTGGGTTTGATTCTCAGGAATTGTCCAATTTGGGGTTTGTTCAAATTCGACCGATTTTGGTCATCTTCTTCCTCAGCTCAGGTGAGTGCTCCATTTTCAAATTATTTGCTCATGTAGCTTCTATAGGCGATAATGAAGCTATGTTGATGCTTGGGTATCACTCACTTTGCTCAGGGTGCACTTTTCAAACCTTCTTCCCCAACTCCGGCAAGCCTCCACCATGGACAAGCTTGCCCGGCCATCTTTGAAGCTTCTCTCCATTAAGGTAGCTTCTTATTAGTCCCTAGAGGCCTTGGCACACGCTTCTTTGGACTGCAGCGGAGCATTTTGCTATTTTCGTGCTTAGCAGCAAAAGCTCCCTTTTTCATTTTCCGGCTAGCCGGCGATTAGAGCCCTCACCGCCGGCGAGATTGCCACCACTAGGTCCGCAAGGTTATTGTGATTCCATTTCACTACTTGGTTGGCGCCAACGCGACCGGAGTCGCCGGCGATGAGCCGTGGAACATGCTCGGGAGTTGCCGGCGAAACTCCCATTTTCGTCAGAAATTTCAGACAACATTAATGCCCAATCAGTGTTAATCATTAGGTATTAATGGTGTCTTAATCGCACCTTGTTTCACTACCAGTGGGCCCATGTCCTTAATTCACCCCGCTGGCGCAATCCCGTGCGCTCCGGACACCATCAATGCTTAATTATTGGTTAATTAAGTGTGTCGTCATTTAATTGCTGTCGGAAATTAACCTTGGGTCACTGACGGGTGGGCCCGAAGGGTTAAAATCAAAATCGAGAAGTCATTAGTGTCACTTTTAGGTTCTTTTAATGCCAATCATTAGTGGCATTAATTTGGTCCTAGCCGCCTCTTTCAGTCACTGCCAGGTGGGTCCACGTGCACTGTGCACGTGTGTTAAAGCCCGCATTTGTGAACTGAAGTCGCTGACATGCAGCCCCACGTGCCAGCGTTTCTTTTTGAACTGCGATCGGCCACCGCCGTCCATTTTGCGATCTGTGGCCCAGATCAAGTGGGCCGTTCGGGTCACCCGATCCTCCCATCATCGTGAGCCGTCCGTTCTCCGATCTGTGGCTGAGATCGATGTTTCGTTCGCGAGGTCCGAACAGCCCCCGCTCGTGGCCTTCCGATCTCAGATCGACGGTGGATGTGAGTTGGGCCGTTCGGGTCGATCTCGCGCACCCCTCGCGCGCGCCGTTTGATTCCAGATCAACGGTTATTATTCGTCCACGTCATAATCTTTTGATTAGGTTTGTCTATAATTCGGGAAGCAATTGTTTAACATTGAAAATGGTATAAAAACTTTAGAAATTCATAACTAAATCATTTTAAACCCTTTTTGGATGATTCCAACTGTAATAAATTTGTATTAAACTGAAGTTTTATTTAAAAATGCTTTTAGTCATATTTCTGTGCTAGAAAATTCTCTATACTTTAAAATCTTGATTTCAGCCATTGTTGGCTTATCCAGAAATTGAACTAAATATTATAAAATGAATATATTTTCCTGTAAATATCCAAAATGGGTGGTTTCAACTTGGATAAATTTGTTATTAACCAAACTTTAATATAAAAATGATTGTAGGCCCAGGATGGCACCAGAAACATTAATTAATGATTTTGACCCTATTTTCAGCATATAGAAAATCCTGTTAATTTTGTAAAAGACACAAGTAATTCCCTGTAAATCCATAATATATAAAATCAATACTAGAAAATCCCTCTGTTGACATACCTCAATATAAAATTAGTTGTGAACATGTTTATGTTTCTGAAAAATGTGATATGCTAGGTTTACAACTTAGAAAAATCATAATTAAATCATTATAACTCCAAATTTAGTAAACTCAACTTAACATATACTACCTATCATAAAAATTTTAGATTCCAGATCATTCTAGAAATTTTTCCATGAACAGTACCTGCAATTAAATTAGGGAATAAATAGGCTGAGAAAGCTAGATTTCACCATAACTTTTTCATGCTAATTCCTAATGAAGTAATTCTTGTTCCTAAAATTGTCTAAAATCATACCCTTACTGTTGGGTAAATTTCATAAGATTTGGATGTCTTTTGTTGTTGAGTTTGTTTTGGTGTTCTTCGTTTTTATTGGATTTTCTCGTTCTTTCGATAGGTTCCAACGTTCGCGTTGATTCTGTGAGTGATCCTCTGCAGCAAATAAGTGATCTCCAGCAAGGCAAGCAGTGTAACATCATTTGATCATATTGCCCCTATTACTTTTAAAGTCTAATATCTTGTTTGCAAAATCTAAGTATGCATGCTTCTTTGTGTCAAAGTTAATTTCTTTGTGTCGATTAAGAGGTAGCTAGTCCTATTGCATCGTTGCCCTAAAATTATTCATCCCCGCCACTACCCTAGGTTATTATCCTCACTGGTGAATTAGAGCTCGGTGGATAATTTATAGTCTTTTATTGTCTTTGCGATATGATGCTTAGCAATGCTTAGTTACCGGTAGAATTGGGCGGTTATCGACTTAGTCGATAACCTTGATCACACAAACTTATTGTGACTTCATGATTTCAGCCTTGGTGCTATATTTAATTGTAAAAAAAAACTAAAAGCAAAATGATTTGGACTTGGGCACAATGGTAAAATGGTGTGAGTTTGGGTGTGAATGGAATGGTGCCCAGGTCAATTAAGGACCGAACATCTTGTGAGTATCTGTTATCCAGGTAATTTGTGCATGCTAACTACATTAGAGGGAAATATGACCTCTCTTGACTAAGTACTTTGGGGGTGTTAATTAATGAGTCGCGTGGTGGGTTGCATATTTAACTATATGCAACATGGACATGTTTGTGGGGAGGGGAGCACCCGCTTCGGCCGGTGTATCCTACTCCACGTATGGGTCCTTGTGATCCATATTTCGTCGGCAGATCACTAAGGGTTAACCCCCATACGTGTGGCTCTTGATTAGCATTTTCCATTGGAAATGTCTCGTAGGACTTAGCCGTGCCGGCATACCAAAGGAAGTGTGCTTAATAGCTTGGAAAAAAGGCGGTCTGAAGTGTGGATACATTGGTACACCCCTGTAGGGTTTACAAACTATTCGAATAGCCTCGTCCTAGGTTATGGACACGCTTGGGTAAGCTTTTCAAGAGTTAGACTACAACCTTTTAAACTAAAACTTGAAATGGGTGGTACGAATGGGTAATTCGTGCTATTGTTGTGATGGCTATTGGGTTAGTCATCTCCAGGATGTCTTTAAGTTATTACTTTTTGTATCGCTGTTATTTATGCAAATAAAATTCAGTTTGTCAAAATTGCCTTCAACATATTATCTATTGCAAACAAAACTTGCTTGATGCTGAAAATTAACCTTGAGCCTTCTCCTTTGAATAAAGCCTGCATATAGTAGTAACTAGGTTTTGTTACCCGTAAGTATTGCGAGTACAATGTTGTACTCATTTGCTTTGCTTAACTGTTGCAGAGGAAGAAGGTTGATTTCCCAAGGGGTCAACTTTGGTGAGTTTTGCTACGGTATGGACGACTAGCTTGGCGGCCCGGTCGGTTGCCCTGTGGTTATGTGGCTAACCGGTCGGCTTTTGGTCTTAGCCATCTTATGGCACATTTGCTTCCGCTGTTATTGATACTTGTTGTTGTTTGGCCAGTTGGCCCTGTTGTAATAACTTTATATTATGTACGTCTTTTGCTAGACTTGTTATTATGTGCTGTATGGAATTGATGCATGATTTTGTAACAGGGTGTGTATACTGCATTTCTGGGAAGTATACATATCTCGAGGCTTGGTTTATTTGATTTGTGGTGCTAGGGTCAACGGAAGGCTAAGCATTACAAGTTGAATAAATCGGGGTCCTCACAGGACCTCTACTCAATACCCACATTCCACGAATGTGGGGACTATAAGCCCGTCATCTACATGACGGGGACCTCAATTATACATACTTGGTCACCACGTGACCAAGTCTCAGGTATGTTCTCAACATGCACATGTACTAGTGCTCTATCTTTCAATAACATGTGAATCCGCAATTATATACCAAAATCTCCAGCTTTAAATAATATGCATTGCATCATCAACATACATGAATAACCTTTAACCATAACTCAAGCATTTGCCAATCTTATACATACACATCACACTAGCATTCATGCATAGCTAGTATGTATAAAACACAAGCACTCACTGTCAAACATTCATAATTATATCAACAACCAGAATACTTGCCTCAACCGTGCGGGAACGGAGGAGGCGAAGAGGGCGCTGCCCCCGGGACCAGTCCCCCACCCTTGAAGAACGCGGGAAGACAATGAACTACCCCTATGAGAAGATCCTCTCCCTCTTCTCTTTCACCCTTAATCCCTTCCTCTTTGTATACCTCTTGGCCGGCCTGACTCCCGGGAGCTCCTCCTTCGTCTTCCTCCAAGCCGGCAGCGGGGAGCACACCTCAAGTGCTAGCGGCAATGGGGAACCAGCAGGGAGGCGGCCAAGGATGTGGAGGAGGGGGAAAAGTGGCGGCCAACTAGGGGGAGAGGGGAAACAAGAGGGGCGACTAGGGTTTTTGGGAGGGGAGGGGGGTGTGGCGCCTCCCCCTTGGCCGGCCACCCCTTAAGGCCTCATGGGCCAAGGCCCGAGCCCAAGTTAAGGTAAAAATACCGTATTCCCCCTATCTAACTGCCGAGTTAAGTATTTTCTATTTGGTCTTTCCATTAATTCAATTTAATTCTCTCCCGATAAATCTTTCCAATGATTCTGGGGTATTACATTCTACCCCTCTTAGACAAAACTCGCCCCGAATTCTCAACACGTTTAACGTTAAAGACAAATTCACAACTAAAGCTTACCAACATTACTACATACCTACTGTGAATAACTCCTGATATTGCTCACGCATGCGAGACTCCAATTCATAAGTCGCTTCCCTCTTGGACTTATGGTATCACATCACCTTGACAGATACCAACGTCTTTCACCTCAACACTAGTCTCGACCTTTACAGGTACACTCAACACACGGGACTCAAAGGTAAGGTCTTACTCGTTGGCCAATAGCTCTAACAAAATCTCAAGCTCCGGACCTCTCATGTTCTCTCTCAGCATCGGAATATACAAGACATTGCGTACTCCGCGCAAGTACTCGAGACGGTCCTAGCGATACGCCAATCTACAAATTCTCGTGACTAAGGAACCTATCGAACACACTTTTGGTTAAACTTCCTTTTGGTACCGAAGTACACCGTCTGCACAAAACACACGGAACTCTTGTTCCAACTCTCAGTCGATCACTTTACCTATGCAAGCATCATCTCCTTTAACAAAGGACGCACAAGGAACTCGCCTACCAACTCACTTATCCGAAGAACTCAACTGAAAACAAAGGAGTCATAATGCATTCAACTCAAAACCATCTTCCCTTAGAAGAGCTCAATCTAAAATCAATGGATTTACCACGAAAACTTTTCCACTTTTCAAGTAGGCAGTTCAAAAATAAATGTCACACAAGCTAAAAGCGAAATCACTCGAAAAACCAGATTAACCATTTCTTTTTTTCTTAACTGGAAGGAATCACACATACCGACAAGAACCAACTCAATTTGTAATTAACATCCGTTATAACCACATAGTTCAAGTAAGAACTAAGAAAATACCTCACTATCCAAGATCACACCCTTTTCCACAATTTTTCTTTTAAGAATTTAATTTTCTCTTAAACCATAGGATCCCAAATCATCGCATAACACATTAACTCATTTCTCTTAAATTAGCAACCTCAAAGCTATATTCTACCGAACACAAAATCCACACTTATGCAGGGAGACTCTTCCAATCCATATTATCACACTCTAGCCAACTTCTCTACCGAATGAATTACTTTGATAAAATAATTCCCAACACAACTCAATATAGATTTCACCCACCATCACATCCCTCAATCCATTAAGGATAAACAATTTGAAATTCACATCACACACTCTCATTTACTACCCCCAAATGATACTATCAATGATCATCCCACTACTCGGAATCCACTCTTATTCTACTACTTTTACACATAATCATTGGCAACCAAGGTTCTAACATAAAAATGCAAAGCCCAAATTTAACCTCCAATACTCCTACAACAAACTTCTCGTATAAAAGATCGAGAAATCCTCAGATTCATTCACTAAAATTTCCACACTCTAAACATACTCAATCATTATCATCCACATGTAAATATTTTCTCGACCAAATTATCTTTTAAAAGAATTCTATCTCCCCGAAGGTTATTCACTAAAGCCAGGGTATACCTGCCGACAACTCAACCTTACCTACTATCCCATCAATTGACATTACGGTTAGATTACTTCGCTAATCCTACTCTCATTAAACTACACCGTCATAGATCACCTACCCAACCTTGCAAAATTACCCAATCGTGATACTCTAACACATTGATCAAGGTTCCAGACTTTCGATAATCCCAACATTCCAACATGAATGAAGGTTCTTGGATTATAATTCGCTATGGGTTCCACTAGTTGTAACACTAATCTGTTTTATTTCAATGACAATCATTCCATTTAAATCCAATTCTTTCCAAGAGTTATAGGACAAAACCAAATCACTTTCTACTGATCTTCAAATAGCTTGGCCCCCATAATTCTCACTGCGATCATTTACTTGACCACCACCAACCAATCGCCATATTAAACTCTATAAGACTTTGCAACCCAAGTCGGTTAATATTTTCTCAATAAGAAAGAGTAAACAAATACAAGTTTTAACACACGAGGAAGCACTACTCCTCACAGTGAGCACGAGACCAAGAGAAATAGTCAAATAGCATTGATCTCAAAAAACAAAAGATGAGACCACAATTGAGGGCACATGTTCCACAAGAAGGGAGTTTCAAACATCAATAAATCACAATAAAACATTGCTTTTGAAACTCAAGAAACACTTAAGCGGCAACGATAGAAAAGTTACAGGTTACAATCCTGAACTCCAACCTCAAATACTTATGGTACACTTTTTTTTCCTTTAACAGAGAAAACAATTTCCTTTGATTATATCACCACTTGTCAACCCAAAGAAGTACTTTAAAAAAAATTCACATTAATCACTTAAGAACCCATTAGAACATTCTCACGCATCGTCTTTCTCAACAATTTCAGCTACCACATTAAGTATGAATTACCAAAAGCTCACAAATGCAAAACTCCAAACTTTCCATTTAACCGATATTACGGGAGGCGGTCAAATTACCTTCTTTCTAAAAGAATCATCACCATTCCCACAAGTCACAATCCCTTGTAGACAATCTTACTAACATCAAGAATAATACATTCTTAACACGAATCGCCATCATCTACTCTTCCATTATAAAGCCCCCAAAGGCTCACTGTAATACCCGATTATTCGATATCGAATGCTGTAAGATTAGAGAGGAAATAAGTTAAAATTCAGAATTTTAGGAGAAGTATGGGCCGCCAACCCATATTCGAGAAGAGGAGTCACCATAGTGGCCCAAGGCCCATGAGTGGGCCGGCAGCCCATTAGAAGGCAAGGGAGGAGGGAACCAAACCTAGCCCCATTTGCTACAGTAGCCGCCGTGCTACAGTAGCCCCGTGCTACAGATAGCGGCGTGCTACTGATGCCTCGCCGCTGCTGCTCCTCCTCTCCCGGCGCCATGTTTCCTGCCGCTTGTGGCCGACCGTGGGAAGAAGAAGAAGAGGAAGGAAGAGAGGATTGAAGGAGAATTTCTTCGTGGGATTTGATCAGCGATCTCCGATGGTTCTACAAGGGTAATGATCGATTTCCCTCGCTGTTTAGGTTGTTTCGATGCGAATTCGATTAGTTTGATTGGATTGAATTGCTGCCGTTAGAATTTCAGTTCTGTCCTGAATGTTGCGTGGCCTGTTTCGGTATTTTAGAGGCCGCATTAGAGTTGTTCATCTCCTGTAGTATTGTAGGTCTTGTTCTTAGCTTTGGTGGCCGCCAAGATCACTAAAATCCGACGAACGAGTCAAAAGTTATGATAGATTTATTATCTGCTGTCCAGAATCCTGACGAGAAATAGCAGTCTCTGTATAGGTTGATTTATGGCCTAGTTAGAGGGTGATTCAGAGGTCTTGCCCATAACAAATTTTGAAGGTGATATCACTAGCTTTCAGGATTGATAAAGAACACCTCATTTGGATTTATAGATCAAAAGTTATGCACTTTTCTTTGTGACTGTCCAGATTGTATGTCAGTCTGTCCAGTTTGTATGTCGTTTCTATCTTTAGTTTTGACCCGTGTGCCACTTTTTGTTAAAGACAATATATGAATGTCGTGACAATTAGGTTATTGTAGATAATTTCATAACCTTTTCAGATTGTTAAAGAACGTCCAATTTGGAGTTGTACAACAAAAGTTATGGATATTTTAATTTAGCCGATATTTCTGTCTATTAATTCAGTCAACAAATTTGAGCCGTGGGCCAAATTTTATTAGAGGCAAAATCTGAACTTTTGCCCAACCAGAGTATTGTAGATATGTCAGTTAAGAATCCATGGAAATTGGTCTCACCTCATTCCGAGTTCCAGACCAATAGATATGTCAATTACCGTGCTGCTGTCCAGAATTAAGTTATGTCAGAAATTGTTGATTTCATTTTAAGTTTTGTATTAATGACTAGAGTCATCGGGAAGCGATGTTTAGCATCGATTAGTAGTGTTGGGTATATTATGTCCTTATTGAAATTATTTTAATTGTTTAGGAGGTGAAGCCTCGGGTTTAGGAGTATCACCTTTGCCGACTAACGCGTCGCATCGTGGAAGGCAAGTACATTGCCACCCTTAATGATTGTGATTGATGAATGTTTATATGGTCATGCTGTGATTTGGTATGATACGAGAGAGGATGGATTGTCTATGTTCTTTCATATGTGTTGAATCCATGTTTTGTTATCATGTCTTTCAATATTCGTATTTCATTCTATGCATTCATTATGCATGTTTCATCCACGAAAGTGGATTGCAAGTCCCACCATTCCAATGTGGGCAGTGTTGGACATTGTCATGTCCCGTCCATGGGAGTGGATTTGAAAGACCCATTAATTCCAGAATGGGCATGTAAGACCCATTAATTCCAAGATGGGCAATGTTGGACACCCGTATGAAACGTTCTTCATACGGAAGTGGATCCCGCATTTTTGTTAAGATGCGGGCTTGAGTGAACACCGACGGTGTTTCATCGCTATACCTGATATATGCATGTGTGCAGTCCATTCCTTTGATTTTGAGCATTCATATCATGTTTTCATTTGTAATCGGTTGTGATGTGATCGAACTGATGATGAGTTTGTCTTATTCATATTGAATGATTATCTTATTGATAATCAGATTTGCCGAGTCATGGACTCACTCTTGCGTTGTTTGTTTATTTTAGGTAACCCCGATGTTGGCTCTTGGGAGGAGTAGACACGCACTACTTGTTCACAACATCA
Source organism: Ampelocalamus luodianensis (assembly GCA_036346255.1). Lineage (NCBI taxonomy): Eukaryota > Viridiplantae > Streptophyta > Magnoliopsida > Poales > Poaceae > Ampelocalamus > Ampelocalamus luodianensis. The sequence goes on along the minus strand of CM070620.1, from coordinate 40,448,314 downwards.
AATTCATGTTCAAGTCTAAATTTTAGTTCCATATTTCATTCGTTAACGATGAACCGTAATAATTAAATTATAATTGGAGAAGGAAGGATACCTTCTCCACCGGATGTTGATTTATTACTGCGTGTGAACCTTCTTTATTGATGTTCGATGATTAAATAACTTAGAAGGTGAAGGAAGGATACCTTCACCATGTCCTGCTTATCTTAATGCTGTCTTTAGTTGATATACTTGTCTCAAGTTCTTCCGCATTATGGATGTATGTTAGATGTTTTAGGTGACATTTTGGCTTCCCGATAGCCAGGGTGTTACAGTTGGTATCAGAGCGGGCTTTAGGTCCGTGGTTAATAGAAGAACATTAAAATGACACACCGTACCTGATAGGTGGGGTTGAAAAGTACATTGCTTCCGCAATATCCGTTATTATGTTTCATTTTGGTTGAGCAATTGTTGAATTGCTTCTGTACTATCATCCTTGTTGGTAATATATAATCTGCTATGATATTCAATATCTATAAACTAATACTATGATTGTCATGAGATGATCCTGTGTAATCATAATTGAGTATTTCGGTGAGGCGTGATGTTATCAAATGATAAGAAGTGGAGGTCGTGGTTGTTACTCCGATTCACTGTGTTACACCATCGCTCGCAGAACGTGGTTAGAGGAGTAGTTACTCCGAGTACCATAGTTTCAGGTGTTAAGCGTGAGTTGCTTTAGAAAGTTGTTCTCTTTCTTGATTTCGGAATTTGGCAATTCTTGTCCTGTGGTGGTTGATGAACTTCTCCGGATTTGTGGTCCATGATAGTTATGGTTTTCCATAGATCCCTCTTGGTTCTCTCAAACAAATAATGCCTTTCAACCTGTTGAGTTGTTTCTACTACTTGTGATCGTTGTCAATTGGCAAGATTGATGTTTTCTTGGTTGCTCCTTCTTTCTCATTGAAAAGAATGACTCATTTACTCATTTGGTAACTTGATTAGTGAAGAGTTTTCCATTGTAAGTTCGGTTGCTTGGGAAAGCTTTGGCTTTATGTGTTTCTTTGGATTACTTGAGCGTTGAGGTTTGAAGTCTCTCTTTTCTTTGTAGTAAGGTGTTAGAATCCTTTTGTGATGTCTTGCCATGCTTAAATTGAGAATTTATGATTAAGCGAATAAATTGTTATGATATGAGTTACCAAGTTGGGTTATTAGCATAGTGCAAATCAATTACTCTTAACGACCATCCATGGAAGTGAAACCGATTAATTTGATATGTCCTTGTATTTGATTCAGGTGTATGTTAAATAAAGATGTCAATATCTATTCGAACCTATAGATCTTACATAAGAGCTAGATTTATCTATTTCCTAGTATGCTAAAATTGTTGAAACTTGTATAAAGTACCAGATGGGTGCTGGTGTATCGACTCATGAAACCTTGTTTATAAGAAATTATGTTAATGAATCTTTAATCATGTTTTGAAATGATTTCTGAACAAAGGTGAAATGTGAATCTATGTTTATAAATGGTTATGTGATTGCAAATAGAATTAGTACCGTATGTATACGCGTGGTTAGTACAATCATCATTTGTTGATGAGATTGAAGAAAGTGTTGAGCAACACCAACAATTGAGTAGATGAATTTCGTAAGTAGTCTTTGTTAGCGTGCCTTGTGATATTGTTATTGCTTAGCATAAACTTGTTATGATAAATTTGTTTCAACCTTGTGGTTTGTGTTCCCTTTGGGAAGTTTTAGGATGGAGTAATAAAGTTTGATGATTCTTGGTACTATGTATGTTGTCGATGTTATTAAATAGTCAAAAATGTGATAATGAGGTTAATTTCGTAGTAATTTGATCACCCATGGTGATATTTCCTAAATGATCAAATTTGAATTTGTATTCATGATCTTTTGGGGGTTCAGGCTTTATGTGGTAAATGAAGTTTATCGAGTAGCGATATGTTGCAAAGTTATAATGGTTCTTCAGTGATGCAAGTGTTTCGATTCTGAATACTTATTTGTTCTTATCTGTTAAGGTTCGATATTCTCTTCTTGTGAGGCTTATGCGTTCAACTGTGGACTCCACTTATGTTCTGTGAGTTCATTGCTTAATTGGTTTCTTCTCTTGGTCCCATGTTCAGTGCGAGTGGTGGATGAGTTTTCTAGTTGGTGAAAATCGTTTCCATTTGTCTCTTCTTTCGAGAAAGAATCAACTCATTCTTTTCACGTGAGTCTTTTGAAGTGTTTTCTAATTGTTGTTGTGAAATTGATGTTAATACCCATAGTAATTTGATCGCCCTTGGTGATATCGTTCAGATGTGAATATTTCAAGTTTAGCTTTCGTGATATTTTCTTTGAGCTCTTAAATCATCTGGTAATTGAAATTATTTTAAATAAATTAAGGTATTGGATTGTCCTGTTGCTTCTTAAGAGATTTGTGTGGTTTAACTCTAAAGGCTCTTTGGTCTGAGTTGGCAACGTGAGGTTGCAATCAAAGAACTTATGTTGGTTCCTTTAAGAGGAGAATAATCTACTTGCGTTTCGCGAAATCCTGTAATTGGAAATGTTTCGAGTTTGGTGGCTGAGATTATTTGGATCTCATGTTTCTTGTGTAGTTGAACTGTTCTGAACAAATATGACGTATGGAAGAATTTCATTGGTTCTTAATTAGTCCTTGTGGTTTGGACTAAAGATCTTATCTTGTACGTTGTGGCAAAGCGATGTTAGTCAAAGAATTAATTTCAGGTGTTAAGGAAAGAGTGCAGAGGAATATTTGAGAATTTGAGTCAAGTTTTGTAACTGGTAGTTATTTGAATTGTTCATAAACTTTTACTCTTTTCACTCAAGAGTTGTCGAGTTTCAATCGCAATGTCATTTTTTTTCTTATTAGTGGTTATTTGCTATTCCCTTTTCGAGGATGCGTGCCCTCATTGTGAACTCAACTTTCGTTTTCCGGATCTTTATTACAGATTATTTCTTTTGGTTTTGTGCTCACTTGTGAGCAGTAACATTTTCTGTGTGGTGAAATTTGTTCTTATTCGCCTCTTTCTTTTGAGAAAGGATCAACCGCTTTGTGTCAGAAAGTTTTACAACTCGTAAGTTGTTGTTTGTTTGGTGGTGGTTAAGTGATTGTAGGGGTGAGTTTTGCTACCCACTATTGGAGTAGTAATAGAAGATGAGTTGGTTTTGACCTTAACCTCTTGGAGGAAGTTGATTCAGATGGAATGTATGACTTCAAGTAAAAGCGTATAATGTTTGACTAAGTAGAACCTATGGTATAGTGTAGTTCCGAACTTTGGTTCATGTGGATATGTTGGGGATTATCAAATGTATGGAAACCTTAATCAATTTCTGAGTAACACAACTGGAAAGTATTGCGATGTTGTGTGAGTGATTCTGATGATGTCAATGAGTGAGAATGTCGGAATCGTGGGGATGTTAGAGATTTAATCCGATGATTTCACCATTTGTTAAGAGGAATTCGTTGTAGAGGTCTCAGAGGTTAAATTTGGGCTTTCCATTTTCATGCTAAACTTTTGGTCGCCCAAAGATTTGTGTGTAGAGGAGATAAAAACTGGAGTATTCGAGTAGTGGAATGATTGTCGATAGAACCCTTTTGTTGTAGTTCATGAGCGAGTGTCTTGAAAATTCGATGTGATATTCTTGAAAGTTGGAGGTGATGAGATTGCATGGGTTTTGAGGGCTTTGGTGCCTTCTATCAAATTAATGTCATCGATTGAAGGAGTGGTCCAGAGTGTTGATGGAATCAATAGAGTCTCTCCACAAAGTTGTGGATGATGTATTTCGGTTTAAGCCTAACTTGAGGATGTTAAATGAAGATGGTTGAGACCGTGTGGTATGCGATGAATTCAATTCCAATGTCCGAGAGAAATTTTATTCCTAAAAGAAAAAAAGGATGTTACCTTGGGTATTGAAGCGTTTTCTTGTTACTCATTTGAGCTTTATGTTGTTGGATCGTGTCTTTGCATGGTGAGTTGGTGTTGTGTTGGCATGTTTGCTTCTTTCCAATTCAGCAAAACAAAAGAAGTTTTTGGTTTGAGCGTTCAAGTGATCTCCTTTGGCTTTCATGACGTTTATTTGCAATTTGCCACTTGGAAAGTGGAAAGGTTTTCTTGATGAAATTCTGATTTCTGGATTTTACTCTTGAAGACTCGATTGGTAACGTATAGTTGTGATGTGAATTTTTCTTATTCAGATATGTTTTGCCGGTAAAAGAGTTTCGATAGTGTGTTTCTGGTTAAAGGAGGTGATCCTTGCTTTAGTGAAGAGTTCGATTGAAAGGTGGAACACGAGTTTCGTGTTCTTCGTGCTTGTCGTGTGGTTCGGTTTCAATGGGAAGGTTAACCAAGGTACATTGGGTTGTTTTCGCTAGTTGGCGATCGCGGGATCTGTCTCGGTCCATGCGTGGAGTACGTAACGTCTTGTATGTTATCGTGTTGGGTGAGTACCTGGGAGATCCAGAGTTCGAGTTTTCGTTTGCGCCGTTGACCATCGAGTAGGATCTTACCTTCGAGTTTTCTCCAATGAGTGTACCTGGAAGTACCGGGTTGAGTGTTAGTTCAGACGTCGATTTGCGTCAAGATGTTGTGGTGTCCTCGGTCCAGAAAGAGGCCACTTAGGAGCTGGAGGCTCGCATGCACGAGCATTATTCAGATTTGTTCATATCGAGTACATGTTACTGTTATTAATTTTTAGTTGCAACCGACCTTTCGCGAGAGTCGGTGTGAGGATTCGGTCGAATCCTATTTAAGGGGGTAGAATGTAATACCCGATTATTCGATATCGAATCTGTAAGATTAGAGAGGAAATAAGTTAAAATTCAGAATTTTAGGAGAAGTATGGGCCGCCAACCCATATTCGAGAAGAGGAGTCACCATAGTGGCCCAAGGCCCATGAGTGGGCGGCAGCCCATTAGAAGGCAAGGGGAGGAGGGAACCAAACCCTAGCCCCATTTGCTACAGTAGCCGCCGTGCTACAGTAGCCCAGTGCTCTAGCGGCGGCGTGCTCACGATGCCTCGCCGCTGCTGCTCCTCCTCTCCCGCGCCATGTTTCCTGCTGCTTGTGGCCGACCGTGGGAAGAAGAAGAAGAGGAAGGAAGAGAGGATTGAAGGAGAATTTCTTCGTGGGATTTGATCAGCGATCTCCGATGGTTCTACAAGGGTAATGATCGATTTCCCTCGCTGTTTAGGTTGTTTCAGATGCGAATTCGATTAGTTTGATTGGATTGAATTGCTGCCGTTAGAATTTCAGTTCTGTCCTGAATGTTGCGTGGCCTGTTTCGGTATTTTAGAGGCCGCATTAGAGTTGTTCATCTCCTGTAGTATTGTAGGTCTTGTTCTTAGCTTTCGGTGGCCGCCAAGATCACTAAAATCCGACGAACGAGTCAAAAGTTATGATAGATTTATTATCTGCTGTCCAGAATCCTGACGAGAAATAGCAGTCTCTGTATAGGTTGATTTATGGCCTAGTTAGAGGGTGATTCAGAGGTCTTGCCCATAACAAATTTTGAAGGTGATATCACTAGCTTTCAGGATTGATAAAGAACACCTCATTTGGATTTATAGATCAAAAGTTATGCACTTTTCTTTGTGACTGTCCAGATTGTATGTCAGTCTGTCCAGTTTGTATGTCAGTTTCTATCTTTAGTTTTGACCCGTGTGCCACTTTTTGTTAAAGACAATATATGAATGTCGTGACAATTAGGTTATTGTAGATAATTTCATAACCTTTTCAGATTGTTAAAGAACGTCCAATTTGGAGTTGTACAACAAAAGTTATGGATATTTTAATTTAGCCGATATTTCTGTCTATTAATTCAGTCAACAAATTTGAGCCGTGGGCCAAATTTTATTAGAGGCAAAATCTGAACTTTTGCCCAACCAGAGTATTGTAGATATGTCAGTTAAGAATCCATGGAAATTGGTCTCACCTCATTCCGAGTTCCAGACCAATAGATATGTCAATTACCGTGCTGCTGTCCAGAATTAAGTTATGTCAGAAATTGTTGATTTCATTTTAAGTTTTGTATTAATGACTAGAGTCATCAGGGAAGCAGTGTTTAGCATCGATTAGTAGTGTTGGGTATATTATGTCCTTATTGAAATTATTTTAATTGTTTAGGAGGTGAAGCCTCGGGTTTAGGAGTATCACCTTTGCCGACTAACGCGTCGCATCGTGGAAGGCAAGTACATTGCCACCCTTAATGATTGTGATTGATGAATGTTTATATGGTCATGCTGTGATTTGGTATGATACGAGAGAGGATGGATTGTCTATGTTCTTTCATATGTGTTGAATCCATGTTTTGTTATCATGTCTTTCAATATTCGTATTTCATTCTATGCATTCATTATGCATGTTTCATCCACTAAAGTGGATTGCAAGTCCCACCATTCCAATGTGGCGGTGTTGGACATTGTCATGTCCCGTCCATGGGAGTGGATTTGAAAGACCCATTAATTCCGAATGGGCATGTAAGACCCATTAATTCCAAGATGGGCAATGTTGGACACCGTATGAAACGTTCTTCATACGGGAAGTGGATCCCGCATTTTTGTTAAGATGCGGGCTTGAGTGAACACCGACGGGTGTTTCATCGGCTATACTGCGGTATATGCATGTGTGCAGTCCATTCCTTTGATTTTGAGCATTCATATCATGTTTTCATTTGTAATCGGTTGTGATGTGATCGAACTCGATGATGAGTTTGTCTTATTCATATTGAATGATTATCTTATTGATAATCGATTTACTGAGTCATGGACTCACTCTTGCGTTGTTTGTTTATTTTAGGTAACCCCTGATGTTGGCTCTTGGGAGGGAGTAGACACGCACTACTTGTTCACAACATCAAATTCATGTTCAAGTCTAAATTTTAGTTCCATATTTCATTCGTTAACGATGAACTGTAATAATTAAATTATAATTGGAGAAGGAAGGATACCTTCTCCACGGATGTTGATTTATTACTGCGTGTGAACCTTCTTTATTGATGTTCGAGATTAAATAACTTAGAAGGTGAAGGAAGGATACCTTCACCATGTCCTGTTTATCTTAATGCTGTCTTTAGTTGATATACTTGTCTCAAGTTCTTCCGCATTATGGATGTATGTTAGATGTTTTAGGTGACATTTTGGCTTCCCGATAGCCAGGGTGTTACACTCACCAAACTGTTACATACCACTTTATCATCTTATCCTCAATTGAGAGTATACCAAAATCTTCAATCTCACTACAACAACCACTTTATTTTTAGAGGGAATCTACTACCCAACTTTAAAGGTTATACCAAGACCCTATCATCAAAGGCATACTATAATCCGACAACTTCACCATCATGCAAACACGGGTCACCTATTAAATTCCCATCATAAACCTCTCCAAAAGAAACACAAACTACGAGGTTGAAACAAACTTCTTTTAACAAGATCATGCTATTAGAAACTACTTATTCACTCATCCACTCGACCATTAGTGTCGCTCAACACACACTCCAACTATCATTAACAATTGACAATTGTATTTATCATGTATGCAAATAGGGTTCTACTTCTATTTGCAGTCACATAACCATCTATAAACACAAAGTCAACATTCCACTTTATACTCAGAGTTTAGGGCAAAGTATAATTAAACATTCAATAATATCATCTCCTGTAAAATAGGGTTTTACAAGATGCTACCTCAACATTCATCTAATCCGACATACATGTTTCAATCTAGCAATTATGTATGCCTATCAAGTAACCAGTTTATGAAAATTTCCAGATTGATATCCTCTAAGGCATCATTCAAACACATCTCTAACATAACCATCACTAATGGATAGACTAATCCATTGAGACACATTACTCTGAATTATCCAATAAATCTACTGAATTCCACAATCTTAATTATCAGACCAAATCATCATTATACCACACCTCTTAATAAATCTTGGATTCCCAGTATAAATGGTCATACCATTAAACAAGTTCATCATGTAATTACTCCATGACAACACCAAATTTATCAACTTAACTTCCAAGGATCTTGGTTAAGATCGATTACGTACCACATTACAGACCCAACTTTATAACTCATAAGTTATCAATTTATCTTCTATACTTGAAACCTCTCACTTAACACAACAAAACATTACAAAAGAGTTCTGATACTTTCTTTCTCAAAGAAGATGCACTAAACTTCAACATTCCTACTACTCTAAAAGAAGTGTGTAGAGTCAAAAAGACCAAATTCAAAGTCAAAGAAGAGAACAACTTCTCTAAAGATACTCACTATCTACGCCTGTACTAAGATATCCGAGGTAGCACTTCTTTATTCCCATTCCACGAACGGTGGTGTAATCTGGTAAAACCTAGGGCCACAACCATGACCTCAACCTCCCAACATGGGTTATCCCCACACACAATAATTATAAAATCAATTAATGAGCAATCATACTCAGTTCATATCAGCAATCATCAATATGATATAGCGGAAATGTAAATGCAATGTTTTGCCCATTCCCATCCTACTGTGCATTAGTGTGTCATATTTTTAAGTTGATAAGACACTAGCAAATTTTAATTAATTTATTCACCACGGACCTAAAGCCCGCTCTGATACCAACTGTAACACCCCAGCCCAACTAGAGCTTGGAATGCTACTAAATAAACAAAATAAAAATTTAAACATAAGGCATAGATCTAAATTTTTGGTAGAATCTCCTTTGTATAACTAAGTATACCGGAGGTTCCAATAGTTGCATATAACACAATCAATATTCCAACATCCAAATTCATCAAAACATTCAAAAGAATAATCGATTCAGCTAAAGCATAAACAAGCACAATCAAATTTTGCTACTTTATGTATTAAAAATAATCCAATGCATTCAAACATAGCCATAATTAATTCTTAAGCAGTTTGCTTATTATTAAGGTACGATCTAAATGATATTCATCTTTAAAGATATGTGGTAGTGAGTGCATCCAAAGCAAGCCTACACCCTTCCATGCATGTCGATCTTGTAGGTGGTACCTAAAAGCACAACAAAAGCAAGAATGAGCTCAAAGACTCAGCAAGTATCTAAAAGGAAACATTAAGCTCACAGTTATAACATCAACATACCATAAGAAATATAACACTAAAATAGCTCACATGTTTATGTAATGCGAACGTGCAATGCATCATTTTCTCTTTTACTCTTTTCGCATTTTACCGGTGATGCGGGGTATACAACCGTCGATGTATACCTTTACCTGTGGCCTCTAGCACAGGGACCAAGAGCCTATACTCCACAAGTATAGGGACCATAGCCATCATCTTCATGATAGGGACCTCTACTCAATGCCCACATTCCACGAATGTGGGTACTACAAGCCCGTCATCTACATGACGGGGACCTCAATTATACATACTTGGTCACCACGTGACCAAGTCTTAGGTATGTTCTCAACAAGAACATGTGAATCCACAATTATATACCAAAATCTCCAACTTTAAATAACATGCATTGCATCATCAACATACATGAATAACCTTTAACCATAACTCAAGCATTTGCCAATCTTATACATACACATCACACTATCATTCATGCATAGCTAGTATGTATAAAATACAAGCACTCACTATCAAACATTCATAATTATATCAACAACCAGAATACTTGCCTCAACCGTGCGGGAACAGAGGACGCGAAGAGGGCGCTACCCCCGGGACCAGTACCCCACCCTTGAAGAACGCAGGAAGACGATGAACTACCCCTATGAGAACATCCTCTTCTCTTTCACCCTTAATCCCTTCCTCTTCGTATTCCTCTTGGCCGGCCTGACTCCCGGGAGCTCCTCCTTCGTCTTCCTCCAAGCCGGCAGCAGGGAGCACACCTCAAGTGCTGGCGGCAATGGGGAACCAGTAGGGAGGCGGCCAAGGATGTGGAGGAGGGGGAAAAGTGGCGGCCAACCACGGGGAGAGGGGAAACAAGAGGGGCGGCTAGGGTTTTTGGGAGAGGAGGGGTGTGTGGCACCTCCCCCTTGACCAGCCACCCCTTAAGGCCTCATGGGCCAAGGCCCGGGCCCAAGTTAAGGTAAAAATATTGTATTCCCCCTCTCTAACTGCCGAATTAAGTATTTTCTATTTGGTCTTTCCATTAATTCAATTTAATTCTCTCCCGATAAATCTTTCCAATGATTCTGGGGTATTACAAAGAGTTGAGATGCTTCGGTCGAGGTCGTCAGGTCCAGGAACTCTTCGAAAACGCCGAAATTTATACGTATGAAAAGAGTCAAGTAAATAAGAAAACTCCAAATGAAACCCAAAAAGATTACAAAACTAGAACCAAAAGAAAGGTACTGAATTTAGAAAAAGATAGAAATTTGAATCACTCTGATCGGAGTTCGAACAAAGAAGAACGAGCCATCGGAAGTTCTAAAATCACAAGGTCGGAAGGAGGCTCGAATACAGGTGCTCGAAAGGAGGCTTGACTACCTGGTCAAAAGGGGGCTCGACTGGTCGGAAGGTTGATTCGACTACTCAATGCGGTCGAAAGAAGAAGGATTCGACTGCTCGATGGGGTCATAGGAAGGATACGACTACTCAACATGGTCGTATGGAGGACACAAAAAGGATACGACTACTCAACGTGGTCGTAGGAGGGATACAAGAACGATACGACTACTTAACGTGGTCGTAGGAAGGAGGTCTAAACCAAGAAGTGGTCTAAACTGGGGGGTGGTCCAAACCGAAAGGGAGGTCTAAACCAAAAAGGGTGGTCTAAACTGGGAGGATGGTCCAAACCGAGAGGGAGATCTAAACCAAAAAGGGTGGTCTAAACTAGGAGAGTGGAGAGCTGGGTCAAGGAGAAAATAGAACGAACAGAGAAAAGGGGATTTTAAACACCCGAGAACTCCAGCAAACTCAAAATAAACAAAATTTTGAATTAGATGAAGTTAGATTTGGCCATCTAAACAGAGAAAGGATCGACTGTTCGACGTGGCCGAAAAAACAAAAGAGAGAAAACTAGGCACGGAGAAACTCACCAGGACAGAGAGAGAGACCGAAGGAGGTCGGTGGACAGCGAGCGACGGTGGGACTCTCGCAGTCGAAAGTGAAGGAGGACGGGGATGAAGGGGTCAGCCAGGACTGAAGGAGAAGCGGAAAAGCGGTGACTCCTACGAAACCAAAACTAAACCAGAGTGAGGGGATTGCTTCAAGGAGTTTTGGGACACGAATTGATGCAGGGCTTAAACTCAGAGTGCGGGGCTTCAGGCAAACCACAGCAACAAGAGCGAGAGAGGGAGAGTTGGGCGCACGTGGTGCTCACCTAAATAGGCGAAGTCGGCACATGGTTCGATGAGGAAAAATGTGGTTTGACTGTCGGCAGGAGAAGCTTGACGGCGGCGCTAGAGGCAGTGGCACGAGCTCTAGCCAGCGGCGGCGAAACTAGAAGCACAGCAAAACGGGGCGAGAGGAAGAGGAAGAGCTGAGAGCTAAGGGGGAAAACAAGAGGGCAAGGGCTCCCTGACGCTCTATTTATAGAGGAAGGAAGAAGAACGGGGCAACAAGATGGAGCGATGTGGAAAGGGGAGGAAAAACGCGGTGGGGCAGAGACAACAGTATTTAATACGCACGTGGCTAAGGAAAAAGAGGGAGGAAAACGCGGCGGGGTCGTACGGGCGCACGGTCGGCAGGGAGGGGAGGGGAGGGGACAAGAGGGGAGACGTGTGTGGCGGTAGTCAAGGAATTAAATGCACACATCACTGGGGAAAAGGGGGATGGGATGGGAGCAGACGTGACGGAGGATGGGCAATTAAATGCGTTGTCGGCATTTAATGCACGAGGACTTTAGCGATGGGAGGAAGAAAAAGGTGAGCAAGAGGCTGACAGGCAGGGCTGATCGAAACCAAAGGACTGGTCGTGACCGATAGGGAGGTCGTCACCAATAGGGAGGTCGTAACCATAGGGAGGTCGTGACCAAGAGGGAGGTCGTGAGGAGGAGGTCCGAAGGAGGAGGAACGAGCCAACGGAATAACGGAACAAATAGGGAAAATGAATTCTAAATACCAGAGAATTCTAATAAACTCAAAACAAACTAAATCTAAATTAATTGAAGTTTGATTAATTCACATTAAATCGCCTTTAATTCTCAAAATCTCCAGGTTAAGCTTTAGCAATTCACCAACACCAAATAGTTATTTTTAATTTAAATTTTTTTAAAAACTCCTAAAAATTAGGATGTTACACAAACCCACCGGCTTAGCTTTAGGTCGATGACAATATGACATGACGCATGCCTTTTCTCGTTTCAAGGGCCTCCTGAAGGTTCCGTTTCCTTCCTATTTTTGGGTGCTTCCCGAAGCTCAAGGATGACTACTGAGTACTGACTGGCTGCTCCTTTGGAGAGTGGGGGGCTGACGCTCCGCTACTCGCCACCGGATCAGGAAACAAGACCAACAAACCTACTGGAATTCTGGAACATATACGCCGTGAACATAGTTCGCCAAAAGATGATGCCACAGCAGTAGCACTCCATTAATCACAATGAGTTCATAACTTCATCGGGAGAAAAAGTTCATGACTAGAAAGCTTTCTATCAAAATTAGGTTCGATTCACAAAGGCATCTATGCTGAGTAGGATACGTGCAATTCGGTTTGTAGAAAGTACAGAAACACTACTTATTAGATAGAAAATCACAAACAAAACTACCTTCAATTTTGGGATATAAATGAAGTTTCACAGCAATGGTATCCTACAATTATTATTAATATAAAATGTTATATTCACTGGGGGAAGAAAAGAATGGCTCGACCGCTCGAGTACATGCAAAGGAACATAGAGTGTGCCTTACACTATCACGTGTGCAATTCCGCTCGTCCCTAGCCCAGAGAGGGTTTGTTCGTGTGGTGTGCGCACGGACGCGCCAAAATCTGTGCGCCCCTCACCCGGTTGCTTCTCCGCCCGACACGTGCCTCGTCCGTACTCCCCGCGCCCGGACAAGCCCCATCCGCGCCCGAACGCGGTGATGCCACACGCCCAACACCCGGACAAGCGATGTCCGCATGCGTGTCACCCGGACCATGCGCCCAAGCCCTGGACAGAACCACTATCGTGCGCCCATGCCCCGGACGGAACCACTACCTCATGCCCATGGCCCGGATGCGGACGATCGCACTGCGTGTCCCTCGTCCGGGCCTCCCTGCCTCGGTCACGCCACATCCCCACGCGCCCTGCTTTATTCCATGACGCTCGTCCATCTTTCATGTCGCACACGTTGCACATGGACAAGGCTCTGTCCGCCCCCTAGCCTAGCGCCACCACGTGGCTCGCTCCGGCATGCTCCGCGCCCGGCAGCGCCTTCGGATTTCCCGTTGCGCTGTCTGCGGGAATTGCCCTCGTGCGGTTGTAAATACCAGAGTTGCTCGCTCTCGCTCTCACTCAATCTCAATTTCGTTCAAATTCTCGCGCTTGTCGCTGAGAACACAGATAATAAAATATATTTTTTTTGTTGGAGATTAAAGTTTAGAACAGTTCTTATGACCGTACCAGTTTTGAACGGTCCCCTGAAGGGCGGGTATTTTTTTTGTCCATGGCATTTGTTGTTATTATTGTAGTCGTTGTTAATTAGTCTTATTCAACTAGTCCTAATTAAATGTAGTTTGTAGTCATAATTAAATAAATGTTAAAAATTTAGTCGTAGTTTGTTACTAGTTATTATTAAGAGGTAATGAATTAGTCATAATTAATGTATCGATAATTAATTAGTGGTAATTAATTAGTTGTAATTAATTAGGCTTTATTATTTAAGTGTGAATTAGTTAGTGGTTAAAATTAGTAGTAATTAATAAGTCGTAATTAGTTTAGGGGTAATTAGTTAGACATAATTTATTTAGTGCTAGTCATAATTAATTTAGTGGTAATAAATTAGTGGTAATTAATAAATTGTAATTATTTGAGTCGTAGTTTATTAGTGGTAATTACACTAGTGCAAATGGAGTGGTCGAATTTACGTGGCCATAATTACCTTGTTGGTAATTAATGACTCATAGTTAATTAGTGGTGACTAAATAAACATAATTAATTACGTATGTGTGTAGTTAATCATTCTTAATTAATTAATCATAATTAATTCAGTGGGAATTACTTAAATGTAATGAATTACTCATAAGTATTTTTTGACAAGTAATCAATTTGTTGCTAATTATATAATTATTTGTATTTCATTACTCGTATTTAATTGATTACTTGCATGTACTATGTCGTAATTATTTGTGTTATGGGTAATTAGTGGTTAATAAATTACTTATAATTAATTAGTATTAATTAGTTTAGTTATATTTAATTAGTGCTAACTACATACCATGTTTGTTATATTGCATACCACAAATTGAGTCATTCTGGCTTTAGGTAATTTGAACATGCAAGACTTAGTAGTGTTTTATGGCGATGATCTCGTACGAGCCGGACCCAATGGGTTAGACTTGTCGAGATGCCAGTACAAGGTGGTCCAGGTGGTAGGGCTCGATGCGATGAATATTCACGAGCTTAGGAGCTACATCTAGAGGGAGTTCGACACGAAGCCAACAACGAAGAAACTTGTCATCGAAGGGATCACCTGCACGAATTGGAGAGGGCAGGGCGTACAGGAGCAAGTCAAGGTAAATGGAAGCATAGCATGGGGCCAATACATGCATATTTCTTCCCAGCCCAAGAAGGCGATATACAGGAAGCCGATGGTGTACGTGAATTTCGTACGTAGGGTGCCGGAAAACCTTGATGATGTCGGTGCCTCGGGAAGCAGGAAACCGTAGGTGGAGCTTGAAGATGGTAGCACAGAATTTGTTGTTTTGGAGGAAGTCCACGAGAGAAGACTTGAGCATAATTTTGTGCAAAATGAGGGGACGAGACTATGGTGGTCGGCCCGCATTAACTGCCATGAGTATCTACCGGACCAGCCTCTCGGGTTGGAGTCCGACGAGGACATCGATCTAAGCTCAGATGGTAGCGAGGAGGACGCACCCCAAGGTGGTGGTTCGACCGGCAGAATTGTGTCATCAGAGATGCCTTATGTGGCATCGAGACTTGATGATATCGCCGTGTGTTCGCTCGTACTGCCGCAATAAGAAGGGTTCCAGTGGCAGTTTGATGTCGACACCCTCTTAGTTGGGCAACACTTCCCTAGCAAGACGGCCGTGCAAGAAGCTATAGCACGGTACGTCTTGTCCATCAGCTATGTGTACCGGGTGCACCGGTCTAACTCAGAACATTACGCAGTGAAGTGCGTAGTGCAAGCACTACTACAAAACAAGCTATACTATACGCCTCATCACAGACGGTTTCTTTGCAACCGTCTGTGTTGTAGTTATCACAGATGGTTCCTTTCTTAAGGAACCGTCTGTGATATGTAATTATCACAGACGGTTTGTAAATAGAACCGTCTATGATAATTCACAGACAGTTCTTAAGAAGAATTATATGTGGTAATCGCAAAGACCACAGACGGTTTGTATTAAAAACTGTCTGTGACTTGGAATTTTTCTTACTCTGTGATTTTACAATAGCTTGGAATTTTTCTTATTAAAAACCATTTGTGATGTTGCACTATCACAGAAGGTTTGTAAATAGAATCGTCTATGAAAATAGACTATCACAAACGGTTCTTGTTCAGAACCGTCCGTGATAGCTTTTTTCACAGACGGTTTGAAAACCGTCTATGATGTCTGCCTGTTATCATAGACACATAAATCTAGATGGTTCATAAACCATCTGTGATGACAGTTTAGAACTGTCTGTGATGACCCTTTATGTAGTAATGAAGGTTGCCCTGGCAAGATCAGCGCTCACTGAGCAAAGTTCTTCAGCTCAGTCTCCAGAATCAAGGTGATGATCGAACACACTTGCAAGCTTAGTGAGCCCCTGCGGCAGCATTGGAACGTGACTTCCGCGTATATGGAAAGCCTCATCAACCAACTAGTTGCGGAGGACGTGCCCGTCTCCCCCAAGACGTTGTTGTTAGAAGTCTGCCATCTGGTTGGTTATCCAATCAGCTACAACATGATCTGACGAGTTGAGCAGAAGGTTATTGAGTCAATGTACAAGACATATGAAGTGGCGTATGTAACATCCTAGTTTTTAGGGCTTTTTGAAAAAAAAATCAAATAAAAATAACCATTTCATTTTGTTGAAATTCTAAAGCTTAACTTGAAATTTTGGAAATAAAAAACAATTTAAGTGACTATATCAAACTTCAACTAATTCAAAATTTGGTTTATTTTAAGTTTACTGGAGTTCTCTGGTGTTTAAAATCACTTTTCTCTGTTTGTTTCGATTTCCCCTCGCCCCATCTCTTTTTCTCTCCCCGCGCGTCGACCACCCTTTCAGTTTCGACCAGTCTCTCGGTCTCGACCAACTTTTCTGATGAACCCCGAAGGTCCTAATTTTGGCCCGATCTTTCGATGAGAATATATGCTCGGTGGTAGTCGTTCAACTCTCACGATCCTAGCTACGAACTCGCAAGGCTCGAAACCACGCAATCGCTGAACTGCTCGATAAGTCGTTATCAACCGTGCACAAGTACCCGGTTGGCCTGATCACGAAGATCGATTCCTGCATACACCGAAGAAGCACGCAAGAACAAGATAAATAAGCAATCTAAAATTGCAAATATGAAATTAAATGTATTGATAGGTGGGGTTCCGAAGAACAATGTCGTTGTTGATCTCGCCAACCAAGAGGATAAAGAATAAAGTAGCAAAGCTAAACTTTAATCAACAAAACCCTAAGAACTAAAGGGGATGACGACCACTATGTATAGGAGGAAGAGGGAGGGGGCGGTACCACATGAACAATACAGGCCCTAGGGTTTCTCTCTGAATTACAAGGCCCGCGGCCCAAATAAGTGACACAACATATTATTTCTATGATTGCGATGTGCACAGAAGGCATTTGGAGGTGAGGTTGGATCCGTTTGAAAGAGGACGAGATAAGCTTTCAATCAAGTACTCGTGGACGTCAAACAGAGTTCGTATGTGAAAGTTATACACATTTGAAGTCAGAGCTATCTCCGGCGACCGAACTGGATTCCAGAACATGTCCAACTTGAACTCTTGCTTGGCTTGGACAAAAGTGACGTGAAAACCTTCCTTGTACCATGACGTGGAGTAGCGGTCATATCTGGAGGGTTGATGTCCTCATCATTTTCGGTCTCGACCAACCTCTTGGTTTCGACCGCCTCTTGGTTTTGACCACCTCTTAGTTTCGACTAGTCTTTCGGTTTTGACCACCCTTTCGGTTTAGACCTGCCCCGCCTGTCAGACCCCTGCTCACCTTCTCTTTCTTCCCACTTTTTCCTCAATGAAGTGCGCATTAAATACTGTCTACGCATTAAATCCCGTCGCTCCATCTTGTCGCCCGGTCCTCCTCCTTCCTCTATAAATAGAGCACCAAGGAGCCCTTCTGCCCTCCTTTTGTTTTCCCCTCAACTCTCCCTCTCTCTCACCCTTGTTTCACCATGCTCCAAGTTTTGCCACCACCTCTACTGCCGCCATCAAATCCTCTCCATCGGCGTTGTCTTCACCTTCGGCTTCGCAAGACCGTGTGCTACTCGAGGCTCTCCTTGTCTTCGTCGGGAGTTCACTGGAGCACCGCGCCGTCTTTGACTGCCATTTGTCCTCCAGCCTCTCTCTCAGTCTTGGTAAGCTCCCCATGCCCTGTTCTTTCTTCTTTCGACCACGTTGAGCAGTCGAATCCTTCTTTCTTCTTTCGACCGCATCGAGCAGTCAAATCCTTGTTCCTTCTTTCGACCGTGTCGAGCAGTCGAATCCTTCTTTCTTCTTTTGACTTCTTTCGACCACGTCAAGCAGTCGAATCCTTCCTCTTTTCGACCGCGTCGAGCAGTCGAATCATTCCTCCTTTCAACCACGTCGAGCAGTCGAATCCTTCTTTCTTCTCTCGACCGCGTCGAGCAGTCGAACCTCTTTCCTACTAGTCGAACCTCTTTCGACCAGGTAGTCAACCTCCTTCCTACCTGTCGAACCTCTTTCGACCAGGTAGTAAACCTCTTTCCAACCAGTCGAACCACTTTTGACTAGGTAGTCAACCTCCTTCCTACCAGTCGAACCCCTTTCGACCAGGTAGTCAAAACTCCTTCCGACCAGGTAGTCCTTCCGACCACCTGTAGTCGAACCTCCTCCTGACCAAGTAGTCCTTCCGACCACCTGCAGTCGAACCTCCTTCTGACCACCTATAGCTGAACCTCCTTCGACCAGGTAGTGGAACCTTCGGACCAGTCGAACCTCCTTCTGACCAGTCGATCTTCCTTCCGACCTTGTGATTTCAAACTTCTGAGAGCCCGTTCTCCTTCGTTCGAGCTCCAATTCAAGAGTTTCAAATTTCTAAATTTATATAAAATCAGGACCTAGCTTTATATCTAAAATTATTTAATTTGGAGTTCATTTGTGTTTTTGTTTGAATTTATTTGTATTTTATTTGAATTTGCTTCATTTTCATATGTATATTTCGACGACTCTGGGGAACCCTAGTATTTTGAAGAAGTAGATCCTCAAGCTTTTGAGCAAGGTAAGTTACACCTTTGATCATATCGAATCCCAGTATTTAAAATTATTTAAATTCTGTTGTAAACTATTATTGCATGCTTATTTATATTCTAGTAATTTAAATTCTTATTTTAAATTACTAGTTAATCCTGTTACCGTTGTACAGCCTATGTTGAAATTGAAGTTGTCATTCCCTTGTCACCTTAGTGGAAAATCTGGTCAATACACGAGGATGACTAGAACATGTTGAAAAGCAGTATGCTTAGACTGAAAGTGTTTAATTTGGAGAATTTAGCCAAAAGTTCAACTATGATTTGAAAACGATTCTATGGTATGGTATTTACCATAGAGATTTATAAAATGATTTGACTTGTTAAACAAAATGAAAATTATTTTGGACTTGGGTGAATTGGATGTCTAGATGGGTGCATGTTTATGCACGGGATCGATTCATTTCTGTGATCAACGCCCAGGATTTTATTGGAAGTCGCTCAAATCAGTTAAGTACCGGTCTTTAAGCCGCATCTTACCAAGCCTTATCGTACTACCACATGACCTAAATGGGCAAGACCTGGCTAACTAATTTACAACATTCCACAGTGGTCGTGCCATCCGGTTGTATGTGTCTTTTACGACCTACTTTTATGTATTCCCACATGACGCAAGAGGGGGCTTAAATCCGACGGATGGTTAGCCCAATGGAAGTGAAATCTTAGCGAGGTGGGACTATGGTGGGATGACACATTGTAAAGACCTTGTGATAATCTCTTAGTCGCACACCTTCAGAAGTGTGTGGACGGACAGTATAAGTGATTATCTCTTGTGGGTAAAGTTGTACAACCTCTGCAGAGTGTAAAACTATTCGAATAGCCATGTTCACGGTCTTGGACATGCTGAAGCAAAGCCAATGCAAAGTTAGATTTTTTTTGTTTTGATTTCAAAAGATTTTATCAAATGATTATGGATTTCGTATCCAATCAGGAAATTGGGCGGGTAGCTTTGTGATAGAAGGGTATCCTTCACTACTTTTGTGTGAATATCTTAAGATTTAGAAAATAAATTTTAGTTATATAGTAAATTGCTTTAGAACTTAGTATGAATATTTAATGGAAAAAGTCATTTTATGCAAATTGAGCCGTATAAGCCTTCCTTTGATGAACCCTTACATACATTACAATCTATTTATTGGGTGTAACTTGCGAGCACGGTTGTTTGTGGTCACCCTTGCTTAATATTTGTTGAGTAGGAGAGGAGTTCTACGAGGAGAATGAGAGCTTGGACGACTAAGTTGCGCTCCAGACGATTGTCTGTGGCGAATTGTGTGGTCTACTTTACTGCTTTTGCTCTTGTTGTATTTTGTTTGTTGGTTTTATGCCCTCTTTGGTAACAAACTCAAATTATTTTGAATGAATGGCGTTTTATGGTTATGCTATCCACTATTGTTTGACTGTGTACACTAGCTGTTCCTGAATTAGTGTAGGAGACATAGAGAATCTGGGATCCTTCGCTCCCGGGTTCGACAGCGTACAACCTTGTGCTGAGAATGCTTCACCAGATTGCCGAAGCAAACCTTGACACGTACATAAACAAGGTTAAAAGTGAAAATCCTGATGGAGGCCCCAACTTCTTCATACTGGATCAGGTGTTCTAGGCATTCGCCCAGAGGGCTTCAACTTCTGCTGTTCTGTGCCAGGGGGAAAAAACATGCATGCACCCTAGGTGATGTAGCTACATGCACCTGCAACAAGTCAAAACTTCTGCACAAGCTATGCTTGCATGTATACAAGGCATGTGCGTAACTAAGATAGATGTTTACGCCTTATATCTATGAGTACTACGATATGCAGCATCTTTTCAGTACATGGAGTGTAGAGTTTCACTCATATGACATGGACATGAACAATAGGGATCTTTGGTCGGACAAGGTGCAATGGGCCCGAACAAGGCCTTGAAGTCAACTGGAAAGAGACGACGGCCGACCCGGCGCTTCTGGAATGATATGGATAACAGCCAGCGTGGGGGCTTGAGCTACACGATGAAGTGCAGGATATGCAAGACCCTTGGGCACTCCCTGAAGGATTACCCTAACAGACCGAGCCCGTCTAGTCGTCATTCAGTGTCATAATTTATTGTATTGTCTGCCTGTACGGGACCGTCATGTCATGTAAATGAGTGGTCCGCTTATATTTGTGCATATCTTTACGTCATTCTTTGTTATGTCCACATTATATTTGTTCCAAAATGACTCGCCCTTGTTTTGTGTGCAACAGTAAAACATTACGTTGGCCTAGAATATGTTGGACTTGCTGTCGAACTTTTACGCAAATATACTGCAAAAGCGTAAGTGGCTTGCGAAGAGGGCTAAACCCTACCCAGGTTTTTCTATGAAGGATGCGTCGGTACCACCAGAGTTTCCACGCCCGTAATGTGTATGCGAACAACCGGCGAAGATCATTCGGTCACACACCCGGCCACTACCGCCGGGTGTACTACACGTGCGGGAACATCCTCGTTAGAGAATCTTACACGCACTTCGATTTATCACACCCTACATTGAATTCTGCAAATTTCTAGCTTCATCTGCGCGTAATGGCAACCTAAGATGGCTAAATTAATTATGACTAAATAAGTACAACTAATTAACTACAAACATTTAACTACGACTGATTAACTAACTACACATTTAATAAAGAAAAAATATACGAAAAAAAATTACCTGCTAATATGGCTGCTAATGACAGCTGTAAACAATGCTTAAACGTCTGTGAAAATGAAATCAACAGAATGAGCGATAATAAGAAAGCGAGCGAGCGAGGATGAGAATTTGCGAACCGTCTCACCATCGCCTCGGAATTTAAAGCCGCGACAGGAGGAATTGGATTCCCTCCCGCGCGCAAGGCTTGCATGCATGCATGCATCTACATGCAGAGACATGGATGGCTATAGAGAATAAAGTGCGGAAGTGATGGATGGCGATGGGGGACAATGATAGATGGCGATGGGGGAATAAAGCGGAGGCGGTGAAGACGTCCGGGGCGGGGAGCACTGGTGTGGCGCATCTGGGCAAAGTCCGGGCGAGGAGGGACCGGCAGAGCCGGCCGGCAAGGCGACATGCGGCTAGTTCGGGCGTTGAGTGTGCGGAAGAGGCTTGTTTGGGGATGACACTTGTGCTGACAGGCTTGTCCGAGCGGGGGGCACGCGGACGCGGCTTCTCCGGGCGACACGCGTGTGGTCCTGGCGATGGGCGTGTGGAGGTGATGCTATCCGGGCGGTGGGCGTGCGAAGACAACACATGTCAGCACACCCCTTGTCTGAGCTATGGGCGTGAGGCCGAGATTGATGCCGGATGTGGGAAGCACGGAAATATACACATGTCGTCTAATGGCACGTCCGGACTGCCATTTTTGGCAATAGCGCGCGAGGAGAGTCACATTTGCAAATCCTGGCGGCGGAAGAGTGTCCAAAATCCGAGGAACATGTGTCGCGCAGCAAGTTCAATACGGACGCCACATGTCGTGCATGTGAGCTGCTCCCAGTTGACAAGGACACCGGCCAACCGCCGCTGCGCCATTCTTGGATCCCCCACAGGACCTGGTCATCTTGATCTTCTTCAGTTACGGCAAACACATCCTGAAGAATCTCTCTCAATGGCTGATATCGACATGAATCAGTTTCCTCCTATCTCTCCAATTGGAAGAAGGCGTGTAACTTCTTCCTCTTAATCGAAAAACCAATTTGTTTTCGTTTTCAGGCAGCCGTGCACATCGGTTTTTATTTTTGTTTTCCATTCTAAAAGAAAGCATACCTGTTGTTCTCTTCGATGGACCTGGACTTGGCCACCAGGCAAGATGCAGGTGGTGTTGTTGGTGAGGAGAGGACTAGGAGGAAGAAGGTTCAGCTGGTGCAGGAAGCCATCCACGGGCTCCTGGAGGAGAAGAGGAGGAAGTGGCAGCAGCAAGGGGAAGACAAGGGGTCCATGCTTCCGCGGGAGGAGGAAGAAGACATCCTCTACTCGTTGTTCTCCAAGGTATTTATGTGTATTGCTGTCTACTAGTACATCTGAACTGTTTCAGCTTGCGGATGCATCGCTGCACATTGCCTGTCGGCTGTCAATTTAGTTGTGTGTGAGACTGGTTCATTTTTATGTGCAAGCGAATGATGTGATTTTGGTATTGGTAGATTGAATTTAACCTGATGATTGGAATTTATTTTATTGATTCTAGGTTATGTTTGATACCAATGGCCAATCATGTATAGTTTCTTCAACTGTTCTTTGATTTAATTGCATTTCTGAAGTTAGCAAATCGATGCTTATGCATTTGCGTACACTTGCATTTCTGAAGTTACCAAATTGATGCTTATGCATATACTAGTTTTATTTCTTGAACTGCTGTTTGATTCACCTGCATTTCTGAAATTGGCTGATTGATGCTTATGCATATACTAGTTTTATGATCTTTTGATATATCAGTGCCTAGTGAATTTGCGTTCAGAAGTAGGGTAGACTGGATGTTCCCTGAACTTCTAAGTACTTAATTACTTTCTATTATATTAGAAATTAAACCAATCAATGCAATTACCTGGTAATCTACATATGTATCCTTTCTTGATGCAAATACTGAAAGCCTGCATCATTGTTCCTTGCAACAGTTGGATGGAGTAGAAAAAGATGCTGATTTGGACAATGCGGAACCGAACTCCTTCCATCCAAACTCTGAGACTAGATACGGTGAGAACAGTAAGGAGGTGGAGTTAGGCGATACAGCAAAAGACTTGAACAAGATCAAGAGGCAGAACATGATCACCCACATCCTACTCGGCACAGTCATCGTCATGACTGCCGTGTGGCAATTCAACGAGGTATCGTTCCTCCTCGCGGTGCAGAGAAAACTGAGCAATCCTTTCGAGTCCTTGGGGGAATTGATCAAGGGTTCCCTGAAGGGGAGAGGGGGGAAGCCGACGATTGAGGCACCCCCACTACCCCCAGTGGGCATCCCGGATGTTACTCGAAATGATTTGCCTATGTTAGTCATAAGCAATGAGGATGACTAAACCGGTAGGATGACTGCTCATAAAGGTCAGGAGACTGACTCTTGCCAAGGAAATGCCAATTTTGTAAGATTCATCTTGATATCAACTGGAAATGCAGCACCTTCTAAGAATTTGAAGCAAATGTGCATTTTTGCAACTAGGCTCGTTAGTCTGGTTGAAAACACACTTCTATTTGTTCTTAAAGAATGATGTTTGTCAACTAAGCAGCTTAATCTGCTCCATGATCTTTCTCGATTCCCTTGTCCTGAATTGTAACAAGATGAGAATCTGTTCCTTTACTGTAGTTTCAATTACCTAGTTCAATCCTTGAGCTTTTCACCTCGCTCACCAACCACCTTTGGTTATTATTACGTAGACAAAGGTGCAGCACATATTCTAGAGTCATAAATTATCTGAGCTCAAGGATATGGAAAAAGATTGCGCTTTTCAGAACACTTTTTTTTTTTTTATAAAGCATCATCCGACATCAGGTGCCAGCATAGACTTCTCTGACCTGTCAAAGTATGTAGCAATAAACGATTTTTGGAACAAATTTGAGAATCCATCCTGGCTCCCCCAGCGACAACAGTATGTACATCCTATTCCTATACATCGAAGTTCAGTGGTGAAGGTGCTGGAAACACAGGGCACAGGTAGTAGACAAATGAAGCTAAGCCATCTTCAAATACAGTCACCACCCTTTCACAGAATCTGAAGGCCAACCAAGTTGGATGTTCAACCAAAGAAATTAAAGTTCACAGATGCTCAGAGTCAGTTCCTTACAATTCTCGTGGACTGTAGCCATAGTGAAAATCATATGAATGCAGATACACAGTTTTGAGTTATCCCACCGTGAGGCAGGCAGGTCAATGCAGAGCTTCACTCACTGTGAGCTTTATCTCCATAAGGCCCAAGATTTCTACTCGAAGGAGGGAACATACAGATGAGGCCTGGTGCTCGCAGTAGTTAAATATGTCAGTTCACACAGAGCACGGGCTCTGCCACATTGAAACGTCCGATATTAGGTCACGGAGTTGATCCATGAGGAGCTTTACGTTCTTATTTTTGCTTTCAATTTCCTGCAATAAAATTAAATGCTTAGACAGATTTGCGTTGTCTGATGTCTGAACACCGCATTATATTGCTTGGTTAACATAAAGCCTATGGACAGAATTCAACATCGAGATACTTTGAACTTCAAAACACCAACCAACCATACATGAGCCTCAGCGAATTCAATAAAAATGATGTTTAAAGAATTATGGTAGGATGTATTACACACCATACAAGCACCTAAGGTAGCATCGTAAGATGAAGGATATTCAAAACAGTACCTTTCTCAAAACAGATGCACGCTCTTCTAATCTCCCAACATCAACTTCGTCTGCTTTGTCATCTGTTGATCCAATCTCCTAAAACACACACAGTAACTCAGTATGTCCTATCAAGTATACAGAAGAACAACAGCATTCAAAAACAGTAATACTCTATTCTGGTTCATAAAAGAAAAGCAACAAGAAAATTAAAGTTACTTTCTATAAAAACATTAAGCACATCAAGTTATAATTGTCTGGTTGTCTAATTGCTTCATTGTATTCCAGCCGCATGTAGCAATGCAAATTTGGATCTCTATATTCCACTCGCATGTAGCAATGCAAATCTGGTGCTTATTGCTTCTATATATTCCAGCCCATGTAGCAATGCAAATCTGGTTCTCTTGAACTGCACACTAGAATTGTGTATAAGCTATTACTGGGTAAATGTTTAGGTTGCATCTAATGTAACAAATGGAAGAATGCATATTGTTACAGTGCATGTGAATATAATGCAGCCCAAAAACTAATTGAACAAACTTGTATTTGTCAAAGCAACACCATACCGGACCACTAGGTGAAGATTGATGGTCAATCATTTCATGAGTACTGACACTGAGAATAGTTCCAGTCTTGTTGGACAAAATGTTGCTATTCTCATTACAGCAAATACTGGATGAAGTAGATCTCCACAAGAATCGATGTTACATATAGGCTTAGTTTGACCATTGTTTACTATACCGAGTCACTTTTGATCTTAATCAAGAATGAATGAGTATATGAAGAGTCATCAAGGATTAATAAAAACTTTAAGCCTCCAAGATCCAAGGTAAAAAATAGCAACGAATCTAACGAAATAATATCGCTCATACCCAGGGTTAACAATTTCGTTTTTGTAAAAATTTCGTTGGTGGCCGAAATAGCCGAAATCACCGAAATTTCGGTGGATTTTCAAACTGGTTTGAATCAAATTTGAATTTAAAATTTAAAATAATCGCCAAAATTAGCGTGCTTGGCGGGATTCGATCCCAGGTCTTCGGGGAAGATGCACGCAAGCCTTGCCACCAGGCTACGTTCGGCTTGGTGATTACATGCTAGTGTTTACTCCTTTTAACCCTCCAAATTCCCTCCAAATTCAAACCAACCGAAAAGATTTGAACGAATTGAAATTCTTTCGGGACCCAGCGAAACGAACGAAATTTCGGCCATTTCGCCGAAATTTCGACGAAATTGATAACCCTGCTCATACCTCTCCATGGCTTTCCGGACCAAGCAATTTTTGTTATCTTCTGATTTCCCTCCATGGCTCCTTCACAAGACACCATAATAACATCTCTAACAAATCAATGTAGCGCCGATTTGGTGGCCACAGAAGGAGTGGTCCAAAGATCAAAAGGTCTTATGAAAGAGAAGTCTTTCACGCATCAAAATCAAAATCTTTTGAGTAAATTGCATGGTCATTGTTTACCCAAATCGTTTTATGGTCACAGGCAATAATTTCTTGGCTTCATTACATAGCAACACACCAAAATACCCCTCATCTTCTCAAGCAGAATTCGAGTTTTCATGGTCATTGTGCCAACAATTTCTTGCCCAGTCTACAGAGCAAGCAAACGCCTAAAATCCATCTCTCCCCGTAAATCTCTTTCTCACCGAATCGCGTAGAAGAAGCTATAAGATTCTACTTGTGACCAGTACGTTAATCTCACCTGAGCACAGGAGGATACGGCGGTGATGGACGCCCGCAGCGCCACCAGCGCCGTCTTGTAGCGGTGCCTCGCCTCGTCCAGCAACCCGCCGGGCCCAGGGCCGGCTCCCCCACTGCCGCCGCCGCCCGCCGCGTCAGACAAGGCGTCGGAGTCGGCGGCGGTAGGCGCAGCGGCAGGCGGGTGCTGTTGCTGGTTATGAGAGGAGGAGGACCAGAGCGCGGGGTTGCAGAGCTCGTGGTTGATGGAGGTGAGGATCTGGAATGCTGCGGCGATGGCCTCCTCCAGGTGCCGCTGCCCTTCTCCCGCCAGCCCCTGCCGCCGCTGTGCCTCCTGAGAATCGGCCATGTGGCTCGCCGGAACCCTAGCTCTAGCTCGCCGGGGTTGGAGCACGTTAAACCCCTCGCCTCTCCCGGAGCTCGGAGCCGGAATTGTTGGGGCTGGAGTTCTGCGAAGAGAAGTTCCGTTTTTTTCTGTTTTTTTTATTAGCCTCGCCTTTAAATAACCTTCTACTATTTGCATTTATTTCGAGATTGAAAGTCCCATTTTGAATCAAATTTTCCTTTTGAATTTGTCATTTGATGTTTTGTCATTTCTCTATTTTTTATTTACTTTACCCATTTATGTCCATGAGAAAAGAGACGATTATGTCTTTGCATCTGTTCGGATAAGCGCATATGATCCAGTCTGACCTGGCTGGCGCACCGACTGGACCACTCCACTCCTCTCCTCTCTCCTTCGCACCCGAGCACCACGGCGAGCCAAGGCAACCTAGGCGGCGAAGGGAGAGCTTCACCGCTGGATGTTGGATCTCGGTTGAGGCATTGTGCAGCGCACGCGATGGATCCTCACGGGTATGTAACTCCTCTTGTGAACGCCCTTTTTCTCTTGTTTCTTCGTTTGCATTTAGAGTATATTCAAACGGACCGAAGAACAAAATAGGTGTCTCCTAACTCATTTTATTTTGTTTTTAATTTCGCATTTTCAAGTAGGATCGATGTGCCTGTTGATTCGGCTTACGTTGCTCGATTTGATGATGGTATTACTTGTCGAATTGATCATCAAGATCTGGAACGGGATGTGAATCTCGCTCAGTTTACACTAGATAAGTAGATTGCACAATTGCGTGAGAGGACCATTTGGGGTTCAACCAGGAAGCCCATTTCTTTTGCACTGATAGGATTAGTGGGCTGGTTGAGAGGATTCATGATAGCATGCAGATGATGGAAGCATTTAATAGTCAGCGGTTGAAATGAATTTGCCTTTATGCTGAAATCGTGGATAACATTGGGTAACAATCTAGCTAATCGATTGTTACTAATCTAGACACTCCAGTGATTCCTATTAATCCACTAGCAGCAACAACAGAGACAAAAGTGGAGGCATCGGTGGAAGCATCAGGGCCTTGATCATGTCTTGAGATTGTTCAAGGCCTTGATCTTGATGACAGAGATGTCGCTTTGAGTGAGGACGAGATGTATGTTCTTCTCGGCTTGAGGGAAGAGAAGAAGTTTAGAGAATCAGTGACAAGTTTTGGGCCATGTTTGGGATAGCTTCCGCTTGGGCTTTTCGCCCAGAAAAGCCGAAAGCCATTCCAAACGGTCGGCTTTCTCGAGTAGATTTTCCCGAAGCTAGAAGCCAATTACGGCCATGTTTGGTACGGTTTTCACTTCGATTTTTTTCTCGAAAGTCATTCCAAATAGTCGGCTTTCTCGAGCAGTTTTTTCTCAAGCTGGAAGCCAATTACAACGCGTAAAAGCTAGAAGCCACCCGGAGTAGATTTCTACGGCTTCGGCCGATTTACCTTCTATAATTACCCCTAGAGTTAAGGCATATTTACTCGCCTCGTACCAACTATAAAAACCAGTATTCCAACCCTACCACCCCGTTCCCCACCCCATTCGGTCAAGCTCTCAAGGCCCAACCCTACCAAAGCTCTCCCACGTGCCGCCTCTGCCTCACGGCGCCGCACGCCGGCCCCGGCCACCCTCCCGCGCCTCTGGCCGCATCCGCCCAACGGTGCCTCCGTGCGCTGCACCTGCCCCAGTCTCCCCCGAGTGCCCGTCCCCGACCGGATCTGCCCGCCCGCGAGTGCCGACGCCCCCGATCGGATCTGGCCACCTCCGAGCACCCCCTCCCTTCTCCTCCGGTCGGACCGTGCGCCGCCTACCCCCGGTCACCCACCCACGTCTCCGGCCACCTCTGCCCGGCCGCCCGCCTCTGCTCGCGTCGCCTCCCTCCTCCGACTCCAGTACGGCATGTTTGTTTGTTGTGCTATCATTTTGGCACATATGCCCATGGATAGTTCATGCATTGTTGCACTGAAGTATCAATATATCAGTGTGTTGTTGCACTGAACAACGAAATGTAGGTAGCACAAGTGTATTTGCATTGGTGTATCGATGTATTGTGAAGTATCAATATATTAATCTATGCCGGTGTATTGTTGCGGTGAACAGCGAAATGTTTGTCTGTTTCCATTTTTGTGGTAAGCTAGTTATCCATTTTCATGAAGCATGCCTTGTCTGTTGCGTATGCCGTATGGGTGATTGTTGTGTGGATCAATACATGCCGTAGGTTTGACTGGAATTTTGTGCTATCATTTTGGATGTATTGTTGTACTGAACAACAAAATGTAGGTAGCAGAAGTATATGCCCATGGATAGTTAGATGCATTGTTACATGATTTCCATGCTATAGTTACATGCTTGATACAGGAGAATTAGATGGGATGCATTTACCATCAAAAAGTTCACTACTATGGATAATGCATAGATGGTCTTCAAACTTCTCTGATTGCTTCCTGTACCTACACCCTCTTATCTCATTGATGCTCATCTAGGTTCATTTTTTTCGTTTTTTTTCTTTTGTGGCTATAAACAATGTTTCTTAATGATACTCAAGCTAAAATTGCATTGTTTCAATCTGTCAAGAAGCAAAATGAGGTCATACAATCTGAAGTGTCTGGTGTTCATACATCCACTCATGGTCTTCAAAGTTATCTGAATGTTTCCCATGCCTCGAGCAACATGTTTCCCAAGCTCTTGTTGTTCATTATACAGCTTGGTGTCCTATAGTGTTGTTGTGACAATTTACCTAACAAAGTCCTTTTTGAATAAAATTGTTGGCATGCTTGCCTGATGCCTTTGTTCTTTTAGTTCCTCAGAAAAGAAAATGCATCTGTTCTTTTCCAGCAAAATTGAGGTGTTTTGTTTGGAATTGTGGACAAACAAACAATTATATTCGAAGTTATACCATCATTCTTTTTTAAAAAAATTCTGGTTCTTATGTCATTTGTTAATGGAAAAGAGATGGAACTCCTTTGCTTCTTCTCTTTTCATGTTTTCCGTAACTACTTGATTTGAATATTACCATCCTTGAATGTGTTCATTTCGAAGTAAAACACTTATAAGGGATTTTTTCGTGTGTTGATCATGCTATGCTGACATGCATCCTACACATCACCGACGTACTCAGTTTCAAGTATCCTAAGTGAACTGTCTTCTGGTGTTGCATATCGTTGAATGTCTGAATTCACAGCTCAGGAGTCACTTCACATCACTGAATTACGTTGCATCGTCAGGAAATTAGTTTTTTTAACAAGTAGATCTATACTAGTTGAGATAGTAGTCAGAACGTTCAGAGAAGATGTTATACACTCAAATTCTTGTTTTAATACTTTGATTTGGTGCACCGAATTGTGCAATATTCCTTTTGGAGAAATTAATTGATGTTTAAGTTAACCTGACATTTGCTATATACCAAATTAATTACTACCATGGAGCATGATATGCTGATTGTCTAAATGGATGTAATTTTCTGAATGGCACATGTTTCAATGCCTAGTTCTGAATTGAGTCATATACGGAGAGGGTGAAATTAACCACGTATTTATTTGGCAAATGGAAAATATTCTGTAAATAATTAAGTCCGATTTTTTTTGGATAGTTCGTAAAAGTTCTTTAAAAAAACAATGAATCGAGAAAGGAAAAGAGTGGCTAGCCAAGCTACACTCATTTCATTTTCATTAGTAGATAATCAACTAAATTATTCAAAACTCAATACAATTACAAATTTGAACTTTTTTCTCCAAAATAATAATAAAACATTTATATTAACGCTAAATCAGCACGCTAGTATATAAATAAAAATTATTAAATCAAATCCACCCATAATGCTCGTTAAACGGTATCAAACAAGCCATCATTTGTCTCAGGGGCATTTCAAATATTTTTCAACTCAGAAGCTCCAATTAGCCTACCTAAAAGTCAGACTGCCAAATACTAAACATCTTCAGCTCAACCGTTCAACCATTCAACCTAACCGAAAGCTACTATTCAGGAAAACTGCAGTCATGCCAAACAGACCCTTAATGGGCTAGAGATTCTTGTCTGGGCTTCCTGGTCCAAAACAGATTAAGAGCAATTGCAACTTGTGCTCACAACGATTTCTTCTTATTCTCCTTTTCTTTTTTCTTCTTTCATGGTCTGAAACACAAGTCACCACTCTCCCTCAACATTGGAAACATTGGAAGGAATTGGGTCGAGCAGATTGAGAGAATCCGGGTGAACGGAAGACGACTTGGTTTCAATACTCATCTTTTCAGGCTATGATGAAGTAAACACCAAAATAGGTAAGAAGGCCATGTTGATACGATATCACCTTTACCAGAGAAGGAATGTCAGGGGATTTTCGTTAATTAGAGCACGATGTGTTATTTGTACAATATGATGTATTGGTATGTGATATGTCAAACACTTGGTCACCACTTTGACATATGGGAAAAATATTATCAAGGTTGATGATATTACCGCGGCTCTATTGGCACATAGTCAATGGAAGCAGAAACGCATAGGAGAGTTCTCATGGTGATAGTTTGCATGCGAAGGGTGATCGTGGAAGGAAGCAAGACAAGAAGAAATCTAAAAGGCATAAATCCAAATCAAAGTCAAGAAGCAGAAAGAATATCAAGCGCTACAGGTGCAAAGAGATGGGGCATTTTAAGAGAGATTGTTCAAAGTTGAAGAAATCAAGTGATGAGAAGCGTGATGACAAGACAGTGAATGTGGTTCATAAAGATGACTCAAACAACAGCGATGTAGATGTACTCTCGGTTTCAAATAGTCGTTTGACAGATGTGTGGATTCTTGATTCGTGCTACTCTTACCATATCACGCCTAACAGGGAGTGGTTCACTTTATACAGGTCAAATAATTTTAGTTATGTTTACCTTGGTGATGATATATGCTATAGTATTCTCGGGATAGGTAAAGTCAAAATTAAGATGTATGATGGTATTGTTAGAACATTAGGTGATGTTAGGCATATACGAGGGTTGAAAAAGAATCTAATATGTCTAGACTATTTACATGATAGTAGTCTTACTTATGAAGCTAATAAGGATAAGGAAACCATGAAAATTTGTAAGGGTGCATTGACTATGATGAAGGGGTAGAAAGACTGCTGGAAAAAACTATTTATGTATTGCTAAGAAGCATCGTTGTCAGTGGAGTCAGTTCAGTTGAGTCACATGATGATAAGGCAAAACTTTGCCATATGCGGCTAGGTCATCTTAGTATTCATGGGATAGCAGAATTGCATAAGATAAACCTATTGGTAGGAATTAAAAGTTGTTAGGTTTATGTAAGTTTTGTGTTCTTAGAAAATATTCTAAGGTTAGATTCTCAAGTGGCAAGCATGAAATAGAAGGAATTCTTTATTATGTACACTCTGATGTGTGGGAGCCTACCAGAAAATAGTCAATGGGTGGAGCTCAGTATTTGGTTACTTTTATTGACAATTTTCCCACAAGGTGTGGGTATATTTTATGAAACAAAAATCTGAGGTGTTTGCCAAGTACAAGGTGTGGAAAGCTGAGGTGGAAAATCAAACAGACAGAAAGGTAAAGTATCTGAGATTTAATAATAGTAATGAATATATTGATCCATAATTTCAAAAGTATTGTGAGAAGGGGATTCAGCGGCATTACATAGTGCACAAGACACCGTAGCAAAACGAATTGGCCGAACAGATGAACAGGACTATCTGTGAAAGGGCAAGATGGTTGAGGCTGAATGCAGAGCTTCCTAAATATTTCTGGGTAGAGGCTATGAACATGGCATGCTATCTCATAAACAAATCACCACGTGCATCTCCAGGTGATAAGGATGCAGAGGAGGTATGGAGTGGTAATTCAGTTGATTATACTAATGTGAGAATTTTTTTGTTGTCCAGCCTATATGCATATACCATGTGATGAAAGATTGAAGCTTGATGCAAAATCAAAGAAGTGATTTTTTTTATTACAATAAAGGTGTTAAAGGGCACAAGCTTTGGTATTCAACATCAAAGAAGGTGGTGTTGAGCAGGGATGTTGTCTTTAATGAGCAATCAATGTTACAACAAAATAGTGAGGAGGTGGCACAGGAGGTTGTAGGTTCAGATACGATGCAAGTAGAGTTGGAACATTGTTCAAGAACTTAGGATTCACACACATTGCCTACAGATTCCACTTCAAGGAGTTCCACTACAAGGAGTTCTACTTTAGAGGGTTTGCATAATTTTTAATTGGCAAGAGATAGATAGAGACACACCAATGTGAAAGCCCTAGAGATATTCAGGCATGAAGACCAGGTTTCTTTTGCTCTTCTTGTTAGTATAGATGATCCAACTAATTTTTAGGAAGCGATTACAAGCAAGGAGAAATATAGATGGATAACTACGATGACAGAAGAGATGGAGTTTTTACACAAGAATCAGACTTGGGAGCTAGCTCGTCTTCCTAAGGAAAAGAAACCAATTGGGTGCAAATGGGTTAACAAGAGAAAGCCAACAGTGTCAGAAAAAGAAGGGAAAAAGTTCAAGACTCGGTTAGTTGCTAAATGGTATTCACAAAAGAAGGGGATTTATTATGATGAGGTAATGTCCCCAGTTGTGAGGCACACTTCTATTAGGGCAGTTCTTGCATTGGTTGCCAATTAGGATTTGCACTTGGAATAGATAGATGTGAAAATGGTATTTTTGCATGGTGATCTTGATGAGCAAATCTACATGGAGCAACCAGAAGAGTTCACTGTACCAAAAAAAATCAGCACCTGGTTTGCAAATTAAAGAAGTCATTGTATGGGTTAAAACAGTTACTAAGGCAGTGGTACAAGTGTTTTGACTCCTACATGTTGAAGATTAGCTACACACGATGTGAGTATAGTTGTTGTGTTTATGTTTGACGCTTTGATGGTGGTTCATTTATTTTTGTATTGTTGTATGTTGATGATATGCTAATTGTCGCAAAGCACATGTGCAATGTGGTTGGTTTGAAGGGTTTCTTAAGTCAAGAATTTGATATGAAAGACTTAGGGGCGGCAAAGAAAAATTTGGGCATGGAAATACATATGGATAGAAGCTCAAGAAAACTCTGGTTATTTCAGCAGGAGTATGTTGAGAAGGTTTTGGGATGGTCTTATATGAGCCAAGCCAAACCAGTAAATACCCCGTTAGCACAAGACTTTAAACTTTCTTCTAAATTTTGTCCTGATTCAGACAAGAAAATTGAAGAGACGGCAAATGTTCCTTATGCTAGTGCAGTTGGCTCCTTAATGTATGTGATGGTTTGCACAAGGCCGTTTTTGGTGCATATTGTTAGTCAAGTCAGCAAGTTTATGGCTAAACCAGAGAAATGATATTGAGAGACAGCCAAGTGAATATTCAGATACTTGCGAGGTACAACAATCATGGTATTATTTTTGGTGGACAACTAGGCAATCCTTTGGTTGTGGGATATGTGGATTTGAACTATACCGGTGATTTGGATAACAGGAGATCAACTAGATGGTATGTTTTTACTCTAGGTGGAGGTCCTATATGTTGGAAATCATCAATTCAATCTATTGAAGCATTGTCTACAACTGAGGCGAAGTACATCGCTGTGGCTGAAGCTGCTAAGGAGGCGTTATGGCTTGCATGGCTAGTGAAGGAACTGGGCATTGAGAAAGGTGGAGTTTAGATGAATTATGACTAGGGGCACAGCTAGTAGGGGTGTCGGGTATGCGCCGACACTGTAATGTCCCGTTTGCCTTAGAGTTTGCGTCAGATTTCAAAACCTAAAAAGAACCCTTTGGTTTATTGTTTTACTTAAGCTTAATTGGGAACTTTAGAAAATTTGAGGTTTAACTTGACTTAACTCAAACTTCATTTAATGCTAGTTTAGTTCTTTGTCCGCTGTTGAAGTTCCTTAGTGTTCCTGGCCTTTTAGCTCTTTTCTTTGTTTGCTTTGAGTGCTCCTTAGCTTAGCTTTCCTTCTCTGGACCCCCTTCTGATCCTGACCTCCCCTTTGTTAGATCTTGGCCGTCAGGACCTCTCCCTTGTAGAACCTGGCCGCCAAGACCTCCCCTTTGTTAGATCTTGGCCGCCAGGATCTCTCCCTTGTAGAACCTGGCCGCCAGGACCTCCCCTTTGTTAGATCTTAGCCGTTAGGATCTCTCCCGTGTAGAACCTGACCGCCAGGACCTCCCCTTCGTTAGATCTTGGCCGTCAGGACCTTCTCCTTGCAGATCTTAACCGTCGGGATCCCTTTTAGCCTATCCTGGTAGTTAAGACCCCCTTGGACCTCTTTCCTTGGATCTCCGCCGTTGGATCCTTTCCCCTTTTGAATCTAGTCTGTTGAAACCTTTCCATGTTCGGGCTTCCCTTAAGTCCAAACTCTATGCGCGCCTACCTCTGCTTAGGATCGTTAGATCTTGTTTGGATGGCCCGATTGAGAGGAGGCATTCGGATAGTCCAAACGCTCCCTTGCATTGTGGATCGTCCGATTTAGTTTGGACGGCTACGATGCAAGGATGCGTTTGCACGGTCCAAACGTTTCTATCTCTCAGAACCACCCGATCAAGATCGTGTGGCTCTGGTTCATTGCGCCTTTTCCTTAGTACGTTGAACCTCCTCCCCTTGAGCATTCCCATGGTCATTATACAAAGACCACCCTCTTTTGTCACGACCACCTCATGTGGTCATGACCCCTGGTCTTTTTACAAAGATCACCCTATTTTTTCACGACCACCTCATGTGGTCATGACCCCTGGTCTTTTTGCAAAGACCACCCTCTTTTGTCACGACCACCTCATTTGGTCATCACCTCTGGTCTTTGTGCAATGACCACCCTCTTTTGTCACGACCACTTCATGTGGTCATGACCTCTGGTCTTTCTACGAAGACCACCCTCGTTTGTCACAACCACCTCATGTCATCATGACCTCTGGTCTTTTTGCAAAGACCACCCTCTTTTGTCACGACCACCTCATGTCGTCATGACCTCTGGTCTTTTTGCGAAGACCACCTTCATTTGTCACGACCACTACCTCTGGTCTTTTTGCAAAGACCACCCTGGGGGAGCAGGACCTCTTTTGCCCTCAAAGGACCTCCTCCTAAGACCACCTCCTTAGTTGGACTTTTCCTGTTTCTTTGACCAACCTCTTTGTTTGAGCCAGTCCTGTCCTCTTTTCTCCTTCTGCATGCTTTGCAGCAGAAAGTCTCTGAACATTTAATGCTGCTGCGGCACATTGAATGCAGTCACATCCGAGGTACTTTGTCCCTCCTTTTGATTCCATACCTTGTCAAATCCTTATCCTAATTTTCACCTACCCTTGACACGTTTACCCTAGCCTCAATGCTACCTCATGCTATTTGTAGCTAGGAGAGCCTCTTTTCACCACCTTTCTTCTCGTTTCTAACCTCCTTGTGCTCCTCTCGGTGCTGTGCTTGGAGATCCACTTCCCTTTTGGCTTGGACCTCCTCTCCCGCAGGACCTCCTGTTTTTTCTGGTTTTTAGTTGGTTTTGCTTGAGTTCTTTCTAGTCTTTTGAGTTCTTTTGTTGAGCTTGTGTGTTTATTTGGTTCTTTGCAAACGTATAGGTCCTGAATTCGAAGAGGTGTTTTTGGACCAAGCTCTCACCACTGAAGGCTCCCCACTGCTCAACGAAGGCAAGTCACAGGCCTTTGATCATTTTGAACCTAACATTTAAAAGTTATCTTGTTTGTCTTACTATGCATGGCTACTTTATTTAAGAAAAGGTTTGGGTAGTAGTTGTTCCTATTTGTATTAGACCTCCTTGGATGTTTGTACATAGCATGTTGACATGTTTCTCTTGAACACCTTAGAGTGGGAGGTTTTGTTGGCACTCCTTGCTTTGCCAACTTGGGACCGTAGAATGCTTAGCCTCGCCCTAGTACCGTGGGTCACGAGAACCTTTGTTTCCTTTTTAATAATCTTGACTAAAGAACTATGGAACAGTGGTTGGTGCCACTGATGAACAACTGTGGTGTGAGGCCCAGTTGTGTCATTCGTGGTGTGATGCTGCTATTAAAATTTGTGCTAGGACTTGGTGGTCCTTTTAGCTTGGGTTGAACCCTAAACTGTTTTGCTCGGGCGAGTTGATCGGGAGTAAGTAGCGGGTGCTATACACACACTGGGTTTGTTGTCAGACTCACCTAATGCAGCTTCTAAGGACTTAACTTTGTGTTCTTTGATCCGGGTTTCCCGTGCAACTACAAGATCAATTTATAGGGGTGGTCTGGGCCAAATAATTATTAAGGAGCTAGCTTGGTTCTATTGTGGTTGAGCGTGTATTTCGCTGGCGCAAGAGGGGGCACCCGATAACCCGGCAGGGGGGATTTGCAAAACCTTAGCGGGCAGCTCTGAGCCAGTTTCAAGCTTTGTAAAGGCCTTATCACGCTCTCTTGGCTGCTCATCTTCGAAAATGAGCAAGGTTTCGACAGGAACTGCCCCGCTAGAGAGGTTGTGGATTGTGGGTAAAGTTGTACACCTGTGCAGAGTGTAAAATTCTATTCGAATAGCCAAGTCCTTGGTCATGGACACTGCCTGGTGATAATGCGCAAGGGGTAGTTTGTTTTATAGAACTTTGTTCCTGGGCACTTCTGTGAGAGGCTATGGCTCTTATCTCGAAGAGACTATGGCCGGCTTTAGAAAGGTCATGGCTGGATCAAGAAAGGTTCAGGGACTGGGCGTGTGGAAACCTAGGGTGGTCCAAGAGCTCCTGGGTTGGTGCTCCGGGAGGTCTTGGGGCCCTAGGGTGGTCTTTGGGAGCTCTAGAGTTGGTGCTCTAGGGTGGTCGTGGGGTGGTCCCGGACGTTGGTGCGACCAAGATCTCCCACGTGAGGAAGTGAGTTGGTGATCACGACCTCCCTTGGAGCTCTTGTTGTTTTGTCTTTTGTTTTAAAACTTGAGCTCTTCAATCTACTTATACTATTATCATATTTTGCTTCGTGCAAACTAGCCCTACAGCTCTCTATTGTCAAGCCAATGTATGAATATTATTTGCATACCTGTTCTCTGTGACTTGCTGAGTACATTCAAACGTACTCATGGCTTTAAGCCCTCTGTTTGAGCAGTGTTTGAAGAGGACCAATTTTAGGGCAGCACAGACCTCTTCGAGGAGTTCTTTGACGACCAAACCTTCTAGGAGATGTCCTCCACTCGACAGCCTGTCGGCTTGCCGGATGGCTCCACGTGTTTTGTACTTTTTTGTTGTGCAGGTTCTGTTGTCGTTTTTGTAAGCCTGTGTTGGCAACCACTGTAAACAACCTTGTCCATAAGGCCCTTGTTAATATATTTGTGTCTTGCTTTTTTTCCCTGTTGCTTATAGTTGCTAGACTGTGTAGCTTTGATTTAACCTTTGTGGTCTTGTGCGAGTTAGCAAGTGTTCCTGGGACTAACTCAGTGCACAGAGCCAAGACCTCCAGGAGGTCCTCGAGATCTCCTCCGGGGGTGCTCTTGGAGGACTTATAGGACCTCCGGGTGGTCCTGCGGACCTCCCTAAGGGGTCCTAGGAGGTCTTCTAGGTGCTCCTCCGGGGTGGTCCCGATAGAGGTGGTATAAGAGCTTCTGGTCGACTGTAGGACGTTGGCAATAGGCAGAAAGGTTATTTTAGTCGAGTTCAAATACTATTTTCTAAATCAAACCAACTTTGTAAATTGTTTAGTGGTTCTTCTCTTCTCTTAATCCGTTCTAATCTTGCCTTGTTCAATTCTTTTTTTACCTTACTCTACTCTTTTCCTTTCTCTTTTCTCTAGAACTTTGTTTTCAAAGTTTAACTTGATCTTATTACCCCTGTTACCTCTATAGGGTTGCTCCTCGAGTCTTAAGTGGTAGTGGTCCTTCCTGTTGTCGGTACCGTTTAGTTGGGTCATTAGGAGTTTAGGACCTCTTGTTTGAGTTTGTTGCCTTTCTTTTAGCCTTTTGGCTTTTGCTTATTGGGATTAACCGTGTCACCCCTATTAAGTCGTTCTATCTTTTCTCCCCTATTCTAGCTCACCCTAGTGCTTCTCCCTCTTACCTAATGTGCTTTCTTTCTTATCTTTTAAACATAGGAGTTCTGTGCAGATAGTTCAAACTCGGCAGTCAGCTAGTCAAGATGAGCCAGCAGAACAGTTGCCTCCACCACCACCTCCTCGGCACTGATGTGAGATCAAGGTGCAGAGGCGGTTCATGGCAGCCCAAGCGCAGATGATGAGCTCTATGATGCAGAACTTGAACCAAGTCATGGCCCAGCAAAGCCAGACGACTAATACTTTGCTTGTCATGATGAGCCAGAGCAGCTAAGCAGCAGCACAACCACCTCCTCCACCTTCTGTTCATCCTCAGTCCAGGTTGTCTGAGTTCATGAAGACACGTCCGACCACCTTCTCAAGCTCTCTTGAGCCTCTTGATGCGGATGATTGGCTGAGATCAACTGAAAAGAAGCTTGATATTGCCCGTTGTGAAGACCGTGAGAATGTCTTGTTTGCCTCTCACCAATTAGGAGGTGCAGCCGCAGAATGGTGGGACACTTTTTGTGCATCTCATGTGGATCCCCAGAGGATCACTTGGGCTGAGTTTTCAGCAGCTTTTCGCCATTCCTATGTCCCTGATGGAAAGGTTGAGATGAAGAAAAATGAGTTTAGGGACCTCAAGCAAGGGAACATGTTAGTGAGTGAGTATCTCACAAAGTTCATTCAATTGTCCTATTATGCCAGGGAAGATGTTGCTACAGATGATGCCCGGCAAAAACGTTTTAATAGAGGTCTTCACCCTAGTCTGAAAGTTCAAGTGATTGGCAATGATTACACTGATTTTCAGTATATGGTAAACAAAGCTTTGCTTATTGAAGAGTCCCGCAAGGAGCTCTCGGAGTCTTACAAGAGGAAGTTGCCACCCTCTAGTGCCCAACAAGGACCTCCTCAGCGTGCCAGGAACTTTGGGCAGTACCAGCAGTGACGTCCAGGACCTCCTAGCACCTTCAGGACCTCTGTGAAGACCTCTCGCCCAGCTGCTCAAGGTCAACGCCGCACTTTTGCCAGCACCAATTCCCAACAGCAGCCCAGAGCCAAAGCTAGTGACGAGGATTAAAACCTCTATATATTATCTTTAATATATAAAAGACCATACGTCTTCATGGTCGTAACCTTTGAGGTGCACGACCTCACTGGTCGTAGAGATTCCAGAGGTTACATAATGGGTACCCCGGTCGGACGAAGGCCCAAGCCAAGCTTCCGACCAGGAGAACTGCTCGTAGAAGGTAAGAACTGATTCCAAGGTATATTCTCTACCGTATGATGAATGGAACACGTGCATATTCCATACGACGTATCTTATCCAAGACACACGGTGAACAACCTCCGATGCGGTTATATGTTTCATAGACATATAACCGCCAAGCAGTTGATCTGTATCAACCGTCACTTGACTCGACGGGCGCAGCGCCGCATCCAGCGCCTTCTCGGAATGCGCCACCTCTTGAGGGCTATTTAAAGATGGAACACAGGCGGATCAAGGAGGGAGGAAAAAGGCAACGAAGAAGGAAGACAAAAGCACAAGCCATAGATTCGTGTAATAGTTACGAGTTAGCAAGAGGGCAAGCGAGTCCTTAGGATATACCTTGTAAATTCAGTTCATATTAATAAAAAGCGATCCCATTATTCCTGAGATTTCCCGTCATTTTCCCCTTTCTATTTTCGTAAGATCGCGTCTTGATCGTCGGCGGTAGCGCGACCGTGGGGAAGCGGCGTGGAATCTCGAAGATTTTCTCTGCTCATCAAATCTTTGTCCATTCCCGTCTGTGATCGTTGATGCGGTTATGGCGGGAAGTTGGGATGAAGAAAATTGGTTCGACTTGGAGGACTATGCCGACCTCGACATGAATGCATGTATGCGTGCCATGGAGGAAAACGGAATCTCTTCATCATCCTCCTCTGCCGGCTCGCCCGAGGCGTAAATCGGCGAACAACCGGATGGATGAAGACACACCGCTACGATCGATGGCGGTCTCGGAGAAGTATTTCCGACCAGTTGAACACCCCAAGTCCTCGGCAAGCGGCCCTTTGGACGGCAAGAAAGGTGACGAAAATTCAACACGCCTTTCGAAGTTCAACATACCTTTGATGCGATCATGGTTGATAGGTACTCACGGCTTCTAGTAATTCGAGGAGCCAACGACACTTAGTAGCGGTGTCAATGAAACCTCCATTGGTCATAAACCAAGTGGGGATGATAAAGCTCGACATTCGATCGGCGATTCGCGAATCGGTGAGGTACTTCAAAAACCTCGGGAGTGCGATCACCGGCGCTCTCCGTCGTGGAAGCTTCTGCGGAAGCTCGAGAGGCTCTCCGTTGATTACGATGGAAGCTCATCGAGGACACGGCTTTGGAAGCACGAGGTCAATGCGATCGGAGATATGGATCACAATGCGTATGCGGTCCTCCACACATTGCCTCGCCACCACGTCCTAATGGAGATGGTGCGGGTGGTCAAGCACCAAATCTGGAGGTGGCGAGGCGGTAGATGTTTACCGGTTAATACGCTTGATCCTTCCCAAACCAATGTGAGGGACCGGGCAAGATCCACGGAAGGTCGGAGGATGTAAGCCATCAAACACCTTCTTACGCGAAATCCTCGAGACCTTGGTAACTATACAAAACTGCGCGAGTCGGGGATATTTTAAATACTTCGACCCTACTGCGCGAGACTCGAGTTTTCCCCAACTCGCGAGTCAAGTATCGGAGATTATCCAGCAGACAATGCGGCGCCGCGAAGCTTATCGGGAGCGAAGGCACGCAAAGTCGAACCATGACTTCATCACGGCATTCTTCAGCGAAGCCTACATGGTCGCGTTGGGGATCAATTGACACTGCGACCACCTCGGCGATTCCGACCAACGATCACGAGGAGAGATTATTTCAAGAATCCTCGCCATCGCCGTCGAGGCGAACCGCCGCTGGACACGGTGATCTCGGCATCATTTGAGCGAACAAGCGGTCGAAGCGTTTTACTGCGTCCACGACCGGATCGGGACATTGGAGCATCGACAATCTGTTCCTAGAAATCGATCTCCAACCGATTACAATCGGCGCCTTTTCAAAGAAAGCGCCACGAAACTATCACGGTGTCGAGCTTTCTCGGGGGCTCCGGCATCACGTTGGCCAAATAGGTTTCGATGAGCCAATATGGATAAATTCAATGGGACCCAAAATCTCTTAGAATTTCTCGGATATACACCACCGCTTCTCGAGTTGCGGTGGTGATGAAAATGTAATGGCGAATTATCTTCCTCTGATATTAGAAGGATCGGCCGATCTTGGTTGCTTAACCTTCCGATCGGATCCGTGTATACTTGGGAGCAACTCTGCGACCTTTTAATTGCAAATTTTCAGAGTGCGTATGATGCATACGGAAAGGAAGGCGATCTCCATAGGATCGGCAAAAATCAAGCGAGACTCTCGTGATATATTAAAAGAATTAGCCAAGTCAGTAACTCAATACGAGTCGCAGAATCTTAGTTATCCAAGCCTTCAAGCGGGATTAAGAAATCGAAGGTTTCACGGAGGATTTAGCTATACATCCTCCACGAACAACCATCGAGCTCTTCGACATGGTGACAAATGCGCTACGGCGATGAAGCGGTCGAGTGGAACAAAGTTGTTGATCGAAAGGATAAGATCCCCAACTTTGGCTTAGATAGGGCGGAAAAGAAACTAAAGAAGACTCTCAAGAAAAAGAAACATGGCAGAGCCAACAACAAGAGGTTACATTGTTCTGAAAAATCTACAAAGGAAGAAAAGATTATCTTGGTCGTAGTAAGGCCAAAGCTCAGACTAATGGTTACAAGAAAAACAAAAATGGTGTCCTCTTCATCGACCAGCGGGACACGATTTGCGCAATTGTCGCGCTTGGCAAAAGAAGCTGGAAGATTATTATGCGGTAAGGACCACTCCGTCGATTCAAGAGCTCGGGAAACAAGCTCCAAGAAGGACAAAGATGGTGACGAAGAGATGGAGTACCAAGAACCTCAAAGACACCGTTGATGTGATCTTGGCGGGTCTTCTTCGTGCGAGTCGGGCGTCACTGAAAGCCATGGGCGAGAGGTCAACCTTACGAACCTTCTATCGCGTTAAACCTTCAAGGTGGTGGGAGACAATAATCTCCTTGACAAAGAAGAGCGCCTATTCCTTCAACTCGACCGGGTAGGTTTCCAATTGTCGTTGAGCCTACTATTAATAAGCGCAAGGTTAATCGGGTTTTAATAGATGGGGTAGTTCTTTGAATATTCTATTTGCAAGTGCTTTAGAA
Organism: Ampelocalamus luodianensis; assembly: GCA_036346255.1. Lineage (NCBI taxonomy): Eukaryota > Viridiplantae > Streptophyta > Magnoliopsida > Poales > Poaceae > Ampelocalamus > Ampelocalamus luodianensis. The sequence goes on along the minus strand of CM070620.1, from coordinate 40,405,116 downwards.
GATATGCACATTCCCAAATCCAAGGTAAAGCGGTGAAATATGCCTTTCACGGCATAGTGCACAGGTCTCTTGCTAAACCAATAGGGCACTTGTCCCTACTAGTTATGTTGGGAAAACCGACAACTTCCGAGCGAGAAAAGTTTCATTCGATGTGGTGAACTTGAGGCGCATACAATGCAATTCTCGGTCGTCGGCTTTAGCAAAGTTCACGATAGCCACGCATTACGGTTATCGAGTTTGAAAATGCGGGACGAAAGGTGTAATCACGGTCGAGGTGATCGGAAGATAGCCTCGCATGCGATCGGAAGTGTTTAGAGTGGTCGATGAACTTCCGACCGGGAACTAACACCGTTAACATGCGAGTCAAAAGTTCAAGGCGAAGATGACACCAAAACCTTCCGACCGGTTGAAAGAGGTACAACTCGATGGGCGCTTCTCGAGGGTGCCAAGATCTTGGTCGGGACGGGACTCGACCTAAATAGGAAGAGTCGCTCGTCTCCTTCCTCTGAGCTAATCGGGGCGTATTCGCATGGCGGCGTCCGACATGCCCGAGTCCCGGGAGGTGATCGAGCATAGGCTAGCTCTGACCTAACAAAAAACCGGTCAGCGAAGCTACGGCGTTTACTTTGATCGAAAGAAGCAATCGATCGGAGATCAACAAGCTTCTCAAAGTGGGTTCATTCGTGAGTCGACCACCGAGTGGCTCGCCAATCTGTAATGGTTAGAAAAGCCAGCGGAAATGGCGAATGTGTATTGACTTTACAGATCTTAATAAAGCTTGTCCAGAAGGATGACTTTCCCCTTCCTCGCATTGATCAACTTGTAGACTCTACTTACGGGTGTGAGTTGTTAAGTTTTTGGATGCTTACTCGTGGTACCACGGATCAATATGAGTAAACAAGATGAAGAAAACTTCCTTTATCACCCCATATGGTACTTCTTGTTATGTAAAAATGCCATTTGGTCTCAAGAATCTTGGTGCAACATTCCAAAGGTTGATGCAAAAGACCTTTAGCCCTCGGTGGGTCGAATCTTGAAGCCTACGTTGATGATGCAGTCGTTAAAAGTGTCAACGCTGGGGATCATATTCTAGACCTACAAGAGACTTTCAATAACTTAAGGCGTCATAACCTTAAGTTAAATCCAGAGAAATGTGTGTTGGAGTTTAGTCGGAAAGCTTCTTGGGTTTCTAGTTTCACTAGAGGCATTGAAGCAAATCCAGCGAAAATCAACGCCATCGATCGGATCGCGATCCAACCACAAAGAAGGAAGTCAGTTAACCGGTTGTATGGCGGCGTTAAGTCGTTTCATAGCACGGTTAGGCGAAAAAGGACTACCTTTCTTTAAGCTTCTCCGGAAACATGGGAGTTTCAAATGGACTAAAGAAGCAAGCAGCGCCTTTGAAGAATTAAAACGGTACCTTACGAGTCCCTCAATCTTAGTTTCTCCAAGATTGGGAGAAACATTACTAATTTACGTGGCTGCAACGCCACAAACGGTTAGTGGTGTACTGGTCGTAGAACGAGACAATGTTCAACGACCAATTTATTACGTAAGTGAAGTCTTACATGGACTAAAAGAAAGGTATCTGTAGGTACAAAAATTGCTCTATAGTCTCCTTATGGCTTCAAGGAAACTAAGGCATTATTTTCAGCCCCACAAAGTGGTCGTACCTACTGGATATCCCCTTGGTCAAGTCCTGGGAAACAGGGAGTCATCAGGACGAATATCAAAATAGGCGGTTGAGCTTGGGGCGTTCGATCTCCATTTTGTCCCACAAACAGCAATCAAGTCCCAGACAATAACAGAATTCATTGCCGAATGGACAAACCCTGAACCCACCCAAGGGCCCGAGTACGAGCACCACGACGAGTGGACAATGTACTTCGATGGTTCCTTGATGTTCCATGGCTCGGGGGCTGGGGTCGTCTTGATTTCCCCTACTGGCGAACAAATAAAGTACGCTATTCAGTTTAACTTTCCTGCTACTAACAATGTGGCAGAATATGAAGGTTTACTAGCCGGACTTCGGGCAGCTCGTTCGCTCGGGATTCGCAGATTACTAGTGAAAGACGATTCTCAACTAGTAGCGAATCAAGTAGGGAAAGAGTATCAATGCTCTAGTACCAAGATGTCATCATATCGGCGGAATGCGAAACTTCGAAAAGCATTTCTTGGTTTCGGATCCAACACATTCCTAGAAAGGAAAACTTTCGGCGGACCAGTTGGCGGATGGCTTCCACACGGACATCTGTCGCCGGAGTTTTTCTCGAGAAACTCGATTCACCCTCGGTAGTCGAGCCTTCCGAGGACATAGATGTTAGCAAGGAGGTTGTACACCTCGATTCTGCGAACATGGACGCTCCACAGGTCGATGATGGTTGGCGCCATCACGGTCACGGTAGAGATTGGATGACATCGATATACAATTATCTTCAGCATGACCTAATTCCAGAAGATGATGTAGAGGTGATCGCATTGCACGAAAAGCCAAATCATACACTCTCATTGAGCGTACCTTGTATAGCGAGGATCTCACGGAGTGTTGATGAGATGCATATCTCACTCGGATGGCATTAAATTGTTAACGAAATTCATGGAGAGTGCATGGAGCACATCATTCCTCTGAACTTTGGTTGGTAAAGCCTTTAGGCAAGGATACTCTTCGCCAAGCGCCCTTCATGATGCAAAAGAGCACGTGGCGAAGTGCGTACAATGTCGATTTCATAGTCGACAAGTACATCGGCCGTCTCAAGCTTTGCAAACAATTCCTCTTTCTTGGCCTTTTGCAACCTTGGGATTTGGACATTCAGGACCTTTCCCAAGAGCACCGGGGCTTTGAGTTCTGTTCGTTATGATTGACACGTTCACTAAATGGATCGGCCGAGCGGTTGTAAAACTACAAGCAAGCCGCCAAGAGGTTCCTAACAAAAGCATGATTACGGTTTGGTGTACCCGATCGTATAATCGCGATAGCGGTGCCGATTTTCAGCGGCAATTTCGAGAATTCGTGAAGAACTAGGTATCAAGATACATTTCGCTTCATTGCTCATCCAGAGAAACCTTTGGAGCGATTGAGCGAGCCAATGGTATCATAATGCAAGGGATCAAGCAGCGAGTATTCGATCGATTAATTCAGCGGTCGAGCTTGGGTTCAAGAACTTCCCTCGTATTATGGGTCGTTCGTACCACGACTAGTCGTGCGGACGGTGAAACACTATTCTTTATGGTTTACGGGCGAAGCCATGCTTCCTCGAGCTTAAAATTGGTTACGCTCGAAGCGATTCCTTTTCCGAAAGTGATCGGTGTGAGCGACGACTTGCGACATCAATTTCCTTGAAGAACGCGAAACCAAGCTTTGCTACGATCGGCGATCTACCCGGCAAACCATGCGTCGGTACTACGATCGTAAGGTGCAACCTCGCGACCTAAGCGTAGGTGATTTGGTTCTTAGAAAATTCGAACCAAGCGGTCGCAACAAACTTTCACCTAAGTGGGAAGGTCCATACATCGTGGTCGAAGTTACGGCGAGGATCGGTACGATTAGCTATGACCGATGGACAAGTTTTGTCTAATTCTTGGAATATTGATCAATTGCGTAAGTTCTATATTTAATTTCATGTATTTCATTTACATTCTTTTTTCAATAAAGATGCTTTTCCTTAAAAACGATAAGTATGGTTGTTTATGTTTATTATTTGTCGCATCTGGTCGTATGCCATTCCCGTTGCTGGTTGGTCGGAAAAGACTCTCATTCTCTCCGATATTCCTTTCAGGAGGATCTCCACTACTCATGGTTGCTGACTTGAATGTCACCGACCACACTGGTTTTAGACGTGATCATTGCTTCAATGATACACACATACGACAGACATTCTTTTCTTAAAGAATCATACAGTATGGGAATACCAACTCAGACGGTTTACTTGGTTTTCGTTTCTTTCTTGAATTTGAAGATTATTATTTTATTTCAACATTCTGTTCTACTCAAGTTTGGCTACTAGTCGGGACACAGAAAACCTCCTAGTCGAAGTCTCTCCTCTCTACACGTGGTCCTGCCCACTGGAAGGAGCTTCCTAGTGATGGTCCTTTTCCTACGATCCTCATTGCGGTCGATTTGAGTATGAGCACGTTTCGCGAAATATTTTACACATCTTCAGTTCTTAAGATTCGGTACGACCACATCCGAATATTTCCTAAACAACGGTACTTTTCTCTTCATTTCATTTCTTGCATACATTCTTAAATGCATATCTTCTTATCAGCAAAATCCGGTCTTTGTTATGTCTTTCGACTACAAGTGGTATTTCATAGTACTTCGATAATGGACAAGATCTAGACTAGTCGAAATCGTCATTGGTTAAACCACATGATTTCCTAGTATTTCCTAGATCGTTGTCATAGACATTATCAGCACTCTTACTATGGTCATCGTTATTACTCAATTTCCTGGTCTACTGCTTTCTTTTAGTAACGTTCATCTACTAACATAAGCAGTCGGGGGCTAGGAGATATATGAGTATTTAACAACATTGACAAAGCAGGATCTTCTTTGACAAAGGTAAGTTTTTCATTTTACATAGTCTAATGTTACATCTGTTTACATATTAGGACCTCGGTGAGTCGCTATGAGATGGAGATCCGACTTCCATTTCCTTGCAACTATCTCTCCGGAGGTTTTACTTCCTCGAGAAGTTTTGTTCTTTGCACTCTCGAGCGATCAAGTCCTCTTCCACGACTTTAAGGTTATGAGAGGATCGGAAGCCTTTAGTTTTGCTAAAGCAACACTAACTCGATTACAATAGCTTCCTTCATTATCAGGTATGGTTTTCCCTCATAGTTTTGAGCGGACCTTTGAGATCTTCCAAAGTTGACCAAAGTAGTCCATCTTTTCCGTTGGATCTCCTAAAGAAGGCAAGCTTGATCCTGATCCCATATCGAAGATCATCTTGTTAAGAGCCTTGATCTTTTCATCAAGGCCAAATACAAAAGCTTCCTTTTGGCCACGCTCAAAATCGAGGTCTTCTCCGCTTGTTCAAGTGCTACGTTTTTACTTGCAGTAGATAAACAAAATTAATGTACTCTTTACAATTGGAGTTATGGAATCTTGGTTAGGTCTACGACCGATTACCTTTGATTTTCTTCTCACAAGAGTCGAAAACCTCTTTTGCTGGTCATCGCATGCTCGATCGACCGGTCTTTACTCGATTTTCTTCCCTCGACTTTATTATTAGGGCTTCCTTGGCCTTGATCTCTTCTTTAATTTTCTCTAAATCTATCAAATATGATAGAAAGAGAAGGATAATCTATAAGGAGAATCAAGATAATAAACCTTAGGAGATCAAAAGAGAAATGTACGTACTTCTCGGATCAGTGTTTTTGCTCCAAGATTTTTATTTCTTTGAGTGGTCCTCAGATCACGACATAGTTTCCGACCAAATGCTACAAAACAAAAATTCCTTTCTTTAGCAAGCTTTCAAAGAAACCGCAAAGAAAGAGTTGTGAGATGGTCGTAGAACACTTACGAATTGCTATATCATTATATTCGGAAAAGATGGTATCTGGACCAATCTTGGCTTGATTGTCAGATATCTTTCCCGAGCTTCATCAAGTTCCTTATCCTCGATAAATCGGGAGAAAAAGGGAATTTGTTAACACGAGAAGTATTTCTGGAGGAGGTGGAACTGTTGAGGTCTCTGGGGATGACTACCTCAGGAGAAGGAGTAAGGATTACTAGAGGATCTGACGAGATCTTTGAAACACTGCTCGGGGCTTCTTTGCTACTTCATCCTCGGTAGTTTTGCTTTAGGAGTATCTGGTGAGGAGCCTCCACGACCACCTCTACCTCGGGAACTTTTTCCGAGGGTGCTCTGGCCGGACACCACCAGGAACACGGAAGATCTAAAGCGAGAGAGAGAAGGTAAGGAAGATCCAAGGTATGTATAAATCGACCTCTTTATTTTATATATATACCTTGTTGTTTTTGAATTTACCCTTGTAGCGCATCGAAGTGAAGTTCGTTCTGTGGCCTTCCTCTTCTTATCAACCGATTTCACGATTCTAAACCGGTAGGGTTGACTAGATCTTGCACATCCAGCGATCGGAAATCGGGCGATATCGCGACCATTTGGTCGAGGTCACGATCGCGGGTTAGTAGATGTAGATTCGTCTACCTCCACAACGATGGCCTCATGAGGCTTTGGAGGTTCTCGATGACCTTCTTTGGAAGATGCGGCGACCGCCTAAATTCATCATCAAAGATAGTTAGGCGATAAACATAATTTATCAAAATATTATTTGTGTTCGATTACCTACCTGCGGAAGGCTTACATCTGTGTGGTCGAAGGGAGATCGGATCATCAATTGGCTCACATCTCTTAGTGACCTTGTTGATTCTCAACCCAACCGACTACACATCAAAGAGGATTTATGGTATCCGATCAAAAATAATATGTACGATAACAAGACAAGATTGATGTTTTTACCTTAAGTCTTTCAATCCTCCTTAGTGAAGCGGCGCTAAGATCCGAGAAAACTAGCCTTATCGCCAGCTCTCGCGCGAGATCATCTTGATCCGGCTTCTAATCTCATCAGTAGATAGAGCTGTAAAGGTAAAATGAAAGAGTTAAGAAATAATCAACTGAAATAGGTAAACTGGTCGGAATCATTAAAATGGCTTACCATCTTTAGATTCTCTGGTCGTATCATCACGACCAATGTACGAGCATCTTATGTGCTCGGGCCTTCAAAGGCTAACAGTGCGTGGAAAAATCCTTCACCACATGCCAAGATGTTAGGCGTTTGACACTAAACTTGATTGCTTCACCCATTTCCCTACATTTCCTCTTTCTCTTCAGAGAGCGCCATCTCGGATTCTCGACCGCCTTCTTACGAATAATAAAGGTTGTCTTTCTTCGTGACCTTCATATAGAACCAGCTCTTCTTCCACGGCGACCACGAAGATTTTGAGTACATAAAATGTACTAATCAGCTTTTCCATCATGGAGACGCAAGGTGCACTCTCGAGCGTCCCAATCGCTTCCAGGACTTTGTCATCCTGTAGTAGTACTGAATAGATCGGATCTGTTGGAATCCCCAAATGCGCTTGCGAGAGATAGATAAAAATCCGAGATTGGCGATGGCATTGGGAGCGATTCACCAATTCAACTCCATAATACTCCAAAACTTGAGGAAGGAAGGAGTGAATTGGTAGCGAAATCGCATTCGATATATGCGAGAAAACAGAATTTCTCTATCTTCTTTGCTTGGGAATGTTCCCCAACGCGGATCTCAAGAAATCACATCCTTCTGGGAGCATCCCGATCTTCTCCAGTTCTCCAACTTTTTCTCACTTAGGTGGAAACCGACCGGTTGGTGATTTGGTCCGACATGGTTAGGTTCTTTTGGGTGAGAAAAGCAAAGGAGGTCGGAGGTAGTTTTTACTCGGAAGATGAGAAAAGAAAGGAGGAAGTGAAAAAACCCTAAGTTTACAAAGGGGTTTTATAAGCTTCAGAAATCCTAAATCGTAATAAGGAGTTACCCAAAAAAGTCCAACGGACACAGAAACTCTTCAAATCCCAAGGCAAAGTTCTCAACTTTAAAGTGAATACAAACCGCTTCAAATGCCCTTGTATTTAATAAGCGTCATCCCGATATGATTTCATCGGAAGAAAGGTGTTCACACGACCTATTCATTTAAAGTTCGGGGGCTAGCTGACGAGGATTAAAACCTCTATATATTATCTTTAATATATAAAAGACCATACGTCTTCATGGTCGTAACCTTTGAGGTGCACGACCTCAATGGTCGTAGAGATTCCAGAGGTTACATAATGGGTACCCCGGTCGGACGAAGGCCCAAGCCAAGCTTCCGACCAGGAGAACTGCTCGTAGAAGGTAAGGCGATTCCAAGGTATATTCTCTACCGTATGATGAATGGAACACGTGCATATTCCATCGGCGTATCTTATCCAAGACACACGGTGAACAACCTCCGTGCGGTTATATGTTTCATAGACATATAACCGCCAAGCAGCTTGATTCTGTATCAACCGTCACTTGACTCGACCGCACGCAACGCCGCATCGAGCGCCTTCTCGAAATAAGCGCCACCTCTTGAGGGCTATTTAAAGATGGAACACAGGCGGATCAAGGAGGGAGGAAAAAGGCAAAGAAGAAGGAAGACAAAAGCACAAGCCATAGATTCGTGTAATAGTTACGAGTTAGCAAGAGGGCAAGCGAGTCCTTAGGATATACCTTGTAAATTCCAGTTCATATTAATAAAAGAGCAGTCCCATTATTCCCTGAGATTTCCCACGTCATTTTCTCCTTTCTATTTTCGTAAGATCGACGTCTTGATCGTCGACAGCTAGTACTTCAACTGGGGTCACTTGCTTTAAGTGTCATCAAGTGGGGCACTTTGCCAACCAGTGCCCACAAAGAACAGAGCAGGTCACCAGGACCTCCCCTTCAGGACCTCCCTCAGCGAGGACCTCCCAGCAAGGCTCAGGACCTCCTCAGCCTAGGACCTCCTAATCTTATGGAAGAGGTCGTGTGAACCATGTTGCAGTTGAGGAAGCTCAGACCTCCTCAGAGGTTGTGCTAGGTATGTTCCTAGTGAACTCAGTGCCAGCTACTATTTTGTTTGATTCTGGAGCTTCCTATTCATTTATCTCTCGAAGTTTTACTGCCAAGCATCAGTTTGAAGTTGCTACTCTTAAAGTTACCTTGTTGGTTCAATCCCCCGGTTCGGATTTGAGCATGAACCAGGGTTGTCCACAAGTTAAGTTGGTAATAAAAGGGGTAGAATTTCTAGCCAACCTCATCCTCTTGGACACCAAGTCCCTAGATGTGATCTTGGGAATGGATTGGCTTGCTTACCATCAAGCAATGTTGGATTGTCAAAATAAAAGTATTTCTTTGACCAGCCCTAGTGGAGTCACAGTGAAATTTGAAGCCTCTCCTGAAAAGCTTGATGAAGCTCTAGCTTGCAGTGCTCAAGTGATCTCTTTGAAAGATGTCCTAGTGGTCCAAGATTTCCCGGATGTGTTTCCCGATGAGCTCCCAGGGATGCCACCAGATAGAGATCTTGAGTTTGTGATAAACCTGGTCCTAGGGACCTCCCCTATCTCAAAAAGACCTTATAGGCTGTATGTCGATGATCAAGTAGAATTGAAGCAACAAATTGAAGATTTGTTGAGTAAAGGTTTCATTAGACTGAGATCCTCACCTTGGGGAGCTCCAATGATCTTTGTTGCTAAAAAAGGATGGTACACAGAGGTTGTGTGTGGACTATCGAGCTCTAAATGAGGTAACCATCAAGAACAAGTATCATTTGTTAAGAATTGATGATCTGTTTGACCAACTGAAAGGAGCAGGTGTGTTCTCCAAGATAGATCTCAGATCAGGGTACCATCAGCTAAAGATTCGCAAAGAAGACATCCCCAAGATAGCTTTTTCAACAAGATATGGATTGTTTGAGTTCACTCTTATGTCTTTTGGACTCACCAATGCCCCTGCCTATTTCATGAATTTGATGAACCGAGTGTTTATGGAGTACCTTGACAAGTTTGTCATTGTCTTTACTGATGACATCCTTGTGTACTCCAAGACTGAAGAGGAGCATGTGAAGCACCTCAGTTTGGTTTTGGAGAAGCTCAGAGCTCACCAACTTTTTGTCAAGTTTAGCAAGTGTGAGTTTTGGTTGACTGAAGTGGTCTTTTTGGGTCATGTCTTGTCCGAAAAAGAGGTCTCTATCATCCCTAGTAAGGTCTAAGACATGCTCGATTGGGAACCTCCTAAGACAGTGCGTCAAGTCCGAAGCTTTCTTGGAATAGCAGGATATTACAGAAGATTTATTGAAGGTTTCTCTCGCATTGCAAGATCTCTTACCCAGTTGTTGAAGAAACAGAAGAAGTTCTCCTGGACCTCTGAATGTGAACAAAGTTTCCAAGAGCTCAAGAAAAGATTGACCTCTACTCCAGTTCTAGTTTTGCCAGACGTCCGAAAGGACTTTGAGGTCTATCGTGATGCATCCAGACAAGGTCTTGGTTGTGTTTTGATGAAAGAAAGAAGAGTGGTAGCCTATGCCTCTCGGCAGTTGAAGCCTCATGAAGCAAATTACCCTACTCATAATTTAGAGCTAGCTGCCATAGTGCATGCTCTAAAGATTTGACGCCACTATCTCATGGATAATCGTTGTGAGATATACACTGGCCACAAAAGCTTAAAGTATATCTTTACTCAAGCTGACTTGAACTTGAGGCAAAGAAGATGGCTGGAGCTAATCAAAGACTACAATGTGGGAATTCATTACCACCCCGGCAAGGCCAATGTGGTAGCAGATGCTCTGAGCAGAAAAGTTTACAACAATACTTTGTCGGTCAAAGAAAGTCAGCTGGCTTTGTTCAAGGAGTTCCAGAAACTCAGATTGGAATTAGTCGAAGAAGGGTTCTTAGCAGTTCTTGAAGTGCAACCAACCTTGCAGAGTCATATCAGGGTAGTTCAGATCAATGATGCTGACATTCAAGAAATCAAGAGCAATATGAGAAAAGGGAAGTCTTTGAGGTTTTCGGAAGATGAACATGGAACTGTTTGGTTCGACAAAATACTCTGTGTGCCCAACAACCCCGAACTCAAGGAGGTACTGTTGGAGATATGCCCTAGAGGTAATCATAGAGATGATGATATTTCGTTGTATCCATGATTTAATAAATGTTCCTTGTATATTGCCTTTGTGTTAATTAACAAGTATGTGACTTGTTTGTGAAACTCTTTACTTATATGGTTATTCTAAAGTTGTCCCTAGTCGGAGTTCATGTGAGGACACATGTGAATGATGGATTAGCACATGTATCGGTTGATGACCATGTTTCACAGGTCATAGACATGGAGATGTCAAACCAATAATGTGGACACATGTTTAGAACATGGGGTTGGACTGACCCAACATGAGACATAGCTATTATACTTATGGTTCTCTCTACACAATGTGTGCGCCTTGTCCTTAGACACAGAGATTGTCGCATGTACTTGAGATGTGAATCGACCTACTAAGGGGCTATCAAGCGCTACTCAATGAATGGGTAGTTATAAAGGTAGCTTTCGGGTTTCTCATGAAGCATCTTTGCGAGGCATGGTCGATCGAGATGGGATTTGCCCTCTCTACAGAGAGAGATATCTCTGGGCCTCGAGTGATCGGATCGAAATGCATGACCATGCTACTTAAGGTTAAGAGTTAACCTAGTAATGGATTCGGATCACAGGATCGAGAAAGAGTGGTCGACTTGGGCTCATTGAATATCGTGAGGCAAAGGGATTGGCATGTACATAACGTTGTGATGGTTAAATGCGATATGATCTTTGTGTGCGTTTAAGAGTTGGCACGTCTTGCTAGAGGCCGCTACCAACTATTGACCAAGTATGTGTACCGCGTCATGTCTAAACATACGTGAACCCATAGGTCACACACTTAGAAGTGAAGCCTAATTCGGATTGGATCCGAATTAGGTGAGCATTGAGTCCTAATGGGCCTCTATTCGTAGAAGCCCATTGTAAGGCGTCTATAAAAGGAGGGCGGCGCCACAGGTTGGAGGTTGATTTTTCGTGACATCCTCAAACCCTAGCCGCCACCTCTCCCACGCCCTAGTCGCACGCGTGATCTAGTAGTCGGCGTGCGTCGCTTCCTCCGTGCGTGTGGATACCTTTGAGTATTGCATCCGTAGCGTTGGGACGAACCGCAAGAGAGGAGGCATGCGTGGGGCGCCACGGCGAGGGCGAGGAAGTAGTACGACTACTGCGCCCGACGTGTTGCATCAACTTAATGCGACTACACCGCCCGACGTCTTTGCATCAACTTCGCGCTGCGTCTAGTGGTAAGACCGTGATCTATAAGCTGCGGTGATCTTAGTTTACGGGTAGAAATTTTTATTTTGCGTGAGTGTAGCCTACCCGTTTCCCTACTGATGGTATCAGGCGGTTCTTTGTCATGTTATAGGTTGGGTGATTTGCATATGGAGATATGTAAATCGGTATGATCGATGTGATCGATTGTATAGTTACGTAATGGATTGATCGGTTTAGTGATCATGCTTGCTAAGGTCGTGAAACAACATACCCCTACCGGTCGGATTCGCCATCGGGTGAGCGATTACGTAAAACCGATTGCGGCATGCGAAGATCAATATGATTGGTCAAGCGGAACCTAGATTAATAATCGATGTACCGTGATCGTGCGATTGGGCTCCATGAGCGAAAGTTGTCTCGGTTCTCAAACCACGGCATGCTGCACGCGAAGATCAATACAAATTGGTCGAATCGGAACAATAGTCGATTTTTGGTAAATATGATTTGCCGATCAAAATCCTAGGTAAAATTGCATACATTGGATCGCTGCGCCTTGAACCTGCGGGGAAACACCTCGACCCCTATCAGGTAGATTGCGATTCTATGCATAAACTTGTTTTTGCGGGATGTATGTGACGATGTATGGCCTAATGTGTATGTGATGCATGTTTGTAATATTTTCATGACCTACGTGTCGTAGATGCGGCAACACAGTGGAGCCATTGTGTTGTCAAAGTATTGTATTAACGACTGCGTGCGACTTGTGATGATTCCTAGTATCCATGTATTTTATTACTAGTTGTTATGAGTAATAGCTTATATTAGTACTCGGAGGACACATCACTTGGAGGATGGCACACATGAACCATGGAGATGGAGATCATCATGGTGGATGATTCTATGGCGATGGAGATCACCATGAGAAAATGGGCCATCTTGAGTCTGGCTGTGTGAATGCTATTTCGTTGTTTTACTCCTATGCATGTTTGAATGGTAGAAGTATAGCGATCCCTCACAAAATGTTAAGTTAAACATATGCCCTCCCAACTAAACTTTTGTAACATCCCAAAAATTTGGTCTGTTTTGAAGTTTTAAAAGAAAAATAATCATTTGGATTTTTCTGGTAAATTAAAAAGCTTAATTAGAATTTTCAGAGTTCAAAACAATTTAATATGAATAATGTCAACATAAACTATTATCAAAATTATTTTATTTGGATTCTATGTGCTTGGATATATTTTCTAGAATTTTCTAGAATTTTTCCGAGTGCATTTGCTATTTTCTATTTGCTATTTGTCTTTTCTGCTATTTTCTAAAAAAGAAAAACTAATAGAAATCTCAGTTTGCTTCCAGGCCGAATCTTCTTGACCTGGCCCAATTCTTTTCTTCTCCCTCGGCCCAACTCCCTTCGCTTTCGGCCCATTCTCGCGCGGCCCGCTCTTTTCACTCCCGCCGCGCGCGCGTGTGCAAGGCCCCACCTGCAAGTCACTACCGCGCCGTGTGCGACTCGTCTGCTCCCCAGCCGCTGTCGCTGCCTCGTGGGGCCGCGTCGCCACCTGTGCTTCATCTTCAACTGGGACTCTCGTTCCCGTGCCGAAGCAAACACACGCAGCGCCGCCGTGCCCCTTGTGGACTCTCCCTTCCCCGGTGCTGTATAAGATCTCCCCTCCGCGTCATATCCTCCGCACATCCTTCCTCCACCAAAACCCTAAGGTCTCCAGCCCTAGCTCATCTTCATCGCGCCAGAATTGCTGAAGGTCCGAGCCGCATTGAAGTTTCTTCGCCGTCGAAATTCTTCGTCCACAAAGCTTCTCCGGCCGTGATTCTGCCGCCATTGGGTTCGCATTAGCGTGAGCTACGTGGTGCGCCCATCATCTCCTCCGAAGAATCATCACGGCGCCATTTTCACCTTCGTCCGACAAAACGACCGCCGCCCCCTTGACTGATCTACTTCCTCCGGTGGGCCCTCGCATGCCCGAGCGTGTCAGATTGCACTCCTTGTTATTTTCGTCCGATCTCCTCTTCTTTTGTTGCTTTTCAGTCGCTGAATTGACGTCGCCGAGCTTCTTCTCCGTCACCGGTTTTTACCCTCTCGCCGTCGGTTCTCTTGGTCTCCGACCACCTTCTTTGTCCCGTGATGCTCCTCTGGTCGTCGCCATCCCGATGCTCATCTTGCTTTGTTGTGGGCGCTGCTGAATCTCCAAAGACGTCACACCCGTGGACCTCACCGCCGCTCATGTCGGGCCGGCCGGAGCTCCCTTCTCTTTCGTTTGCTTCGGTGCCACTGTGGCAAGCCACCTCACCCCTTGGTCCACATGGCATCCTCGTCAGCCCCAAATCAGCAGCCATGTGGTGCACTCAACCCCCACCCGAGACCAAACATTGTTGAACTTAGTCCACCAAACACCAAGTCTATGCCAAGTGGGACCCAGCCGTCAGTTGGTTTTCATCCCAGTCCGAACATCCCCGCTGACGTCATGCTGACGTCATAACTCCTTTTTCCTTCAGAAAAATAATTCAGTAAATCCATAAAATCTGATTTTCAGTATTTTATGTGATTTCAATCTTCCAGAGCCCATATCTTTTGCATCCGAACTCCGATTGAGTCCATTCAAATTCCTTAATCTGTCTAAATTCGCGATCTATTTATCTGAGATTTTTATTTAATTTTTGGAGTTTGTTTTCTCTCTGTTATTTATTTATTTGTGTTATTTGCTTGTTTTACGAATAGACGTCGATACTTCGGGAAGCTTCGAGCAAGGAGTAGCATACCAAGATCAAGATCAATCACTGGATTTATTCCAAGGCAAGTCGTGGTCCTTTGATCATATTAAACCCATGATTTCAAAAGTATATTGTTTTATACAATTGCATGCTATATTTATATAAATTGTTCTGGGATTAGTTATTACCTATTGTCATTATGCCTCCATTGATTATTTGAATGCCATGAATCCTTTGTCACCTTAGCATGGGTAATTTTAGTTGGACATATTCGTATTGCCAACATGGGTGTCGTACATATGCTTAGTCTTGCTTAGTTACGATGGGTTTTATCATCACATGTGTCTTAATAATTAATTTTGACTTAATGAAATATGGAATCATGGTGGTGAGCCACTCTTGTTAAAATTTGTGTACCATGACAGGGTATGTCATTGGTCTTGGTTAAATAAAATGGTTTTCGCTTGGGCGAGTGGTTGGTGGATAGGGAGGATGTGGATGGAACATGTTGTGGGTTTGTGGTAGTCTACTTTGAGTAATTTGTCAAGGACTTAATCTTGTGCGCCATTGAATCGGGCCTTAACAGTACAACCACATATGCAGTATGAGACGGACTGGTGATTAATTAGCAATGTCTTAATTTCGGTTTGTCATGTGAAGCGTAGTTCGGAAACGTATTCTCACGGTGGCGCAAGAGAGGGCCCCATGCAGTCGGAAAGACATTGATGTTGAATCCTTAGCGGGCAGAACCGGGTTAAGAAGGAGCTTTGTAAAAGCCTTGTGATGATCACTTAGTCGCACACCTCGGAAGTGTGTTAAACGGACATTATAAGTTGTTCTATCTCTTGTGGGTCAAGCTGTACAACCTCTGCAGAGTGTAAAACTATTCGAATAGCCGTGTCCGCGGTTATGGACGTGCCTGGGGATTTCACACGGGAGATAGAGTTTCTTTAAAAATGTGTCGGAGTGTGGATGGGAAGTTCACTTGATGAATATAATGTTCGTTTGGTGAATAGGTCATTCACTTGGTGGGTTGTGTCGATTGGTGAATGGGGAATTCACTTATCCTTGGTTTGGTTGGGAAGTGAATGGGAAGTTCACTGTTGTTTCACAGAAATTGTTTAATTACTTATTATTGTTTTCAATTACGCATTTCAATCTAATTATTGTATTTATTGTAAATGCTGTTTTCTGCAAAAGAGCCATACAGCTAGCCTTTGTTCAAGCCTTGCATGAATGCTATTTGCATACATTTCCCCACGGCTTGCTGAGTACATTCAAAATGCGCATGGCTTTGCGCCTCTGTTTGATCGTGAGAGAGGAGAATATCAAGCTGCCCAAGAGTTCTTCGCCCAGGAGGACCATGAAGGTTTTGCGGATTAGGATGCGTTTCTCCACTCGATTGCCTGTGGGCATGTTGATTGGCCATTTGAAGAGTTTCGTTCCGCTGCAAGAGTTTATTTGTTTCTTTAGCCCTGCGTGGCGAGTTAAGTAAACGTTGACCATAAGGTCCAGTTATTATTATTATTTGTTACTCTGAGACCTTTTTAGTTAAATCGAATAAATGGATGGTATTTCATCACTGTTTGCCTGTGTGAGCTAGCTACTGATCTGGGACTAGTTCAGAATACACAGAGGGTTCCTGAGATGTATTTTCGGGTCCCGACAACTTTGCACCATCCCATGTCTTGTAAATTGATGGTGGGTCTATAAAATTAGGGCACCATCAACTTTCCTTGACTAGATGGGTTTTGTATCGGATACTTACATGCATAAGGGTTGGTGAACTTAACAAGGTTATCATAAAGGTTATGGGCCTTGGGGCATAAAGGTTGGGCGCCGGGGCATAGAGATGTCACCCAACAACAAGAGTCATATAGATATATGATTAGCAAGGAGTTGCTTACCGAATTACCTTGTCTCCTAGCGGTGATGCAAAAGCTCACTAGTAGACTCGTTAATTGCAGATCTTGAATCGCTAAGAATCAATAGAGGGATGTTGATTTTAGTGGGAGTACATTCTATTAAATTTGTTTAATACAGTTTACTCTATCATGGTTTTATTTGTCTTAGTATTTTGCATTTCCTATTGTAGATCAATGACATCTAGCAACCACGCACACCCTTTTGCTTTGCGATCGATTCTTGAGAAAGAAAAATTAAATGGAACAAACTATTCGGACTGGGTCCGTAACCTGAGAATTGTTCTCAGGGCAGATAAAAAGGAAAACGTTCTGGACATCCCAATCCCAGAAGAGCCTGCTAACAATGCGTCTGCTGCTGTTAAAAATGCCTACAAGAAAGCATGTGATGACTCTCTTGAGATTAGCTGTCTTATGCTTGCATGCATGGAACCTGACCTTCAAAAGCAGTTTGAGGATCAGGAAGCGTATGATATGATCATGGCGCTTAAGGACATGTTCGCACACGTGCCGGGTGAGCGGTTCAATGTCTCTAAGGCTTTTCGGAATGCAAGTTAATGAAGGTGCACCGTAGGCCCACATGTGATCAAAATGGTTGGTTCTGATCGGACTTTGGATAAACTTGGTTTTCCAATTGGCCAAGAGTTGGCAACTGATTTCATTTTAGCGTCTCTTCCACCTAGCTATGGACATTTCATTTCGAACTACCATATGCATGGGGTGGAAAAGGGCCTTAATGAGCTTTGTGGGATGCTCAAAGCAGAGTGACATTAAGAAGTGTGCGGGGCCTAGCCATGTGATGGTGTGCGAGAACAAGTCTAGCTTCAAGAAAAGGGTAAGCCATAGCCAAAGAATAAGGGCAAGGTTAAAGATATGATCTCAAGCCAACGCCTAAGCCTAATCTTTGGACTGGAGTGAGACAGTATGCTTCTATTGAAAGCGCCCTTTGAAGAAAGCGCAAGAAGTACATGGATTCCGATGAATGCAAGAAGAAGGTTGGAAGTAAGACTTCCACCCATGGTACACTTGTCATAAATGTTTTAGACATTTTTCTCGTGACTCTCCTATTAACTCTTGGGTATTTGATACGGATCGAGTTGCTCACATTTGCAACTCGATGCGAGGGCTAATAAGAAGTAGAGGAGTCGCAAGAGGTGAAGTTGATTTTCGCGTCGGAAATAAAGCAAGGGTTGCTGCGTTGACCGTCGGCACCATGCAACTTCAGCTTCCTTCAAGATTTATTATGGAATTGAATAATTGTTATTATGTTCCTAGTATGAGTTGAAACATTTTATCCCCCTCATGTTTGATGAGAGATGGTTATTCATTTGCAAGTAAAGACAATGGTTGTTTGATCTCTAAAAATGGAATGTTTATGGCTTTTGCGCCCATTGTGAATGAGTTATTTATTTTAAATCTTGACTATGCGTCTATCTTTAACATAAATGCTAAAAGACTTCGGCCTAATGATTTGAATCTCATCTATGTTTGGCATTGTCGTTTGGGTCACATAAGCGAAAAGCGCATGAAGAAGCTCCATGCTGATGGTCTTCTAGCTTCGTTTGATTTTGAATCATACGAGACATGTGAAGCTTGTTTGCTTGGTAAGATGACCAAATCACCTTTCAAAGGTTCTTTTGAGAGGGCGTCAGACTTGTTGGAAATCATACATACCGATGTATGTGGACCAATGAGCACGATCGCTAGAGGTGGATTTCATTACTTCATAACTTTCATCGATGATTTTAGTAGATATGGCTATGTCTACTTAATGAAACATAAGTCCGAAACTTTTGAAAAGTTCAAAGAGTTCGAATGAAGTTGAAAATCAACGTGCCAAGAAAATTAAGGCTCTGCGATCGATCGTGGTGGCGAGTATTTGAGTCATGAATTTAGCAATCATTTGAAGAGTTGCGAATTGTTCCACACTAACACCGCCGGAACGCCTCAAAGAAGCGGGGTATCGGAGGCGAATAGGACCTTGTTGGACATGGTTCGATCGATGATGAGCGATCGGATCTACCATTATCCTTTTGGGGTTACGCTCTAGAAAGCGGCGGCTTTCACACTTAATAGGTGCCGTCTAAATCCGTAGTTAAGACACCATATGAGATATGGACGGGGAAGAGTCACGGTTTGTCTTTTCTAAAGATTTGGGGATGTGAGGCGTTTGTCAGCGACTACAATCGGACAAACTCACACCCAAGTCGGATAAATGCATTTTCGTAGGATATCAGAAGAAACCTTTGGATATTACTTCTACAACCGACTAGAGGGCAAAGTGTTTGTCGCTCAGTGGTGTTTTTCTAGAGAAAGAGTTTCTCAACGAGGAGACAAGTGGAAGATCGGTGCGGCTTGAAGAGGTTCAAGATGAACCAATCGGGAAGACTCGACGAATGATGCCCATGTGGCGAGAACAAGTTGAGAACCCATGGCAAAGGAAGCACCACCACCACGAAGGTCGAGAAGGCTCGCAATGCGCGAGATATGTTGTTGTTAGACAATGATGAGCCTACGACCTATGCGGAAGCAATGATGGACCAGACTACGAGAAATGGCATAGTGCCATGAGATCGAGATAGCATCCATGGGAGACAATCAAGTTTGGAATTTGGTTGACCACTTTGATGGTGTTAAAACCATAGAGTGCAAATGGATCTATAAAAAGAAGATTGATATGGATGGAAATGTTCATATCCATAAAGCTCGACTTGTCGCAAAAGGTTTTCGGCAAGTTCAAGGAGTTGACTACGATGAGACCTTCTCGCCTATAGCGATGCTTAAATCTATACGGATCATTCTAGCTATTGCTGCATATTTCGACTATGAGATATGGCAGATGGATGTCAAAACGGCTTTCCTTAATGGAAATTTAACCGAGGACGTGTATATGATACAGCCCGAGGGTTTTGTCGATCCAAACAATGCTAGAAAAGTATGCAAACTTCAAAAATCCATTTATGGATTGAAGCAAGCATCTCGGAGTTGGAACATTCATTTTGATGAAGTGGTCAAAGGGTTTGGCTTCATAAAAAACGAAGAAGAATCTTGCGTTTACAAGAAGGCAAGTGAGAGCTCGCTCGTATTTCTAATCTTATATGTAGATGACATATTACCGATTGGAAATGATATTCCTATGCTCGAGTCCGTTAAGACCTCTTTGAAAAATAGTTTCTCAATGAAGGACTTAGGGAAGCGGCATATATTTTGGGTATTAAGATCTATAGAGATAGATCAAAAGGCTAATAGGATTAAGCAGTACTTACATTGACAAAGTGTTGAAACGGTTCAACATGGAGGAGGCAAAGAAAGGGTTATTGCCCATGTCTCATGGCATAAATCTTGGCAAGACTCGGTGTCCTTCGACAAGCGATGGCGAGATCACATGACTAAGATTCCATATGCTTGGCCATTGGATCTATCATGTATGCTATGATATGTACTCTTGAGATGTTTCCTATGCTCTAAGTGTTCGGCGAGATACCAGTGATCCGGTGAAAGTCAGCGGGCGGTTAAAAATATCCTCAAGTATTTGAGAAGAACTAAGGATGTGTTCCTAGTCTACGGAGGTGAGGAAGAGCTCGTTGTAAATGGTTACACCGATGCAAGCTTCCAAACCGACAAAGATGATTACAAATCGCAATCGGGTTTTGTGTTCATTTTGAACGGTGGTGCGGTTAGTTGGAAGAGTTCCAAGCAGGAGACTGTTGTTGACTCTACAACGGAGTCCGAGTACATTGCGGCTTCTGAAGCAGCAAAGGAAGGTGTTTGGATAAGGAAGTTCATAACTGAACTAGGTGTGGTTCCTAGTGTATGCAGTCCTCTGGATCTTTACTGTGATAACAGTGGGGCCATTGCGCAAGCCAAGGAGCCGAGGAATCACCAAAAGAACAAACACATACTGCGGCGGTTTCATCTCATTCGAGAGATCCTCAATCGAGGAGATTTAAAGATATGCAAAATACACACGGATTTGAATGTTTTAGATCCTTTGTGAAGCCTCTTCCCTGACCTAAGCATGAGCGCACACAAGAGCTATGGGTATTAGATATCTTCTAGATTGACTCTAGTGCAAGTGGGAGACTGTTGGAGATATGCCCTAGAGGCAATCATAGAGATGATGATATTTCGTTGTATCCATGATTTAATAAATGTTCCTTGTATATTGCCTTTGTGTTGATTAACAAGTATGTGATTTGTTTGTGAAACTCTTTACTTATATGGTTATTCTAAAGTTGTCCCTAGTCGGAGTTCATGTGAGGACACACGTGAATGATGGATTAGCACATGTATCTGTTGATGACCATGTTTCACAGGTCATAGACATGGAGATGTCAAACCAATAATGTGGACACATGTTTAGAACATGGGGTTGGACCGACCCAACATGAGACATAGCTATTATACTTATGGTTCTCTCTACACAATGTGTACGCCTTGTCCTTAGACCTGAGATTGTCGCATGTACTTAAGATGTGAATTGACCTACTTAGGGGCTATCAAACGCTACTCCGTGAATGGGGTAGTTATAAAGGTAGCTTCGGGTTTCTCATGAAGCATCTTTGCGAGGCATGGTCGGTCGAGATGGGATTTGCCCTCTCTACCCAGAGAGATATCTCGGGCCTCGAGTGATCGGATCGAAATGCATGACCATGCTACTTAAGGTTAAGAGTTAACCTAGTAATGGATTCGGATCACAGGATCGAAAGAGTGGTCACTTGGAGCTCGATTGAATATCGTGAGGCAAAGGGATTGGCATGTACATAACGTTGTGATGGTTAAATCGATATGATCTTTGTGTACGTTTAGGAGTTGGCACGTCTTGCTAGAGGCCGCTACCAACTATTGACCAAGTATGTGTACCCGCGTCATGTCTAAACATACGTGAACCCATAGGGTCACACACTTAAGGGGCTGAAGCCTAATTCGGATTGGATCCGAATTAGACTGGGTATTGAGTCCTAATGGCCCTCTATTCGTAGAAGCCCATTGTAAGGACGTCTATAAAAGGAGGGCAGGGGCGCACAGGTTGGAGGTTGATTTTTCGTGACATCCTCAAACCCTAGCCGCCACCTCTCCCACGCCCTAGTCGCACGCGCGGATCTAGTAGTCCAGCGTGCGTCGCTTCCTCCCGTATGTGTGGATACCTTTGAGGGCGCTGCATCTGTAGCGTTGGGACGAACCGCAAGAGAGGAACTGTACGTCGGACGCCACGACGAGGACGAGGAAGTAGTACGACTACTCTGCCCCGACGTGTTGCATCAACTTAGTACGACTACACTGCCCCGACGTGCTGCATCAACTTCCGCACCTGCACATCTAGTGGTAAGACCGTGATCTATAACTGCAGTGATCTTGGTTTACGGGTAGAAATTTTTATTTTGTGCTAGTGTAGCCTACCCGTTTCCCTACAGGTACTCCTCAAATAAGCTCATGAAGCTTTGTATTCCTTTCATCCAGGAACTACAAAGATGTACTAAGACATCAAAAAGATGTATTAGTGGCCGAGCATGAAGCGTGAAATTGCAGAGTTTATGGCCAAGTGTGATACTTGTCAAAAGGTTAAGGCTGTACCCCAAAGACCAGGAGGTCTTTTGATGCCCCTGCCCATACCCGAGTGGAAATGGGAGGAGATCGGGATGGACTTCATAGTTGGTTTACCCCGAACCTAAGCTGATTTTGACTCCATTTGGGTGATCCTGGACCGCTTGACAAAAGTGGCCCATTTCATCCCTGTCAAGACCACCTATTCTGGAGATAAGCTAGCAGAGCTCTACATGGCCAGAATTGTTTGTCTGCATGGAGTTCCAAAGAAGATTGTGTCGGACAGAGGATCTCAGTTCACCTCTAAGTTCTGGCAAAAGCTACATGATGCCCTGGGAACAGACCTCAACTTCAGCACCGCTTATCATCCCCAAACTAATGGCCAAACCGAGAGAGTTAATCAAGTCCTTGAGGACATGTTGAGAGCTTGTGTTTTGGAGAAGCAAGCTAGTTGGGATCGAATGTTGCCTTATGCTGAGTTCTCCTACAATAACAGCTACCAAGCAAGTCTTCAAATGTCCTCTTTTGAAGCTCTCTATGGGAGGAAGTGTAAACACCCCTGTACTAGACAGAGTCTGGTGAAGGACAAGTTCTAGGACAAGACCTCCTAAAATAAGCTGAACACCAAGTAAAGTCCATAAGAGAGAAACTGAAAACTGCTCAAACCCGACAGAAAAGCTATGCCGACAATAGGCGTCGAGATTTGGCCTTTGTCCCTAGAGATCAAGTATACCTCAAGGTGTCACCTCTCAAAGGGATGCAACATTTCAGAATCAGTGGGAATCTTGCGCCAAGATTCATTGGGCCTTTTCCAGTTCTTGCCCAAAGAGGAGAAGTTGCCTACAAGATAGACCTTCCTCCTCAGCTAACTGGAGTGCACAATGTCTTCCATGTGTCTCAGCTGAAGAAGTGCTTGCGAGTGCCAGAAGAACAAATGCACCTAGAAGCCTTAGACCTCCAAGAAGACCTCACATACCAAGAGCACCCCACCAAGATCTTGGACGTGTCTGAGCGAGTCACAAGAACCAAGACTATCAAGCTTTGCAAAGTGCAATGAGTAATCACACCGAGGCAGAAGCAACTTGGGAGCGTGAAGAGGACCTCAAGAAGGAGTTCCCGCACCTATTCTCTAGCTAGCCCGAATCTCGGGGTCGAGATTCCCTTAAGGGGGGAAGTTTTGTAACCTCCCGTTTGCCTTAGAGTTTGCGTCGGATTTCAAAACAAAAAAGGAACCCTTTGGTTTATTGTTTTGCTTAAGGTTTACTGGGAACTTTAGAAAATTTGAGGTTTAACTTGACTTAACTCAAACTTCAATTAACGCTGGTTTAGTTTTTTGTCCACTATTGAAGTTCCTTAGTGTTCCTGGCCTTTTAGCTATTTTCTTTGTTTACTTTGAGTGCTCCTTAGCTTAGCTTTCCTTCTCCTGGACCTCCTTCTAATCCTAACCTCCCCCTTGTTAGATCTTGGCCGTCAGGACCTCTCCCTTGTAGAACCTGGCCGCCAAGGCCTCCCCTTTGTTAGATCTTGGCCGTCAGGACCTCTCCCTTGTAGAATCTGGCAGCCAGGACCTCCCCTTTGTTAGATTTTGGCCGTCAAGACCTCTCCCTTGTAGGACCTGACCGCCAGGACCTCTCCCTTGTAGGACCTGACTGCCAGAACCTCTCCTTCGTTAGATCTTGGCCGTCAGGACCTCCTCCTTGCAGATCTTAACCGTCGGGATGCCTTTTAGCCTATCCTGGCAGTTAAGACGCCCTTGGACCTCTTTCCTTGGATCTCGGCCATTGGATCCTTTCCCCTTTTGAATCTGGTCTGTTGAAACATTTCCTTGTTCGGGCTTCCCTTAAGTCCAAACTCTGTGCGCGCCTACCTCTGCTCAGGACCGTTACATCTTGTTTGGATGACCCGATTGAGAGGAGGCATTCGGATAGTCCAAACGCTCCCTTGCATTGTGGATCATCTGATTTAGTTTGGGTGGCTACGATGTAAGGATGTGTTCGTGCGGTCCGAACATTCCTATCTCTCAGAACCACCCGATCAAGATCATGTGGCTCTGGTTCATTGCACCTTTTCCTTAGTCCGTTGGACCTCCTCCCCTTGAGCATTCACGTGGTCATTTTGCAATGACCACCCTCTTTAGTCACGACCACCTCATGTGGTCATGACCCCTGGTATTTTTACAAAGACCACCCTCTTTTGTCACGACCACCTCATGTGGTCATGACCTTTGGTCTTTTTGCGAAGACCACCCTGGGGGAGCAGGACATCTTTTGCCCTTAGAGGACCTCCTTCTCTGCAGGACCTCCTCCTTAGTTGGAATTTCTCCTATTTCTTTGACCAACTTCTTTGTTTGAGCCAACCCTGTCCTGTGGGGACCCCGATTTATTTGGCTTGTAATGCTTAGTCTTCCCTTGACTCTAACATCACAAATCAAATAAACCAAGCCCTGAGACATGTATACTTCCCAGAAATGCAGTATACACACCCCGTTACAAAATCACGCATCAATTCCATACAACAGGTCTAACAAAAGACATACATAAAAGAGATTTATTACAATAAGGGCCAACCGGCCAAATGACTCTAAACAACAATTAAACAGCGGAAGCAAAAGTGCCATAAGATGGCGATGAACAAAAGCCAATTAGTGTGACTTTACCCACAAGGCAACCAACCGGGCCGCCAAGCTAGTCGTCAAACCCGAAGCACATCTCACAAAAGGGAAGCCCTTGGGGCTCACCTTCTTCCTCTGCAACAAAACAATTAAGCAAAGCAACTGAGTACAAAAATTATTTTTGTACTCGCAAGACTGACGTGTAAGGGTAACAGAACTATAATTAACTACATGCAAGCTTTATTTAAGTGGAGGGGGCTTTGGACTTACTTTTAGCAGAAAGCGAGTTTTCATTTGCAATACTGTAATAGATTCAAAGCAATTTGACAAACTGATTGTAATTGTTGAAATAACAGCGATACAATAGTAATAACAACAATAAAGACAACCTGGAAGTGACTAACCCAATAGTCACCACAACAATAGTATGAATATCCATTCATACCAACCCATCAAGTTTTAATTTTAAAAGGTTGTAGTCTAACTCTTGAAAGACCTTGCCAAGCGTGTCAATAACCTAGGACGAGGCTATTCGAATAGTTTTAACCCTGCAGGGGTGTACCAATGTACCCACACTTCAGACCGCCTTTAAGCCACAAAGCACACTTCCGAAGGTATGCCGGCACGGCTAAGTCCTACGAGACGCTTTCCAACATTGTGCATTGACTACGAGCCGCTCGTATGGATCAGGATCCATACGCTTACATTGCCAGCCGAAAGACAACCAGCCATCACGGGGGAAGCCTTTCGGACTCTACAATGCTCCCAACACCATCCCTCCTGCGGCTCCCTGCGACCCGAAGCCAATACACTCCAGAGTACTAAGTCAAGAGAGGTCTCATACCCTCTAGTGTGGTTAGCACGCTAAAATGCTTGGTTTAGTGTAACAAGATGTTCGGTCCTTGTTGACTCGGGCACCATTCCAGTCACACCCAGAAGCACACCAACATACCATTGTGCCCAAGTCTAAATCATTTTGTTTTTAGATTTTAGTTTTCACAAGTAAACATGGTACAAGGCTGAAATCATAAGTGATAATATGTTGTATGTGATCAAGGCTATCGACTAGGTCGATAACAGCCCAATTCTACCGGTAACTAAGCATTGCTAAGCATCATATCGTAAAGACAAATAAGAGGCCTAAATCATTCACGGGCTCTAATTCACCGGTGAGGATAATATTCCTAAGGTAGTGGCAGGGGTGAACAATTTAAGGGAAACAATGCAATAGGATTAGCTACCTCTATTCGGCAAAATTAATCATTGACACAAAAGCATGCATACATACAAGTAAAACAAAGTATTAGATTTTAAAAGTAATGGGATGGAGTGGATATGATCAAACTACTTGCCTTGTTGTAGATCACTTTCTTGCTGCAGAGGATTCACTCACGTAAACAATAATCCCTTCGGAACCTAACGCGAAAAGGCGATAATCAAATAAGAACAAGAACTCCAAATAAAACTCAACAGCAAAATTATCCAAATACAATGAAATTTATACAGCAGTAAGAGGATGATTTTAGACAAATTTAGAAACAAGAAACAGGTCATTTGGACTCAGCATGAAAAAGTTATGGCTAAACTAAGTTCTCTCAGCCTGAAAAATCCTAATTAAATTAATTACGGTTACTGTTCGTGGCAAAAATTTCTAGAATGATCTGGAACTTGACATTTTTATGGTAGGTAGATATGGTTATCTTAATAACAGCAAAACTGAGTTTGCACAATTTGAAGTTGAAATGAATTAGTTATGATTTTTCTAAGTTCTAAACCTGGTAGATCACTAATTTCAGTGGCAAGGATCACATGAAGACCTATTCTACATTACAGTACATTCCTAGTGGGTTTTAACAAAACTTAGTTTGCTCAGTTTGGAATAACAGAGCATAAGTTATGCATTTTACAAATTTTTAATGAATTTCTAGACAACCTTTTTCACTAAACAAGATCATGCAGTTTATATCATTTTCTTCTACATAACAGTGCCTAAATTCATTCTCAGATTAAAGTTCATTCTATAACAGAGCTAAAGAAATTGGAATCATTCAAAAAGGAATTAAAATGACAAAGTTATGCACTTTTGAAATTTGAAACATTAAAAGACTTAGGAAATTTGAGCTCTCGGGAGGTCCAAATGAACTGAAGGAAAAAGGAGAGGTCGTTGGCCGTCGATCCTTCATCGCACGGCCATGGACCTCGAAGCGCAGCGCACAAAGGACCTCCTCCCGCACAGGGGAGGTCTGAACCGTTGAGATCGGATCCAACGGCCACGACCAGTGCATGCACAGCGCACGCAAAGGAGGTCCACGCGCCAAACGGAGGTCGTGACCGTCAGATCGAGATCTGGCGGTCCCGAGCACTAGGGGAGGTCCTAAGGCTAAACCTACGGAGGGAGGTCTGGACGGCTAAGATCTCACAGAGGAGGTCTTCAACGGTCTAGATCTCCAGAGTTTTGGCGGTCACGATCAAGCGAGGGAGGTCCCGAACGGCTGGGATTTACACGAGGAGGTCTTGGATGGCCAAGATCTACTCGGGGAGGTCTTATGCGACAGGGTTTTGGCGGGAGGAGCTCGAGCGGCTCAGTTGGAGCTAGGAGGTCTGAGCGGTTTAGATTTAATCGAGGAGGAGGTCCGGAGGTTACGAGGACTTCTTTATAAAAGACCGGGGTGGTCTTTTACAAAGAGGACCACGAGGGGTGGTCTTTGCAAAAGACCACGAGAAGGTCTTTTGCGCAGGAGAGGTCCTAGCGGCTCAGATTGAGTTTAACGAGGTCATGGACGGCTAGGATCTAACCAGGGGAGGTCCTAGCACTTAAGGTTTTTCACAGAGCCAGATCCAACGGCTAAGAGCCAATCCATGGAGGTCTTTAACGGCCAGGATTTCAGATAAAGGGAGGTCCTGGCTGCAAGAGACTTACCAAGAGATCTAACGGTCCAGATCGACAGTGAAGAGGTCGTGAACGGCTAAGACCACAACTGGGAGGTCCTAGGACTTAGGTTTTTGCAAAGGAGATCTAGCACTCAGATCTAGATCCGGGGAGGTCGTGAGCGGCTAGGATAGAGCCTAAGAGGTCTTGAGCGGGGTTGTCTTTGTAAAAGACTAGGGGTGGCTTTTGACAAAGAGGATCCCGAGGGTGGTCTTTGCAAAATGACCAAGGGAGGTCTTTTGCGCACGGAGAAAGATCTAAACGGCTAGGATTTAACCAGGGTGGTCTTAGACGGTTATGATCAACTCTAGGGGAGGTCCTAGCGGTGATACGGGAAGTGACCCGACGGCTGGGATTTGGCCTACGGAGGTCTGTAATGGCCAGATCTGCTCCAGAAGGTCTAAGGTGCTCCTACTGGTGCGGTTCCTTAGGACAGCGACTAAAAGGTGGCGGCTACAGACCAATTAATGCTGCTAATGATTGGAATTAACAGAACCTAAAAGGGCACTAATGACTTCTGGATTTTAACTCTAAGCCTATGGCCCACATGTCAGAGACACAACGACACAGGTTAAGGCACGATTAATGCACCCAATGATTATCAACAACTGGGCATTAATGATGTCTTAAAAGATGATAAAAGCAAGTTTGCACCGGCAACATCCCGAGCGCGATCAACGGCTTGCCGCCGGCGATGGGGGCCTCGCCGGCGAGAACCAAGGACATGACTGAGTTCCAAATATCGCCAAGAACCTAAAGGATGTGCTCTCGACGGCGACGACGGCCTTGAACGCCGGCGAGCCGGAGAGAGAGGAAGGAGACTAATACGACAAAACTACCAAAAACTACACGGGCTCTACGATGACTAGAGAACGCAAGGACCAAGCCAAGAAAGGGCACCTGAGGGCAGAGAGGGGACCAAGGTGGTCGGAGGAGCTTGGAGAAGGTCGACGAAGTCCGGCGATGAAGAGCTTGCCGGAGAGGAAGAAGAATATGACCTCGACCCCGAAAAGCCACCACCCAACTCGTCCACCTCTGCAATGTGAACCAAGCTCAGTTAGAGCACGCCCTAGGTGATCAAGATGACAACTAAGAAGGCAAGAATGCTGATGGGACCACTGGAGCTCAAGCTTCGGCAGGGAGCTCCAAGGTCCGACAATGGCGAGGGAGGGTGGCGTTCTTTGGTGCTTGAGTTTGAGGACCAGCTCGCACTGAGGGAGCTCAAGCACAACAAAGAATGGAGGAAGAAAAGGAGAAAGGAGGTCTCAGGCTATACATAGCCAGGGAGCTTGGACAAGGGCTAGGGCAACCTACTGTGAGCAAGAACCATGCCCCTGCCAAAGGCACGCACGACAGGACTAGTGGCAGAGCAGGTGAAGACTTTAGGTTAAAAGCGCAAGGCATTGAATGCATGGCAGCAAAGGAGCCGTTGACAAGGACAAAAAGGTGACATCTCACTGCTCCCAACTGCTCTGGTCCTGACACACACACAAGCGCGTGACAACCGAGATGACCAGACCTCAGGGAGGTCGGGAGGAAGAAGAAGTGGTGAGGAGGTCCGAACGTCCACGATGCACTCGGGGTGGTCTGGATGTCCCGGATCACCCGAGTGGGGAGGTCCTTTGCAGTGAGGAGGTCCGGGAGGTCGTGGGCCTTTAGATTGGGGATGGCGGCCACGAGCACCTCAAACCTCTGGAGGCTAGCGCACCCGGGGAGGTCGTGAGCCTCACGATCACAATCCGACGGCCCAACTCACGCGCACACGAGTCCGAGCCGAGGAGGTCTAGGAGCTGGCTCAACCGAGCCCGACAGGACCGATCTCGACTCGGAGTGCGAGTCGGACTCGGATCTAGGGTTCCAGAATCTGAGTTCCAACAAGGGCTGATCTAAGGAGAATTATTTGAGGCAGCAAACTAACTCCAAAAATTATGAAGTTTTAACAGGAGCTTGCTAGCTGAGTTATTGACCTTGTGTAAATTTTGTAGAGGTTTTTGTACTATACATTTTCCTCCAAAAATTCAACAATGTGTTGGTTCCCAGTTTGACGAATTGAATAAGTTTGGTGACCCCAAAAACATTCAAATAATTTCTAAAAATTGTGAAATTTTTGGAGGGTCACATACCATCCCAAGAACTCGGAAAAATATTTCAGGAGATGATCAAGAGGTTTGACAAGATTGTTTTTGAAAGCTCAAGATTTGGATCAAAAGACTTGTGACTTTGTATTTCCATAACTTCTTGTACAATACTTGTTCAGTACGAATAGGAAATACACGATGTAAGAAAAAGTTTTAATTTCTACTCATTTTCTTACATTTGAAACGCAAGCCCAAAATTGGGATGTTACATGTCCCCTTTTCCCCTTCTGCACGCTTTGCAGCAGAAAGTCTCTGAACATTTAATGCTGTTGTGGCATATTGAATGCAGTCACATCTGAGGTACTTTGTCCCTCCTTTTGATGTCATGCCTTGTCAAATCCTTGTCCTAATTTTCACCTACCCTTGACACGTTTACCCTAGCCTCAGTGCTACCTCCTCTATTTGTAGTCGGGAGAGCCTCTTTTCACCACCTTTCTTCTCATTTCTAACCTCCTTGTGCTCCTCTCGGTGCTGTGCTTGGAGATCCACTTCCCTTTTGGCTTGGACCTCCTCTCCTGTAGGACCTCTTGTTCTTCCTGGTTTTTAGTTGGTTTTTCTTGAGTTCTTTCTAGTCTTTTGAGTTCTTTTGTTGAGCTTGTGTGTTTATTTGGTTCTTTGCGAACGTGTAGGTCCTAAGTTCGAAGACGATTTTTTGGACCAAGCTCTCACCACTGAAGTCTCCCCACTGCTCAACAAAGGCAAGTCACAGGCTTTTGATCATTTTGAACCTAACATTTAAAAGTTATCTTGTTTGTCTTACTATGCATGGCTACTTTCTTTAAGAAAAGGTTTGGATAGTAGCTGTTCCTATTTGTATTAGACCTCCTTGGATGTTTGTACATAGCATGTTGACATGTTTATCTTGAACACCTTAGAGTGCGAGGTTTTATTGGCACTCCTTGCTTTGCCAACTTGCGACCATAGAATGCTTAGCCTCGCCCTAGTACCGTGGGTCACGAGAACCTTTGTTTCCTTTTTAATAATCTTGACTAAAGAACTATGGAACAGTGGTTGGTGCCATTGATGAGCAACTGTGGTGTGAGGCCCAGTTGCGTCATTTGCGGTGCGATGCTGCTATTAAAATTTGTGCCAGGACTTGGTGGTCCTTTTGGCTTGGGTTGAACCCTAAACTGTTTTGCTCGGGCGAGTTGGTCGGGAGTAAGT
The DNA here is from genome assembly GCA_036346255.1 of Ampelocalamus luodianensis. Classification (NCBI taxonomy): domain Eukaryota; kingdom Viridiplantae; phylum Streptophyta; class Magnoliopsida; order Poales; family Poaceae; genus Ampelocalamus; species Ampelocalamus luodianensis. The sequence goes on along the minus strand of CM070620.1, from coordinate 40,374,240 downwards.
AGTAGGTGCTATACGCACACTGGGTTTGTGGTCAGACTCGCCTAATGCAGCTTCTAAGGACTTAACTTTGTGTTCTTTGATCCGGGTTTCCCGTGCAACCACAAGATCACTTTATGGGGGTGGTCTGGGCCAAATAATTAGTAAGGAGCTAGCTTGGTTCTGTTGTGGTTGAGCGTGTGTTTCGCTAGCGCAAGAGGGGGCACCCGATAACCCGGCAGGGGGGATTTGCAAAACCTTAGCGGGCAGCTCTGAGCGAGTTCCAAGCTTTGTAAAAGTCTTGTCACGCTCTCTAGGCTGCTCATCTTCGGAAATGAGCAAGGTTTCGACGGGAACCGCCCCGCTAGAGAGGTCGTGGATTGTGGGTAAAGTTGTACACCTCTGTAGAGTGTAAAAATCTATCCGAATAGCCAAGTCCTTAGTCATGGACACTGCCTGTGATAATGCGCAAGGGGTAGTTTGTTTTATAAAACTTTGTTCCTGGGCACTTCTGGGAGAGGCTATGGCTCTTATCTCGAAGAGACCTTGGCCAGCTTTAGAGAGGTCATGGCTGGCTCAAGAAAGGTTCTGGGACTGGACGTGTGGAAACCTAGGGTGGTCCAAGAGCTCCTGGGTTGGTGCTCGGGGAGGTCTTGGGGCCCTAGGGTGGTCTTTGGAAGCTCTAGAGTTGGTGCTCTAGGGTGGTCGTGGGGTGGTCCTGGACGTTGGTGCGACCAAGACCTCCCACGTGAGGATGTGAGTTGGTGCTCACGACCTCCCTTGGAACTCTTGTTGTTTTGTCTTTTGTTTAAAAACTTGAGCTCTTCAATCTACTTATACTATTGTCATATTTTGCTTCGTGCAAACTAACCCTACAGCTTTCTATTGTCAAGCCAATGCATGAATATTATTTGCGAACCTGTTCTCTGTGACTTGCTAAGTACATTCAAACGTACTCATGGCTTTAAGCCCTTTGTTTGAGCAGTGTTTGAAGAGGACCAAGTTCAGGGCAGCACAGACCTCTTCGAGGAGGAGTTCTTTGACGACCAGACCTTCTAGGAGATGTCCTCCACTCGACAACTTGTGGGCTTGCCGGATGGCTCCACGTGTTTTGTACTTTTCGCTGTGCAGGTTTTGTTGTCGTTTTTGTAAGCCTGTGTTGGAAACCGCTGTAAACAATCTTGCCCATAAGGCCCTTGTTAATATATTTGTATCTTGCTTTTTTTTCCTGTTGCTTATAGTTGCTAGACTGTGTAGTTTTGATTTAACCTTTGTGGTCTTGTGCGAGTTAGCAAGTATTTCTAAGACTAACTCAGTGCACGGAGCCAAGACCTCTAGGAGGTCATTGAGATCTCCTAGGAGATCCTGGAGGACCTCCTCCGGGTGTGCTATTGGAGGACTTACAGGACCTCCAGGTGGTCCTGTGGACCTCTCTAAGGGGTCCTAGGAGGTCTTCTAGGTGCTCCTCCAGGGTGGTCCCGACAGGCACTCCCAAAATTTCAAAAAAGCAGCAGGGATCATATGTCCTTGGCGTGGGGAGCTGAGGGCCACCGGTGGCCGCGCAAGCGCTTGAGGCGAGCGGCACTATGCACGAGCCAAGGGATAGCCCGTAGGGAGCCAGGCAGGCTAGCGGCAGGGAGGACCGGAGCACACGGGTGGCGACGAAGGCGCAGCACAGAGCCGGGTGTAGGGAGGCTACCGACGGCTAGGAGCCAGGCGGGCATAGTGAAGGAGGCGCGGGCCGAGCTAGTGCCCAGAGGAGGCGGCGGCGCCCAAGTAGAGAGGGTCTCCAGGAGAGAGGGGTGGGGAAGAGAAGATTGGGGATTAGATGAGATGAGGATTTGAGTCTGGTGCCTTCGACTGGAACAAGTAGAAAAGGGCATAGAGAGATTAAGAGAGTTAGGTGAGGGTAGAGTTTAGGGAATAGAATATTAGGTGGGGAAGTAATTTGGTAGGTAGTATTAAGTGTTAGTATTTGCAGTTTTAGTAGTAGTTTGGAGCGCTAATAGTAATAACCTAGGCTCTGTGAGCTATTAGGCTATATAAAAATATGTGCACCACGTGCTAATAGATATCGGTAGATAGACCGGTCCAAATAAAATTAGAAAAATCGTTAATTATTTTAGATCTGAGACTTCGTAAGGGAATTAATCACCTTTGTGAACCGCGTGTGTTATAGTAGCGCAACGGTGGAGTGTTGGGGTGCACGAGAGATGGATGCCCTAACCAATATTATTGGAACTCGGTGGAGGACGGGGTGCGCTCCGGACACTGATGGAAAGTAATGAGTGAAGACTTCTTTTTGGCATAGAGTGGCCCTCAATTTCTGTAGCAGTGGTTTTTTTGCCGGTTCCGTGTTTTGGGTGCCCGAACATGCACTGTATTTTTTTTGCCGATTTCGCGCGACGGGCGTATAAACACGCATTGTAGCTGCATTTTTTTTTGCCGATCTCGGGCCGTGGGAGAGTGGAAATGCACTGTAGCTGTGATTTTTTGGCCGATTCCGTGTTGTGGGAGCGCGGACAGGGGTTGGGCCTCCTAGCACGCGGACGAGATGGGTCCGGGCCCCTGGCGCGCTGATGAGGACACGTGTCGCCTGCCGGTGAGTCTACGGTGCCATTGTTTACTTTAATCTCTGGAGGGAGTTAGATTTGCTATTTTGAGTTCAAACATTGTCATATAAGCCAAAAACTTGTACAATATGACCTCTGTTTTTTTACTTGATGCTTTTGACTTCTAACAGGCAAATTCCTAGCTCCATTGGGTGATACATAGTTTGAACTAATGGTACCGGACGTTACTTGGTATGTGCACGCCCAACGCCGAAATCGTAGCTCCACCGCTGATTATGACAGTCAGAGTGTAATTTATTTGGGGGCAAGAATCAGGCGTATCATGCCAGGATGAAGAATATTTATGCAAGGTATCATAGAATCAGAGAGTTGATTAACTGTAAAGAGATTAATTTGATGAAAGTGCGCACTGCTGATAATGTTGCGGATATGTTGACAAAGCCCGTTACCGCCAACTAGTTTGACCATTGCCTCAACTTGTTAGGAATCACAAGCTGTTAGGCAAGAAGGTAACCCCGCAAGTCCACGGATGCATGAGGAGTGTTTAGGTGTTCTCTCTTTGTGTCTTCAAGGTGGTGTATTTATCAAAGTGGAGATGTGTGTGTCCTCAAGGCGGAGATTTGTGGTGTATGGCAAAAGGAAGGAGTTGTGTTCCGGAAGCGGAACAGGGGTGAGACAATGCAGTTTGTATGGCATTACGAAATATTGTGGGTTGGGGGGTGCAGGGGAACTTCACCTCCTGCGGTACAGACTAGGTGTCGGAGTCGAATATATAACCGTGGTATAATATATACTGCCGACCTCTTGTAACTATAATTGTGAAAGAAACTCCTCGTACAGACGGAGTCACCACGATTCAGCTCCTGAGGACGTAGACTTTGCCGAACCTCGTAAACAAATCCTTGTTTTTCTTGTGTGCTTTTGTGCGTGATCATCTAAGCACCGCCGCGGTTCCAACCTGCTATTTCAATGTGATCTTATTTAGTTCCATAGCAGTTGCATCTACAAACGTCAACTAAAAAAACCATTTTTTACACTGGCCTCAAAATTCACCCGGTGAGAATGGTCGCGCACACAAACTATCTGCTAACACAGCCCTTCAAATCTGCCTCTTTTCTTCTGTGGTTCCCCAATGCAATACTGAATATTCTAGTCTTTGCAGCTTCTCATATACCGTGCTAATCAAAATGGCCGTCATGTTCAGTTTTTCCTTTGAAAAGAAAGCTAAAGATCACTATGTTCAGTTGAACACCGGGCTGCTGCTCCTCAGCAGAATTCCAGTCTGAAACAAAGTGAAAGGTTGCTCAGTTCAAGTGAATTGCAGACCTCAGCATCCAACAATTGAGAACAGTGTTCTAAAGGTTCAGCTGGTACCTTGTACAGCTGCTGCTATTGTTAAAACTACTGAATCCTGGAAGTGAATGATAGACAAGCAACATTCTCAGTTGTCCATTGCACCCAGGACTCAGGGCTATATTTCTATTGCTTGCATGTTCCAATAGTACTTACTCTATTGCTCTTGATAAAACTTGTAGAATCTTGACCTGAAACGAAAGACACACAACATTACTCAGTTGTCCACTGCATTCACAACTGAGAGCTCCAGAATCTAGTTTCCAGGGCATGCATCTGTGGTCCAATGAGCAGCTCCTGAACACATTTTTTTAGATCGTTCTTTATTTATTTAGTAATTTTTACAGATGATGCGGTTCTTCATTCGCATGCATCCATGATCCATCCAAGTAATCCAATCATCATATCACCAATTGTTCGTCTTGCCCAAAGTCAATTGTTCGAGTCCAGGTTCCCAATCTGCGTTCTTTTTCTGTCTTCGGTAATGCTCGTGAACGATGGATCCGAGGGCATACGTCACGCTGTGACTTAAGGTCAGAGGATCCACATCCGAATTTTACACGGAACGGTTCAATTCCCACGGGAATTAGGATTTTTTTCCAGCGATCTAATCAGTGCCTTAGCCGGTTAAGCGCATATTTAGAATGCTGAAATTAACAAAAAACAAATGGTGCGGTATCCGTCGAAATTTGAAAAAATTCCGGCATCCAAACGTGACTTAAAGGATAAGTGCTAAAGTAGGGGATCAATACAGTGACCTTTAATGATGGGCTGATGGCTCGTAATCCGTTCGAGGATCAAACAAAGATAATGATGAGAGGCAACTACAAGTCAGGATATGATGACCCATCAGTGTGTGGCCATGATCGATAGATTGATTATTAATGAAGTAGTAATTCAGAAAGAATTGAGACAGCAGCACACACTGCCGAAGACACATCTTATCCATATCCCGAAAAGTCCAATAATCACCACATACATCCAGAGTACAACAAACCACACTCTGGAAAGAAGTCGAATCTGCTTAGTGCTTGCATTGAACACGGTTTTTGGTACAAATCTATAAAGATCCAACGCATTTCATTTCTAATTTCGCAAATTTCTCTCACTGGGTAACAACTACAAGATTAAAAGGCAGCATTAGTTAGATATCGATCACAGAAGCAACCAAGTTGCAACACTGGCATCGAACATGCATACTGTCTCACCGTCTCATGCGCCATCTGTAAGTGTACGCTTTGATGTGCTGATGTATAGAACTGCATTCAGAAGACAAGTATAAGAAAGTAAATATTTGAGAGTATCAATAGATTTGTTGTATAGGATTTTTCTCGGGTATACACACCGTTGTTTCCTCTTATAAAAGCGTCACCGTATTTGTTCTTTAGCTGTCCATTCACATACTCTTCTGTTTGCTCCATTGCAATGTTCATATACCCGTCCAGACAAGCCAAAATACCTGGTTTAGATCAGATAGAGATGAAAGACATTGACATTGACAGTCAGCTTCTATATAAGCTTGACAATCAGCTTCTATGTGTAATGGAATGATCAATTTGTTATAGCCAAATTTTGTTGCAACTTGCAAGTAAATCATTTGATCAAAAAAGAAAAAGAAACAATGGGGAAAATGTGTTTTGGACATCGCTATGGTCTCAAATACATGCGTTTGACAATTATTATTTTTCTAATTATATGTTAGCAAAAATTATAAAAAATATAATGATATGGAAATCAATGTATTCTGACATGCAAAACACACAATCTATTTTGTCAGCTACCACTTTATCCATAGCAATATATGTAAATATGAACGAAGTTCATCTATTGCAATAGCCCATAGGGCATATATATAGTACAAGACAAACCCTAGTACAATAGGAAAAGACCTAAATACCCTTAACACCCCCACTTAAATGTAAAGCATATGCAATAACATTACATTTTGAAAAGAGTTGATACTAAAAAGGGAAAATCCAAAGTCCGAGTCTTGAAGATGTCGTCATAGCGTGTAGCTCTTGGAAAATTGCGTCGACACCAAAGGAACTCCTCCCATCCAGAATCATGCTGTAGCCCACAAGCATAAAGTGCAGGTGCTGAGAAAGTAGAGGTAAGTCGGAGCAAAGTCGACCGCGGCAACACGATGAGAGCGGATGTGGAAGGTGACACAAATAGAGAGAACTGTCAAATCAAGCCGAAGAGAGATAGAAGCATGGCAGCGCAGATCGAAGCCTAAGACGGCGGCGGTGCAGTGCACAAGAAGCGCAGCGGAGGCGCAGTACACAAGAAGCGCGGCGGCCTTAGAAGTTCGGGGCGGCGTCTCAAAGAGAAGCGGCAGCATCATAAAGACTTCTACGATTTACAACGGTTCAAAGAGAAAAGCAACGGCTACTGTCATGCAAAACAAAGGAGAGGACCACATTCAATCCAAAAGGATGAATCGTGGCTAGCAAAGCAATCGGTTGACTGACAAGGATTTGTGGACTCTACGACTTTGACGAACTCAAAGAGAGAGATGCTACGGACTTGAATGGACGCAAACGGAAGACTCAAAAGAAAGGACTCAAAGGCTGCGGATTATAGCAGCAGCCACACCAACACCAAAGAGCTTGCTCCAACATGTTCTCAGCTCCACCACCACCCCAACCAAAACATCCAACATCTCCTGCCATCTCCCCTCCACATTTCCTTCCCTGCCATTTCTTCCTCACTGCATTCTCTCCTCCCATCTCACTCCTCCACCGAGGCGATGAAGAGGAGCCGGGAGCAGAGGCTGACGCGAGCGCGGGCGACCGGGCGCTGATTTGTAGTGGTGGCGGCGGCGGGAAGGGGAGGAAGCCGAGGTGAGGGGAGAAGCGCGAGCCCGCGACAGAGAGCGCCGACGCAGCGGGATCCGGCGGTGGTGGCCAAAAGGAGAGGCCAAGAGGGCCGAGTGGCGACGGGATCTGGTGCGGGGAGCCCAGATCCGACGACGGGGAAGAGCCCGGCAGCTAGATCTACGGTGGGGGGAAATGCGGCGGCGGTGAGGAGGGCGCCGAATCCGACGGCAGGTAGGCTGGATCTGGGCTTGCCGGCGGTGGAGACGGACGGATCCGGGGCGGGCGCGTGCGGCGGCTGGTAACGGCGGCGGCACGCGCGGCGCAATGGCGGCCGGAGGCGGCGCGATGGCGCCGTGCGTCGGGAGGGAGCCAGATCCGACCAGATCTGGCTAGAGGAGCCGGCCAGAGAGGGTGATGGCGCTAGATCCACGCGAGGAGGCAGCCAGAGCGGTGGACGGCGGCAGTGGCGTCCCGGCGGTGCGGAAGCGGGCGTGGACGCGGTGGTCGGAAGGTGGCGGCAGTCGACGACGTGGCCACCCCCGGGTGTAGAGCACCATCCTGGGGGCAGCAGCGGAAGACGGCTAAGCTAGGTTCTAAACCTAGGCTCTGATACCATGTAAATATGAACGAAGCTTATCTATTGCAATAGTCCATATGACATATATATAGTACAAGATACAAACCCTAGTACAATAGGAAAAGACCTAAATACCCTTAACAATACAGTCTAGCACTAATTGTCAGCTATCACATCAAAGGAGGAGTACAAAATGAAATGACCTCTGATGCGCCGATACGCCTCACAAAGTTTGTCGCAGTATCCGTCACGTCGGTGCGGATCTGACCCGTCACGTCCCGATACGTATCGGGAAGTATCGGTATTCTTTTTATTTTTTTAAAAAAGAAATGCAATTCCGATACGTCCCGATACACTCCGATACACCGATACGGCCTGAAAAGAAGCCCAGCCCGTGGCAACAAGCTACTGTTCTGGCCCAAGCCCATGGAAGATCCCTAACCTCCTGCTGCTGCACCCAGATGCGTCGCGCCTCCCTCCTGTCCCCCGTGCGCAGTCGAGAGCGAGTGAGCCGTGCGGCGTGCGCAGAGGCGGCAACCGGCGAGGCGGCGGCGACCGGCGAAGCGACGAGGCGGCGGCGACCGGTGAAGCGGCGACGCGATGCTCCCTCCTCCGCACGACCTTCGGCGAAGCGGCGCTCCCTCCTCCACGCGAAGCGAAGCGGCGGCAACCGGCGAGGCGGCGACTTTGGTGCTCCTCCGCGCGAAGCGAAGCGGCGGTGACCGGCGAGGCGGCGACTTCGGTGCTCCTCCGCGCGACCGGCGACGCGACGACTGGCCAGGTGCGCTCTCCTCTCCTCTCTCAGATCCGGTGGTGGTGGGGGATTGAAGGTGAAGTTGTTGTTAGTGGGGGGAGATGTGGCCGGTGGTGGTGGGGGATTGAAGATGAAGTTGCTGTTGTTAGGGGACTGGGGGGAGATATGGCACCATGTATATCAAGAATCAAGATGATATATTGATAAATTTACTTATATGCCGGACAAATGGAGTAAATTTATATATATACATGGACAAATTTACATACATTGGTAAATCCTTACTCAAAGTCTCAAACTTATCAAGTATCTCATTTTATATTTTTACTATTTTTAATATATATAGGAAGCCTTTTTCCTACTCCCGGGAGTAGTTACTCCCTATTCCGTATCTCACAACGTAGGGAGTATCTTGCGCAACCGAGAGTATGTATGTGTAGTATACGAGTATATAAGACCACATAAGTGGTATTCACATCTTTTCAGGGGTGGTATGTGCAATTTTTTAGATATACTCCTTTTTATGTGACATACTCCTTTTTATGTGCGAATATGAAGGTATTTACAAAATATGCTAAAAACTATAGACTTTCTTGCAATTTTTTCGTGTCATTCACATTAGAGTATCTTATAATTAGTATATGAGTATACCCAAAATGATAAAGGAGTATGTCAAGTTCTTTTAGGTGGTATATCAAAAGTGGGAGTAACTACACCCGGGAGTAGAAAGTATTTTTCCTATATATATATATATATATATATATATATATATATATATATACACACATCCGTATCGCCGTATCGGGTTTTTCGGAGAAATGGAGTATCGCCGTATCCGTATCGCCGTACCGGTATCACGTATCGGTGCATCATAGGAAATGACTCAAGAGATTCAACTCTATTGCAGAGAATGCACATAACACCACCACAGCACCACACTATCACAACTTTTGTACATATACATGTTCTGCTTTGTTTCAAAGTTTGCATAGAATGAGGTAATCAATATAGGTTATATATCCAAATCCAACAGTAGTGCATGTGCATTAAACAGGATTACAGGACTTAACTAGAAAAGCTTAAAAGCTTTGAGGGATTCAACTCTATTGCAGAGAATGCACATAACACCACCACACCATCTCAACTCTATTGCAGAGAATGCACATAACACCACCACACCATCACAACTTTTGTACATATACATGTTCTGCTTTGTTTCAAAGTTTGCATAGAATGAGGTAATCAATATAGGTTATATATCCAAATCCAACAGTAGTACATGTGCATTAAACAGGATTACAGGACTTAACTAGAAAAGCTTAAAAGCTTTGAGGCAAATAGTAGCATTTGTAGACAGCCAGATCAAGAAATGTATGTGCTTCTCAAATAATTTATGTTTCACAAAAGGTCCCTATACTCTTTAAGAAAAGGAGCATTTAAGCCTCTCTGTCAAAAGCGGGGATTGAGTTCTTATACAGTTATACTCAACACAAATATGGCACTTAGGCACTTCCATCTTATGTGGCATTTTTATTTTATTCTTCTTCAGTTTTTTTGTAAGGTGGAAAGGGTGAATTGGTCGACTCCATGGTCATGGGTCTACAACCAAAATCCTGTGTACAACAAATCTTCTACTAATTCACTTGCTCCTTCGTTGAAATCCCAAAAGTAACTCCCCAGGGAACAAAACAATCTTTTAGAGAGTTACTATTCATCTTTTAAAAATATTTGAGCAAAAGAATCAAAATACAACAATTTTGTTCTGGAGCCAGAGCCCAGAGTTACATCCAAACACGCGGTCATGTTTGGCCCAACCCTGTCTTCTCCACCTCCAGAGAAGAAGCTGGGACTCCAAATTACAGTGTTTGACCGATTTCCTGGCTTCATAAAACATAATTTGTACTTAGGACTATTTTATCCTCAGTTCTGAATAATAACTCCCTACAAGATTCCTTTATTTCTATAAATATCCCCTCCCTCACCTTTATCTGTTCTGCGCTCCCCCTGATTTGACCAATCAAACCAGATCGATCAACTCTCCACCAATGAAGGCAGTGGCAGGGCCCTCACTTCGCACTTGACAGTGTGGTGCAGCAGTAAGGCCCTGAAAGCACAGTAGTGAAGCTCCCAATGATGGTGGATTAAATAACGCTATACGAGGTGAAGATGGCATGGTGGAGAGCAGCAGCGAAGCCACCCCACCCTGGCTTCATTCCCTCTCTGTAAAACTAGGCTCCAACTTCAATAGGCTTCTGGAGGAGCTTCCCCATTTGGCTTGGCTGCTCCAGCTTCTGCCCATAAGCCCAAAGCTGGAGCCCAGTCAAATGCGCCCTTCTTTAGCTCCAACTTCTCTTTTGGAGCTACAGCTGAAGCTCCGAGAAGTTGGTGCCAGAGCAGGGCCAAACGGCCATAGGGTGGACATGAGTGTTGAGGGCAAGGGAAAGCATCGTCAATCTACTTCAAACACGTGCAATTCTATCTGTAAAATTTACAAATATATCTGCATCCATTCAGAAGGTTCATATATGCAAATATACATATTTGGAGAGATGATCAAATCTACTTTCCAAGGAATCAAACCGTGCGTGATTTTGAGATTTCTATAGAAAATTATGGCAATTTGAATGCATGTAGCATAGGCTGTCTAGAACAACACATAAGAATTCCAAACATAAGGAGGTTGTAGTTGGAAAGACGCTTATCTCGGTGACCCCCTCCTACTCCACGTCTAAACAAATGTTTAGAAGGCTTTCTTTTTGTTTCTCATATACTAGATGCAGCCCAAAGAAAAAAAAAACAAAGATATGGCAAGGTATAATCAATTTGGAATCAACTTGCTACATCCAGTAGGGTCTGAATTGTAAAGTCCATAACTTTTGAATGTGGAGTCTGTTTTCAACGTTCGTGTAGTCATTGGAAAGCTTACTTCAAGGTCGATGCAAATAATCTAGTACTGGAGGGGCCACAATTTCCAAAACAAATTGATAGCAGTAATTTCAGGATTTCCTTTTAGACCGTCTTGGAGTCCAAGTTTGTTTCTTCTTTTTGTTATCTTAGGAGCTCTATGTATTGTAGTCACACTCTTGTAACCAGAAGGCTTAGATTTTATTAATGAAATTACACCGTGTCTCTTCGTATCCTTCGATGGAGTGATTCTACCGAAGGCTTAATGAAATTACACCAGATTGAATATAATCATGTTACTGAATCCATTGTGTCGGTCTCAAAGCTTTCCAACGAGTACAAGAATGTCGAAAACAGACATTGCACGTAAAAGTTATGGACTTTACAAACCGTGCCCTACTGGATGTGGCGAGTTGATTCCGAATTGGTTACTACTCGCCATATCTCTGGTTTCCTTGTTTGGGTTGTATCCAATCCGTGAGAAACAAGAAAAAATGAAGCCTTCTAAACCTTTGTTAAGACATAAAGCAGGAGGTCAGCGATAGGTGCCTTTCCAACCACACCCTCCTCAGGTTTGGAAATCTCACTCATCGTTCTGGACAGCCTGTGCAGCATGCATTCAAATTGCCTCAACTTTTTCGTAGAAAGATTCAAATCACACATATTTTGATTAGTTAGAAAATAGATTGGACCACCTTTCCAAATATGTATGATTTACTCAAAGGTACCTTTTGAATTGCTACAGATATCTGTTGGAATGAGACTTGATCTATTCCAATGGGTCAAAAGGCCAATATATCATGGTAGGTCAATATGCAAAGAACACCCTAAGCTATATACATATTTAACAACCCCTTCAAACTCATGTTGGATCAACAACACTGAGTTTGGAAAGATAGAAACTATGCTGAACTCTACTCTGTGCCTTAGTGAGAAAATCTGCTAATTGGAGCTCCGAAGGCACATATTGAAGAACAATAACTTAGTCTTGCACCTGCGATCTCATATATGAAGCATCTACTCCAATGTGCTTGGTGAACTCATGCTTACTGGATTCTCGAGCAGTGCTGATCGCACTAGTACTATCTGATAAGAGAGGGGTCGGTGCGAAAACTGAAACACCGACGACGACGGTCCGAGGCAAGGGCGACAGCAGCGGCCCAAGGCAAGAGCAGCAACGGCGTCCCGAGAACAAGGCGGCTGCAGCCCAAGGTAGGGGCAGCGGCAGCGGCGCTAGCCAGGAACAAGGGCGGCGGGTGCACGACCTGCGGGTATGCTACCAGTGGCACCGAAAAGTGTGGCACCGGTGGCCACGAGATTTGCTACGGGACGACGAAGGAGCTGACAGTAGTAGCCATTAGTGGTGACTTGACCGGATTTGGAGTCGAGAGGCGGCATGCTCCGGAGCAGAAGCCCCAGGCAGTGGCTCTAGCTAGATCGGGAGCTGAAGAGAAGCCAAAGCCGAAGAGAGGCCGAAGAAGCCAGGGCCGAGGTGAAGTCAAAGCCACCGGCTCCACCGATCTCTATGTGGAGCCGGAGTGAAGCCAAAGCCGTCAGCTCCACGTAGATTGGTGGAACTGAAGTGAAGCCGAAGCCGCCGACTCCACCTAGATCGAAAACAAAGCAGGGAGCTCTGCGTCACGGGTGGCGGCCAGAGTTGCGGGTGCCGGCGAGAAGCAGAGCTTCGGGCGCGGGGGCGGTGAAGTGGGGAACCCTAACCTTGCTCTGATACCATGTTGGAATGAGACTTGGTATATTCCAATGGGCCAAAATACCAATATATCATATCATAGTTATTAAGGCGGTAAGGCGAGGCAATGCGACCCACCCCCCTCACACCTTTTAAGCGATAACGCACGAGGCGAGGCAACGCCTTACGCACACCTAAGGCGGTGGTCTGTGCAGCCGAACAGAGCAGCCGGAGGGAGAGGAGTGAAGAGGAAAAAAAGAAAAGAAAAAGCAAAAAGAAAAGAGAAAGAAAAAAAAAAGAAAAAGCAACTTACCTTTTGCACCCAGCCCAGCCCAAGCCCGCGTCGAGTGGCCTACAGCCTGCCTAGTGAGTGGCTGCAATGACCGAGAGAGTGGCCCCTTCGCCCCTTCCTTATCCCTTTCCAATGTGCCCTTCGTCGCCTCTTCCTTATCCGCGAGACCGCGATGACCAAGTGAGTGGCTCTCGCTCTCCAGTTCCTCTCCATCCCGCCGCCTCCCAGCTCCTCTCCATCCGCTGCCTCCTAGCTCCCTGCTACTCCCCAGCCTGCCGCTCCTCTCCTCCTCCAACGCGCCGCCAGGTCTCCCCTGCTCCCCAACACGCCGGCCTCCTGCTCGACGCTTGCTGTCAGGCCTCCCTACTCCCCTCCCGCCGGCGGCTGGCTCCCGACATCGCCCGAGCTCTCCCGCCGGATCCGCGCGCACGGGCCTCTCTCGCTCCACCTCCCGCCTAGATCGGCTCTCAACGCCAAGACGGCGACGCCAAGGCGGGGGCGATGCCTTACCGCTTAGGCGACGTCTTAATAACCATGTATCATATACAGGATAGGTCAATATGCAAAGAACACCATAAGCTATATACATATCTAACAATATCTATGTGATCTTGACAGACAAAATGCACGTGTTGGCTCGAACTAGAGCGATGATGTCTTCCCTTGCCCTCATCAATGCGTTACATTTCAGTTTGAGACCTTTAGTTTATTTTTAAATTCTGAATCCTCACTTGTTTCAGATCTTAAGCTATTCAAGAATTTTGTGTTGGGTAGACCCCTAAAATATGCATTGGAGTGTATCATCTGGATGCCCTATTTGTTCTGAACTGAATTAATCTTAGTTTCAATTCAGACAGATTGGGAGGGCCTTGTTTACGTTCAGCCTGTGTAGGTTTTGAATAAGATATTGTACAGGAAACGGGAGTCACTTTTTTTTGTCTGAAAGAGGGGTTTTCCCCCTGCATGGGTGGGGATAACCTCACAATCATGCCCCCCCACACACACATCCATGCCCTAATGGGCAGAAGATTTTGTTCATACATGTTCTACAGTAGCATTTATAATTATAGAAATCTGAAGCACTCATTTGGACTTTCAGTTTATACAGATGACAGATCGAAACCATTAGACCAACCTGGACCAAACTCACAGGCTGAATAAAAAGCCACCATAATTTGCAACCAATGACAATATGCTGCTCTCAGCGATAGTGAACCAATTGGTATTCAAATAAAATGCCAATAAGAATGGGTGAAGGAGAAAGTTAACAAGGACGGTCTTGGATGAATTATACACACATGAAATTAGTCTACAAACTCACACATGAAATTAGTCTACAAACTCAGCCTTACCAGTTACCACCTTACCTCAAAAACAGAAAAAAAAAAAGGAATTAAAATATCATATCAGGTAGGTGACCTAATTACCCTAGTTTACTAAGCACAGGGGCTTATATCTTACTTTTGGAAGTAGACTAGTAGAGGGACCTCAGTACTCCTTTACTAAGAGTACATGAATTCGAGGTGCATTTTTGCCTTCGGCAAATGAAATGATCATGGAGACATGGCCCAAATGCTAACTATTTATATAAAAAGCATAGCAACGACACAGAATTATAATACTAATCACATACTATTTGGTTGTATTCAAGTAAGTGAGATATCATGACAACATAGCACATAATCACTTTATTAAACAAGTTATTCAGTACAGCCATTGATTCAACATAATCCACTGTTTGATTCGAACAAAGGTGTGCTTCTGATAGAATTGTATCATTCAGAGATCTACGTTACGAGCAGGAAGAATTATTGAAAAGAAGCCCTATGCATACACTTCCCAACCCAAGGAATATCATATGCGCATATTAGGGTACATAGGTTCTACATCTAAAAATTAAAAATAATGAAATCATATGTGCATACCAACTTTACAAACTACACATACATATCACATTATAATTCTCCCAGGTTCATGTTCACTGAATTGTGAAAAGGGTGACATGCCCCTCTGAATATCCACCCCCTTACCGCCAAATCCAAAGAAAGGACATCTCTCTCTCTCTATCCCAAGAGCGCCTAACTACCTTCCTATAATCCTATCCAAAAGCATTTAACCACTTCCTACCCATACCCTCGGTAGACTATCACACAATTTTGTACAAAATCAACATGCAGCACTTTGAGTTTTCTTTGGTTGGATTGGAATAATCTTGTTCAGTACTTCGTAAAATCATGAGGACCTTCAACTAGTAAAACATAAAATCCCTCCATGCTCGCACAACACTACACGAGAAACACGCACAAGCATGATAACTACCCCAAATATTGTTCCCATGAATTCTGCAGCTGACCTCTTCCAAAGCCAAACCTGCAGTTAAAACTTACAGAGGTGCCTCCTAGGGTATAACCATATACCAGTAGACGTGTCAAAATCACCTAAAATTAAACAAAAATCTCATAGAAAAAAAACATGGTCATGGCTCTTCCGGTATTCTTGCTGCAATAAGTACTTGCAGAACCTTAAGCAACCCTAAATAAAAATCTCGTGTTTCTTGACAACCAAGTCCTGCAAAGCTCAGAGCTTTCCCTGCCACCACTAAACAAAAAAACCGCTAGATTCTCGTAAAGGGAAAAGATATACGAGGAGAGCAAACATGGCGTTCTTCTTCTATTAGGGTTTGGGACTTTAGATTTGGGGATGTGCCAAAAGGGGGAGGAAATAGAGCGGGGGATTGGGTGTAACCTCGGTAGTCGACGCCGGAGTTGAGCTTGACGACGACGGGGCGGCCCCGGATGGACTTGAGGAAGTCCGATGGCGTCTTCACCGGCCCGCCGCCGCCGCCCGAGCCGGACTTCTCGCTGCCGCCGCCGCTGCTCATCTCGCACGCTGTGTCTGTGTTGTGTGTGTGCGGGTGCGATGCGAGGTCTCTCGGCCTGCGTTCGAATCCGACTCCGGTAGACGACGGCTCGGTTGGGTTTGGCCGTTTGGGCTTCTGAACTGATCATTTTTATTTATCGGGTATTCGGGTCTCATGTCGACGTGAGTCCATCTGACCCGTTATATGGTAGACCCCACATGTCAGTATAAGCAGAACAGGGCCACCGCTCCACACTCCCGGAGTCCCAGTGCATCGCTCCCATCCGAACCACACATCTCCCACGCTGCGTCAGCACACGAAGACAAAACACCCACGCCCCTACATTTCCACCCCTCTCTCTCGCCCAAACCCTCCAACTCTCCCCTCGCCGCTGCCGCCGCCGCGACAGACGCCGACATGGCCACGATCGTCGCCCTGTCGGGCTCCACCACCGCCGCGCCCAAGCCAAGCCGCCACCCCATCCTCCCGCGCGGCCTACCTTCCGCTCGGCGGATGGCGGTGGGCGCGCCCATCAGGTGCTCCGCGGTGTCACCCGCCGCGCCCTCGCCCGCCCCTCCCGCGAGCCCGCTCCGGCCGTGGGGCCCCTCCGAGCCCCGAAAGGGGGCCGACATCCTCGTCGAGGCCCTCGAGCGCTGCGGCGTCAGCGACGTCTTCGCCTACCCCGGCGGCGCGTCCATGGAGATCCACCAGGCGCTCACCCGCTCGCCCGTCATCACGAACCACCTCTTCCGCCACGAGCAGGGGGAGTCGTTCGCGGCGTCCGGCTACGCTCGCGCGTCCGGGCGCGTCGGGGTCTGCGTCGCCACCTCCGGTCCCGGGGCCACCAACCTCGTCTCCGCGCTCGCCGACGCGCTGCTCGACTCCGTCCCGATGGTCGCCATCACGGGGCAGGTCCCCCGCCGCATGATCGGCACCGACGCCTTCCAAGAGACGCCCATAGTGGAGGTCACCCGCTCCATCACCAAGCACAACTACCTCGTCCTTGACGTGGATGATATCCCCCGCGTCGTGCAGGAAGCCTTCTTCCTCGCGTCTTCAGGCCGGCCGGGGCCGGTGCTGGTCGACATCCCCAAGGACATCCAGCAGCAGATGGCTGTGCCGGTCTGGGACACGCCGATGAGTTTGCCGGGGTACATTGCGCGCCTGCCCAAGCCACCTGCGACCGAATTGCTTGAGCAGGTGCTGCGTCTGGTTGGTGAGGCACGGCGGCCAATTCTCTATGTTGGTGGTGGCTGCTCTGCATCAGGTGATGAGTTGCGCAGCTTTGTTGAGCTGACTGGGATCCCAGTCACAACTACTCTGATGGGCCTCGGCAACTTCCCCAGTGATGACCCACTGTCCCTGCGCATGCTTGGGATGCATGGCACGGTGTATGCAAATTATGCAGTAGATAAGGCCGACCTGTTGCTTGCATTTGGTGTACGGTTTGATGATCGTGTGACAGGAAAAATCGAGACTTTTGCAAGCAGGGCAAAGATTGTGCACATTGACATTGATCCAGCTGAGATTGGCAAGAACAAGCAGCCACATGTCTCCATTTGTGCAGATGTTAAGCTCGCTTTGCAGGGCTTGAATGCTCTGCTAGAAGGGAGTACATCACAGAAGAGTTTTGATTTTGGTGTGTGGCACAATGAGTTGGAGCAGCAGAAGAGGGAGTTTCCCCTGGGCTATAAGACTTTCGGTGAGGAGACCCCACCACAATATGCTATCCAGGTGCTGGATGAGCTGGTGAAAGGGGAGGCGATCATTGCCACTGGTGTTGGGCAGCACCAGATGTGGGCGGCGCAGTATTACACTTACAAGCGGCCACGGCAGTGGCTATCTTCTGCTGGTCTGGGGGCAATGGGATTTGGGTTGCCAGCTGCGGCTGGTGCTGCTGTGGCCAACCCAGGTGTCACAGTTGTTGACATTGATGGGGATGGTAGCTTTCTCATGAACATTCAGGAGTTGGCTATGATCCGCATTGAGAACCTCCCAGTGAAGGTGATGGTGTTGAACAACCAACATCTGGGAATGGTGATGCAGTGGGAGGACAGGTTTTACAAGGCCAATCGGGCGCACACCTACTTGGGCAACCCAGAAAATGAGAGTGAGATATATCCGGATTTTGTGACGATTGCTAAAGGGTTCAATATTCCAGCAGTCCGTGTGACAAAGAAGAGTGAAGTCCGTGAAGCCATCAAGAAGATGCTTGAGACCCCAGGGCCATATTTGTTGGATATCATCGTTCCGCACCAGGAGCATGTGCTGCCTATGATTCCAAGTGGTGGTGCTTTCAAGGACATGATCCTGGATGGTGATGGCAGGACTGTGTATTAATCTAAACTTTGGCAGGCTCTACCGCCTTTGTTTGACCTGCATGACCTACAAGAGTGATATGCTGAACAGTATGATGTCCGCATGTGTTGTTCTAATAATTACTAGGGCGTCAACCGTGAACCATGTGGTTTGCTAGTTTGCTTGTTTGTTGTGCTTGGTATGGTAATCCTAATTAGCTTCCAGCCTTCGAGTTTTGTAGTCTATGTTGTTTTGTTAGGCACATGCGTCATAAGATATCATGGAAGTTTGTCGTCCTACATATCAATAATAAGTACTTCTATGCATTAATTCTGAGTTTCAAGTGTTTTCTCCTAACAATTGCTGAACTTAAGGTTACTCAGTGCTTACACGAAGTATTGTCCTTATATAATCAGTCATTGCTCTTACAAAAATATGTAAGCAGAACCACATTTTCCTCGTTCGAAGCTTCTCTCTCTCTCTCTCTCTCTCTCTAATCATTCTTCAGTTAGTATGGATGGAGCTTTTTAATTTGACAAATCCAGGGTGAAAACATGAAAACCATGTGCATGAAAGAAGTATTTCTTTGTTCTGTTTAGCTTTGTCATTTACATAACAGGCATGCAAAGCAAATGAAAAATCAAGCTATTCTTATTATGTTCGTGCACTGTTTTCTCTTGTCATATGATGGATACAAGTATCCTGTTATATTTAATTTGATTACCGGTTTGGAGTCTTTGGACTACCTTTATTTTGCTATCAGGAGTCAGGACTATGTTTTGGAGTCTTAATCATCAGAGAAGGCTATTAACAAAACGCTGTGGTGGCACTGGCAGCAGTACGGCTGGCTAGCCATGGTTGTTGGAGATGAATGTAATAGTTTGTACTGTGGATATAAGGGAGGGACGAGCTGAGCAATTTGGTCATTGAATTGTTAATGCCTTCTCTGATCTTTAAGAATTTGTTCGTAATTATTAATATGGCTCTTAAGATTTGGTGTTTAACAGCTGAGGTTCTTAAGAAGTCATCTTTGTATTCTGGACACCTAATAATTGCTTTTTAGTGTTTTCTCATATTTGTCGTTATTTTTGCAATTGCCAGCAATTGTTCAAGATATCCTAGTTAATCCTTGTTTCGCTCTTATGGTAGCATTCTTGGATGCGATCCATTAAAATACCTCTAAACCATCACTGTTTTCATTGCTGATTGTTTCACTGGTCAACTTTAGGATGACAGCAAGATCACCAAGACAATTGTAGAAGCTGCCAATTCATGCTTTTTATTATAATTTTGTGGGCGCTATTGACTGTCAAATTGGATAGAACTTCATTAGAATTAACATTTATACACTTGGAACCATTAGATAGAGATACTGTAAATGCCAAAATAATATATAACATGGCAGGAAAAATCAGGTTCCCTTGTTAGCTGTACAGACTAATCATTATCATAATGGTTAGTGCTCAGTGCTTCCTGAAGCTATGCCATAGTCAATGATATTTTCAGCAATTTGCATTCATTCAGTTTATTACGCTGCTTCATGATAATTTAATTAGGTACTTGTTCAGGGTTTTTCTTTCAGTAGTTCTGATTCTCTAAGCTGGCCTTACTATGATAATAGAAAGTCATGATGATTGCCAGCAAATGTTCAAGTATGTGGATATATATCTAATGTTCAAGTAATCAGCACCTGTAGCACTTCATTGTTAGCATGGATTATCAGTTCAACTCGTCAGTACTGCTTCACTATGATATTTTTTTTTGTTGCTACTGTGGTATGTCAAAGGCCTTGCCACACACCCAGCTGACATACCTGATGGACCCTGTGCCACCCCACCGTCCTCCTGTTCTCAACTGAACCGCTTGCATCCCCTGCTCTCAACACTGCGTAATCATGCCTTGGCCAACCTTGATTTCATCAACACAGCAGCTCTCTATCCTTCCCTCCTTTCCTCAGGTAAATTTTTCGCTGGTTTGTGTTTCCCTCGTATGTTAACTTCTACCTCAGATTTTTAAGCTCATTTAAGTTTTTGTTATTATGGGTTAGATGGGGATGAGAGCTCCACAGAGGTGAACTTCGGCTTGCTCTTATGATCCAATGGTGTTGCTGTACCAAGCTGCTACTTAATTAAGACCTCATGCTCTCGGCCTGTGTGGTGGAGAAATCAGAGGTCAGAGACATGCGGTTAGGTGTATTCCCTAATTCCCTCCTCTTTTTTAATCACTAAGCCAACTCGTATTGTAAAAGTCATTGCTATGTCTTACCTAGGTGGACATTGGTTGCCATGGAGAGTCTGAACCAACTCTGTTGTTTGGCTAATTGGCTTTTTACCACTGAAAGCATGGATGGAGATTGCCGCTTTCTTATGTGAACAAATTTGCCCCTAAATCTAATGAAATGCAATGAAGAGGCCGGGGTTCAGCCCCCAGCCCCTCTGCACAACTTCCACCTAATGACCTAAACAGGTACATTGCAGCTTCTAAGACATGTTCTATACTTCGAATCCTGAAAATTATGAAATTCAAAATTTTGCAAACACTAAACTAGCCGGTTTTCACCAGGGCTTTGATTACCGGCCGATTTTCAACCAATTTTTGGCAATTTCAGTTCTATCAGGTACCCTGCTAAAAGTCCAAATCGGCCCAAAAAAAATCAGATTTGCTTGAATTTTATCTTTCTTCATTTTGACTTTGAAAAATTCAAATTTTGATTTGAAAATTTAGGATGAATTTGGTTGAAATTTTCCAATTTTCTGTTATTTCGGTTCTACTAGTGAAATCAAAACCGGTAATCAAAACCCTGCTCTTCACCCGGTTACCACGAAACCGTGGTTCCACTTTTGGCCTGGTTGCTGGGGAACTGAAACCCTGCTTCGAGCAATCTTCCACACAACAATCAGAATCTTCGGGCAATTTTCCCACAAAAATCAGAATGGGACGAACTCAGATGAAGATAAGGGGAAAAGGAGCTTTAAATTTGCTTCGATCAAATACAAAACAAACTTCAATGCTTTTTCGGTTTGAGTCAATGCTTTTCTGGTTTGAGTTGACAGCACATAGAGATCGACCCCTTTCCAAAACCTTGCTATAACAACATTTCGAGCTGCTGACTTCGTTGTATCAAAGACAAGAAAGACACGAGTGAGTGACTTCATGCACCAAGAAAATCCCAGACATGCTACCTAACCTTTGTTTTGTTTCTTTTCTCAAACAGCCGTCTATTTCCTACTACATACATGAAGTGTTGAGTTCTTATAAAGGCATGCATGCAAATCGTTCCAAATGTGTAATTTAATAGGTGGCTCCACAATATGAAATGTTGGTTTTGGTGATTTGGAAAGTACTCCAAATCTCGGAACAACAACAATGCACGAAAGCTCAAAAGGTACGTATCAACACCGACAAGACATGGATCTACCCCTAGATCATTTCCTCCGTGTATTAGTGCATTGCATCACCATGACTATGACAAAAAAATTAACATTACTAACAAATATTACACGCGGACATGCTCATATCCAGCCATATAGGTCAATGGAAGCAGTGAAACAGAAGGGAGAGAGAAACTAAAAGGTGATCTTCCACTGACAAAAACAGCAATCCTAATGATACAGAAGTTCTTTTCTAGAAAAACGACACAGAAGCTTATGTCTTATTAGAAGCCTCATTGAAAGACAAGGTATTCTGCCAGGCTCAATCCTGAGGTCGACCTAATTTGGCCTTGACCAGATGTATCCTTCTTTGCATGCAGTGATTCTTGAAGCCAGGACTTGGAGCCATCCCTAAGTATCAGTATGTTGCCAACAATAGGTTGCAAGTCCCACCAAGGATCATCAACCATGCACTTCCTGTAGTAGCTCCTCCGGTCTTGCCATCCAGAACGGTTCTGAAAGCCGAAGCCACCCTCCCCCTCTTCCCCTTGAACCTGGGCTGCTGTAGTGGTTCTCGCCCCTGCCTCGTCTGGAAGATGAGTATGTTAGAATGATCTCAGTCGATTAGCCCAACGGCTAATCGGGCCTTGATCCGCGCTCTGATCGGGGGCGCCCAGCCCAACCTTGGCTGATGGGCCCCTGTCGCGCTGCGCTATAAATAGAGGGTGGGGGCCGGCGGCTCGAGACACGAGGTTCGCCTGAGCCGCAACCCCTCACCGAAAAAACCCTAACCGATCTAGAGGGTCACGCAGTGAGCGACGGGAAGCTCCCTACGCCGTCACCGCCTTCATCGGATCGCTCGCCACCGCCGCCGGTCTTCTCTTCGACGACCGCCGCTGCTACCATGGCCGGCTCCTCTTCTTCCTCCGATGGTAACGCCTCCCTCTCCTCCCCGTTCCCTCTCACATCATGAACCCCAGGCAAGAAAAGAATAGAATACAACAATGGTATCAGAGCCTACCGGGTCTCCGTCGCTCCGCCCCGCGCGGACGTCCGTGCGCCGCAGCCGCCGCCCGGCCGAGACGCCACCTCGGAGCCCTCGTCTCCGCCGCGTTGAGCGCCGCGTTGAGCCGCCGCCGGTGCTCGCTGGCGCCGCCGTGACTCGCGCAGTCGGCTCGGGCCCGGCGCTACTCCACCGGAGCGGTCGCCGCCGTGAGCCGTGAGCCGCGCCGCTCGCCCCTCCCGCCGTCTGCGCGCGCCGCGCGCGCCGCCGCCGCGCGGCGCGCGCTCCTTCCACGCGCCGCGTCCTCCCGTCGCAAGCGCGCGGAGTCGCCGGCCGGTGCGCCCGCAGTAGCCTCACCGCTGGGGGGCACGCGCGCGCGCTCGCTCCGCCCGCCATGTCCCGCCGCCGCCGCCACGAAGAGCAGGCGCCGGGTTTCGGATGGGATTGGGGAAAATGGCCTAGGGTTTTTTTGGGTTTGGGATTATATCCCAGCCGAGACCAAGATCGGCCGTCCGATCAGATCGGACGGCCAAGGTTCCTCCGGCCGGTTTTTGGCCCAAGGGAGAAAGAGGCCCCTTTTGGGCCGGCCCGCATGATTGGGCTGTTTGGCCATTTTGAACAGTAAAATCCGATTTTTGGATTTAATGTTTTTCAGAAGTATTTCTTGATCAATTTCAATGAAATTTGAACCAAATCTCTGTAAATTTTTGCACCAACGTGTTATTTTTCCAGAGATTAAAAGTGTACAGTGAGAATGCTTCTGAGTATGAATTATTTTAGAATAATTACAGTTTCCGCTGCAAAAGTTAATGTTGATTAATTTTCATTATTAAAATTCGATCCAACGGGAGAATTTAATTTTGGAAAAATAGAGATAATTTTCAGAAGATTATGGTATTGTTATTTTCTGACCAACGTTGATAATAACAGTATTGTAATTTTTAATTGATGTTTTTATGCGTTATTTCTATTTCTGCCCAACGGTGATGTAGATTTAATGTATAGATAAAGTTGATTTAAATTGTATGTCGTATTTTTGACCAACGTTGGAAATAAGACATATGATTTTAATGTTACGTTCTCACTTTATTTGAAACTTTTCAGGCGGATACAACTTGATGAGTTGTATCAGAGAGATCCCCACTCTCAAAGGAGATAATTATGGAGAGTGGAAGAAAAAGATAGACTTAGCGTTTATCTTGGCTGAGGTGGACTGGGTCCTCACTACAGCACGTCCCACTGAGCCTATGGCACCAGTGAGGGATCAAAATGAGGATGATACTGCTTGGCAGAAAAGACAGAGAGATCATGCTCCCTTACAGATGTCTTATGACCTTGAGCATAAGAAATGGACCACAGCCAACAAGAAATGTTTGGCTGTGATAAAGAACACGATTGAGCCTGCAATTGTGGGCTCAATCGCAGAGTGTGACACTGTCACAGAGTACCTTGAGAAAATAAAGAGTCGGCCATGGCTCTTCAAAGACATATGCTACACAGCTGATTAAGCAGCTTGTGACAGAAAGGTACTCTGGCGGTGGCATAAGAGAGCACATACTAAGGATGAGCAACTTGGCATCCAAGCTTAAACCAATGGATTTGGCTCTCAAGGATGAGTTCCTAATTCATTTGATTTTTGCTTCCTTGCCAGAAAAGTTTGACACCTTTGTTGTCAACTACAATATGCAGCCCGAGAAATGGGACTTAGAAAAGTGCATAGCTATGTGTGTGCAAGAGGAGGAAAGATTTAAATCCTCACATGGTGGTTCTATCAACTATGTGAAGGACAACAAGAGAAAGAACTTCAACAGTAACTTCTCCTCAAAGAACAAGGGAAAAGCCTCATCCATCACCTCAACAAAATAAGTTTGCGATGAGACAAAGATCGGTGTCTTCATTGCAAGAAAAAGGGACATTACAAGAAAGATTGTCCGATTTCTTGAAAATGATTATGTCAAAGAAAGGTGAGGACATTATTACGTTCATAAATGAGTCCCCTGTATGTACAATATTCAAAATCTACTTGGTGGATTGATTCAGTGCAACTGCTCATGTTGCCAATAATATGCAGGATTCCGTTCGACGAGGAATACGCGAAGAAAAGAAAGATGCATTAAAGTCGCAAATGGAGTCCAAGTGAAGTTGAAGTGTTGGCGATCTTTCATTAGAGCTAGTGATGGCTTCAAGCTTTTACTTAGAGATGTTCTTTATGTTCCTCTTTACAGAGGAATTTGATTAGTGTTTCATGTTTGGACAATGATGGTTATGATTGTCATTTTGGAAATGGCAAGTGTGAAATAATGTTTAATAAAGAATGTGTTGGTCTTGCCATCTTACAAAATGAGCTTTATTTGTTATCACTATGTGATGATGTGCATGTCGATGCGATAATGGGAACGTCGCGTGCGAAAGTAAATGAATCCTCGTCACGAATTTAAACAGAAACGAAAGAGAACTCTAGATGCGTCGTCGAAATTATGGCATCGCGTTTAGGCCATATTTCAAGGGGAGAATAGAAAGACTAGTTAAGAATGATATTCTTCCTCCATTAGAGTTCTCGGACTTAGAACAATGCAGAGCGCATTAAAGGAAAATATATAAAGAAAATTAAGAAAGATGCCAAAAAAGCACAGAATTCTACAAATTATTCACACAGACATTTGTGGTCCTTTTCCGTGAAAAGTGTGGATGGATATGACTCGTTCATAACATTCACAGATGATTACTCCGTTATGGATATATTTATCCAATCAAAGAAAGAAATGAAGCCTTGGATAAATTCAAGATATTTAAGGTCAAGTTGAAAACCAACACGATTTAAAGATTAAGATAGTCCGATCGACCGTGGGGAGTACTACGGTCGACATACCCCATATGGACAAGTTCTGGACCTTTTGCAAGGTTTTTACAGAAAATGGTATAGTAGCCCAAGATTCTACAAGGCGAACCTCGGCAAAATGGAGTAGTGAAAGACGCAACTGCACTCGATGGATATGGTGCGAAGTATGATGAGCTATTCCACACCGCCATTGAGTTTGTGGATGGAGGCGTTGAAAACCGCCATTCATATTCTCAACAGAGTGCCTAGTAAGTCGGTGCCCAAAACACTGCATTTAATTGTGGATGGAAGAGTTCCTCACTAAACCACTTACGTGTGTGGGGAGTCTCACTGAGGCTAAAGTATTTAACCCAAACCTTGGGAAGCTTGATCCCAAAATGATGAAGTTGCCATTTCATTGGCTACCCGAAAAGTCAAAAGGTTTCGTTTCTCTTGTGCAGACAGATATACAAAGTTTGTAGAAACGAGACACGCTGTCTTCTTAGAGGATGAAATCTCGAGAGGAAGTATGGTAGCTCGTGAGATTGACCTTGAAGAGAAGCGGTGTATGCACCCACTCCGATGATTCAAGAGCCATTCTTCACACTACCCATCGTTTGCACCGACGGTGCAAGACAACGTGGTGCCAAGACTGTTATTGTTCCTCCCGTGGCAACAATGAATGAGAATGAGGAACCTGTTCTTCAGATCCTATAGAACCCATTGCCACGATGAGGGGAGCAACAAAGACCTCAAAGAAGATGTACCAAATGAGGAGGCCCGAGGAGGTCTCAAAGAGTAAGAAGATCAGCTATTTCTGATGATTATCAGATTTATCATACAGAGGAATTTCAAATGGAGGATGATCCCACCTCATTTGAAGAAGCCATGAGAAGCGAAAATTCCTCAAAATGGCTTGAGGCCATGGAAGAGGAGATGAGGTCCATGAAGACTAATAAAGTCTGGGACTTGGAAAATATTCCTAAAGGAGCCAAAACAGTAGGCTGTAAATGGGTCTACAAGACAAAGCTTGACTCCCAAGGGAATGTAGAAAGATACAAAGCGCGACTTGTGGCAAAAGGCTTTACGCAAAGAGAAGGGATTGATTACAATGAGACCTTTTCTCCAGTCTCATGTAAAGATTCCTTCAGAATCATAATGGCATTAGTAGCACATTATGATTTAGAGTTACATCAGATGGATGTAAAGACGGCATTTCTAAATGGGGATTTGGAGGAAAATGTTTACATGGCACAACCGAAAGGTTTTGTCGTGGAAGGAAATGAAAGAATGGGATGCCGCCTAAAGAAATCAATTTATGGGTTAAAACAAGCTTCAAGACAGTGGTACTTGAAGTTTGACAGTACAATAAGAAAATTTGGGTTTAAAGAAAATGTAGAGGACAACTGTGTTTATGCAAAGTTTAAAGATGGGAAGTTTATCTTCCTAATCCTGTATGTGGATGATATCCTACTAGCTAGTAGTGATGTCAGTCTGCTACTGGAAACAAAGAAGTTTTTGTCCTCAAACTTTGATATGAAAGATCTTGGTGAAGCTTCGTTCGTTCTAGGGATCGAGATTCACCGGGATAGAAACAAGGGGACATTGGGACTGTCACAAAAGGCATACATAGAGAAAGTCTTAAAGAAATTTTGTATGCACAAATGTAGTCCTTCACCTGCACCTATAGTCAAGGGCGAGAGATATGGGGATTTTCAATGCCCTAGGAACCAGTATGAGATCGATCAAATGAAAGCGGTTCCATATGCTTCAGCTGTCGGAAGCTTACAGTATGCTCAAGTATGCACACGCCCTGACTTAGCGTTTGTTACCGGGTTACTTGGCGATTCGAGCAATCTCGGAATAGAACATTGAAATTGATAAAGAAAGTCTTGCGTTATTTGCAAGGAACAAAAGGCCTCATGATGACATACTAAGATCGATTCACTCCATATAGTGGGGTATCTGATTCGATTTTGCGGGAGATGATAGAAAGTCTACATCCGGATATGTGTTCACTCTCGCTGGAGGAGCTATATCATGGAAAAGCTCAAAGCAAACCGTCACTACATCGTCCACAATGTATGCCGAGTTTGTAGCATGTTATGAGGCTACGGGCGGTGAAGCGGCAAAGAAGTTCATACCGGTTTAAAAGTGGTTGACGACATCAATAGACCACTTAAGTTGTACTGCGATAATGAACCCGCAGTAACGTATGCCCACAACAATAAGTCAAGTGGTGCTGCCAAACACATTGACATAAAGTACTATGTTGTGAAAGATAAAGTTCGGGATCAAATTATAAGTCTTGAGCATATAAGTACCGCAAAGATGCTAGCAGATCCGCTTACTAAAGGCTTACCACCCAACGTGTTCAGAGAACATGTAGCCGGCATGGGTTTAAGGGAAAGCCTATGATTCCTGGACTAAAAGATGGCCCAAAAGATTAAAGTATCTATTTCAGAACAGATAGGTGTATTGTAGCTGTTGAATCTATCGGCGATTGTCCGTGACGATGAGACATGTTCTATGCACTAATCTGTGATGGAATGAGTAAAGTCAAAAAGTAATTAAAGATAAAGTATAGATTGAGATCAAGGGGGAGAATGTTAGAATGATCTCAGTCGATTAGCCCAACGGCTAATCGGGCCTTGATCCGCTCGATCGGGCGCCACCAACCTTGGCCGATGGGCCTGTCGCACAAGCGCTATAAATAGAGGGTGGGGGCCGGCGGCTCGAGACACGAGGTTCGCCTGAGCCGCAACCCCTCACCGAAAAAACCCTAACCGATCTAGAGGGTCACGCAGTGAGCGACGGGAAGCTCCCTACGCCGTCACCGCCTTCATCGGATCTGCTCCGCCACCGTCGCCGGTCTTCTCCTTCGACGACCGCCGCTGCTACCATGGCCGGCTCCTCTTCTTCCTCCGATGGTAACGCCTCCCTCTCCTCCCCGTTCCCTCTCACATCATGAACCCCAGGCAAGAAAAGAATAGAATACAACAGAGTAAGGGCTACCTCTTGGTCCATAATTCATTGGGCTGCCCCTTCGGCCAAGATTAGGGTTTCTGAATCCAAAGTCAGGTGAATGTGGATAAGAACCTTGAGCTGGAGAAGCAGAATGTGGGTTCCAGGGAGGTTGAGCACCAGGAGGAGTTCCTCTGTATCCTGACATTGGAGTCTGGAACTGCATAGAACTTCGCCATGGACTGCTCCTTGGTGCTTCGGGTGCTATCGGTGACGGGGAATGAATTGGTGATGAGGCCATATGGTGATGGTGTGGAGGAGGATAATTGCTACCATAGTTCCCTGATCCAGCTAAACAAGCAAAGTTTGAAAGTTAGAAATTAGAACAATAATCAGGATGAAATTTTGTACTCCCTCTAATCATAAAAAGAAGTCGTTTTGGATATCAACACAGTCCCAAAAATGCAACTTTAATCACTCATTTCTATTGTAATGTATTTGCAAAACCTAATAAGATTATATTATTATGAAAGTGCTTTTCGAGACAAATCTACCTATGTCATTTTTATGTATCTAATCTAAATATTCAAAAAGATATTGATAACCAAAATTTATAATGTTTGACACGTAACCTAAAACAACTTCCTTTTGCGACTAGAGGGAGTATTAGTTATTAATGTCATCCTGCATGAAAATTGCAAACCTCAATTAAAGGCACTTCTCGATCTAACAACGTGTTTTTTTACTCACGATCCTGACAATATCCTGTCCTCCTAGAAAGAACTGGAGAGAGTCATTTAGCTAAGAGCCTAAGACCAACCCATACAGTAAACAAAAGGATCAAACAATTATGTTCTGTTACAAGCATGAGAACCAATAAGTGATGGTAATCCTCACATGTTACAGGATGCCCAAAAGGCCAAACACCAAAACAGTAAGCGGCTTTATTGTAAGCACAGTTTAAAATTTGTAGGCGGGTTAAAAAGGTTCGAAACTAGTCTTTTAACCTAAAATAATCATCCAAGATTCTTCAGTTGACCAATATTTTCATCATCTAGTTAGAAGTTAGCATGTATGGTACTCCCTCTGGTCACAAAAGAACATCGTTTCGGACATCGATACGGTCCCCCAAAATGTAACTTTGACCACTAATTTCTATTGTAAGAGATTATAAAACCTAACAAAATTATACTTTTATGAAAGTTCTTTTCAAGACAAATCTATAGATATCATTTCCATGTGTCGAATCTAAATATTAAAAAAGATATCGATAGCCAAAGTTTAAAAAGTTTGACTGTCCGTACCCCAAAATGACATTTTTTTGTGCCTGGAGGGAGTACTACTAAAAGGCTGCTTTGTTAATTGCAATTCAATTCTTGTGTCATCCTTCTGTTCCTGGTTAGCTGATTTCAGGAAAATGAAGTTTATTCTTAGATAAAACAAAGTGTTATAAATTATAAGAATCATATCTAAATACTAAAGACTTGAATTTTACACAGGCAACTAAGGGCCTGTTTGGTATGACTCAAACTCCTAGCTTCGTGGTTGGAGTAGGTGGAGCTGTGCCAAACAGAGTTGCTCCACAAAAAATTTGGAGTTGGAGCAACTGGGAGCGGAGCAGCTCATAGTGCAATATTTGGGAGCGGGTAAAATCTTGCTCTAAGTGAGGAGCTACGGGCCAACAAATCAAAATACCTATAGAAGTTAAGAAAAATTACCCGTAATATGCCACTGAACTACCCCTTTCGCACCCATCCCCTCGCACAGCCGCACAGTCATTCGCACCTCATCCCCATCCAGATTCCCAAATCATCCTCTCCCCAAAGAAAACCCTAGAGGGCGGCGACCAGGGCAGCGGTGGCGTCCTCATCCTCTCCCCGGCCCCGACGTCCTCGCCCTCTCCTCAGCCTCGGCATATTTCGGCTCCAGCTCTAGGGTTTGGCCTCCCCAATTCGATCTTCCACGAGGGCATGACGTACATACGCCCATGGCACGTATTGCGTTGCGGGGGTGAAGGCTGCAGAGGAGGTATTGCGTTGCGGCGCCCAGCCACGGTGAAGGTATTGCGTGCTGCTCCTGTTCGAAAACCACACATCACTGCAGTCCATCCACGAGACCCGGATCCGCTTCTAGAATTCTCGAAGGGAGGTCGTCTGTGGACGCCCCGGAATATTGGAATTGTACTTAATTAAATTTATACTGTAGCACAATTCTTAATTAAAGAACAGTGCTGCTCCTTTATTAAAGATCCTGCTAGAAGCATAAATTTTTAAAAAGTAACAAACCCAATATTTAGGCATCCCGGATATATGTCTCACAATGGTTCCCAGGATCAGTGACCATTGCACATATATCCTCAAACAACATTGCATCATACACATACAAGTCATACATTTACATAATTAAACATAAGTTTACAAGTTGGTTAAGTACTACAATATCAAGTGACTTGGTCACTACAAAAGTCTGACAGCGGAAGCAAAATAAACGATAAAACCACCAATGGCCTCATCCACCCGCAGGCGATTGCGTAGAGGAAAGAAATAGCTTTACTCGTTAGCGTCGCCCTGATCGACGCTAACGGGCACTTCATAAAGATAACCGTCCTCACCTGCAACAATAAGTTATAGCACCTTGAGTACGAAGGGTACTCAGCAAGACTTACACAAACTAATAAAAGAAAGTGTTTGTTAGAACCTATGCAAAGGAGTAGAATTTACACATGCATAAGGTTGCAACAGGAAGGCTTATTGGTTAAATTTTGTATAAAGCAGTACACCTTAACCTACAATTGCTAAGTTTTGATAAAGCAATTTAATGAAACAAACTGGATTAAAACAGTAAGTAAATGAGAATAAAGGTAAACAATACAATGCATGAATTCCTCATGTGAACTGAAATCAAAACCAGATTTTTAAATCAAAACTCTATACAGTGACATCAACTCAAGTCATTGTCCATGACCGTGGACACGGCTATTCGAGCAGCTTTGATACCTGCGCAGGATGTACATCTTTACCCACACGACTTAGTCACCGTTGCCTTGGATGCCTCCGAATGATGACATACTTCCTTTGGTATGCCGACCGGGGAAACTAAGATTTGGCATTTTTCAACAAGTTAACACTATTGAGTTGGATACCCATGTGTGAACTGATCTTGCTTAAACAACGACTGATAGCATCTGCTTAACCGGGGCACACATGTTGCGTCAGGAATGCCGACCCAAACATAAAGAAATGCGAACTGGGCTCACTACCCATATTAGATTGCAATCGGCATCTTTAAGGTACGTACATGCGATGGAACACATATACGCCCTCACCCTTCTAAGAACATCTGATATCGATATAAAACTCACATGGCATAAAACGCAGTCATAAGACCAGAGCATCTATGCCATACAAAACCAATACACATATCCTTACTCTCCTGTTTCCAACTCAATAGCCTTAGCCCTTTACTTAACCAAACAGCGCCTATACACTGCGCGTGGAAGTACGTGGAGAACTTGAATTGAACAGTCAGAGTCCAGTCCTTAAGTGATCCAAACAAGTCCACCACAATTGCCAATCTCGTGCACGAAGGCACCACCACTAGCTTCCTCTTGTCCAGATCAAGTTAAATGTAAAATTCATTTCTGGTATAAGTAAACTGGACAAAGAGTTCAAAATAACAGAAATTCTTTTGTGGTTCCCATGTTTGACAAGATAATCTTGTCAAACTCTAAAGTTCTCTAGACTGCATGTCTAAGCCAACTCTGAAACCAAAGGTTATAGTATACAGTACTACCCTAGGTTTGAATGTATGATTAGAATTAAGGTAATCCACCATATTAGGTTATAACTAACTACTACAGATCACAATTGTGTTTTTCAGAAAAGTAGCATGCAACAGTTATCACTGTATTTGGAAAATCTATTGTGTGAAACTTTGGGGATCAATATGGTGCAAAGAAGATGCTTGCCTTGATAATAATACACTTCTGTTGCAGGCTCAGGTTGCTCAGAAATAGATTCAAATGCTTCATAAGAACCAGATTCTAAAAGAGACAATAAAATCCAATAAATACCAAAGTCGACAACAAGTACATAATGAAAGAAGCATGTATGATCAATATGGAAATGCATGCTCAACAGTATGCTTAAGTTGTATCTACCCTAATAATAAAATAATAACCCATAATATCACTTACTGCTTTCAAATAACATAAACTAGAGTTTAGGTCAAAGTTTCAGTTTTCAGATTTTGAAAATACAGAAACAGGACAGACTTTAGGTTTCGGGTTTAAGGAAAATAGGTCAAGCAAAGATTCTGAAATGAAGCTTAGCCTGATCTTTTTAGGGTAATTAACACCCAGACTAACCCTAATCCTAACCCTAATCGGTCAGATTACAAAAACTAAAGAAAAACCAATGTTGTCGGTTGAACCGACAACGAGAAACGAGATAAATCTCGCTACAAAGTTAAGTAGATGATAAGAAGGATCAAAAGAATAACTTATTATGCTACTAGGGTTCGATTAAGACCTACCTGAATGATAAGTCGACGTGAGAAACCCTAGTTCTTGAAAACGATATGAAAGACCGAAAAGTTATAAAAGCAACTTTTCGGTTTAAAGAAAGTTGGAGCTCTTGATGTACAAGTGAATGATCCATGTGAGCTTCTAAGGTCCTTAAGGTGCTCAGGATGACAAAACTAAGGTTTTAGCTACTGTGATAAGAAAGACACCAAAGGTTTCAAAGCGATGTTGATCAACAGAAAAATAAACTCGTTTAACCTACAAAAGATATCAAATCTTTATTACAAGTTGAAACCGTGTTTAAGATGGATAAGCGAGTTGGAGGAGCAAGAAACTCCACCGGGACGAAAATGAAGGGTGAAAAGCTCCAGTGGTCAACAGTGGGCAGCTCAAAAGCTAGGGTTTATATATAGAGACCGAGCTACAGGCAAAGTGGAAGGGTCTAGAGTTGATGAGGTGTCTACTTAGGCTAAATATCCAAAAATTAGTTGCATGATTCTTGGATAACTCCTCTCTGCTTCTGAAATGACGCGCATGCAGGCAAGGAGGAAGAGAGGCAACATCTGACATGTGGGTCCCTTTGTCAGCCACAGTCGCGCGCGCCTCTAAAAGCTCCAAGAATCGTCGGCCGTTCGATCAGAGATGGACGACTGCGATGGAAATAGGCATTAAGGAAAAATAATCGGCACCATTTAATATGGGCCGTGCGATCTCAAAAGAAGGATAGAGATTAAAAAGGGGCTCTACGGGATTTCGGGGGTTAATATTCAAATAGGGGCGTTGGATTGAAATCCAACGATCCAGCTCAAAGGATACACGTCACCTTTAAATGCGATGACGCGGCACCGTTAGATTAGCTTTCTACGGTCAGGATTGACGCGGGATCCGGATGGTCCGAATGTATACACAATATGGGCCCTACGATTGAAATCCAACGGTCCATGGAATTTGGACCTTAAAAGCCCGTGGTAAAAAAGGAGCGCCGTGGGATTTGAATCTAACAGTCTAAGATGGATGCGCACCTTTAAGTTCAAATCAAAAAGGGTTGCGCGGTTGGATCTAAGATTGACGGTGGAGATCGAAAGGGGATCCGGATGGTCCGGTTGTTCTCGCGCATCCCAACCGCTCGATCAAGATCCAAGGGTGGACATTAATTTGCACACGTGGACAGCCCGCGTGATATCGCAACACCGTCCGTTCGATGGAAGATCAACGGCTCACAGTACGCGAGGGGTTTGGGCTCGCGCCCGAGCGTGACTGAGCCGGACCAACTTGCACCGGTTGGACTCAACCTCATGGGTCCAAGTCGCTACAGTGCTAGGGTTTAGGTTTAGACCGGAAGGGTTGACCAAACTCTAAATTCAAAGTTTGAAAGTTTGACTGGGCTTTAAAAATAGCAAATAAATTTGTAAAATCATGAAATTTTACCAGGAGTCTACTGGGATGATATATTTCCCAAATAAATTTCTAAATCCATAGTTTCACTTTATAAACTATATAAATAATTACCTTAGCCGAATAGGTTTATTTAAAACCAAATATTTTTCTCCAAAGCAAAATAATTTCTAAAAATCAACAAAAATTATCCTTGGTCCAGATAATTTATCTAGGTTTGTATAAAATTACTTCCCAGTCAAAATACAAGCATTAACTTGTATTTTCTTTGAAACTTCAAATAGGTTTTGGATTTTGGCTAGAAAAATAAGGTTTTAATTTGTAACATACTGCCCAATCTGTAAAAAAAAAAATGAGCAGTGATGCTATGAACAGTACCTCATTACTGTTCAGAAAATATTTTATTACTATTCATAAAGTTGGGGCTGTTACACCGTCCATGACCGTCTGATTGGCCGTCGGCATAGGCTGCGCCGGATCCACCCCTATAACTGATGGTCTCTTCTTTTGCCCCGTCTTTGTCGGTTCTTTAATCTTTCTCTCTTTTTTTTTTTTGTTTTCTTTGGTGAATTAAGGATTGAGATCTTGGGCAATTAGGTTCGAAGAACCGCGATTAGGAGCAAGACTAACTAGTTCGTTAGTGTCCTTGGTTCTTGATCAAACGTGCTTGTAATTGTTATGTCGATTTAGCTCTGCCAGCTATTGGATGGAATGATGGGTCATGCAAGAATTCAGTTGCAGAATCATCACCCAGGTAGCAGGGAAGGGCAACTTAGTGATACTTATGGAATACTGTGGTTCGTTTCATGTTATATTTGGCCATATGTGATTATTTTGTTTATGTTGGCAGTTGGCACTTGGCACAATTGGCAGTTGGCACTTGGCACAATTGTAACGCCTCATTGAACAATTCATGGAAGAACGGAGTTGTTGTTATCACCATGATCAAACGTATCATTGTATCAATAGTACAATTTTTTGTGTGATGGAATTAATGCCAATTTGGTGGAAGGGAGGATATGGTACTATGAAAAGGCAATTA
Organism: Ampelocalamus luodianensis; assembly: GCA_036346255.1. Classification (NCBI taxonomy): domain Eukaryota; kingdom Viridiplantae; phylum Streptophyta; class Magnoliopsida; order Poales; family Poaceae; genus Ampelocalamus; species Ampelocalamus luodianensis. Next base: position 40,339,029 of record CM070620.1, on the reverse strand, counting down.
AGGGGTGATTTATTCTCCATTTGTACTGTAGGACAAAAGGTATCCAGTTGGTAGGGAGATGTCAGGAGCAGAAGAACTCGTAGAAGGATTTGATCGGAGGTAATAATCGTGATGAATAAGCTTAGAGATGAAAATGATAAACTTAAGGTGAGACCTGAACATAATCTGGATTCCTCCCATTTCTGCACCATTGATGAGGACTTGCATTTTCCTATGACTTCTACTGTAAATTTAAAGAACTGTTACTGTTTCCTTTACTTCTTCTTTTGGAAGAGATTTGTTTCCTTCTCCTATTAAGCTCGATCTGATATTTTTGCAGTACTTGCTATGTTTATAACACTTGGCATTCAATGACCACAGACTCTGGTCAGTTCTCTTGAAAAGAAGATTGATGATACTGAGAAGAAATATGAAGAAACAAACAAAATCAGTGAGAGAGGCTCAAAAAGGCAGTGGATGCTGAGTCGAAAATTGTTGATTTGAACACGGCAATGCTAAGGTTGTTCTATGTTCTTAACCCCAGCTTCATAATATAAGCACCTCTGCATATACGTTGATTAGTATGAAACTATAGCTAGTACATTGATTGGCATATTTGTTTTGTTATTTTGCTTCACGCTTCAGGAGAAAATATCCAACATGGAATCTGAAGAGAAGGTATCCTTGGCTGACCTTCGAGGTGATGAGGACCAGGCTTACAGAAAGATCAAACTTCGTGCAGAGGATTTACAAGGAAATAATGTTTTTGTAATAGTTGTAGAAGCTAAATTCGTGTATAGGATTTACAAGGAAATAATGTTTTTGTAATAGTTGTAGAAGCTAAATTGGGCGAGCTGCCCTTGGATGTTTTTTTCTTTTCATTTCGTTGTTGTAATTTGATGTAGTGGTTTTCGGACTTGGAATAGTAGCGTTGATTAATAAAGATGGGGAGAATTGTGAATGACATCTCTTGCCCTCTGTCTCTCTTATGGATTTTTGTTATGATACCCATTGAATTTTTTTTAGAGAAGATACTCGTTGAATCAGAAACTTTGTATGTTTATATATGTTGTATTTAATTTTTTTTCAAGTAAAAAGTTTAAATATGAGCGAAAAAATGGCAATAAAGGGCATAGTATGGCCAAAAAATTAAAAAATAAAAGCACAATATAACTGAAATCAACTTATTAAATTGTTATAAGTTAAGCAATAAAAAAGGTTACAAGTCACAAAACAAGGGTAAGACAGTCTTTTTACAATGATTCTTCTCATTTCTGGAGCTAGAGTTCACTTTCTAACCAAACACCTCTTCAGACTGCTCAAACTTCTCATAGAAGTGAATCCAAGAGTGAAGCTGGAGTTAGAGCTGCAAAAAATTGGAGCAGGCCGTACAAAACAGGGCCTAAACTAGAATCTTAGAATGTCAGGTTTGAGGTGCAGCAGACACGGAAGACGCTATGATGACTCAAACAAGGGATGTTTCATTCAACTGTAACAACTTGTCGAGTTGCTCCATCTATTATCTGAATGTAGGACGAGTCAAGAAAAATGTGTGTATATAACGGCCAGATGAAAGACACACAACACAGGCCCACAAAATCTGATACAACTATATAAATTATATGGAACTAAACAACCTAAATGCACCAACCATCCCTAATGCCTATTTTTTGATGTCTTACAAAATTAGACGTCGTGTGCTGAGATAAAACTGTTCTACTTAGCATAAGGAAAACCAACTTGTAGATTTCAATTAGGATGGAATTGAATGACGCCTCATCGAGTAGAAAATAGATACTGCTATACTTGCCCTGGAAGTGAAACCCTAAGAAGCAAAGCACAGTATGTGATTACCCTAATCTAGCTTATAGTACTACATAATCAGGGAGAGGAGAAGAGAGGTACCAGCCTAGTAGGGTAGGGTACCGACCGTAAGGCGGGGGAGGCGGCGCAGCAGACGGCGAGGATGCGGCGGCAGCCGAGCGGAGGGCAAGGAGGCGCTCCCGGCGCTTGCCAGACGACTCCCCCTCTTGCTCGCCGCTCTCCATCTGAATTTCCTGTGCCTCTCTCGCCGGCGCCGCTCGCTCGCTCGCTCTTCCTTCCCCCTTCGGCCTTTCCTATGGTGATTCGTCGACGGACTCTCGACAGCTCGTCTGAGAAAGTGAGAAGAATTCGCTTCTGCCTTCTGTGCAGCACAACCCACCTAGGCCCAGCACAGCCCACAACTCAAAGCAGTCCTAGTAGGCTAGTACTACTAAACTACTAATTGCTTTGTTCTTCCCGGCGAGTTATAAGCTGGATTTTATTTATCCATGGTAGGTTTAATCGAACCGACTCACAAGAACCACGACGACGACATCTACATCAAAAATCGACACTAGGTAGAAAAGAGTGCAAATAATCACCTATGATTTTGTTCTGACGAAATAATCGGCAATCTACCTCCTACTACCGTATTTATCAGCAATCAAGACATCGTTGCAAGATACAGAGTCGGTGACAAGGAAGATAAAGAAATTCAACACGTTCGTGACATGTTGTTCGTCTACAATCTTCGATATAAAAGTTGGATACTTATGTACTTTACTCGCTAAGTTATTAATATAAATTAGATTTTTTTTCTAAAAAAACTACTAATTGCTTCGGAACATGTCTTTGTTGTAAAACTTGTAGGCAAAAAAACTATAGATTTTATAGATACGATTGAATCCTGCTTCATATTTGCAACTATCCATCAAAGAATATACAAGTTACTACTGTCAGTGCAACCTCCTCCTCTTGTCTCATAATTTCTGTGAGGGTTACGTACAGTGGCGAATCCAGGATGAAAAATGAGGGTGGGCTGAAAGAGTGAAAGTCTCGAATGACTAAACTAATTTGTAACAAACATAGTTTTATATTCTTGTGCAATCAAATTCATAGTTTCATACATGAATAAAAGCAAAGCAACAAGAAAGAAATACAATGGAGGTACTCGCTAATAGAAAGTGCATCCCAAAACATATAAATATTGTTCCAGTAGGGAATAATCTGTACATCAAAATTAGAAAAATTAGTAATTGAGGAATGAGTTGCAAACCTGCGATATGTAACAATATGTACATCAGAATTAAGTATATACTACAATACCACACTATATTTTAACAAATTGCTAATAGACTAATTGAGGAATAAGTTGCAAACCTACGAATCAGTTAGGGGAATGATATCAATAGACAATAGCAGCAGCAACTTCAGCCTTCACTAGTTCATTTAGACATAGTTGATTAGTCCACTACTGCTTCAGCAGTTCAGACTTCAGCCCCCTTCGGCGGTTCGGCCCTTGGCCCTTCACATCTTGATTGAGTTCAAGACTACTTCCGGCAAGCCGGCACCTTGGTCCTCTCTCTCATCACATCGCCTCGGCGCGAGCCTCGGCGATCCGGCCTCCCGGCTCCTGTGCAGCGACGCGACCGCCTTGGCGCCTCCGGCCTCCCCGTCTCCCCGCGACCCTACCTCCCCGCCCCTGGCTCAGCTGCTCAGGCTCAGCACCTCCCCACGGCCCCGCTTCCCCGGCTCAGGTTCAAGCGCCTCCCCGGCGTCCCCACCTCTGGCTCCGGCCTCCCCTCCCCGCATCGACGCGATAGCGCCTCTAGATCTCGTTGCCACCTCCCCGTCTAGGCTTGAGCACGACTGCACGGGCGGAATCGCGGGCTTGTCGGCTTGAGCACGGGTGAGCAACCCCAGTCCTCACTCCTTACTGCCTCCGTGCCTAGGTCAATTGATTGGGGATTTGAGGGAACGGCCGAACGGGGAAGGGAATGGATTGGGGATTTGGGGAATTTTGGAATAGGGTACCATGTGGGACCAGTGGGGACGTGGGCGGACCACGGACGTGAGTTGGGCCTGGCTTCGCTGCTTCTTCGGCCTTCTTCTTCAGTTCTTGACTTCTTCTTGTTTGCAGTTTGCTGGCTTGCAACAACCATGGCAGGTCACAGCCGCAGGGTAGCGCCGGGGGAGCCAGGAGGGGGGTTCGGTCGATCAGTGGAGGGTAGGCTTCAGCCTGATGAAGCCTACCTGGTGGATTCGCCACCGGTTACGTACTTGATGTTCTTCACGGGACCATCCTTGAAACAAATTCAATGCCCTTTGCGAGGTTAAATTAAATTTAGAAAACAATTTCTTGACTTTGAGGAAAATACAGTACTCTATGCACATCGGGTTTTTTTTTAAGAATCCACAGAGGGGGAGTTAATTGATTGCTCAAAAGCGTTTAATACAAGACCTGGGAATTGACCCCAGGGATCAAGCGGTCAGGTTATACAAAAGAGGTAGGGCGAGGGTGAAGAGAAATAAGGATTAAGGAGACTACGAGTGTGTTTGGTTTGTCCAAACCAGCCTTGCCAAAATTTGGCTAGCCCCACCAATTTGGCCCTTGTTTGTATGGTTACCAAAATTTTAGCGAGACTATGGGTCTGTTTGGTTTACAACCCCAGGTAGCCGTACCAAAATTTTAGCAATGCAAAATTCAGGTAATGCCAAAACCTAGGCAAAAAATGGTGTTTGGATCGTAGCCATATCAATTCACTGGCAATGCTAAAATTGATGTGTTTGGATTGCAGCCATACCCAAATTTGCCAAAATTATGAGTATAACACATGGGTCCCGCATGACATATTTTTTGCACCAAAATATGCCAATATGGGTCTTTGTTTTGTTGATTAAATGACAAGGAACACAACGGTTTAAACGGATCATAAATCGGATACTCAGTTTAAAAATATGGCCATTTGAAGCTAGTTAATCAAAAAGGTCTGAACTAAATACAGCATATTGGCTGCTGCCACCTCATCGCAAGAATGGTAGGAGGTGAGCTAAAGTTGGGGTGAGCGTTTTGCTCGCCTAGGAATCGCTAACGCAAATGAACTGTGAGGCATTGGCTCTTCCAAATTTTCCTAGGCACGCTAAAAATTTGGTACCAATCCAAACACTAGCCAAATTCCTTTGGTATTACCGAACTTTTGGTTTGGCAACTTGGGGGTCCAAACCAAACAGCCCCTATAGCTATATGGTCATGCCACATGCATTTCTTGTCAATCCTTAGCCAAATTGTAGGCAGCTGAAAACTTAGCCAATTTTTTTGGTAGGGTTGATTTGAGCATAAACCAAGCATATCCTACATATCAGTATATGTATCCACCGAAGTCTTGTTGCTCTAATGCCTTTCATACATTTTTCAAAAATGAATATAGGCAAGGATATTGTAATCAAATCAATTGGATTATCATAATGCAGAGTCTTACAGGCAAATTACTCATCTGGAGATTTTATGATAAACACTATTGGGAGTAACATAATTAACTTATAAAATACCACAATTTAATTGTGCAACATAGGTAGATTATCCTTACAGAGGATATGGGGGTAATATTAGTTGCAAGGTTATATGCCTTTCGGATTTGATTTATCAAAAGCTTTTAGGGTCTTAATATTTTGCAACTGTCTTCAGGTGGTTAAAGTTATAACCAATAGTCTGGAATTAGGAATTTTCTTGGAATTTTAGGAATTTATTTGGTATTTCTTTGAGCTCGATTTGATTTAATCCCATTTCTGGAATTTGGAAATCTTTTCTTTTTCCTAATTTCTCCTTGGGCTGATTTGGGTCTAGCCCGTTTCCTTTTCCCCGTCCCCACTGGCCTGCCCCATTTTCTCCCCGCTTGTGCCCTGCTCCACACAAGCCTAGCTCCACCTCGTGGTGAAGGGATACGAGTAGGCTACACTAGCTGGTAATTCAAAATTTCTACCACGTAAACCAAGAAGTCATGCAAGCAAGAGATTATAGATCGTTACCACTAGACGCACAGTGCAGTGGAAGAAGAGTTGGAACAGCCTGATCCAACGTCGTGTGCATCGATGAACTGGTCGTAGTCGTCCAACATCCTTGGTACCGATCCTCTCTTCCAGCAACCTATCGCGTTTCTTGTGAAAATTGTGGATCGTCCGTGGTCAACACAGCAGCAACCGCAGCAGCGCCTCTACGGTATCCACACATCTAGGGATGGAACACCGTACACCGGTGTGCTAGCACCAACTTGCACGGTAGGGCCCTTGAGAAGATGGTGGCTAGAGTTTTGGTGATACAACTCATGTCGTCTATCCCAACAGCCTCACGCATCCCCTTATAAAGAGTCCATGACGGATTCTACCCGAGCTCATTTGTTTCAATCCGTTAAGTGTGTGATCCTGTAGGTTCATGTGTAATCGGTTGCGACTCGGAAACTCTTTTTCGACCACGAGTCGTTAGCGGTTCCTAGCAGGACATGACGATTCCGAAGTACATATAAATTATGTCAGACGAACCTTAATGCAATATGATCTACGACTAGGTCCTTATCACTTACGACCAACCCGTATCTCTATACGACCAGTTTATATTTAGTCACAACTAATTCGTAACTCCTTATAACCAGTTTACGACCAGTTAGTGATTATGTTTGACCAGCTCGTATCTCCATATGACCAGTCCGTATCTGGTCAAACTGAATGACCTGCTTGTGTATTTTTCTTTTGCCTCACGATATCTGGTTGAACCCCAGGTGAGATAATTTGTCATCCATGGACTGTTCAATGCTTTTTTGATCAAGTGACGGATAACTTCATGTAGTTGATTCTTCAACCAATAGTGGTATGGCCACGCACTTTATTTATTCGACCACATCGATGGGCTCAGAGATATCTCTCCTGTTATGTTAGGAGTGGCAAATCCTAAATCCAACCAGTCATATCCCTCCGTATGTTTCATAGCATACCCGAAAGCCACCTTTATAACTGCCCAATTACGGAGTAGCATTTGGCAACTCCTAACACTACTACAAAATAGCCTATAGTGGACGCCTCATCACAGACGGTTCTTATACAGACGGTTACTTAGGAACCGTCTTTGCAACCGTCTGTGATATGTCATTATCACAGACGATTTGTAAATAAAATCGTCTGTGATACTTCACAGACGGTTCTATCATTGAACCGTCTGTAATATACTAATTATCACAGACGGTTCTATCATGGAATCGGCTGTGATATGTCATTATCAGAGACGGTTCTTATTAAGAACCGTCTCTGATAATGACATATCACAGCCGGTTCCATGATAGAACCGTTTGTGATATGTCTTTCCTATCTCTTCGTCTCCCGCGCGATGTGTCTCTTCATCTCACGATCGCACCAATATGTATCTCTTCGTCTCCTGCTCTAGCTTTAGTGCTTGTTTTATAAATAGACATCCCCTTATGAAAGTGATTTCTCACGAACCTCCTTGATCCCCTTTCTCCACAAACTCCAAATGGCTTCCTCTCTCGTCCCGACTGTATTGGCCTACATTGTGGTTGTGTACTCGCACCTCTCTGGTCGCAACCTGGCCCAAGCTACGGACAAGCTGTCCATTCGCGATGTCATCCGTTGTAGGCCCTCCGATCTACCGGAGACCATAGCGGCCATCATCTGTCGATTGGAGCTCCTCCTCCAACAGACCAGTGCGAGGGTCTCCAGCATCTGGCGAATAAACCTCATCGTAGAGATCGCCCTATGAAACTATTTGGTCCGCACCGAGGATACAGCCCGGAGAGTCGAGGACGGCATCCGAATTGTAGGAGAGCGAGTCGACCTCGCTGAGACGGAGGAGACCAGGGTTGATGGCCTCTGGGCTATATGGGGCTTGATTACAGAGTCCGAACGGTTACAAGAGCAAATTGAGCGTGCAAGGTCACAAGTGGAGGCGTTTGGTGAGGCGATCGATCCCGCCACTGCGAAGCCGGCGAGGCGGCTTACGAAGATTTGAAGACTAAGATAGGATCGTTGATCCTTTTTATCGTCGTGATGTAAAAGCGATATGGTTTTTATAAATGCGTGATGTAAATAGGATATGGTCTTTTTATCGTGCATTTATTCTTGGGTAATTCATTTTAGTAATTAATTGCGCATATACATGGCTCCGTACGCTATCACAGACGGTTCCATGAAGAACCATCTGTGATAATATCATCATCACAGACGGTTGATAATAAGAACTGTCTGTGATATATTCCACATCACAGACGGTTGGTAATAAGAACCGTCTGTGATATGCCTCATCACAGACCGCTCTTATTACCAACCGTCTGTGATATACTCCTTAGCGCGAGCGATTTATATCGAACCGTCAGTGAAGTATCACGAGCGATTCTATTTACAAGCATGCGTGATAATGACATATCACAGACGGTAGCAAAGACGGTTCCTAAGGAACCATCTATGATATGCCACCCCTATAAATATCAGGACCCGACAGACCCCCTGCCCTAGCGCCTCTGATATGTTCTTTGGAATAGAGGGGCTTGAGAAGCTTTGCTCTGTGTTGGTTGTAGGAGGCTTGTTTGTTTTGCTTGCCTTGTTCTTGGTTGTGGGTTGACCTGGCAACTTATGGCTATTTGGCTTGCATGCTTGTTTTGTGAGGCTTGGCTTTGGTGGTAGCTCTCGGTTTGGGTGTTGTGAATGAGTGCTTTGTTTTAGCAGTGGGTGTTTTGTGAGAGGGAGAAGCTTACGGGGGAGGTGCATTTCGGCTGTGGCTCTTCTCTTGCCCTGTTCACTTAGCTCTCACATTGCACTGTGGCCTGAAGGAGAGAAGGCCAGGGAGGAATCTCACAGGATATTTGGAATTTTCGTCGTGAGCTCCTCGGGTAATGATCTGTAACTCTTTATATTTGCTCTAGGTTAATCTTGAATCAATTTTAGTGTGTTTGGTTAATAGGAGGAGTAACGTATTTGCAGTTTATTAATATAATTTAACACTACTAATTTGTTACGTGCGTAGCGTAATGGACCGAAACTGGATGTACGGTGCGAACCGTGTGAGTGAAGAGTACATTAATGGCATGTTTGCTTTTAAAAGATCCGCCGAGCAGGATATGTTGAATAAGGGGATAGAATTTATGTACTGTCCATATATTGATTGCGGAATCTGAAGATATTTAACAACCCAGCGCAGATCGTAAGACACTTGATTCGAAGGGGTTTCAAAAAAGGGTATACATGTTGGACCAATCACAGTGAAGAGCAGATTATACATAAAGTTAATAATGACGACAACGCTGAGGAAGTTAATAATGACAACATCGCCGAGGAAGTCAACGATATGCAGGATGTGGACTGTGCTTTTGATGAGGATAGGTCGCACGATGACAATCTGGATCAGATGCTACGTGATGCAGAAGAGAACTACAGTGAGAGAGAGTTTTGTAAATTCGAGTGTTAATGGAGGACTCGGGGAAACCTTTGTTCCCTGGCTGCAAGCCGGAATACACAAGGTTGTCAACCATACTTGAACTGCTGAAATTGAAGGCAAGCAATGGTTGGTCCGGCAAGAGTTTCACGGCGTTGTTAGGTCTCATAGCGGACATCCTTCCAGAGGGAAACGTGTTTCTCAGCACCACCTACCAAGCCAAGAAGGTTCTTTATCCATTGGGAATGGAAGTAGAAAGAATACATGCATATCCGAACGATTGTATCTTGTATCGTAAAGAGTATGTAGACTTGCATGTATGTCCCGTGTGCAAAGCATCTCGATACAAGCGTAAGAATACTGCTAAGGTGAAGCAAGGACCTCCTACTAAGATGTTGTGGTATCTGCCTGTGATCCCATGTTTGAAGCGTTTATTCGCGAACCGAAAGGAGGCAAGATTGCTGCGTTGGCTCTCGGAGGAGCGTAAGAAAGATGGAAAGCTAAGACACCCTACGATTACGCGGTGGAGAAACGATCGGACCTTCAAAGAGTTCGGTGCGGAACCGAGGAACATAAGGTTAGGATTGAGTACAGATGGAATGAATCCTTTCGGTAACATGAGCAGCTGACATAGTACCTGGCCCGTGAATCTATGTATGTATAACCTTCCTCCTTGGCTGTGTATGAAGCGAAAGTACATTTTGATGTCACTACTTATCTAAGGGCCGAAGCAACCTGGGAACGATATTGATGTGTACCTAGCACCATTACTGGATGATCTTGTGACACTATGGAACGAAGAGGTACAAGTATGAGATGCATACAAACGAGAGAACTTCTCTTTACGCGCTATGTTGTTCTGCACTATCAATGATTTTTCTGCCCTTGGTAACCTGTCGGGCTTCAGTACGAAAGGAGCCAAAGCCTGTCCGCACTGCTTAGATGCTACGGAGAGTGTCTGGCTAAATAACTCACGCAAAACTGTGTATATACGTCACCGTAAGTTCCTTCCCAGGAGTCACCCATACCGCAAGATAAACAAACAATTCGACGGAAATAAGGAGAACAGTTCAGCTCCAAGGACTTTTAGAGAGAAAGAGGTCTATGATATGGTTAAGGATATCGATGTTGTGCTTGAGAAGAGACGTAAATTAAAAACCCGTTAGAAGAACATCTGGAAGAAGCGGTCAATTTTTTGGGACTTGCCTTATTGGGAGTACTTAGAAGTTCGTCACTACATCGACGTCATGCACGTGGAGAAGAATGTATGTGATAGCTTGATTGGTCTCTTACTGAATATTAGTGGCAAAACAAAGGATGGTGTTAACGCACGGCATGACTTGGTTGATATGAACATAAGAACCGAGTTAGCACCGAAAGAGACCAATAAAGAATGAACATACCTTCCACCAGCTTGCTACACTATGTCCAAGGCCGAGAGAAATGAACTGTGCCAGAGCTTGCATGGTATCAAAGTCCCGTCAGGTTACTCCGCTAACATTAAGAAACTTGTTTCTATGCTAGATTTGAAATTAATTGGTATGAAGTCTCATCATTATCATGTGCTGATGACACAAATGCTTCCTGTTGCAATTAGGAGTATCTTGTCGAACAAGGTCCGAGTGGCAATCTTGAGGTTGTGTTATTTCTTCAACTCAATTGCTCAGAAGGTCATCGATCCCCAAGGACTAGATGCTCTACAAGCCGAGGTGGTGACGACTCTATGTCATCTTGAGATGTATTTCCCTCCGTTATTTTTCGATATCATGGTCCATCTCATTGTTCATCTTGTGAAAGAGATAAAGATATGCGGCCCTGTGTTCCTACATCATATGTACCCGTTCGAGAGGTACATGGGAATTCTCAAGTCCTACGTACAGAATCGATCTCGACCGGAGGGCATCATCATCGAAGGTTATGCAACCGAAGATGTCATTGAGTTATGCGTCGACTACATGACTCAGGTGGAACCGATAGGTGTGCCTCTATCTTGTCATGAGGGAAGGCTGGATGGTATCGGGACCATCGGAAGGAAATCAATCACTCCTGATCTGGATACGTACGCTTAAGCCCATTTCACAGTTGTAAGATCGAGGAGGCCGATTAGAGGGGGGTGAATAGGCGTTTTAAAACTTCTATGCGCTAAAACCGATTTCTAATGCGGAAGCTTATAACAAATACGGTTTTGCACAATTAAAGCCTAAATCAACTAGGTTCAACTAAGTGCACCAACAATACAAGTCTATTGATAATAATCAATCAAGCATGGACTTGTAAGCAATTCAATTTAAGCAATGTAAATAGCACATAGCATGGCAAGCATTCATACACAATGAATAAGCAATTTAATACAAGGTATATAAATTGCACAATGCAAAGAAAGCATTTATACACAATGAATGTAAATACAATAGTAAGGCAATAGAGATCACACCATAAAGACACGTCGATGTTTTACCGTGGTGGTCGGAGACTTGCCGATCTCCCCTAATCCACGTTGAGGAAACCCAAACCAATTGGGCCGGCTCCACAAATTAAGCCTTCCTCCGAGGTATCAACACCTCGCTCCACTAGGGTTGCTCTTACTCCACTCCGGACATGGCGAGCACCAAGCCACTCACAAACACCGGGTCTTCTCACAAGCTTCACTTGAGAAGATCACCGGACCACAACGCCTCCACGCCGTCTAGGTGTCGGCAAACACCAAGAGTAGCAAGTCTCCAACTTTCACTTGAACCAATCAAGTGTCAAAGCTCTCGTGGATACTAAATCCAGCACCTAATGCAACACATGCAATAGGATTTGCCTCTCAAACCTCACTAAGTGCAACACATGCACAAATGGGAGTAGAGGGCTTGCTCTTAGCTCAAAGGAACTCAATGGGATGCCAAAGATTGTCTCTCAACCGGCCAAGGGGTATTTATAGCCCCAAACCAAAAACTAGCCGTTTGGAGGCGAAACAGCCAAAACTAGCCGTTCTGACCTTTTGCGGTCGTGCCGCACTCACAGAGGCGGTACTACCGTTCTGCGGTACTACGCATGATTATACGAGCAGTAGTACCGCAGCCCAAATTTTCATACCAGAGCGACACTCGGTAAAAAGGTCATAACTTTTGACTCGATGTCGGAATTGAGTGATCTTGGACTCTATTGAAAGCTTATTCAGAGGGCTACACAACCCACCTATTTGATTGATCACAAACACATTTGATCAAATAAAAAAACACAACTCAAAAGAGCCACTACCATGGTCTAAGTCCAAAGAAATAGCAACAAGCAATCTTAGACCATATCAAGGGAATACACATGAATCTTAACCATTTGCAAAACACATTTGCAAACTTAGATCATGCCACAAGGAGTAGGTACATGGACTTCAATCATTTGCAAAACACATTTGCAAAGTATAGTCACATGTTACAAGGATTAAATGCACGAGCTTCGGCTATTTGCAAAACACATTCGCAAATAATAGCATCATGCCACGATGAGCTAGAGCAAGCAAGATTGAGCTATCAACACATGATGAGACTCAAGCTACTAGACAAGACCCCTCTTAATAGTACGACAACCTATACTAGCAATCCGGTCTTTCAACCAAACACCAAGACCGGTAAAAGACTAGGAACACATCCTTAGCCCTAGCTAGTCATACCTTTGCCTTGACCATCCACTTGAAGCTTGATGACTCACATCCTTGCTTCATGTCCGGGTCATCATCTTGATATGCATCAACCCATGATGCATCTTTTACTTGACCTCAATCAACACATGATGAGTCTTCTCTTGACTTGATGATCAACTCATGATCATCTCTTCTTCGAGATCTTGATATGCATCAACACATGATGCATCCTCTTCTTGAATCTTGACTTGATGACGATCAACTCAAGATGCCATCCGAAGTCTTCATCACCATGGAACATAACCTATTCATCCAACTCATGGAAAATGTTAGTCCCACAATGTCATTAACATTAATTACCAAGATATACCTACATAAATGCTTTTGAACAAGCCATTACTGAAGGTGCGGTATTACCGGCAACTAGCATCCGGTAATACCGCTCTCCGGTAGTACCGTTTCTCAGATGCGGTACTACCGATTTCCAGAGGCTCGAGAAATCTGAAAAATACCTTCTCTGGAATTTACATACGCCAACTAACAAGCGGAACAACGTGTTGCGTAGTTCCGCCAACATATTTGCGGTTATCTTGCTCTGTGCCGTAGTTCCGCCACATGAACTCGGTACTACCGCACATCGGTAGTACCGCTTACCAAATGCGGTCATCCGATTTCCACCGAACTTCTTCGAAGCTTTTGAAATCGATGCATGACTCCTTTGTCTTGAGTCATGTCGATCTTTTATCACCTTTGCATTTCCTTTTTATGTCATCACTCAAACTCCGGGACTAAGCCTTGAAACATCTTAGCACACATGTTAGTCCCACAACACAATTTCAAATAATTGAATAGAGATAAATATGAGTATATATCAACTACACAGGTTATATATACTAAGAGTATATACGAACTATACAAGTTGTATATACTAAGAGTATATACGAACTACACAAGTCGTATATACTAAATATGAGTGTATAAGAACTACACAAGTTGTATATACTCATATGAATACATTAACTACACAAGTTGAATATATTCAAGGATATATGTGCATCTATAAACTACACAAGTTTCATATGCTCTCATATACTCATATGAATATATTAACTACACAAGTTAAATATATTCAAGGATATGTTACAAAGTAAAGATCCTTAATATATGTGGAAAGAGAATATGGATCAATACTAATGAAACCACAAAATATAAAATGGACTCCCCCTAAATGTGTGCATACACAAATGTGTAATGGAAACATATGCACATATCCAAGTTAAACTTTTTGGTGGAGTTTATCCTATATTTTGGATCAGAGAATGCAACAAGATATAATAAAACGAAGTAGAATGCATACCTCTTGTATTTCCATCTTTATATTCAAACGAGACTAAGCAATAGATAATCAATAGAATTGTTAGTCTCACAAATAGATTGTCATTTATGAATACATACCTGTTTGAATTTTTGCTTTTATATCCAAGCTAAGACTAAGCATGATATAACAATAAGAGTATTAGTCTCACAAGTGCATTTATCATTAATCACTTAATCACTTGCATGCCTTCATGATTTTCACCTTTATATCAAAATAAGACTACACAATATGTATATCAATAAAAGTGTTAGTCTCCCAATTAGATTTATCATTAATCACCAAAACTCCATTACCACATAATGGCGGGTCTAGATCTTTCAACGGTTTTGCAACACATGACCCAAGTGTCCCCATACATCGACGAGCACAAAGACATAGTACGCCAACAGAATCCAGACCGGTCGGAGGTTTGGATCACGAGAGAGCACAACCGTCGGTCCAACGAATGGTTAAAGGTGCGAATCACTGGGAGGTCATCAAGTGATGATACACTGCTATGGTTGGCAAAAGGGCCACAATTTACAATTGTCACATGGCAAGGATACGACATAAATGGGTACACATTTTATACGACAGCTCAGGATAGGAAGAGTACAGTCCAGAACAACGGTGTCTGCATAGATGCATTCAGTACCGATGGGCTGAGGAGCTCGTACTATAGGCAAATAGAGGAGATATGGGAGCTCGACTACGTGCTTTTCAAGATCCCCCTATTTCGATGTTGTTGGGTCCATCTCCCATAGGTGAAGGTCGACAAGTACGGCGTCACTACCGTTGACCTCGAATGTGTCGGATACAAAGACGAACCATTCATACTGGCTAACCAGGTTGTTCAAGTCTTCTATGTAACCGACCCGGCAAATAAGAAGCATCACGTAGTTCTTCATGGAAAAAGAAGGATTGTCGGAGTTGAGAATATAGTGGACGATGAAGAATACAATCAATTTTACGAGTTGCCTCCTTTCGGAGACGGCATCAAGCTCGAGGAAGAACCCAGTGAGGAAGCTAGCTATATGCGCGTCGATCATCATGAAGGGCTATATTTTAATTAAGAATTTACTCCATTGTAATTAATTTATTGCATTGTCATGTGTTAATGTGTTATGGACTTGTCATATTTAATATATATTAATGGCAATGTGGACGTTCATTGTAATTTGGAGTTGAGATGAATTAGATATGAATTTTTGAAGTCAAACGAATTGTCAGTGGATAAATTGATTTTCAGTCAAATTATTTGGAGATGTGTTATAAACTTTTCATCATACTTGTCAACAGGTTCATATGGACTTGTCATGATTGCCATCATACTGCTTGTCGATATCACAGACGGTTCTTTGATAGAACCGTCTGTGATATGTCCGCATCACAGACGGTTTTTTTAATAGAACTATCTGTGATACATATCACAGACGGTTCTTTAATAGAACAAATGCGTGATGTTACAAATCACGAGCGATTCTATTAAAGAACCGTCATGATATATACCACATCACGAGCGATTCTATTATGGAATAAATGCGTGATATGTACCGCATCATAGACGGTTCTATTTACGAACCGTCTGTGATATATACCGCATCACAGATGGTTTCTTTAATAGAACCGTCTGTGATGTAGTACATAATAGAACCCTAGGGCTCGCCCATTTATCTCCCTAGTGCCCACCCATTCAGCTCCCCACCAGTGTCCCGCTTAGCTCTCACGCGCTCCTCGCCTCCTCTAGGGTTCGCCGTAAGCCCCGCCGCCGCCGCCTCCCTCTGCACCGGCCTCCTCCCCGCGCCGTCCTTCTCCCCGTGTCGGCGTCCTCCCTCTGCACCGACCTCTTCCCCTCGCCATCGACCCCGTGTCGACCTCCTCCCTCTGCACCGGCCTCCCCATGTCGGCGTCCTCCCTCTGCACCAGCCTCCTCCCCGTGCCGTCGACCTCGTGTCGGCCTCCTTCCCTGCACCGGCCTCCTCCCCCCGGTACTCTACCCTCTAGTCCTCTCTCTACTCCTTCCCTTGCTCTGTGATGGGTACTGATAGTGATATTGCTAGGGTTTCATCATGGGGTTAGTGTTGGAGACCCTCTGTGCATGCATGGGTTTAGTCTTTGATAATCTGTGAACTGAATCTAGTACTGAAGATATTGAAAATTGATCAGTGGGCTTTGTTGACATGCTCTGTGATGAACTTTGTCTTATACTGAGATTGAATGTGATAGTTAGTTCATTCTTGAGCTCTATTGTATTACTTGCTACTGTTAGTTTGATATATTGTTACCCCTGGTACTCTACCCTCTAGTCCTCTCTCCACTCCTTCCCTTACTCTGTGATGGGTACTGATGGTGATATTGCCAGGGTTTCATCATGGGGTTAGTGTTGGAGACCCTCTGTGCATGCATGGGGTTAGTCTTTGATAATCTGTGAACTGAATCTAGTACTGAAGATATTACAAATTGATTAGTGAGCTTTGTTGACATGCTCTGTGATGAACTTTAATCTGTTTTTGGTAACAGTTGAGATCATTTGACAGTTAAGCAAAGTATTGTTTAGAGCTCATAGTTTGAATTTATATTATCATATTCATTTAATGAAGAGTATAGACAATAGGATTGAGATGGCAAAGACTTGTTCTTTTGCAACTCTCCTTCTGAGAGCACAAATTTAATATCTGAAATTACATATTAATTTATGTACAATCTTAGATTATTTCTGGTGTTCGGATTCAATCAATTTATTGAAACAATATCAGTATTGTAATAATGTTATGGGGTATAGTCCCCAACGTGAATCCAAGGCAAATTAGTTTGGTTTTATTTTTTTGGTGGCTATTGTGATATTTTTTTTTGTATTTTGCTACCTTGTGGTTGTGTTGTTCATGCTAAAGAGCACTTGGGTCAGAAATTGACTCAATATGTTGGCGTAATTTCATCTTTGAAGCATAATGTTGCCAAACAAAAAAGGGTGGTTGTGTGGAGCATACCTAGAGCCCTAGGCACTACCGTCCTAGTGTATATGTCATATATCATTTGTGGCCATGTAGCCTGTGGATGCATGGTTTGGCCTTTTCTCGACATATAGAAAGAATCATCACTAAATAATAGCAACATGGAATGATGTTTTGGGAGACACAAAACATATAAAGTTATTGAAATAACTGTCACACAAATGATTCCATAACATGAATGCACCACCATCATTAGTAAACTTTTATTAGTTTAGTTTTCTAAGGATTTGGGTCGTTCTATCTTTTATTATTTTACATCCCTTTTGCTTGTGCTACTACTGACATATAGTGTCATTTGAAATCTTTAAAAACGTTTTACTGTATGATGTAAAGGAACATTGTGCCAACTATTTTATTAATTAGTTTACAAAGCAATTTTAGTTATTTATATAGACAACAAGTAAGCGACATGGCTTCCGCTGATGGGAACGGGGTCCCGATCTTCCAACAGGTTCTGGATAAGTTCGATTTGGTGGAGGCGCGACACAAATCGACTCGGCTTCCGAACAACACGTTCCGAACCCCGCAATCGCAGCACCACGTCTCCTCAGGTTATCAACCGTGTGCAACCCGGTTGACCTCGCCAAGAAGGCTAATCCTCGCCTACGAATCGAAGAACACAAGCAAGAACAAGGAAGAACACAACGGAATTGCAGATGTATTGTTTTAGCACTCGAAAGTTGGGGTCTCACAAAGCCGATGAGCAATGAAACTGTTCAAGACAGAATTAATCTAAGCAAAACCCAACCTAATGGTGGGGTGGCGGCTGTATATAGAGGGCGAGGCGTGCAAAACCCTGGATGCGCCTAATGGGCTCCAACACGATACAAAGCGAACGACCCAAAGAGCGGTGACGCAGCACCACGATAGATTCTGAATGCCCACTTGTTTGGCGATTCCGTTGACTCGAAGGAATTTTGACATGGGACCGAGCCATTGGAAAGGTCGTCTTCTCAGCTTCGATACATATGTGGAACATCAAAATGGAGCCGGATGCGATCTGGGCGTCCATTTTAGTGCGGCCTGGTCTGGACTCAATTGGATTCGAAGTCGGCGAGTTGGGCCTCCAACATGATTCGACCGCCCTTGCTGGACTTGTGCGCCGTAGCCCTTCTCCAAGTACTTCGAGTCCTCTCTATGGTTCCTAATCATAATTAAATCATTAGGTAGCAATCGATTCTCAAATGAACAAAAAAGTACTTAGAGCGAGCTCACTGTAAATTCAATTGTCAGCGCAAGCTCTAGTGATTGGTCCTTGAATGTCAAGTGGAGGATTGTTGTGTGTATCCAGAAGAAGTGATGTCCTCATCATCCTCCCCCTCTTGAAGCGGATTTGTCCTCAACTCGGACTCATCTTCTTCTCCCAAGTATGGCTTCAAATCTGAAATGTTAAAGGTGGGACTAACCCCAAACTCGGAAGGCAACTCAAGTTTATATGCATTATCATTTATCTTCTCAACTATTTTAAAGGACCCGTGACTCTAGGCATCAATTTTGACTTTCGTAACTCGGAAATCTATCCTTTCTCAAGTGCAACCAAACAAAATCACCGGTTCAAGTTTAACTTCCTTTCTACCTTTACTACCAATAATCCTACATTTTCATTCATCTTTTCAATGTTTGCCTTAGTAGTCTCATGCATTTTGACAATAAAATCAGCACGCTCCTTAGCATCATTATGAACTCTCTCACTAGTAGGCAAAGGTAAAATATCAAGAGGGCACGTGGATTGAATCCATATACTACGAAAAGGACTTACCTTGGTGGTGGAGTGTTCCGCTTGATTATATCTGCGAACTCAACATGCGGCAAACACTCTTCCCGACTTCAAATTATTCGTCAAAACAGCTCTCGGCATGGTAGACAATGTGCGGTTCACCACCTCGGTTTGGCCATCGGTTTGTGGGTGACATGTGGTAGAGAACAACAACTTTGTACCCAACTTGTTCCATAGAGTGCGCCAAAAGTGACTCAAAAACTTGGCATCACGATGCGAAACAATAGTAGAAGGCATACCATGCAAGCGAACTATCTCTTTGAAAAAAGGTCGACAATATGAATGACATCATCGATTTTATGACATGGTATAAAATGAGCCATCTTAGAAAAACGATCCACAACAACAAAATGCTATCCCTCCCCTCTTAGTCTGGGCAATCCTAAAACAAAGTCCATAGAAATATCGCTTACGGAATAGAAGGAGCAGGAAGAGGCATATACAAACCATGTGGATTCAAGCGAGACTTAGCTTTTGACATGTAGTGCGGCGAGCCACAAACGCTCAACATCTCGCCTCATTTTTGGCCAAAAGAAGTGTGTGGCGGGCGTCCTCCGTCTTCTTAGCACCAAAATGTCCCATCAAACCGCCGCCATGCGCCTCCTGCAACAACAAAAGGCGAGCGGATCCATTGGAATGCATAGGCGGTTAGCTCTAAACAAGAACCCATCATTGATCACGAATTTATTCCATGCTTGTCCCTCTTTACAATGCAACAACTCATCCTTAAAATCAGCATCTAAAGCATATTATCCTTTAATGGTTTGAAGACAAAAAATATGACAATCAAGTTGAGACAACATGGTATAGCGTCAAGACAAAGCATCAGCAATCACATTATCCTTGCCTTTCTTGTGTTTAATGACATAAGGAAAAGATTCAATAAATTCAACCCACTTAGCATGTCTACGATTCAAATTGGTTTGACTACGAATATGCTTAAGTGACTCATGATAAGAATGAATGACAAATTCTTTAGGCCATAAATAGTGTTGCCACGTCTCTAAAGAACGAACAAGAGCATACAATTCTTTATCATACGTGGAATAATTAAGAGCAGGACCATTCAATTTTTCACTAAAGTAGGCAACAGGTTTGCCTTCTTGCATCAAAACACCACCAATACCAATTCCGCTAGCATCACATTCCGGCTCAAAGTCTTGCAAAATCCAGTTGGAGCAATGGTGAGTGTGTAAGCTTGTCCTTCAAAAGATTAAAGGACTCCTCTTGTGATGGCCCCCAATGAAACACGACTCCCTTCTTTGTCAACTCAATCAGCGGTTGTCGCAATGGTGCTGAATTCCTTGACAAGCGGCGATAAAACCTGCAAGGCCAAGAAAATTCCGCGCTTGGGAGACCGTGGTGGGCGTGGGCCAACTCCATATCGCCTCCACCTTGGCTCTATCAACCTCAATTCCTGTGGAGTCACAACATAGCCAAGAAAAGAGACTCGATCCGTGCAAAGGTGCACTTCTCAAGGTTACCAAGCAGGCGTGCATCTCTCAAAGCATTAAAAACAACACGTAAGTGATTCAAATGTTCATCCATGGACTTGCTATAAATCAAGATATCATCAAAGTAAGCGACCACAAATTTGCCAATGAAAGGGCGTAAAACCTCGTTCATTAATCGCATAAAAGTGCTAGGTGCATTAGTTAAACTAAAGGCATGACTAACCACTCATACAAGCGAACTTAGTTTTAAAGCGGTTTTCCATTCATCGCCAAGTTTCATTCTTATTTGGTGGTATCCACTCATAAGTCAATCTTTATGAAAATTATAGCACCACACAACTCATCAAGCATGTCGTCTAGCACAGGAATAGGATGGCGATACCTTATAATAATGTTGTTAATGGCTCTACAATCTACACACATCGCCAGAACCATCTTTTTGGGTACCAAAAGAACAGAGAACAACACAAGGACTAAGGCTCTCACGTACATACCCACGGTCCAAAGGTCTTGGACTTGTCATTGAATCTCCTTAGTCTCGTCGGGATTGGTCTGTCGCGCCACAGTTTAGCAAACTCGCTCCGAGGATCAAGTCAATCGGTGCTCAATCCCTCGAATGGGTGGAAGTCTGGAGGTATCTCATCGGGAAAACATCTCTAAAATCTGCAAAGGTTAGTGAGCGGGAGCGAGGCAAAGTGCAAGGCATATTATCAAGAGAAAATAAAGCATCTTTGCACACAAAAGCATAGCATGTATCATTAATATCATCAATTTCAGCAAGGTCTGATTTTGTGGCAAGCATAACAGAATGTTTTCAGATTTATCATGTTCCTTTGGATCATTAGCGGCGCAGCTCGCTCCCTATCGGCCTCTATAATCTCAGCTGGTGTCAAAGGCAGTAAAGTAACTTTCTTTCCCTTATGTATAAAAGTGTATTTGTTACTACTACCATGGTGCAAAGCATCATTATCAAATTCCCAAGGTCGACCCAATAAAAGAGAGCATGCTTGCATGGGAACCACATCACAATCAACATGATCAGCATAACCACCAATGGAAAAATGGACTCGGCATGTTTGTGTTACCTTAGCTTTTCCAGAGTCATTTAACCACTGAATATGGTATGGATGTGGATGCGGTCGCGTGGTCAAGCCAAGTTTCTTGACCAAATCAGAATTCACCAAGTTGTTGAAGCTTCCTCCATCAATGATGACACGTGCGCGCTGGTTCTTGATTGCAAAGAAAGTCTGAAACAAATTATGGCGTTGAAGCTTATCGGGTTGTTGTACTGTGTCTTTGAGGACTCGTTGCACAATGATGCTCCGTGGCGTCATTGTGGGCGCCCACCAAGAGCAGTCGTCATGACCACTTGCCATTATCGTCAGAGGCGGCAACAACGTCATCATCCTCCTCGACATCCGAAGTCTGATGTAGCCTCCATCTTCGTGGCGATGTATGCCCGTTGGCTAGGGCAATTCCTCGCACATGACCAAGTCCATGGCAGCGGTGGGCGAATGTCGGAGGGCGGCCGTGGAAGGCACGGAAGAAGAACTCTTGGCTAGAGCACGCAAAGAATTTTTGTAGAATCTGCGGGCGTGTCGTGGAAGGTGGCTTTGGTGGCGCTGCGGCAATCTTGTTCACGGTGGTGGAGGAGAACGAAAACTTCGAAGAAGACTTGGCGATCCGTCGATGTAGTCGTTCGCGGCGTGTAGGAGGGTCGTCGGTGCTTGCGTCGCGATTCCTTGCGTCCCTGTAATTCTTTTCTACAAGCATAGCATCTTTGGAACAAGCTGGTTGTGATAGTAAATTTTTATAATCAACAATGTCACGAATTTCACGCGTAACCCCCATAGAAAGCGACAAATCTTATCCTCTGTTTCCTCAACAACCCCACAACGCACCATACCCTTTTGAAGCTCGGCATAATAGTCACGAGCAGAACTATCACCTTGTTCTAAGCGCTGTAATTTTGTTCTCAAATCATGTTTATATGAGGAGGAACAAAGCGATTACGCATAGCTTCTTTTAACCGCTCCCATGTGTCGGGTTGTAGCGCATGGTACCAGTTCATTCCACGGATAATAGCAAAGTCCTTAAACTCACTAGTAGCTTGTCTAACTCTATGTTGTTCGGGAACCAAGTGAAATTAAATTTACGCTCTCTAGTCATCTCCCAATCAAGATATATTGCAGCATCATAAAGGCGAGAAAAAGATGGGATGGTAAACTTGACTTTAGCAAAGGGTCATCGTTACCATGGCGGTTTTGGTTATTACCTCCCATACCATATCTGTTTCTTTGAAAACGCCGGCGTAGTCGCGCATCTTGTGTCTCCGCGATCAATGTTGCCAACGCATCATGCATTGTGTCATCATCATGATGATGGCCGTCATTGGCAGTGGCGGCGTGCCTCAATGTGTCCATCGACCCGAGGTCGACCATCCGTCGCTCCACCGCTCAATGCCTTACGTGGTGTTCAAGCGGGCAATGGTAGCGGCGATGGTGTCCATTCGTGCGCCGATATCGATGAATGAAGCATTTTGTTTGTCGGCGCGACTTGTGGCGGCGCGACTAACACACTAGTTGAAGTCGGCCGTGTCGCGTCGCCGGTCCTGCCATGGTTAGTGGAAACACGGGAAAACAAACGGAAAACAAAATGATTATCCCTATCAACTACAAAGGAGGACAGTGGGAACTCGCAAAGGAAGTGGCTTACCAAGCTCTTACAAGTGTTCTTACTAACGCAAACCGTAGGTGGTACAACCGGTGGCTGGTTCGTGATACCTGGAGAGTGTGACTCGGCGATTGCAAGGGTCAAAAGCTATGCTATCCAGAAGTAGGTATATGGAGCTTGGAAGGCCAAATATGTTAGTGGAACACAAATCAATAACAGATAGTAATGCTGAGTAAATGTCCAAAACACGGGTCCTAGTTGCTGGTCTAAATGTGTCCTATAACAGGTATGATATGATTAATAAGGAGTCAAGACCAGAATAGTAAAGCAAAGACAACAACAAGGATGGCCAGGTAAAGACAACACAAGGATGGCAAGGTAAGGACAACACAAATCAATATCTGTCACCTAAAACTGTGCTCTCTTTTTTTTTAGGCACGAAGGGCTCTCAGGTGCCTTTTTCTCGAGCAAAACCAGTGCGAATTTTTTTATTTTTATTTTTTCTGCTATTTTTTCACGAGCGAGCACGAAATAGGAACCACACAAGTTTCACCTCAATCGATGTAAGGTGTGGCCTCTGAGAAAATGATGAATGTCTTTGTAAATTCGGTGATGAAAGTTGAGCTCGAGTACTACACTTTCCAAGCGAATTTGGGCAAAATAAATTCGCCAAACCCTACAAAGTAGGAGGTTTGGATGCAAAATTTAATTTCACCCAATTTCAAAAAACAAATCGTCGATTTGAGTTCGTATCACGAAAGTTCGTTTGTTTGAAGGAGGGCCTCAGAGTTATGGTTCTTTGTGGAGGCGAAGCGAAATCGGTGGAGAAATTGGTGGAAAATGGGGCGGAGCTCGGGAAGAGGTGGGGATGGTCTTTGGGTGATCACGAGGCTCAAGGGGTGTCTTTGGGTGATCACGAGGCGCGATGTATGACTCAAAAGCAGAGGGTGGGAGGGTGGGAGAAACAAGCGTTGACGGCTAGGGTTTGTATGAGAGGTAGCGGAAGCAAGACAACCCGAAATAAAACACGATCTAAACCAACAACACAACTCGACTAAGGACACAAACTCAACACTACGGACTCTGAAATCAAATTGTGCAAAAGGCTAAGCGAGATGCAGGACGAGGAACAACCTATGACTACAATTTTTGTAGGGCTTTTCTTGGACTCTAGGATGAAACCAAAAACAACAAGGGTAGGGTAAACTCGAACTGAAGGAACACACAAGCTCGATTACCACTTGATGGGAGCGGGTCCGATCTTCCAACGAGTTACGGATAAGTTCGATTTGGTGGGGCGCGACACAAATCGACTCGGCTTCGAACAACACGTTAGAACCCGCAATCGCAGCACCACGTCTCCTCGGGTTATCAACGTGCGCAACCCGGTTGACCTCGCCAAGAAGGCTAATCCTCGCTGCGAATCGAAGAACACAAGCAAGAACAAGGAAGAACACAGCGGAATTGCGGATGTATTGTTTTAGCACTTTCGAAAGTTGGGGTCTCACAAGCCGATGAGCGGCGAAATTGTTCAAGACAGAATTAATCTAAGCAAAACCCAACCCTAATGGTGGGGTGGCGGCTGTATATAGAGGACGAGGGGCGTGCAAAACCACGGGCGCGCCTAATGGGCTCCAACACGATACAAAGCGAGCGGCCCAAAAGCGGTGTGACGCACACCACGACAGATTCTGAATGCCCACTTGTTTGATGATTCCGTTGACTCGGAAGGAATTTTTACATGGGACGAGCCATTGGAAAGGTCGTCTTCTCAGATTTCGATACATATGTGGAACATCAAAGCGGAGCCGGATGCGATCTGGGCGTCCGTTTAGTGCGACTGGTCTGGACTCAATTGGATTGAAGTCGGCTTGAGTTGGGCCTCCAACATGATTCGATCACCCTTGCTGGACTTGTGCGCTTCGTAGCCCTTCTACAAGTACTTCCAGGTCCTCTCCATGGTTCCTAATCATAATTAAATCATTAGGTAGCAATCGATTCTCAAATGAACAAAAAGAAGTACTTAGGAACGAGCTCACCTGTAAATTCAATTGTCGGGTACGAGCTCTAGTGATTGGTCCTTGAATGTCAAGTGGAGGATTGTTGTGTGTATCCGAAGAAGTGATGTCCTCATCATCCGCACCGTCTTCGCCGCCATCATCGACGTCGCCGAATGCGTACGTACGGATCTCCGAGGAAAGTGGTACGTACGCAAGATGGCAGAGGAATATCGAAAATTCCTACGGGCCTAATGACCGTCACGGAGGTCAATGCCAATGGGATCCCTGTGAATCCCCCCAAAGCAGCGGTGAGATTCCAGACCATCTGCGGGATACTTGGAAGGGAACGGGTCCCCATCGCCACACTAAGCTGGGACACTGTGTCGGATGATCGGAGAGGCGAGCTGTGGAAAGAAATTTTAAAATCGTTCACTTTCCCAGAAGCAGACAAGGCACGCGTGGAACGGCCAGCGTTGCTCGCGATGGGAAAGGCATGGAGGACCTTCAAGAGCACACTTGTCACGAAGTATGTGAACACGGGTCGAACGCCCTTCACGACGTATAAATTCTTGTCGCGGGATATATGGGACACCTTTGTGCAAATGAAGACGATGGCCGAATTTCGTGAGCAAAGTGCGGCGTACAAGGCTCTCCAAACACTGAACACTCACCCCACAAACTAGGCACCGTTGGGTACGCGGGTAAAACCGCGCAATGGGCGGCGGAGGACGAGAACAAAACAAGGCCATTTGGTGAGATCACAGACGAGCACCCTCTCTCCTGGTTAAAAGCGAGGGCATCAGTCACCTCTTCGGGCGGAATCTCTTTCACAAACCCGGCAGACCAGGAGGTGGCCAAACGTGTGGTAAATATATCGAACTACCCAGTTGTTAATAAGTCCATAACTTCATAGTGTCTATAATAACATGATGACCTCCTTGCAGCAAGCATTGACTTCCGCATGTTCCAAAGGCTCCTTCCAATCAGACAGGGAGAAGGATATACTATCTACGACACCCGGAAACAAGGAGCACACGGGTCATACGCGAGGCAAAGGGTTAACGTACCTTGCGAGGATGGATTCGCGACGACTACTACGTGCGGGGTAGGAAGAGATCGAAGGCGAGTCGACCACGGTTGGAAATGAGGCTTCTTGCAAGATTTGAAGGACATATAGCAAGATTGGAGGATCGAATCAATCAACTCCTCAACGATGCAAAGCGCCCGTTATTTTGGGAGCAGTCCTACTCAACATCGAATGGCGTCGTGTCCACGCAAAATTACGAGCATGATGACGTCCAATTACCTATCAATGCCATCAAGGTAATGTACATCTCTGGAATGCTCCAAAGATAGACCTATAGGACGCCTTAGCTAATTGAATATCGTTTTGTATTAGGCGACGCCCTGCACGTTCCAAGTGAGGATGGCTGGGTTGTCTATTAAGGTTGGGTGGGGGATGGCGTATCCATGCCAGGAAGGGACAGTGCAGCACAGTGCCCAGGTGGCGCAGGGTTACGCCAAGGTCCAAGTGGACATGGTACATGAAAATTGAAGGGCCGTCCCGCTGGAGATTTGCCCGAACGAAGAAATCAGAACACTAGGGGATGCCTTGTACACTTTTATCCAGTGGCCCAAGAAGGACATTGTAACATCCCTATTTTGATTAATGAGAATTAGTATGCATCTTATCAGCATGCATGGTATTTTGGAATCATTTGCATCAATTATTGCACTTGGAAATTATCAAACCAAAATAAACCTACACCTCAAAATTTTAAACTCCAACTAAAAATAGGAACAAAAGCTTTTGATCATCATCTGAAAATAATTTATTCAAATACTAGAATAATTATCATGAATAAATATAATTTTTCTCAAATTTTTTGGACTATTTTAAACCCTAAGAAAATTCAAACACCGTTAAAAGACCTAGACTAAGTTTGAATTTATTTTACTCAAATTATACTATGAACAGTGACTTAATAATTTTTATAAATACTAGGTCATCCCAAGAGCACTCATGAATTAATTCAGAATTTTATTTCTATACTTAAAGCCTCAGTCAAACCTTCTACTTAATTGGTAAAATCTGTATTCAAAACTCAGACTCAGAACTGTTCATTTGACTCGAATCCGACCGCACCACTTGACTCAGCCCAACCGCCTAAGCGCACAGTGCTAAACCCAACCAAGATTGATCGTGCGATTGGGATTCAACGATCCAGATCTTGACGTTGTTGACCAGTCCGGACGTCTCGTTTAATCTGAGCCGCCCATTCTCCATCGGACGGCTGGGCCATCTCGCACTCCCTCGCTCCTATGCCGCTGACATCCCGGGCCCGCCTGTCGGAACCATCTCCTTCCTCGGGCAGGCGAGCCACAGAGCTCGGGCGCCACGTCGCGGCCACGCTCTGCCCCGCTCCGTTCACGGCGTTCCCTCCACCGCCCTCGACAGCCAGTCCCCGAGCATCGCCCGCTAACGCCGCCTCTTTCTCCGTCTTCTCCCCAAGCATATTACCCTCCGTGCTCCTCCCGTTTCAACCATTCTCCTCTCGGTGGCGAGGAGAAGAGTCGTTCTTGCTCGATGTCGGGTAAGCTCGAAGCCATGGAGTCCTCTAGCTTTAGCATTGCATGCCGTTTCCATTTTTGGATGATGCAGCTCTTGATTTCTTGTGTAGTGCCCGGAACACCTTTGTGCCATTCTTCGTTCCAGAGCGCGCCCAGAGCACGCACCGAGTGACAACGCCGTGCAAATCCCATCTATGGTGAGTCACTCTTTCATTTATGGGCGTCACCTCGCATGCTTTAGCCTGCTAAGCATTTCCCCTCTATTGATTTGGCCATCCATTCGCAGGATCGTTGGAATTTAGAGTTCTCCCTTTTTGTCGGATGGTGCTGCTGTTCATCGTCCAATCGTCGTCATGGTGAGTTGATCATCAATCCCTTTTGGTATTAGCATCTCCTAGGTCTACGTAAGTGACCCCGATCGTTCTTTTGCTCTCTCTTTTCTCAGGTTGTCGTGCCCTCGTATAGACCTAGTGCCACCGCCGCCATTACCGGCGACCGCCTCTCCCCGAGCTTCACCGGCCTACCAATCCATCTGGTGAGCTTCACTAGGTCTCCTAGTAACTCTAGCATGCTTTACTTGGGTCAATACGCCATCGAACGCGGTGTTCTCCCGTGCCGTAGCTCCCGCGCCTCTCACCGTCGCGCGCGCCACGGTCCATCTCGACCTTGCTCCAAGCGCCAAAAGTTGCGTGGGGTATTAGGATTCGATTGTGGTCTTGGTTCCGCGACCTTTGGCCCGCTGCGCCGCGAGCGCCGTGCAAGCTCACGAGCAGCGGCTCGTTGCGAACACGTCGACAAAAGCGTAGTGGTTTAGATTAAGTTAAACCGGTTAGTTAAACTAACGGTGGTTTTAGAAGGCTAATGAGTCTCTGACATGTGGGTCATATAGCCAATTTAGTGATTGTGTAAAATGTTGAAATACGTTTTCTCTTCTGACAAAACGTATTCCTTGAATACTTAGACGAGTTTACGTGTTCTTGTTTAGAAAGCGTATTCATGAGAATCGCCTTGATCCATTTGATGGGGCCGAGCCCTTGTTGACCAGTCAAACTTTGACCCTGGGTCCCGCTTGTCAGCCTCTAGGGCTAGCTCAGCCTCGGTAGAAAAAAGTAATATATGCTTTATAAAATCCGAAATCCATTTATTTATACCCTGAAAAATTGTATTAACTTCAAAAATCCATATCTAATACAAATAAACTACAAATTGAATGAAATCAGTTTTGATATTTTTCATATTAAGTGAAGTTTATTTTAAAATATGTTTCAAGAATGTTTGTATAGCAGAGAATATAGTTTTGGAATTATGATCCATAACTCTATTATTTTTACATTAAGAAAAAGCTTTTAACTTCAAAAATACATAACTATTTCATTTTAACTCCAAACACAGTGAAACCAATTTTGTTATTTTTCATTTAAAATGAAATTTATTTTAAAATAAGTTTCAAGCATGTATCTATAGCAGAGGACATACTTTTGGCAAATGATCCATTAAATCCATTATTTTGCAAAAGAAAAAGGCTGATAACTTTAGAAATTCATAACTAATTCATGAAAACTCCAAATGAGGTAAACTCAGTTGTTTTGACCTTATAATACTATTCCCTATTTACCTATGTACTCCTTACATCCACAAATGTTCTGGAAATTTTCACCAAAGAATTAAATTAAGGGAACAATAACTGATTGCATTTTCTAGAAATTTAAAATTCAAAACACCATAACTTTTAAATACTAAGTCCAAATGGAATAATTCTTTAATCTAAATTAATCTAAAATCATGACCTACCTACTGTATAAATTTCATGCATTTTTGAGTACTTTGTATTTGTGGCTTTATTCGGTATTTATTGCAATATCGCCTTTCATTAGGTTTTCGACGATAACGATATATTTGTGAGATCAAATTAAGTGTAACCTGAGAATGATCATGTGATACCAGCAAAGGTGCGAGCACCCTCCTCTTGATCATATTGCTCCCAGTGGTTTTTTAAAGTTTTGTGTGAGTTTATTATTCGCAATTGCATGCTATTTTGAAATATATGTTTATGGGTAGAAGTAGTTAATCTCCTAATTGCTGTATTAGCCCTCCTTTGAATGTTGATTACCCTTTTACCTTGCATGATTAAGGATATATGTTATATGGGTTGTTTGCTAGTTTGTAGAACGATGCTTAGCCATGCTAGTAGTTATAGCCGAAAGCGGTTGATGGAGCTAGTCCATCGGCCGATGGATCGAATTGAATCTTAATGAAATTTGAGGATTTTATGGATTGGATTATGTTGAACTTGAGGATTATATCCAGATCTTCGCATCTAGGGTTTGTGGACATGTTGGTCATGTGTTTTATGTCTTAACTTGGACGGGTGTAGGTTGATGATAAATTACTATTGTTGTTTGTTGTGATGAAATTATGTAGCCCCGTCTGAGTGTTTAAGGACCGGTCTGTGGTGTGGTGAACCAAGTCTTACGTGCAACCACACGCCGGGATAATGGCGAAGGCTTGGCTTAATAATTTGTTGTGTGTTAGCTATCAAAACACAATGAGGTTGACAATTGTTATTGTTATGTATTTAATTGTTCTTTTGTCAATCTCGTGGGGGCATGTTTGTTGTTCTCTTGATTGCCCTTAAGGGTCTCTTGTTGGATAGGGACTTACTTACACAACGAGGTTCACTGTGGTGCAGGCGCTTAGTGCGCTATGGGATCTTTGTTCCTCGGGTGGTTTGATAGTTAGGACATGACATTGTAACGGCCTCGTTATGCTACCTCAGTCACACTCCTACGGAAGAGTGCATTTGCCGACATTATGAGGAATGCATATCGTGTGGGTAAATCTGTACACCTCTGCAGAGAACTAAATCTATTCGAATAGCCTCGTCCTAGGTCATGGACAACACTTGTGGGAAAGCAGGCACAGTTAGCTTTTGGGGAAACTAAGTTGGGTTATGGTTGGTAATGTTTTGTCTTTATGTTAGTTTGTTGAGTGAGATGTTATCATGAGCAGCGTGGTTCGCGTAAATTTTGTTGAGAAATGAATTGTGCCACGAATGAGATATTCGTGTGTTGATTATATTTGGAGAGTGTACCATTGTTGATCATTACTTACTGCTATAAAATGTTTTCTAAATGCTTTACAAATGGCAGGTTAGAATCTTTTATCTTTATGCAAAATGCTTTATGCTGAAAAATTGATTAGTGTAGTGGCCTTCCGTTGATACTTACTTGCATCCTTATTTTTCTTGAAAAGTCTCACGAGTACAACTTTGTACTTGAAAAGTGTCTATTTGATCGAGTAAGGGGCCAGTGAGCAACGGCTTTAACTCCAGTTGGTTGCTTGTGGGATTGTGGGCATGCCAACTCGGTTATTCCCTCTTTATTTAAGTTTATCTTCCGCTGCAATTTATTTGTGTTATTGTTATTTAGATTTGGCGATTGGCCTCTTATATAAAATTGGGACCGAAAGGTTCTATGTTGAAAATGTATCAAGTTTCTATTATTCTTGTACATTGTGTATGGATGTGATTGCAATGTTGTGTACTAGGATATGTGCATGTTAGCCACTGATCCTTGGGAGCTAGCATGTGACACATATCCGGGTCACTCGGAATCGTGTTCGTCTCACGTTAAGTGTTGCGTTTACGGCGTAATCACTTAGCTTGATATGGATCCGATCTCGGGGGTCCTCACAGACATCGCCCTGGACCCTGCAGTGCCGCCTCAACCTTCGATTCAGAAGGCCTCTCCAACAGGACCCTCGATGACTCCACCTCAACCATCTCGACATGACTATGCCTCTCCAACAGGACCCTCGATGACTCCACCTCAACCTTCGATTTAGAAGCCCACCTCATCGATTCTCGTGGAGAAGACGCTGAAGGAACAAGAAAAGCGTGCCGCCGTATCGGTTCCCGAGTCGTCAAATAGGAAGACGCGTAGCGGGCAAGTCGTTAAGTCCAAGTTGAAATTGCAGAACATTAAGGCACCTCTGCCTCCCAGGAAATACTCCCTCGGAAGTCCGTTGGTGAGCAACACAGTATTAGCCTATGCTGGAGTAGGTTGTCAGTCTTTGCATACCTGGTACATGCGTAAGACCAAAGATAAAGGGTACAGTGCGGAATCAAATCGGATACGAAGGAGCATTTCCTTCACGAGCCGGGACACTTCGTCGTGGGCTTCAACGACTTATTCGACCTATTCAACCTCCAAGCCCTCGACGCCTCGCTTCTACGATGCTAGACACTGTAAGTGTGTACAAACCATTGCTTACGTATAGATACATGATGAAAATATCATAACTCATTGCTTATATACATAGATACATGATGAAAAATGCCCGGGGATGCGGAGAATCGGTGGGTTTCCTCGACCCACACGTGGTCTCTGAGCAAACCATCAAGGAAGACGCATCCTACATCGTGAAATACATAACGGCGGGATTGCTTGCTCAGGACGACAAGGACTACATACTGGTGCCCTACAACCAGAAGTAAGTGCTTCACTACTTGCTATACAAATTTCATTTGTACTTTATACACAACACGAACTTTGGTTTAATGACTATAGCGACATACATGATCGTAGCTTCCACTGGATCCTTTTAGTCATTGTACCAAAGAGAAACAAGGTAATATACCTTGATTCACTACTCAGCAAAACACACGACTTTACTCTTGTGCAAGGAACACTCGACAGGTATGCTCATTTCCTCCATACATAACTCTATTGTAGTCTTCCTTCATTTGAAATGGTTGACTTTTTGGAAACATGTAGTTCGTTCATCGCCTATGTTGCCGAGGGAGGGGCATACAAGAGATCGAGCGCCACACTGCAACACAGGACGCGATTTCCGGTACGCACTACAACACAACAATCCTATATCATACTTCGTAATAATGCGTCTCGAACTGATTATACATATATATGTAATTCTATTTTTGTAGTGTCACCAGCAAAAACAAGAACAATGTGCATTCTACGTTTGCCATCATATGCATGAAATCATGAATGCTAAGATGAAGGATCCTAGGGTTTGTCAATCTCGCAATAATTATTTCCTAATTATAAATTTAAATATATAAACGCTTACTACTTTACTCCTTCTAGCTACAGGGCTTGAACATACAATTAAATTCACTCGTTACGAAGGAGCTCTTGGAGGTTCGAGGGAGACTCTGCAGCTTCATCATGATGGATATCGTTCACACCGACAGAGAGTTTCACTCCGTCGACACCACTGAACCACCTTCAAACAATTGATTCAATTGTAATTCACTTTGAGTAGTTGTAATTCAATTGTAACTCTAGCGACAATAATTGAGCATATTCTTTTGTAATTGATTTTGAGTTGTAAATGATCATTGTCAACGATTGATTCATCTGTGATATGTATCTATTTTCTAAATGCTTGTTTTCAGAGGGCATGGTTAGCAATTCCTGAGGCTAGCCGAAAATCAAAAAAATTTAGTTAGGATTAAAGAACAATCACAAACGGTTCGATCGTTAAACTGTCTGTGATATTATATATATCATAGACGGTTGGTAACTAGAATCGTCTGTGATATTATATATATCACAAACGGTTGGTAACTAGAACCATCTGTGATATTATATATATCACAGACGGTTGGTAACTAGAACCGTCTCTACTAGTATGATATCACAGACGGTTGGTAACTAGAACCGTCTGTGATATCATATATATCATAGATGGTTTTTGAACCGTCTGTGATAACCGCTGTTATCACAGACGTAAAAAAAACTGAGCGACTCAGCAAATGCGTGATGGCGATTCGAACCATCTGTGATGGCATTTACGTAGTAGTGTAAGTGTACTATTACACATGTAGAAAATCATGCTGATATCAGGTCTAATGATTATACATCATCATTGCTTAAGACTAACTGATGACACATAAAATTATAACAATCTCAATAGTGTCTCAAGGTGGGTCAATCCAACACCATATTCTCTAACATGTGTTCACATTATTGGTTCGATATCCCTATATATATGACCGGTGAAACATGGCCATCCATCAATACATGTTCTGGTCGATAAGTCACTAGTATTCTGACCAGTGACATCCAACCAAGGATACATTTAGAATGACATCATATGAGTTAAAGAGCTTCACAACAAATCACATACTTGTTAATCTTTATATCTGATAATTCATTCAAGGAATATAATAACATTTATTCTATAACTCATAAATATAGACGTGATACAATCATCTCTATGATTGCCTCTAGGGCATATCACCAACATGTGGCCCATTCCCTCAGCCCGATCCTGTGAGGACCCCGGTTTATTCGGCTTGTACTGTTTAACCATCCACTTGGTCCTAACAGTACAAATCAAATAAACCAAGCCTCGAGATATGTATACTTCCCAGAATTGCAGTATACACACCCCGTTACAAAATCATGCATCAACTCCATTCATACACATAGAGCCGAAGCAAAAGCAACAACTTAAAGACATAGATAATATAAAGAGAGTTATTACAAAAGAGAGGCCGACCGGCCCAAAAGTCATACAAATAAGTAAATACACAGCGGAAGCAAAATGGCCATAAGATGGCGATAAACAAAAGCCAATCGGTGTGCCTTTACCCACAAGGCAACCAACCGGACCGCCAAGCTAATCGTCCCAGACAGCGCCGCAACACAACTCACAAAAGTGAGGCCCTTGGGGCTCACCTTCTTCCTCTGCAACAATTAATATTAAGCAAGCGGATGAGTACAAAACTTGTTTTTGTACTGCAAGGCTGACGTGTGAGATAACAGAACTATAATTAACTACATGCAAGCTTTATTTAAGTGGATGAGGCTCTGGATTTATTTTCAGCATAAAGCAAGTTTTCATTTGCAATAGGGTAATAGATTCAAAGCAAGTTTGCAATTAACTTTTATTGTTCAAATAAAAGAGAGCAGTTATAACAATAGATGAGAACAACACCAACCTAGAAGTGACCAACCCATAGTCACCACAACAATAGCATGAAGTACCCCTTCATACCACCCATGTCAAGTTTAAGTTTTTTTTTTTTTTTTTTTTTTAAAAGGTTGTAGTCTAGTTCTTGCACGACCTTACCAAGCATGTCCATAACCTAGGACGAGGCTATTCGAATAGTTTTAACCCTGCAGGGGTGTACCAATGTACCCACACGATGACCGCCTTTCCACCGACCACGGTTAGCACACTTCCTTTGGTATGCAGGCATGGCTAAGTCTAACAAGACGCTTTCCAATGGACGATGCTAATTAAGAGCCGCAACCCACGGGAGAAAGACACATTAGACAGCCTAACCGGTCTGCTAATGCTCCCCTCCAAAACACACACACACAGAACACACCCACCAACCAGCTCATAATTAACACCTCCCAAAGTACTTAGTCAAGAGAGGTTCCATATCCCCCTCGTGTGGTTAGCACGCAATAAGCGCTTGGCTTAGTGACACAAGTAACTCGGTCCTTGGGGACTTAGGCACCATTCCACACACCCAACAGATCACATCAACATACCATTGTGCCCAAGTCAAGATATAGTTTTGTTTTCAGTTTTTGATTTGTAAATCAATAAAACACAAGGGTTGGACATAATGGAGTAGTATAAGTAGTTGTGTGATCAAGATCACCGACTAAGTCGATGATCGCCCAATACTACCGATAACTAGGCATGGCTAAGCAATATTCATTCGTAATCTTCTAAGTGATAAGAGTTCATCCATCGAACTCTAACCACAGCAAATAACCTAGGCTCAGGTAGTAGAGGATAACCATTTACCTACAGATTATGCAACTAGAGGTCTAACTAATCAATTTAACAACAAAGTAGCAATGCATACATAGAAGTTAAACAAAATATTAGACTTTGAAAGTAATGGGATCAATGGGAAATGATCAAACTGCTTGCACGCTTGCTGTTGCTCAATTTGTTGCGGAGGGTCGTTCTGGGGTTACCGCAAATGTCGAAGCCTAAGCGAAAGAGCGAAAACAACCAATAAGACGAGCAACACTTAAACGAAAGAGCAAGCAAAAATTATCCAAATGCGACGAAATTTACACACAAGGTAGAATATGGATATACCTAGACATAGAAACTGGAAAAACCTAATTTGGATTTGTGGTGCAAAAGATATCCCCTAAAAACCTATTTTCGGCCATAATTAGCACTGTAGCAAAAACATTTTCTAGAAAGATTTCGGAGCTGAAATTTTTATGGTGGCTTCCTACTGGTATAGTGATAACCCATATAAAATTTCAGGTCATTTGGAGTGATATTGAAAGAGTTATGGTTTTCTAAATTGTTTAGGTATTAAACTAAAATATGATCCTTATGATTTTTAAAAACAGTAAAATTTGTGAAACCAATTTTCCTAGCAAATACACTAGCAGTGGAAGCTACTCCAATTGGATTCATACAAAAATCATCTATAGATTAAAAGTTATGCATTTTACAAGTTTGCTAAAAGTTCTGAAAACAGTATTAAGTTCACTTGTTTACTATTTTTGAAAATGGTTTTCCAGGTTTGATCATGGTCTACAATTATTTTTATATTTAAGTTCAAGTTATAAGAAACTAACAAAATTGGAACCATCTAATTTGGATCTATGGTTACCGAGATACAAAAATGACAAAACCCTAAAGTGATACTGATTTTGGACTTAGCATTTTCGGGACTTTCTAACAACCGGAGGCGTGGGCGATTGAGAGCCGTTGATCTCCGATCGGACGTCTCGATTGAATCCAGCGACACGAGCACAAAGCGCGAGAAGAGGGCGGCGGCGTGGAGAGCGAGGCGTAGATCTCTAGATCGGACGACCGCATGAGCCACGTCGCCTTCGCACGGAGCTTCGCCGACAACAGAGGAGTTTCCGGCGCGAGCTTGCTCGGCTTGTCGCCGGCGAGAATCGCCATGGCGGCGCCGCCAAGGCAAAATGGGATCCTAGCACTATTGCGCTTTGATGGCACCAGCGGCGAGGCCAATGGTGACTGGCGGCGCGGCGAGGCGAGGAGTGCTACAAAACGCAACGAGGACATGGCTATGCTACGCGCAAATGGGCGGGTGCAAAAGCTATGGCGGGTCCTACGGACCTAACGCGACCAACGGAGCCCATATGGTAGCCGACGGCGGCCGAGGCTAACGGCGGCGCGCGCGACAAACAGAAACCATGGCTACGGTGCGGCAAAGCTAAGCGGGAAAGGCTTAAGCTCACGGGGTTCACGAAGACGATGCGGGGTTGGGGTGGGCGAAGGATGATCGAGCAGCCGGCGGCGAAGTCAGCGGCAATGCGAAGAGCTTCACCGTGGAGGGTCACCACAGGCCAAACTAGCAACAGGGTGGTACCATGAGCCGCAATACCACGAGAAGCTCCGGAGGCGGTATTTGGAAATGGGGTCTTACTGGCACCGGAGAAGAAAAGGGGGCACTAGCGACGCGAGCTCCAAAACTCAATCTGCTGCCCTCAGAGAGAAACCCAAAATAGGATGAGGTTAAGCACCACAGAGGTAAAAGGAAGGAGCGGGAGGAAGAATCGAGGCGAGGAGCCACTGGAGCACCGTCGGCGACAGGAGCTCAAGCTCGGCAATGGCGGAAATGGGCGCGGGGTGCTATGGGCTCGCTCAAGCTCGGAGGGTGCGAGAGAGGCTGCGGGAGAGGAAAGGAAGCCAACGAAGGTGACCGGGGGCTTAAGTAGGCTTGAGGAGCGCGAGCACCGTTGCTCGCCTCGGGTTCCAGCCGCGCTGCGCGTCGCCGTGGCGGCGGGAGCGATTGAGGCAGCGACTACGGGCGGTGCATCGGCGCGCATTGAATGCGCTGCAGACCCGTTGCGAGGTGACCCGATCTTGCGCTCCAACCACCCCGCCATGGCGGCTGGCGACGCGAGCTCGGCGCTGCGTCGCGCAGCGAGAGGAAGGCGGCGACGGCCGGCCGTCCGATTCGCATCCAACGGTTATCACGCGATCGCGTTGAGCGGCGCGCTGCGCGCCACCGTCCGATGGAAATCCAGCGGTCGAGAACCAAAGAACAGCGGAGTTGTCGAATGCATACACGAACGCGAGCCGTCCGATTGATATCCAACGGCCCATAGCGCGCGCTCGATCGACCGCGCGGTGCGATTAGTTGGCTCGGTCGAGTCAAGTGACTCGAGCCCGAGCCCGACTCGCACCGAGGAACGATGTAGACCGGATAGGATTTGATTTTTGAAGCTGAAACTTTGGGGATTTAATTGAAGTATCAAATCAACTCCAAATTTTATGAAATTTTAACTGGAGCTTGCTGACCATAGGATCAACCTTCCATAAAATTTCCAGAGATTTTGGAGCACTGAAATTTTCTCAAGAAATTCCAGAAGGTTATTTCAAAGGTTTGACCAATGTTTGACTTGCCTCTAAAATATTTCAATTAATTTCCAAAAATTATGGAATAATTCAGAGGTGCCACCAAGCAACCTTGGAACCCAGGAAAATTATTTCCAAGTGTTTAACACCAGATTTGACCAAGGAGGTTGTTGACTTGATAATAAATGAGGTTTTGATTTTTAATTTCCCAAAATTCCTTTACAAGAATTTCAGAAAAGTTCAAGAGTGAAAGGATGAAAGAAAAGTTTTAATTTACCCTCATTTTATTACATTTGAAACACAAGCCAAATTGGGGATGTTACAAACCTCCCCTTACAAAAATCTCGTCCAGAGATTTGGTTCACTCGGAAAAGAATGAGGGTAGTGCACGAAGGCGATCTTCTCGCTCCCAAGTAGCTTCATCCTCGGAATGGTTTGACCACTGAACTTTGAGGAACTTGATGGTCTTGTTCCTCGTTCTTCGCTCAGCCTCTTCGAGGATGCGAACAGGGTGCTCGCGATAGGTCAAATCTTCCTGAACATCAAGAGTTTCCAACGGAGTTTCCTCGGTTGGAACACGGAGGCACTTCTTTAGCTGGGACACATGGAAAACATCATGTACCCCCGCAAGTGCAGCAGGCAACTCCAACTTGTAGGCAACAGTTCCCTTCTTCTCGATAACACGGTATGGACCGACATATCGAGGAGCCAACTTGCCCTTGACACCAAAACGCTGGTGGCCTTTCAGAGGAGAAACCTTGAGATAAACGAAGTCATTGGGCTCAAAGCTCAACTCACGCCGACGGCGATCCGCATAGCTCTTTTGCCTGGATTGAGCCGTGCGTAAGCGATCACGAATGAGCTGGACTTGACCTTCAGCCTCATTAATCGAGCCCGGGCCAAAGAAAGGCCTTTCACCGGTCTCAGACCAGTTCAACGGGGTCCTACACTTTCTCCCGTATAAGGCCTCAAATGGTGCCATGCCGAGGCGGCTTGAAAGCGTTGTTGTAAGAAAACTCGGCGAATGGCGGCACTTCTCCCGTGCTTCCCATAGGAAAGAACACACGCTCGCGACATGTCCTCTAAAACTTGGTTGACCCTCTCGGTCGACCATCATTTGGGGTGAAAAGTGAATGAAAGAAAAGCGAGTTCCATAGCCTCTTGCGGGCTATGCCAAAATCGAGGCGTGAGCAATGAACCACGATCCGACACGATCGTCTTTGGTACACCATGCAAACTCACGATGCGGGCTATGTAGAGATCCGCGGAAGACCTACTCGAAGGTCGGTCTTGGACAGAAGAAAATGAGCCACCTTAGTCAATCGATCGATGGCGACCGGATAGCATCATTCTTCTTTGGGGACCGGGGTAGACCGGTGATAAAGTCCATCCGACGAATCCCACTTCCACTCGGAATTGGTAAGGGTGAAGCGATCGGCGGACGGCGATGTTCGGCCTTGACACGGCGACACACGTCGCGACTCGACGAACGAACCTTGCGATCTCCTCTTCATTCGGGTCCACCAAAATCTCTGCGGAGATCATGATACATCTTCGTGGCCGGGATGAATGGATAACGGAGAATCGTGGGCTTCGCGGAGGATCAACTCCGCAACTCCATGTCCTTTGGAACCACGGCGTTGCGAACCTCACGACACCAAGCTCATCTACGGAGAAGCACTTGTTCCCTTCTTGACATTTTCCTTGATGCGGTTTACTCCAACATCCGATGCGAGCGGACTGATCCGATCCACCAAGGTTGGTTGTACAGCCAAGGAAGCGAGGAACCATGCTCCACCAAACCCAAGTTGAGGCATTGGAACTCCTCCGGAAGAGGGGTGATGCTCTGAAGCAACAATGCATTGCAATGCGCTGCGACTAAGCGCATCCATAGCGACATTGGCCTTGCCGGATGGTAGTGAATACCCATGTCATAGTCCTTGATCAACTCCAACCATCTCCTTTGCCGGAGGTTCAGTGCAGTTGGGTGAACAAATACTTTAGGCTTTGTGATCCGAATACACTTCACAACGACACCGATTAAGTAATGTCGCCAAATCTTAAGTGCATGAATCACGGCCAACTCCAAGTCATGGGTAGGATAGTTGAGTTCATGAGGTCTCAATTGCCTTGATGCATAGGCCACTACCTTGCCTTCTTGCATAAGGACACAACCGAGGCCTCGGCGAGAAGCGTCACAAAAGATATCGAAGCCGGCGGACATCGGGAGAACAAGAGCGGAGCGGTGGTCAATCGCTTCTAAGCGCTTGAAACTTTCCTCGCAATCAGCGGACCACGAGAACTTCTTGTCCTTCTTGAGCAACTCCGTCATAGGCTTTGCTATCTTGGAGAAGTTCTCGATAAGCGGCGATAATATCCCGCTAAACCAAGAAAACTCGAACCGGTGACCGAAGTGGGTGACTCGAGAAAGCACGTCGATCTTGCTAGGATCCACACTCGCCTCTGCCGAAAGAATATGGCCTAAGAAGGCTACTTCCTTCAACCAGAACGCGCACTTGCTGAACTTTGCATACAACTTGTGCTCGCGAAGCTTGCCCAACACAAGCTTCAAATGCTCGGTGTGTTCCTCATCACTCTTGGAGTAGATAAGGATATCATCGATGAAGACCACAACGAACCTATCCAAATACTCCATGAACACCGAATTCATGAGGTTCATGAACAAGGCGGGGCATTGGTTAAGCCGAAGGACATGACGGTATACTCGTACAAGCCATAACGAGTAGAAAAAGCCGTCTTTGGAATATCCTCAGGTCGAATCCGAAACGATGATATCCCACTCTCAAATCAATCTTGAGAAGACTCGAGCTCCGATTAATTGATCAAAGAGGTCATCGATGCGGGGCAAAGGGTACTTGTTCTTTACCGTTACTTCATTAAGTGGGCGGTAATCAACGCACATCTGTGCAGCGTCTTGTCCTTTTCGGGACAAAGATTGCCGAGCATCCCCAAGGAGATGAGCTAGGCGGATGAAACCCTTCTCTTGAAGCTCACCCGTTGCTTCTTCAACTCCACCAACTCAATTGGGTCCATCGGTAAGGCCTCTTTGAAATCGGGCGATGCACGGAACCAACTCAATGACAAACTCGAGGTCTCGAATGGTGGCATCCACGGAAGGTCGTCGGGAAGACATCAACAAAGTCACACACCTTGGGACTTCACTAATATCTAGAGTGGCTTCGCCGGCGCGAAGAGATGCGGACCTGCAGCTTCGGCAAAAGCGAACACCGCTCGCGGACGGATGGTGAGGTAGATGAGCCTCCT
This sequence comes from Ampelocalamus luodianensis, assembly GCA_036346255.1. Classification (NCBI taxonomy): domain Eukaryota; kingdom Viridiplantae; phylum Streptophyta; class Magnoliopsida; order Poales; family Poaceae; genus Ampelocalamus; species Ampelocalamus luodianensis. Next base: position 40,297,712 of record CM070620.1, on the reverse strand, counting down.
AGCGCAATCAATTTGTCCCATGTCTTGAGACAACCAATCCATGCCTAGGATTACATCTAAGCTCGCCGATCGAAGGAGGATAAGGTTTGCCAAGAATCCCACCCTTCTATCTCAACAGGACATCCCTACACTCGGACTCGACTCTCAACTCCGAACCGGAGAGCGAATGAGCAGGACCAACAATGGAGTAAAGAAGACCCCCACGCAAAGAAAAGACTCGAAACAAGCGAATGAGATGCGCTGAGTCAAACAAAGCTAGAAGAGGAAAGAGTTAACAGAAAGGGTACCCAACACGACGTCGGGTGCCTCTGTGCCTCCTCCGCGGAGATGAGGTTGACGCGCCACTACCCACACCTTGGGTAGCGAGGACAACCTTCGGTCACGGAAGAACCACCTCCGCCCGCGTCCTCCATTAGGACGAGGGCGCTCGATCTGTTAGGGCAAGTATTTGCATAATGCCCTTCGGTTGCACGAAAAGCAAGTGACCCGGCGGCCGGATTGCGGGGCCACTGCTGGTTCGCAGCGCACGTGGCGGGGCACGGCTGCGGAGGGCGAGGCTGGTGCTTGGCGGCCTCGGTGGTAGCGAAGCCCGAACGGCCTCGGGTAGGCCCGACACGAGGGCGAGAGGCGGCTGTGCGGACCATTGGGCCTCCCACTTGCGCTGCGGGACTCGCCAGCGCCCTCGCCTTGTGCTCGGCAACAATGGCCTTGTCCACCAAGGCACGGAAGTCGACAAAGTCCACAATGGAGAGCCCGTCTTGCGGCTCCTCGGACAAGCCCTCCATGAACTTCTCTCGCTTGGCCTCATCGGTGGCCACCTCGGATGGAGCATAACGAGCCAAGTGGTTGAACTCGCAGTACTCCATCACCGACTTACGCCCTTGTTTGAGCGCGAAACTCCTTCTTCTTGACTTCATCAAGCGGCAGGATATGAGCTCGGCGGAACGCCGTCGGAACTCATCCCAAGAGGCGGTGTGGCGGCGGCTGCATGGCCAAGAAGTTCTCCCACCAGAGAGTCTTTGCTCCTCGAAGGCGATGGGAGGCAAAGAGTGCCTGTCTGGTCCAGCATCGAGCGGCGCCGAGCTTACGCTCAACCCGACGTAGCAGGTCATCTGCGTCTAATGGGTCCTCGGACACGGAGAACGTGGGGGGGTGCGAAGAAACTCGACAAGGCCCCACGAGGCGAGGTCCACCCCTTGCCCGCAGATCCGAGGCAGGCAAGGGCGGAGGTGTTGCGCGCAATAACATCCAGCAGACCCTCCGTCCTCTGAGCAGTTGCGCTCAATCTGTAGAAGGACCTCAGCCATGGTCGGAGGAGGCGGAAGCTCCTCATCCAAACCAGGCTGCTGACCACGGCCGCTACGAGTACCTCCAGCCATCCTGTTTTAAGAAACTTAGGTTAGAAACCAAAGCACTAACAGTAGAAGTTGATGAAAGCGAAAAGCTAACGATTAGGGGAAGGAGACATCACCCTAACCGAAGGCCAAAAACAGCAAGTAATAACTTTAAATGTTTCCAAAGAAGTTCCAAAACAGCAAGGAAACTCCAAACCAAGCTCAACTTCTCAATGCCATTAACCCGTATTGAATGAACGAGTAATAGTGTGAGAAGATAAAAATTTCAGCACACTGCAACCAGCCTAACCCTACTCAAGAACAAGGTTAAGGCGATAAAGATAACGTTAGATACTTAGCTAACTAGTATCACATCTTACCCTTTTATTCCCACAAGTTTTACTTGATTAACCTCTCATTTTCTACCCTATTTAGAACCTTTGAGCCTGCTGTCCGGAAATTGAATGCTCGCTGTCCAGATTTCGCATCCAAGCTCCTAAGCCGAAATCTTCAACCTCGGAAGCTTCAAAACCTTGTAGAGAACAGCTAACACTTCAATTTGCCAAACTCATAGGTTCCCAAAACCCAATTTAATCGATAATGACTATCTTTTGAGAGAAGGAAAGGGGAAAACACTTTTTAAAACTCAAATTAGAGCAAGACGAGAGAAGAAAGCTAAGATAGGTAAGGAATAAAATCCGAGAGTTTACTTAAGCTTTCATAAATTATTTGACTCTTTGAAATTAAGGTTTTCAAAATATCCTAAGGACGACCAAGCTTGGGTTACTACGGTCGGAATGGCTCTGATACCAACTTTGTGAGGACCCCGGTTTATTCGGCTTGTACTGTTTAACCATCCACTTGGTCCTAACAGTACAAATCAAATAAACCAAGCCTCGAGATATGTATACTTCCCAGAATTGCAGTATACACACCCCGTTACAAAATCATGCATCAACTCCATTCATACACATAGAGCCGAAGCAAAAGCAACAACTTAAAGACATAGATAATATAAAGAGAGTTATTACAAAAGAGAGGCCGACCGGCCCAAAAGTCATACAAATAAGTAAATACACAGCGGAAGCAAAATGGCCATAAGATGGCGATAAACAAAAGCCAATCGGTGTGCCTTTACCCACAAGGCAACCAACCGGACCGCCAAGCTAATCGTCCCAGACGGCGCCGCAACACAACTCACAAAAGTGAGGCCCTTGGGGCTCACCTTCTTCCTCTGCAACAATTAATATTAAGCAAAGCAGATGAGTACAAAACTTGTTTTTGTACTCGCAAGACTGACGTGTGAGATAACAGAACTATAATTAACTACATGCAAGCTTTATTTAAGTGGATGAGGCTCTGGATTTATTTTCAGCATAAAGCAAGTTTTCATTTGCAATAGGGTAATAGATTCAAAGCAAGTTTGCAATTAACTTTTATTGTTCAAATAAAAGAGAGACGGTTATAACAATAGATAGAGAACAACACCAACCTAGAAGTGACCAACCCATAGTCACCACAACAATAGCATGAAGTACCCCTTCATACCACCCATGTCAAGTTTAAGTTTTTTTTTTTTTTTTAAAAGGTTGTAGTCTAGTTCTTGCACGACCTTACCAAGCATGTCCATAACCTAGGACGAGGCTATTCGAATAGTTTTAACCCTGCAGGGGTGTACCAATGTACCCACACGATAGACCGCCTTTCCACCAGCCACGGTTAGCACACTTCCTTTGGTATGCAGGCATGGCTAAGTCTAACAAGACGCTTTCCAATGGACGATGCTAATTAAGAGCCGCAACCCACGGGAGAAAGACACATTAGACAGCCTAACCGGTCTGCTAATGCTCCCCTCCAAAACACACACACACAAGAACACACCCACCAACCAGCTCATAATTAACACCTCCCAAAGTACTTAGTCAAGAGAGGTTCCATATCCCCCTCGTGTGGTTAGCACGCAATAAGCGCTTGGCTTAGTGACACAAGTAACTCGGTCCTTGGGGACTTAGGCACCATTCCACACACCCAACAGATCACATCAACATACCATTGTGCCCAAGTCAAGATATAGTTTTGTTTTCAGTTTTTGATTTGTAAATCAATAAAACACAAGGGTTGGACATAATGGAGTAGTATAAGTAGTTGTGTGATCAAGATCACCGACTAAGTCGATGATCGCCCAATACTACCGATAACTAGGCATGGCTAAGCAATATTCATTCGTAATCTACTAAGTGATAAGAGTTCATCCATCGAACTCTAACCACAGCAAATAACCTAGGCTCAGGTAGTAGAGGATAACCATTTACCTACAGATTATGCAACTAGAGGTCTAACTAATCAATTTAACAACAAAGTAGCAATGCATACATAGAAGTTAAACAAAATATTAGACTTTGAAAGTAATGGGATCAATGGGAAATGATCAAACTGCTTGCCTGCTTGCTGTTGCTCAATTTGTTGCGGAGGGTCGTTCTCGGGGTTACCGCAAATGTCGAAGCCTAAGCGAAAGAGCGAAAACAACCAATAAGACGAGCAACACTTAAACGAAAGAGCAAGCAAAAATTATCCAAATGCGACGAAATTTACACACAAGGTAGAATATGGATATACCTAGACATAGAAACTGGAAAAACCTAATTTGGATTTGTGGTGCAAAAGATATCCCCTAAAAACCTATTTTCGGCCATAATTAGCACTGTAGCAAAAACATTTTCTAGAAAGATTTGGAGCTGAAATTTTATGGTGGCTTCCTACTGGTATAGTGATAACCCATATAAAATTTCAGGTCATTTGGAGTGATATTGAAAGAGTTATGGTTTTTCTAAATTGTTTAGGGTATTAAACTAAAATATGATCCTTATGATTTTTAAAAACAGTAAAATTTGTGAAACCAATTTTCCTAGCAAATACACTAGCAGTGGAAGCTACTCCAATTGGATTCATACAAAAATCATCTATAGATTAAAAGTTATGCATTTTACAAGTTTGCTAAAAGTTCTGAAAACAGTATTAAGTTCACTTGTTTACTATTTTTGAAAATGGTTTTCCAGGTTTGATCATGGTCTACAATTATTTTTATATTTAACTTCAAGTTATAAGGAAACTAACAAAATTGGAACCATCTAATTTGGATCTATGGTTACCGAGATACAAAAATGACAAAACCCTAAAGTGATACTGATTTTGGACTTAGCATTTTCGGGGACTTTCCTAACAACCGGAGACGTGGACGATTGAGAGCCGTTGATCTCCGATCGGACGTCTCCGATTGAATCCGAGCGACACAGGCACAAAGCGCGCAGAAGAGGGCGGCGACGTGGAGAGCTGAGGGCCGTAGATCTCTAGATCGGACGACCGCATGAGCCACGCCGCTTCGACCGAGCTTCGCCCGACAACAGAGGAGTTTCCGGCCGCGAGCTTGCTCGGCTTGTCGCCGGCGAGAATCGCCATGGCGACGCCGGCCAAGGGCCAAAATGGGATCCTAGCACTATTGCGCACCTGATGGCACCAGCGGCGAGGCCAATGGTGACCTGACGCGGCGCGCGCGAGCGGCGGAGGAGTGCTACACAAAAACGAAACGAGGACATGGCTATGCTACGCGCAAATGGACGGGTGCAAAAGCTATGACGGGGTCCTACGGACCTAACGCGACCAACCGGAGCCCATATGGTAGCCGACGGCGAGCCGGAGGCTAACGGCGGCGGCGGCGCGACCGAAACAGGAAACCATGGCTACGGTGCAGCAAAAGCTAAACGGGGAAAGGCTTAAGCTCACCAGGGGTTCACTGAAGACGATGACGGGGTTGGGGTGGACGAAGGATGATCGAGCAGCCGGCGACGAAGTCGGCCGCAATGCGAAGAGCTTCACCGTGGAGGGTCACCCAGGCCAAACTAGCAACACCGGGTGGTACCATGAGCTTCGCAATACCACAGAGAAGCTCCAGGAGGCAGGTATTTGGAAATGGGGGTCTTACCGGCACCGGAGAAGAAAAGGGGGCACTAGCGGCCGCGAGCTCCAAAACTCCAATCTCTGCTGCCTCTGTAGAGGAAACCCAAAATAGGATGAGGGTTAAGCACCACAGAGGTAAAAGGAAGGAGCAGGAGGAAGAATCGAGACGAGGGAGCCACTGGAGCACCGTCGGCGACAGGAGCTCCAAGCTCGGCAATGGCGGAAATGGGCGCTGGGGTGCTATGGGCTCGCTCAAGCTCAGAGGGTGCGAGAGAGAGCTGCGGGGAGAGGAAAGGAAGCCAACGAAGGTGACCAGGGGGCTTAAGTAGGCTTGAGGAGCGCGAGAGCACCGTTGCTCCGCCTCGGGTTCCCGCTGCCGCTGCGGTCGCCGTGAGCGACGGGAGCAGTTGAGACGACGACTACACGGGGCGGTGCACTGGCGCGCATTGAATGCACTGCAGAGACCCGTTGCGAGGTGACCCAGTGCTGCGCTCCAACCACCCCCTGCCATGGCGCTGCTGACGCGAGCTCTGGCGCTGCGTCGCGCAAGCGAGAGGAAGGCGACGACAGCCAGCCGTCCGATTCGCATCCAACGGTTATCACGCGATCGCGTTGAACGGCCGCGCACAAACGCCCACCGTCCGATGGAAATCCAACGGTCGAGAACCAAAGGGCAACCGGAGTTGTCCGAATGCATACACGAACGCGAGCCGTCCGATTGATATCCAACGGCCCATAGCGTGCGCGCTCGATCGACCGCGCCGGGTGCAGTTAGTTGGCTCGGTCGAGTCAAGTGACTCGAGCCCGAGCCTGACTCGCACCCGAGGAACAGTGTAGACCAGATAGGATTTGATTTTTGAAGCTGAAACTTTGGGGATTTAATTGAAGTATCAAATCAACTCCAAATTTTATGAAATTTTAACTGGAGCTTGCTGACCATAGGATCAACCTTCCATAAAATTTCCAGAGATTTTGGAGCACTGAAATTTTCTCAAGAAATTCCAGAAGGTTATTTCAAAGGTTTGACCAATGTTTGACTTGCCTCTAAAATATTTCAATTAATTTCCAAAAATTATGGAATAATTCAGAGGTGCCACCAAGCAACCTTGGAACCCAGGAAAATTATTTCCAAGTGTTTAACACCAGATTTGACCAAGGAGGTTGTTGACTTGATAATAAATGAGGGTTTTGATTTTTAATTTCCCAAAATTCCTTTACAAGAATTTCAGAAAAGTTCAAGAGTGAAAGGATGAAAGAAAAAGTTTTAATTTACCCTCATTTTATTACATTTGAAACACAAGCCAAATTGGGGATGTTACAGATCCACTTTCACCCTCGCTGCCGCTGATCAGTAGACCCCGCTTATCATCCGGTGTCGCCATCTTCTTCCCGGTCTCCTCCCGCATGGTGTCGTTGCCATCTCTGCCTAGGACTCCGCCGCCCTAGCCTTTATAAGCTGCCATAGTTCGCGTCACGAGGTCTGCCTTGCTCTCCTCCCCCGAAACCCTAGCTCATCTCTTCGGGTCACATCGCCAAGTCGACAAATCTAAGCCAAGAAGTCGTGCGTCGCTGCAAGTCTTCCTTGCCGGATTTCATCGCCACTAGTGAGCTTTCGCCCACTCCGTCAACACAAACGAGTTTGCCTCACCGCATTCTACGTGGTGCTTCCCTCGGGAACCCGCTGCATAGTCATTGCCATCACCACTCGAGCCGCTTTGTCGCCTCAATCCTCACCACCACCACCATAGACGTTGCTAGTAGAAATCATCCGTGTCACCGTCGTTGCCTTGCCCCCTTAGCCTATATCCGCAGCCTTCCCTTCGCAGTCATGCCCCGCCATCGCTGGAGCCCTCAGTCCCAGAGCGTCGTCGCCATCACCGTCGAAGTGGCATGCCACTTCGTCTCCACCTCAGCGCCATGTTAGCCTCGTCGTCGTTGTGTCATCCCCATCAGCTCCGCGTGGATGCACGTGTGGCATACTCGAAACCCTAACCCAATGACACGAGGGCCCCACCTATCATCCACCCAGCCGCATGCACCCGGTCCACCATGAACAACTACTACAGAAGTGGTCATCACAGACGGTTCAAAACCATCATCACAGACGGTTTTCGAACCGTCTGTGTTTTGTTACGTCTGTGATAACAGCGGTTATCACAGACGGTTCAAAAACCGGCTGTGATATATATGATATCACAGACGGTTCTAGTTACCAACCATCTGTGATATCTTACATATCACAGACAGTTCTAGTTACAAATCGTCTGTGATATCATCATATCAACGACGGTTGGTAACTAGAACCGTCTGTGATATCGTACATATCACAGACAGTTTAACTATCGAACCGTCTGTGATTGTTCTTTAATCTTAACTAATTTTTTTTTATTTTCGGCTAGCCTCAAGAATTGCTAGGCATGCCCTCTGAAAGCAAGCATGCAGAAAATAGATACATATCACAGATGAATCAATTGTTGACAACTCAACGTGATCATTTACAACTCAAAATCAATTACAAAAGAATATGTTCAATTATTGTTGCTAGAGTTACAATTGAATTACAACTACTCAAAGTGAATTACAATTGAATCAATTGTTTGAAGGTGGTTCAGTGGTGTCGACGGAGTGAAACTCTCCATCGGTGTGAACGATATCCATCATGATGAAGCTGCAGAGTCTCCCTCGAACCTCGAAGAGCTCCCTCGTAACGAGTGAATCTAATTGTATGTTCAAGCCCTGTAGCTAGCAGGAGTAAAGTAGTAAGCATATATATTTAAATTTATAATTAGAAAATAATTGTTGCGAGATTGACAAACCCCAGGAACCTTCATCTTAGCACTCATGATTTTGTGCATACGATGACAAACGTAGAATGCACATTGTTCTTGTTTTTGCTGGCGACACTGCAAAAATAGAAATACATATATATGTATAATCAGTTCGAGACGCATTATTACGAAGTATGATATAGGATTATTGTATTGTAGCGCGTACCAGAAATCACGTCCTGTGTTGCAGTGTGGCGCTCGATCCCCTGTATGCCCCTCCCTCGGCAACATAGGCGATGAACAACCTACATGTTTCCAAAAAGTCAACCTCTGCCATTTCAAATGAAGGAAGACTACAATAGAGTTATGTATGGAGGAAATGAGCATACCTGTCGAGTGTTTCTTGCACAAGGGTGAAGTCGTACGTTTTGCTGAGTAGAGAATCAAGGTATATTACCTTGTTCCTCTTTGGTACAATGACTAAAAGGATCCATTGGAAGCTACGATCATGTATGTCGCTATAGTCATTAAACCTAAGTTCGTGCTGCGTATAAAGTACAAATGAAATTTGTATAGCAAGTAGTGAAACACTTACTTCTGGTTGTAGGGCACCAGTATGTAGTCCTTGTCATCCTGAGCAAGCAATCCCGCCGTTATGTATTTCACGACGTAGGATGCGTCTTCCTTGATGGTTTGCTCAAAGACCACGTGTGGGTCGAGGAAACCCACCGGTTCTCTGCATCCTCGGGCATTTTTCATCATGTATCTATGTATATAAGCAATGAGTTGTGATATTTTCATCATGTATCTATACATAAGCAATGGTTTGCACACTTACAGTGTCCAGCATCGTAGAAGCGAGGCGTCGAGGGCTTGGAGGTTGAATAGGTCGAATAAGTCGTTGAAGCCCCCGACGAAGTGGCCCGTCTCGTGGAGGAAATGCTCCTTCATGTATCTGACGATGATTCCAGAATTGTACCCTTTATCTTTGGTCTTACGCATGTACCAGGTATGCAAAGACTGACAACCTAGTCCAGTGTAGGCTAATACTGTGTTGCTCACCAACGGACTTCCGAGGGAGTATTTCCTGGGAGGCGGAGGTGTCTTAATGTTCTGCGATTTCGACTTGGACTTAACGACTTGCCCGCTACGCGTCTTCCTGTGAGACGACTCAGGAACCGATACGGCGACACGCTTTTCTTGTTCCGTCAGCGTCTTCTCCACGGGAACCGATGGGGCAGGCTTCTGAACCGAAGGTTGATGTGGAGTCATCGAGGGTCTTGTTGGAGAGGCATGGTCGTGTCGAGATGGTTGAGGTGGAGTCATCGAGGGTCCTGTTGGAGAGGCCTTCTGAATCGAAGGTTGAGGCGGCACTGCAGGGTCCAGGGCAATGTCCTTCTTGGGCCACTGGATAAAAGTGTATAAGGCATCCCCTAGTGTTCTGATTTCTTCGTTCGGGCAAATCTCCAGCGGGATGGCCCTTCAATTTTCATGTACCATGTCCACTTGGACCTTGGCATAACCCTACGCCACCTGGGCACCGTGCTGCACTGTCCCTTCCTGGCATGGATACGCCATCCCCCGCCCAGCCTCAATAGACAACCCATCCATCCTCACTTGGAGCGTGCAGGGCGTCGCCTCCTACAAAACGATACTCAATTAGCTAAGACGTCCTATAGGTCTATCTTTGAAGCATTCCAGAGATGTGCATTACCTTGATGGTGTCGATAGGTAATTGGATGTCATCATGCTCAGAATTTTGCGTGGACACGACGCTACTCCGATGTTAAGTAGGACTAGCTCCCAAAATAACGGGGGCGCCTTGTAACTGGTTGAGGAGTTGATTGAGTCGATCCTCCAATCTTGCTATATGTCCTTCAAATCTTGCAGTAAGCCTCATTTCCAACTGGTGGTCGTACTCGGCCTTGGATCTCTTCCTACTCCTGTACGTGTAGTAGTCGTCTGCGAATCTATCCCTCCAAGGTACGTTAACCCCTTTGCCTCGCGTGCGACCCGGGTGCTCCTTGTTTCCTAGGGCCGTAAATAGTATATCCTTCTCCCTGTCTGATTGTAAGGAGCCTTCGGAACATGCGGAAGTCAATGCTTGCTGCAAGGAGGTCATCATGTTATTATAGACACTATGAAGTTATGGACTTATTAACAACTAGGTAGTTCGATATATTTACCACATGTTTGGCCACCTCCTGGTCTGCCGGGTTTGTGAAAGAGATTCCGCCCGAAGACGTGACTGATGCCCTCGCTCTTAACTAGGAGAGAGGGCGCTCGTTGTGATCTCACCAAATGGCCTTGTTTTTGTTCTCGTCCTTCGCCGCCCATTGCGCTGTTTTACCCGCGTACCCAATGGTACCTAGTTTGTGGGGGTGAGTGTTCAGTGTTTGGAGAGCCTTGTGCGCCGCACTTTGCTCACGAAATTTGGCCGTCGTCTTCATTTGCACAAAGGTGTCCCATATATCCCGTGACAAGAATTTATACGTCGTGAAGGGCGTTCGACCCGTGTTCACATACTTCGTGACAAGCGTGCTCTTGAAGGTCCTCCACACCTTTCCCATCGCGAGCAACGGTTGCCGTTCCACACGTGCCTTGTCTGCTTTTGGGAAAGTGAACGATTTTAAAATTTCTTTCCACAGCTCGCCTCTCCGATCATCCGACACAGTGTCCCAGCTTAGTGTGGTGATGGGGACCCGTTCCCTTCCAAGTATCCCGCAGATGGTCCGGAATCTCACCGCTGCTTTGGGGGGACTCACAGGGATCCCGTTGGCATTGACCTTCGTGACGGCCATTAGGCCCGTAGGAATTTTCGATATTTCTCTGCCATCTTGCGTACGTACCACTTTCCTCAGATATCCAAACGCATTCGGCGACGTCGATGACGGCGGCGAAGACGGTGCGGATGCCATGTCGCTTACTTGCTAGCTATATAAATAACTAAAAATAGTTGGCACAATGTTCCTTTACATCATACAGTAAAATGCTTTTAAAGATTTCAAATGACACTATATGTCAGTAGTAGCACAAGCAAAAGGGATGTAAAATAATAAAAGCTAGAACAACCCGAATCCTTAGAAAACTAAACTGATATAATTATGTTTATTTCAATTGATGGGACAACTCAAGAAACAATGATATTAAATTTATGCTAAGAAGGCGATCAGTGGTCAATGTTTGGTCCATAACTGAAATCAGAGCAGGCTATATATAGATAAATTGCAAGTAGATGAAAATGATAAGTATGTTAGTGCCATATCAAATGTGTATGCAGTTATTGAGTATGCACGAAGCACGTGACTGAGAGTATTCTGTACAAAAATTATGCATGATAGTTTGTGCTCTCAGAAGGAGAGTTGCAAAAGAACAAGTCTTTGCCATCTCAATCCTATTGTCTGTACTCTTCATTAAATGAATATGATAATATAAATTCAAATTATGAGCTCTAAACAATACTTGGTCAATGTTTGGTCCATAACTGAAATCAGAGCAGGCTATATATAGATAAATTGCAAGTAGATAAAAATGAGAAGTATGTTAGTGCCATATCAAATGTGTATGTAGTTATTGAGTATGCACGAAGCACGCGACTGAGAGTATTCTGCATACAAAAATTATGCATGATAGTTTGTGCTCGTAAGGAGAGTTGCAAAGAGCAAGTCTTTGACATCTCAATCTGTTGTCTATACTCTTCATTAAATGAATATGATAATATAAATTCAAACTATGAGCTCTAAACAATACTTTGCTTAATCACAAATGATCTCAATCATTCAGAAAATAGATTAAACTTCCAATCAAACAGACTACTAGAAGAATCAAATTGAACATGAAGTCACGTTTTAGTCAATTTAATTGCTAGAGATCAAAAGAACTGTAAGAATCGTAATAACTAGCATTCAACCAAAAGTAACCAATTAACAAAGATATCAAACCGACAAAGCAAGTAATACAATAGAGCTCAAGAATGAACTAACTATCACATTCAATCTCAGTATAAGACAAAGTTCATCACAGAGCGAACCAGAAGAATCAGAATAACTAGCATTCAACCGAAAGTAACCAATTAACAGTATATCAAACTGACAGTAGTAAGTAATACAATAGAGCTCAAGAATGAACTAACTATCACATTCAATCTCAGTATAAGACAAAGTTCATCACAGAGCATGTCAACAAAGCCCACTGTAGCACATCCTCACTGCCATCTAGAGGTGTTGCTCACGCCAAATATCTCAACACAATCTATGATGGTGGTTCAACCTGAAGAAAGAAATATGTATGACCAATACTGGCTCATCAATCATTTGAAGGAATCATATCCTTGTACCATGTCTTTTCTTTTCCCTCCTAATATCAACCTCTAAAATGACAAAACTTCAACTATTTCTTCTTAAGTCAACATTCTTTCTTAGACAAAATAATGGGGAAAAATTAAGCCACTACTAAGCTGGATCTACAACTTATCTTCGTACACATGCTCTTCTCATCCATATAGCTTTCTAATATAGTGATTTCTTGTTCAGTTTCTGATGTTTTGTGGTTCAGTTCTCCTATACAATACAAACTTTGCAGTGTATGTGGTTCAGTTTCTCCTGTACAATACAAACTTTCTATTGTGTTGATTTATTGTTTGTAAACACTAATTATCAACATGTATGCTTGATATTACTTTGGAAAACTATTGTTGGGTTTGGTGAGCATTTGTTTTTACTACTTATGTGGTGATCACAATTAACATCATGGAAATGGGGCTTTCCTTAACTATCTACTATGCATGGTGTGACTACTATATTAGGAAAACTTTGGCACAGGTGGAGGTTGAAGGATAGGTGCTTCCAGATGGAACACTCATGGTGTATGTATCCTGTACAGACATGAAGGAAGGCTTACTGTTTGCTATAGCACTCTAATATTTTAATTTATGAAAATGCAGAGATGGTCGGACAGTTGCTATTGTATATTTCAGAGCTGGGTATGCGCCAAATGATTACCCTTCAGAAACAGTATGTACTACTACATTTGTTTAGCCAACACCATTTCTCATTAGAGAGCGAATTTCTATCTCATAACTTGACTGAAAACAAAGTTTCCTGGAATGGAGAGCAAGGCTTTTGATGGAACAGTCATATGCTATTAAGTGCCCTTCAATATCCTACCATCTAGTGGGAACGAAAAAGATCTAGCAAGAACTAGCAAAACCTAATGTTCTTGAAAGGTGAAAGGTGATCGAGTCCTCACATTCATCAGTACCCATCACAGAGCAAGGGAAGGAGTAGAGAGAGGACTAGAGGGTAGAGTACCAGGGGGAGGAGGCCAGTACAGGGGAGGAGGCCGACACGGGGTCGACTGCGCAGGGAGGAGGCCTGTGCAGAGGGAGGACGCCGACACGGGGAGGCCGGTGTAGAGGGAGGACGCCGACACGGGGTCGACGGCGAGGGGAGGAGGCCGGTGCAGAGGGAGGACGCCGACACGGGGAGGAGGATGATGCGGGGAGGAGGCCGGTGCAGAGGGAGGCAGCGGCAGCGTCGTCGATGTCGGGGGCGGCGGCGTCGGGGCTTACGGTGAACCCTAGAGGAGGCGAAGGAGCACGTGAGAGCTGAGCGGGCTAACACTGGGGAGCTGAATGGGCAGGTACTGGGGAGATAAATGGGTGGGGAGATAAATAGGCGAGCCCTAGGGTTCCTATCACAGACGGTTCTGTTAAGGAACCGTCTGTGATATCGACAAGCAGTATGATGGCAATCATGACAAGTCCATATGAACCTGGTGACAAGTATGATGACAAATTCATAACACATCTCCAAATAATTTGACTGAAAATCAATTTATCCACTGACAATTCGTTTGACTTAAAAAATTCATATCTAATTCAACTCAACTCCAAATTACAATGAACGTCCACATTGCCATCAATATATATTAAATATGACAAGTCCATAACACATTAACACATGACAATACAATAAATTAATTACAATAGAGTAAATTCTTAATTAAAATATAGCCCTTCATGATGATCGACGCGCATATAGCTGTGGGAGATGGACCCAACAACACCGAAATAGGGGCATCTTGAAAAGCACGTAGTCGAGCTCCCACATATCCTTTATTTGCCTATAGTACGAGCTCCTCAGCCCATCGGTACTAAATGCATCTATGCAGACGCTACTGTTCTGGACCGTGCTCTTCCTATCCTGAGCTGCCGTATAAAATGTGTACCCATTTATGTTGTATCCTTGCCATGTGACAATTGTAAATTGTGGCCCTTTTGCCAACCATAGCAGCGTATCATCACTTGATGACCTCCTAGTGATTCGCACCTTTAACCATTCGTTGAACCGACGGTTGTGCTCTCTCGTGATCCAAACCTCCGACCGGTCTAGATTCTGTTGGCGTACCATGTCTTTGTGCTCGTCAATGTACAGGGATACTTGGGTCATGTGTTGCAAGACCGTGAAATGGGCTTGAGTGTACGTATCCAGATTGGGAGTGATTGATTTCCTTCCGATGGTCCCGATACCATCCAGCTTTCCCTCATGACGAGATAGAGGCACACCAATCGGTTCCACCTGAGCCATGTAGTCGACACAGAACTTAATGACCTCTTCGGTTGCATAACCTTCGATGATGCTGCCCTCCGGTCGAGATCGATTCCGTACGTAAGACTTGAGAATTCCCATGTACCTCTCGAACGGGTACATATGACGTAGGAACACATGGCTGCATATCTTTATCTCTTTCACAAGATGAACAATGAGATGGACCATGATATCGAAAAATGACGGAAGGAAATACATCTCAAGATAACATAGAGTCGTCACCACCTCGGCCTGTATAGCATCTAGTCCTTGGGGATCGATGACCTTCTGAGCAATTGAGTTGAAGAAATAACACAGCCTCAAGATTGCCACTCTGACCTTGTTCGGCAAGATACTCCTAATTGCAACAGGAAGCATTTGTGTCATCAACACATGACAATCATGAGACTTCATACCAATTAATTTCAAATCTTACATAGAAACAAGTTTCTTAATGTTAGCGGAGTAACCAGACGGGACTTTGACACCATGCAACCTTTGGCACTGTTCATTTCTCTCGGCCTTGGACATAGTGTAGAAGGCTGGTGGAAGGTATGTTCATCCTTTATCGGTCTCTTTCGGTGCTAACTCAGTCCTTATGTTCATATCAACCAAGTCACGCCGTGCGTTAACACCATCATTTGTTTTGCCACTAATATTCAGTAAGATACCAATCAAGCTATCACATACATTCTTCTCCACATGCATGATGTCGATGAAGTGACGAACTTCTAAGTGCTCCCAATAAGGCAAGTCCCAAAAAATTGACCGCTTCTTCCAGATGTTCTTTTGACGGGTTTTTAATTTACGTCCCTTCTCAAGCAGAACATCGATATCCTTAACCATACCATAGACCTCTTTCCCTCTAAAATCCCTTGGAGTTGAACTGTCCTCCTTATTTCCGTCGAATTGTTTCTTTATCTTGCAGTATGGGTGACTCCTGGAAAGGAACCTACGGTGACGCATATACACAGTTTTGCGTGAGTTGTTCAGCCATACACTCTCCGTAGCATCTAAGCAGTGCAGACAGGCTTTGGCTCCTTTCGTACTGAAGCCCGACAGGTCACCAAGGGCAGGAAAATCATTGATAGTGCAGAACAACATGGCGCGTAAAGAGAAATTCTCTCGTTTGTACGCATCCCATACTTGTACCCCTTCGTTCCACAGTGTCACAAGATCATCCAGTAATGGTGCTAGGTACACATCAATATCGTTCCCAGGTTGCTTCGGCCCTTGGATAAGTAGTGACATCAAAATGTACTTTTGCTTCATACACAACCAAGGAGGAAGGTTGTACATACATAGATTCACGGGCCAGGTGCTATGTCGGCTGCTCATGTTACCGAAAGGATTCATTCCATCTGTATTCAACCCTAACCTTATGTTCCTCGGTTCTGCACCGAACTCTTTGAAGGTCCAATCAAAGTTTCTCCACTAGGCAGAATCAGCAGGGTGTCTTAGCTTTCCATCTTTCTTACGCTCCTTCAAGTGCCAACGCAGCAATCTTGCCTTCTTTCGGTTAGCGAATAAACGCTTCAAACGTGGGATCACAGGCAGATACCACAACATCTTAGCAGGAGGTCCTTGCTTCACCTTAGCAGTATTCTTACGCTTGTATCGGGATGCTTTGCACACGGGACATATATGCAAGTCTGCATACTCTTTACGATACAGGATACAATCATTCGGACATGCATGTATTCTTTCTACTTCCATTCCTAATGGACAAAGAACCTTCTTGGCTTGGTAGGTGGTGCTGGGCAACACGTTTCCCTCCGGAAAGATGTCCGCTAGGAGACCTAACAATGCCGTGAAACTCTTGTCGGACCAACCATTGCTTGCCTTCAATTTCAGCAGTTCAAGTACAGTTGACAACCTTGTGTATTCCGGCTTGCAGCCAGGGAACAAAGGTTTCCCCGAGTCCTCCATTAAGCGCTCGAATTTACAAAACTCTCTCTCACTGTAGTTCTCTTCTGCATCGCGTAGCATCTGATCCAGATTGTCATCGTGTGACCTATCCTCATCAAAAGCACAGTCCACATCCGGCATATCATTGACTTCCTCGGCGATGTCATCATTATTAACTTCCTTGGCGATGTCATCATTATTAACTTCCTATATAATCTGCTCTTCACCGTGACTGGTCCAACATGTATACCCTTTTTTTAAACCCCTTCGAATCAAGTGCCCTACGATCTGCGCCGGGTTGTTAAATATCTTCAGATTACCGCAATCAATGCATGGACAGTGCATAAATTCTATCCCCTTATTCAACATATCCTGCTCAGCGGCTCTTTTAAAAGCAAACATGCCATTAATGTACCTTCACTCACACGGTTCGCACCGTACATCCAGTTTCGATCCATCTACGCTACGCACGTAATAAATTAGTAGTGTTAAATTATATTAATAAACTGCAAATACGTTACTCCTCCTACTAACCAAACACACTAAAATTGATTAAAGATTAACCTAGAGCAAATATAAAGAGTTACAGATTGTTACCCTCGAAGCTCACAACGAAAATTCCAAATATCTTGTGAGATTTCTCACTGGCCTTCTCCTTCAGGTCACAGTGCAATGTGAGAGCTAAGTGGACAGGGCAAGAGAAGAGCTACAGCCGAAATGCACCTCCCCCATAAGCTTCTCCCTCTCACAAAACACCCACTGCCAAAACAAAGCACTCATTCACAACACCCAAACCGAGAGCTACCACCAAAGCCAAGCCTTACAAAGCAAGCATGCAAGCCAAATAGCCATAAGTTGCTAGGGCAACCCACAACCAAGAACAAGGCAAGCAAAACAAGCAAGCCACCTACAGTCACCACATAGCAAACCTTCTCAAGCCCCTCTATTCCAAACAACAGATCAGAGGCGCTAGGGCAGGGGGTCTGTCGGGTCCTAATATTTATAGGGGTGGCATATCATAGACGGTTGGTAATAAGAACTATCTGTGATGAGTCGTATATCACAGACGGTTCTTATTACCAACCGTCTGTGAAATATCACAGACGGTTGGTAATAAGAACCGTCTGTGATGAGGCACATATCACAGATGGTTCCAAAGTGAACCGTCTGTATAAGTTCAACACAGACGGCTCCGTTGGAACCGTCTGTGATGAGGTATCTGGTATGACCTGTTTTGTAGTAGTGAACCCAAGTTGCTTTGTGGACTTGGTACATTGACCATGGGCCACTTGTTAGCCTCTCAAGCATTTTCTCGAATTTTATTTATTCCAAAAATTTAGAAAATTCTGTATGACCTACATGTCGGTGACCCATAGCCTCTCTCCTCTTTCTTTTTTCTGATTTTCTCTCTCGTTGAATCTTTCAGAAGCCCGTTCTCCTTCGTCCGAGCTCTGATTTAGCCCGTTTAAGTTTCTAAATTCATCTAAAATTGATATATTTATTCGAGTGCTAGTTTTGTTAGTTTTTTTATTTTATTTGAATTTGTTTTGGATTTATTTGTGTTTCGTTCATTTTCTCTCTCTCACGCGTTTAGACAACGATTTCCAAGGAACAGGAACAGGAGCAAGATTTGAAGACCAAAGTGTAGTAACTGAGCAAGACCAAGGTAAGTCATAATCTTTTGATCATATTGAACCTATGTTTTCAAAAGTATATTGTTTTATATCAAATTGCACACTACTTTCATATCAACTGTTTTTTGGAGTAGTTAATCACCTAATTGTCATTATGTCACCTTGATTATTTTGAACACCATGTCTCCTTTGTCACCATAGGATGGTCATTACTAGTTGGGCCTATTTGTATCACCAACATGGGTTGTCATAGTTATGCTTAGATATACAATGGGCTCATGTTCACATAATCAATGTTGATAATTTGACTTAATAAGACATGGAATTGTGGTGTGATGCTACTATTGTGCAACTTGTGGTGGGATGCTATTGTTGTACAAGTTATGGTGCGATGCTACTGTTATAAAATTATGTGCCATGGCAGGGATTGTCATTGGTTTGGTTAAACAAAAGGATTTTATGCTCAGGCAAGTGATTTTGCAGTAAATGGAATGTCGTTCGCACATTGGGAAGAGGTAGTCTCGCCTAGGTGATTTGTTAAGGACTTAATCTTATGCGTCATTGAACTGGGTCATATCATACAACCACATATCCAATATAGGATGGACATGATTGATTAATTTGCAATGTCTCAACTTCAGTTCTGTTGTAGTGGTGTGGGTTCCGGGATGGTTGTATACCACATGGCGCATGTAACGCCCCAGCTCAGCATTGAGCCTGGAATGCTACTAAAATTAAACTAAACTAAACTAAACTAAGACCAATTACAAATTTTTCGGCAATACCTCCTTTGTATAGTCAGCTAAACCGAGGTTTCAACAATTAAACATGGCATTTATCAATATCTTCATAATCAGGTTCATTCAAGCATGCAGGATAATCTCATAAACATAACCAAAATTTGCTATTCTCATTATTACAGTTAATCTGAAACTCAAAACATCCATAAATAATTCTTAAGATTGAGTGGTAGTGCGTGCATCCAAACATCTACTCCCTCCCATGCATGTGGGTCTTGCTAGTTGTACCTAAAACACATCAAAGCAAGAGTGAGCCCAAAGACTCAGCAAGTACCAACAAGGCTAAGCAAGTTATCATTCATAGCATCAACGATCCAAGATAATCAATGCACCAAAGAATAGCCTTCATGCTCATGTGAATGCAACCGATGCAATGCACCTTTTTCAACTTTATCTCTTTTCGCATTTTACCGGTAATGCGGGGTATACAACCGTCGCTATATACCATTGCTCGTGCCCTCCGCACGAGGACCAAGAGCCTATACACCACATGTATAGGGACCTTTGCCCATCATCGAATGATGGGGACCTCTTTTTCATTGCCCACATTCCACGAATGTGGGACCTCAAGCTGTCATTGCACGACGGGGACCTCATCTGTTTCGCTTGGTCGCAACATGACCAAGTTTCAATATGCTCAGAAATGCTTGAGTAATGCATCTACATCTTCTCATTTAACGGAATTCAACATGTACTTTGAGCATGTAAACAATAGCATCATGAGAGAACTATAATCACAATATGCAAACACCAACGCAACTAGAGTCCTCTCAACATCATTTTCACATGGCAACAATGAACATTACACAACTCGATCATGGCAGGCAACAAGAATTCCACTAAACCCGAATACTTGCATATGAATCGACTAACCATAATACAACGTTCATATATGTAGATTTCATAACTTTCAAACATCAATGTGTAGTGTATAACTCATAAGCTACTTCACACAAACAACACCATTCATAACACTTCAGCAATCATGATCCACACACTTAATCATGTACCCTAACAAACAATGCCATTCAATAAAATCGATTCTATCCCTTAATGTACTTGCCTTAGCCGCGCGAGAACGCGGGACGTGCCGAAGGAGCTGCCCCTGGGTTAACACCACCACCTGAATACAATTATAGAGCTCGCTAAGACAATCGTACAGGACCAACACATGGGTAAGAATGAAAACGGTCTTTCTATACTCTCTAGCGCAAAACCCCAAATTTCCAACTCCTAACTGTCAAACTGTCCCCTCAGCGGACAGCCGCGCTCTAAAAATCCATAACTTTTTCTACAGGAGTCCAAATGGAGTTTTCTTGGACATTCTGAAAAGGTAATTAGATTGCCCTTCTAAACCTAGTTGGTGAGCTCCTTTCATTCGGCCCTCTACTAACCTTACCAAGCCATATAACAGAACATCCATTTTCGCGTCAGGTTTCTGGACAGCAACACTCAAACTATCATAACTTTCTCTACATTAATCCAAATTTCGTGATCTTTAGTTTTCCTGAAAGCTGAGAGGATTATCTTCGTTTTTCGTTGTGGTGAGACCCTCTGAAACTCCCTTTAACTACGCACTTAGGTTAGGTTAAGACAATCTGTCAGATTATCAATCCACCAGCAGAGCAGTATTACTAATAAATTCGTAACTTTGGCTACAGAAGTCCAAATGACCTGATTCTTGTCGGAAATGAAAGATAACTAAGATATCTACGACTTTCTAGGAGATGCCCAGACCCAAATCTGCATTTAACCTACCCAAAAACGTCGATATTTACCACTGCAGAACACCGATCTAATGACAACCAAAAATAAAACAACTAGAAATCGATCCAAAGCAATGAACGACGTGTTACCCTTGCCGAAACGAGGAAGGCACGCTGTGAGGTGACGTCCACCATGAACTCCCGATCACGATCCCTTCTTCTTCCCCTTCTTCCCTTCTCTTCTCTTCTCTTCTTGGCGGCCAACCAAGGAGCTCCTTCCTCCTTTCTTGGACCAGCAGCAATGGGGCTTAGGGAGGGCTTACCTTGAGGAGGAGGTGCTTGACCAGGAGGGCGCACAAGGGGAGGGCAGCTGCCTAGGGAGGAGGGGCGCAGGGAGAGGGGAGGGGTAGGGGCGGCTAGGGTTTTGGGGAGAAAGGGGTGCCTCCCCTGGCCGCCACAAAAAGTCTTATGGGCAAGCCAGGCCCAGTTGCCTTAGTTTTGCGTTAAACCCTTCTTCTCCCACCCTTTTAATTTTTTCCGAAGGTCCTTCTCTGGATCGATTTCTAATTACTCGTTTCCTTTAAATCTTTAGGTTTTCTCCGAATCCTATTTTAGGTATTACACTCTACCCCTTAAACCTGAATTCGTCCCGAATTCTAATCACGTTTACGCCAAAGAGTTGATCACAACTAAAACTTATTAACATTGCCATGAACTGCTGTGAATAACTCCGAATATCGCTCGCGCATGCGAGACTCAAATTCCCAAGTGGCCTCTCTCTGATCTGCGACAAAAACACCTTGACGTACCAACGCGTTACGCCTTACTACTTGTCCAAACCTTTCAAGAGTCACTCGATAGACACGTCTCGAAGGCACGGTCTTACCCGTGGGTCAACTATTCTAAGGAAACTTTACCTCCGATTTCTCCAATACTCCTCGACAAAAGGTCAAACAAAACATTCCGTGCTACACGCCAGACTCCAAATGGTCCTAGTGATACGCTATCTCCCAAATCTCCACAACTTCCAGATACAACCAAGGTACCTTGGGGCAACATTCCCTTTGGTACCAAACCACAAAACTTGTGCATAACACACAAACTCTTGATCTTTGGATCATCGATTTATTAACTTTGACAATGAGCACCTCTTTTAACTAGGTACGCTGTGATTCCCAATCGAAACCATAAGAGTCTTAAAGCAATCAACTCAAAACCATTTTCCTTAGAAGAGACCAAACCAAAATCAATGGGTTTAACAAGAAAACTTCTCCACTTTTCAAGTAGGCGGTTTAGAAATAAATGCCACCAAAGACAAAAGCGAAACACTCAAATAACCGGATTAACCATTCCCTTTCTTTTCTTAACTAAAAGGATTCACACTTACTCGACAAAACCAACTCAATTGGTAATTGACATCATCAAAAGCACATAGTTCAAACAAGAACTAAGAGAATATCTCACTATCCAAGATCACATTTTTTTTCCACAGTCTTTCTTTTAAGAATTTAACTTTCTCTTAAACCATAGGATCCCAAATCATCGCGTGACACATTAACTCAATTTTTTTAAATTGGCAACCCCAAAGCTATGTTCAACCGAACACAAGATCCACACTTATACTGGGAGACTCTTCCAATTCACAATATCACACTCTAGCTAACCTTTCTACCAAATGAATACTTTGACAAAACAATTCCCAACGCAATTCCTTGTAGGTTTCACCTACCATCACATCCCTCATACTTTTAAAGATAAACAACTTGAAACTCCCACATTCACTCTCATTTACTGCTTTCAGAGATCACCATAACTCTTGGAACCTAATCCTGGGAACCAAGATGCTAGTATAAAAAAAAATATACAAAGCCCAAATCAACCTCTACAACTCTTACAATGAATGTTCAGTATACTTGATACGTAACCCTCAAACCTGATGACCAAAATTTCGCACAGCCCAACAATAATCTCAGGTCATTATGTCCACATTCCTTAGTAATCAAATAATCTCCCACGGCGATTCATCTTACCAATCTTAGACCTTCCCTAACCTATACCAATCAAATGCAGCTACTTGACCACAATATACCCACTCACAATACCCTAATTGATTGATCAGGATTCAAACATACTCAATCACTAACGTCAATAAATGAATATATAAATTCTTGACCAAGTTATCCTTGGAGATAATCTAACTCCTATAGGGTTACTCACTGAGACCAAGTCACACTTGACAATACTCAACTATTCCTGCTATCCCATTAATTAGCACAACGCTTAGGTTTCTCCACACCGCTACTCTCATTAACCTTCACCATCAAAACTCTTCTGCACAATCATACTAAGTATCCAATTGCGATACTCTGATAAGTTTATCAAGAGTCCATAATTTCGTTAATCCCAATATTCCAACATCGACAAAGGTTATTGGATCATAATTCGCCTTAGGTTCCACTAGTCGAAATACTAATCAGTTGTTTCCCAGTGACAATCATTCCATAAAATTCTCTCAAAGAAGTTATAGGTCAAAACCAATACACCTTCTACTGTTCTTCACATAAACTGGTTCCCAAAATCTCACCACTACCATATACTTGTCCACCTCCAACCAGTCACCATAATACTCTCTATTAGACTTGGCAACACAAGTAGGTTAAATCATTTCTCAAAAAGGAAGAAATAAACAAATACAAGGTTCAACACACAAGCAAACTTTGCTCGTCGGAATGAGCACGAGACCAAGAGTAACAATCAAATAGCAATGATCTCAAAAAACAAAACACAAGTCCACAGTTGTGGGCACATGTCCCACAAGAAGGAATTTTCAAACCTCCATAAATCATAATAAACATTGCTAAGGAAACCCAAGAAACTCTTAAGTCAGAACGATGTAAAGGTTGCAAATTACAATTCTCAACCCCAACCTCAAATGCTTATGGTACTCATTTTCCACAAGACAATTAAAGCAGTTTTCTTTATTACATCATTACTTGTCAACCCAAACAGTAGTACCTTTAAAACCAAATCACATTAATCACTTAAGAACTAAATAGAACCTTCCAATACGCCTCATTGGTCAAACTAATATCATCTACGACATAAATCATGAACAACCAAAGGATCAAGAATGCCAAACTCCAAACATTTCATTTATCCGATACTACGAAAAACAATCGACTTATTTTTTTCTTCTAGAAGAATCATCACCACTCCGACGCGCCACAATCTCTTGTGGACAGTCTTATCAACACCAAGAATAATTCACTCTTAACAAGATTCGTTATCCTCAACTCTTCCCTTATTAGCCACCAAGGCTCACCAAAATGTTACGTGCCCTTTTATCATCTCATCCTCAAATGAGTGCATACTGATTCTTACACCCTCACTACAACAACCACTTTATTTTAGAGGGAACTAACTACACAATTTTAAAAGGTTATTCCAAAGCCCTTCCATCAATGACATACTATTATCCGATAGTTCTACCATCATGTAATTATTGTTCATCTATTAAATCCCATCAATTTTTCTCTTAGTAAAGCTCAACACCAAACTTTAATAGTCAATAATTGCACCTAACAATTACATACAATCACTAAACATCCACCAAGGGTTACTCCAAGATTAATATCCACTAACACAATAATCTAACTCCTTTTATACTTAACCATCCCAAACGGTTAGGTTAATCCATTGCGATCCGTTAATCCAAATTACCAAAGAAGTTTACCAAATGTATCACTCTTAATGATCAACTCAATTCATCAATGTTCCACACTTCTTGTTAACTCTACGGTTTACAATTAGGTATAGTTGTACTCTTAACCACGGCTCATCAAGAACTACTACAAGACACTTTCAAATTTATGAGCTTTCCTTTGAAGGATCTTAGTTATGATCGATCATGCACACACTCTGCAGACCTCACCTGATAACACATATCATTCCCATCAATTTCTTTGTTTATAACCTCCATCTTAACCACAAGAAGACATCGCTAAAGAATTTAATATTTTCTTTCATAAAAGAGAACCATTCAACTTCAACACTCGAAATACCCAAGGGAGTTACATTGATTCAAAGCTTTCTTGTACTAAAGGACTTGCAAAACGAAACTTTTATTAACCAAAAACATCAAGTGAAATAAATGGGTCAAGTTTTCCAATAAGACAACCAGAACTCCAACACAAAGGCCAATCTTTACAATTAACCAAATTCGGCGGCCGCAAGATTAACTCAACAGTTGGGAAAACAATAAATGCTTTAAGGGGCAAAGTAAACCAATGGAAACGCATCAACTTTTCTCAAAGTAACCTATCAACCACAAGAATGAATAACCCAAGAGAAACTCATCAATCTCAACTGGATAAGAGTTGACCAAATTCAAATTCAGGGAAGAGAACAACTCTTTTAAGTCTACTCGCTACCAAACGCCTGTACTACGATCTCTCATGTGGATACTTCGCTATTCCTATACCACGAACAGTGGTGTAACCTGGTATAGCCCAGGACCACAACCACTACCTCCACCTCTCAACATGGGTTACCCCCACACATAATAACTATAGTATTATACTATAGATATATCAGATCATCTCAAAACAGGAATCATTAATACAACTCAACAGATGCGTAAATGCAATGCTTGACCCATCCCATCCTACTGTGCACTAGTGTGTCAGGTTTATAAGTTCATTAACCATTACAAAATTTCAGCAATTCAAGTTGCCTAGGTTGTAAATCCAATCACCACGGACCTAAAGCCCGCTCGATACCAATCAGAACGCCCATTTCAAAGATTGAGCACGGAATGCTACTAAAATTAAACTAAACTAAACTAAACTAAGACCAATTACAAATTTTTCGCAATACCTCCTTTGTATAGTCACTAAACCGAGGTTTCAACAATTAAACATGGCATTTATCAATATCTTCATAATCAGGTTCATTCAAGCATGCAGGATAATCTCATAAACATAACCAAAATTTGCTATTCTCATTATTACAGTTAATCTGAAACTCAAAACATCCATAAATAATTCTTAAGATTGAGTGGTAGTGCGTGCATCCAAACATCTACTCCCTCCCATGCATGTGGGTCTTGCTAGTTGTACCTAAAACACATCAAAGCAAGAGTGAGCCCAAAGACTCAGCAAGTACCAACAAGGCTAAGCAAGTTATCATTCATAGCATCAACGATCCAAGATAATCAATGCACCAAAGAATAGCCTTCATGCTCATGTGAATGCAACCGATGCAATGCACCTTTTTCAACTTTATCTCTTTTCGCATTTTACCGGTAATGCGGGGTATACAACCGTCGCTGTATACCCTTGCCTGTGCCCTCTCGCACAGGGACCAAGAGCCTATACACCACATGTATAGGGACCTTTGCCCATCATCGAATGATGGGGACCTCTTTCTCATTGCCCACATTCCACGAATGTGGGGACCTCAAGCTTTGTCATTGCTCGACAGGACCTCATCTGTTTCGCTTGGTCGCAACATGACCAAGTTTCAATATGCTCAAATGCTTGAGTAATGCATCTACATCTTCTCATTTAACAGAATTCAACATGTACTTTGAGCATGTAAACAATAGCATCATGAGAGAACTGTAATCACAATATGCAAACACCAACGCAACTAGAGTCCTCTCAACATCATTTTCACATGGCAACAATGAACATTACACAACTCGATCATGGCAGGCAACAAGAATTCCACTAAACCCGAATACTTGCATATGAATCGACTAACCATAATACAACGTTCATATATGTAGATTTCATAACTTTCAAACATCAATGTGTAGTGTATAACTCATAAGCTACTTCACACAAACAACACCATTCATACCACTTCAGCAATCATGATCCACACACTTAATCATGCACCCTAACAAACAATGCCATTCAATAAAATTGATTCTATCCCTTAATGTACTTGCCTTAGCCGCGCGAGAACGCGGACGTGCCGAAGGAGCTGCCCCAGGTTAACACCACCACCGAATACAATTATAGAGCTCGCTAAGACAATCGTACAGGACCAACACATGGGTAAGAATGAAAACGGTCTTTCTATACTCTCTAGCGCAAAACCCCAAATTTCCAACTCCTAATCACAAACTGTCCCTCAGCGGACAGCCGCTCTAAAAATCCATAACTTTTTCTACAGGAGTCCAAATGGAGTTTTCTTGGACATTCTGAAAAGGTAATTGGATTGCCCTTCTAAACCTAGTTGGTGAGCTCCTTTCATTCGGCCCTCTACTAACCTTACCAAGCCATATAACAGAACATCCATTTTCGCGTCAGGTTTCTGGACAGCAACACTCAAACTATCATAACTTTCTCTACATTAATCCAAATTTCGTGATCTTTAGTTTTACTGAAAGCTGAGAGGATTATCTTCATTTTTCGTTGTGGTGAGACCCTCTGAAACTCCCTTTAACTACGCACTTAGGCCAGGTTAAGACAATCTGTCAGATTATCAATCCACCAGCAGAGCAGTATTACTAATAAATTCGTAACTTTGGCTACAGAAGTCCAAATGACCTGATTCTTGTCGGCAATGAAAGATAACTAAGATATCTACGACTTTCTAGGAGATGCCCAGACCCAAATCTGCATTTAACCTACCCAAAAACGTCGATCTTTACCACTGCAGAACACCGATCTAATGACAACCGAAAATAAAACAACTAGAAATCGATCCAAAGCAATGAACGACGTGTTACCCTTGCCGAAACGAGGAAGGCACGCTGCGAGGTGACGTCCACCATGAACTCCCGATCACGATCCCTTCTTCTTCCCCTTCTTCCCTTCTCTTCTCTTCTCTTCTTGGCCGGCCAACCAAGGGAGCTCCTTCCTCCTTTGTTGGACCAGCAGCAATGGGGGCTTAGGGGAGGGGCTTACCTTGAGGGAGGGAGGTGCTTGACCAGGGAGGGGCGCACAAGGGGGAGGGGCGGCTGCCTAGGGGAGGGGCGCAAGGAGAGGGGAGGGGTAGGGCGGCTAGGGTTTGGGGGAGAAAAGGGGTGCCTCCCCCCCTTGGCCGGCCACAAAAAAAGCCTTATGGGCCGAAGCCCAGGCCCAGGTTGCCTTAGTTTTGCGTTAAACCCCTTCTTCTCCCACCCTTTTAATTATTTTCCAGAAGGTCCTTCTCCTGGATCGATTTCTAATTACTCGTTTCCTTTAAATCTTTAGGTTTTCTCCCGAATCCTATTTTAGGGTATTACAGCGCAAGAGGGGGACCCTATCTGGTTGCGATGACATTCAGTGTCAAAACCTTACCAGGTAGATCTTGGTTGAAATGGAGTATTGTAAAAAGCCTTGTTATGATTGCTCAATCGCATACTTTTGTATGGTGAGTCATAGTAGACATGATGAGTTAATTGTATCTTGTGGGTAAAGTTGTACAACCTCTGCAGAATGTAAAACTATTTGAACAATTGTGTCCTCGGTTATGGACAATGCCTGGGATTATACATGAGATATAGGTTTTCTACAAAATTGGTTGGAAGGTGAATGGGATGTTCACTTGGTGAATGTGATGTTCACTTGGTGGATAGGATGTTCACTTGGTGGTTTGGTTGGCAAGTGAATGGGAGGTTCACTGGTCATTTCAAAGCAATTGTTTATTTATTTATTATATCTTTTCAATTACACTTTACAATCAACTTACTGTATTTACTGTCAATACTTGTTTTCTATAAAAGAACCATATGGCTATTCCTTTGAATAAGTCTTGCATGAGTATTAATTGCATATTGCTCCCTACAACTTGCTGAATACTTTATGTACTCGTGGCTTTAAATTCTTGCTTAGTTGAAGAAGGTCAAGCTATTCAAGAGTTCTATGAGGAGGAGTACTTTGATGACTTTGCAAACTAGGATGTGCTCCTCACTTGATTGTCTGTGGGCATGTCGAATGACCACCACAAGTTATCTTTTTCCTCTGCAAGAGTTTCATTTATTTCTTAAGCCCTACGTGGAAAGTTAAGTAAACCGTGATCATAAGGTCTAGTTGCTACTATTTATTAATATTTGCTACCTTTTTAGTTAATTCATTGAATGGATGATATTTCATCCATATTGTCACTATGTGAATTAGTTACTAATCATGGAACTAGTGTATAATACACAGAGGGTTTCGGATGTGGTAATTCGGGTCCCGACAATAAAATATGATTGTGCCATTCTAGAGTAAAATATAGCTGGTCTTAGTTCTGGAGTTTAGGGGATTAATTGCTAATATCACAAATGTATGTTGTACCTTTATGGTACTAAAGGAACCACTATTCCGCTAACTTCTAGTGGAAGATGCACTTTATAAGTGCTTATGTGGTACACTTCCGGTCTTTAGGTTCCTCATTACATTCTTTTGGATCTTGATGGGTCTTTATCTACTTGTAGTGATCATATGATCATTGGTGTGATTAAGAAGTCGACTGATAAGATAATTTCTCTTCAGGGAGATGCTCTTTCTACAGGTAAGAGACTATTAGGTATGAGTTTTATATATATATATTGCGATTTTATTTCCTTTCTTACTAGGAATTTTGAGTCCTTCGAGGCTATTGCCAAGGATTTTGAGAACCCATTTACTACTTATTTTATTTATTCGTTCATGCCATTTGCCAGAGTTATTATACAACATAATATTATTTCATTCATAATAGAAGAGTAATGGTCTCTATGAAAACCTTTGAACCATAGCTTTCACCACCTCATTATATTCATAATAGCCCATCAAGTCTGAACTACCTGGTTCCAAGATTTTTATTTATCAATTATCGTTCAACCTCATATGCTTTCATTATGTGACTCGATATGAACGCTTCAAGCGCTCGACCATGGACTTTGGCTCTAGATCCGTATTCTCGTAAGAGAAACTTTAACAATTCTAGAGGCAAAGTGGTTGTCCATAACTTTTCTCCCATATCCTTCAAATTGAGGGTATCTCAGTGTTAACATGATCTTTATCATTTCCCAAATAAAATATTGTTGGTCGTTCCGCATTCCCAGCATTATAATTTGTGCGTATCAAGTTGTTGGTGTTTTCATCTTCATGATGATCCTCTTCGTGAGGTATTTCACATTCAAGGTGAGTTCTCTTCAAGAGTGTTTAAGGAGTGGTTAATAATTATTTTGACTAGTGTCATTAGATCTTAGACCCGCAGCTATCCCTGCAGATTTTAAATCAATGACCAATAAGTCAATTTCGCATAGGTGGATATACTATTCAACCCAAGGTATTCTACTCTTAGCGATGTATTTACTGCAAGTAAACACTATGGTATCTTCTCCATAATTGGAAAGAATCTTGTAGGATCCCCACTTCTAGCGTATAGGAGCATAAACTAAATCGACAGTTTAGCTTGACTAGTTCGTTTATCTTAGTACTAAAGATCTTTTCCTTCTGAAAATACGGCAACATTCAAACTTTTGGGCATTTCTCGCCTCCTAATG
Source organism: Ampelocalamus luodianensis (assembly GCA_036346255.1). NCBI lineage: Eukaryota > Viridiplantae > Streptophyta > Magnoliopsida > Poales > Poaceae > Ampelocalamus > Ampelocalamus luodianensis. Next base: position 40,267,552 of record CM070620.1, on the reverse strand, counting down.
CCAAGATTCAATCTTTATTAATAGCATACTACAAAATTCCCCTATCATGGGCACATAATTGATTGAATTTCAAATTCAACATGATCTCCACCAACTGGTGGTGGCCCGAAGGTGTATGCTATAGTGGTGATAACATGTGGAAAATGTTTGATTTCTCTAATACACATTAATTTCAATAAGTGGTTTGATAACTCCATGATCCCAACATTATGTAGGATATTCCAACTTCTAGTTGGTTATTAATCTACGACGAAGGTTCCATACGAGGGTCCGAGAGTTGACAAACTTATTCTATAGTCTAGTTTCTTTATTGTTTGCCTGTGTTTTGATTCAATTACTCATACCATATTTTAAATAATTTGGATCATTAAACTTCAAGTTTATAATTACGCAACATATTTTCTTATGGTCATAAGTAGTATGTTCTAATAGTATAAATCTACAGGATGCTCTTAAGGAACATAAATATAAAATATTTGATCGATGGTTAATCTACATGGAATATTATATTTTCTGCTAGAACATAATTACATTTTAATCACCCAAATGGAATAATTATCCGATGGAATATTTATTATTCAATAGGAACACCATGTTTAATTAAGGGTTATAAATTGTATGCCTGATTTTAATTTGTAATGCCAGAATAAACATGGCCTAACTTAGATCATTCAGGATCAACAAAAAATCCAATATGTCATTATATTTTATTTTGGGAGTTATATTCGCTTCAAGCAAATATGACTTCTGGTGGTGATGCAGTTGCAGACTGCATTTACTAATATGCATGTGTCATTTTTTATGAGTATGGCACGCTTCGGTGCATAGCCAACAGGGCATATGTGCGACTGTGTCAAGCAGCCATCAGTTTGTCATGTGCGTTCCCGCATGCTAGCGATTAACATATTGATGAAGCCACAAATCAATTGTCCTTCCGTGGGCTGCAATGATTGTGGTTGCCAACGACATGGATATCGGCAATGACGTAAATGCCATTTTCCATATCAACTAGATAAGGATAATAATCATGCAATGTACTTTAATTATCTTCCAAAATAAACTAGATTAATTTATTGCTTCGAGCTAATTTGCTTATGGCTTTGATCTAGGATATGCCAATGTGCCTACTATGACTCTTGTTTTTAACATTTCTTCTATGCTTCTTAGGTTCTAATATCCCACACATGCCCAATTTCCTCTCCCTTTTCACGTCAACTATAAAAATCCCAAGTGATAGCGTGTGTATCAGGCATTTGCTTAAAATCAACTCGGAGTTTTAGCAAAGATTTGCAATCATATTCCAACATGAATACAATTTTATTGACATGAAACAAATATATGCTATGTAACATTCTGCTTACAAAGTTCCTCAATTAAGAAATTATTATGGTGGAGAATAGTGTTATATAGACTCTAAGTCTTAGGGCGTAAGTTATTGTACTTATTTAAGGATTATGGAGTTTTTTTTAGCCAAATTAATCCATCAGAGATCAGCATATGATTAGTTTTGTTCTCGTGCCACCAGGAAAAAATATTTTCCTTTTGCCATCTGGGCATCCGTGCCCTACAAGCTAGTGAATTAAGGCTTAGTAGATATCAAGAGCACATGTCCAATATTTTGTTAGCAAGACATGGCAAAGTATTTTCAACTTTAGGCATACGGTTTACAAATTTTATTTCATGCAAGATTAGTTATTTTACTACATGTAAGATATGCTACTAGCAATATGTTCTATTAAGTAAATTTAATCACTATGCAGCAGGAGATAAGGCTTTAATTGTGAGGACCCCGGTTTATTCGGTTTGTACTGTTTAACCATCCACTAGGTCCTAACAGTACAAATCAAATAAACCAAGCCTCGAGATATGTATACTTCTAAATGCAGATATACACCCCGCTACAAAATCATGCATCAATTCCATTCATACACATAGAGCCGAAGCAAAAGCAACAACTGAAAGACATAGATAATATAAAGAGAGTTATTACAAAAGAGAGGCCGACCGGCCAAAATTCATAAAGATAAGTAAATACACAGCGGAAGCAAAATGGCCATAAGATGGCGATAAACAAAAGCCAATCGGTGTGCCTTTACCCACAAGGCAACCAACCGGACCGCCAAGCTAATCGTCCCAAACAGCGCCGCAACATAGCTCACAAAAGTGAGGCCCTTGGGGCTCACCTTCTTCCTCTGCAACAATTAATATTAAGCAAGCGGATGAGTACAAAACTTGTTTTTGTACTGCAAGACCTGACGTGTGAGATAATGAACTATAATTAACTACATGCAAGCTTTATTTAAGTGGATGAGGCTTTGGACTTATTTTCAGCATAAAGCAAGTTTTCATTTGCAATAAGGTAATAGATTCAAAGCAAGTTTGCAATTAACTTTTATTGTTCAAATAAAAGAGAGACAATAATAACATAGATAGAGAACAACACCAACCTAGAAGTGACTAACCCATAGTCATCACAACAATAGCATGAAGTACCCTTCATACCACCCATGTCAAGTTTAAGTTTTAAAAGGTTGTAGTCTAGTTCTTGCGGAAATAACCAAGCGTGTCCATAACCTAGGACGAGGCTATTCGAATAGTTTTAACCTGCAGGGGTGTACCAATGTACCCACACGATAGACCGCCTTTCCACCAGCCACGGTTAGCACACTTCCTTTGGTATGCAGGCATGACTAAGTCTAACAAGACGCTTTCCAATGGACGATGCTAATTAAGAGCCGCAACCCACGGAGAAAGACACATTAAATGACCTAACCGGTCCGCTAATGCTCCTCCAACACCACAAACACACACACACGTAAACACACCCACCGACCAGCTCATAATTAACACCTCCCAAAGTACTTAGTCAAGAGAGGTTCCATATCCCCCTCGTGTGGTTAGCACGCAATAATTGCTTGGATCAATGGCACAAGTAACTCGGTCCTTAGGGACTTAGGCACCATTCCACACACCCAACCGATCACATCAACATACCATTGTGCCCAAGTCAAGATATAGTTTTGTTTTCAGTTTTTGATTTGTAAATCAATAAAACACAAGGGTTGGACATAATGGAGTAGTATAAGTAGTTGTGTGATCAAGATCACCGACTAAGTCGATGATCGCCCAATACTACCGATAACTAGGCATGGCTAAGCAATATTCATTCGTAATCTACTAAGTGATAAGAGTTCATCCATCGAACTCTAACCACAAAGAAATAACCTAGGCTCGGTAGTAGAGGATAATTATTTACCTACTGATTAAGCAACTAGAGGATTAACTAATCAATTTAACAACAAATTTGCAATGCATACATAGAAGTTAAACAAAATATTAGACTTTAAAAGTAATGGGATCAATGGGAAATGATCAAAGCGCTTGCTCGCTTGTCGTTGCTCAATTTGTTATGAGGGTCGTTCTCGGGATTACCGCAAATATCGAATCCTAAGCGAAAGAGCGAAAACAACCAATAAGACGAGCAACACTTAAACAAAAGAGCAAGCAAAAATTATCCAAATGTGACGAAATTTATACACAAGGTAAAATACGAACATACCTAGACATAGAAACTGGAAAAACTTAATTTGGATTTGTGGTGCAAAAGATATTCTCTAAAAACCTAATTTCGGCCATAATTAGCACTGTAGCAAAAATATTTTCTAGAAAGATTTTGAAGCTGAAACTTTTATGGTAGCTACCTACTGGTATAGTGGTAACCCATATAAAATTTCAGGTCATTTGGAGTTAAAATGATTTAGTTATGATTTTTCTAAGTTTTAAATCTAAGACATGATTAATTTCAGTATTAAAGACTACTGCAAAACCTATACTAAGCTAAAGTACTTTAACAGATGCATTTATAGAACTTTAGTTTGTTAAATTTGGAGCTACAGAGAAAAAGTTATGCAATTTTGAAGTTTAAAACAATTAATATGTGCAAATAAAAGCTTCTTGGATTAAATCTGGAAAACCCATAAAAACTGGGGAGGTCGTGGGCCGTTGATCAAAGATCGCACGGCTCACGATCTCAGATGCTAAAACCCGCACGAGCTCCTGGGCGCAAAGACCTTGCCGCGCCTAGGAGAGGTCTTAGCCGTTGATATTGAATCCAACGGCTCCGACCACTGGATGCACAGCACCCGCGAAGGAGGTCCTCGCGCACTAGGGAGGTCGTGGACGTCAGATCCGGATCTGGCGGCCCCGAGCTCCACGAGGAGGTCCTACGGCTAACTCGCTAAGGGGAAGGTCTGGACGGTTAAGATTTCCCGAGGGGAGGTCTTAACGGTCTAGATCCGATCGGAGGAGAGGATCTAAGCGGTGAGCTTAACAGCGGGAGGTCTTGACGGTTAGGATCTCACCGAGGAGGTCCTAACGGTCGAGATGTCCCTCGGGGAGGTCCTCCAACACAGTGCTATACAGAGAGAGATCTGGATGGCTCAGACCTCCATGGGAGAGGTCCTGAGTGGTCCAGATCTAGGCGGGAAGGTCCTCATGGTTAAGACCAAGACGAGGAGGTCTCGAGGTTCTCTTTACGAAGAGACCAAGGGGTGGTCTTTTGTAAAGAGGACCCTGGGGTGGTTTTGAAGGTTTTCTTTACAAAAGACCAGGGGTGGTCTTTTGCAAAAGAGGACCTTGGTGGGGTGGCTCAGGGTGGTTTTTAGAAAACGACTAAGGAAGGACCTTATGCAAGGAGGACCCCAAGGAGGTCCGAGAGGGCGGTTTTGACAAAACGCCCGGGGTGACCTCTTCGCACACAGAGGACCTCAAGGAGGTCTTTTGCAAAGAGGACCCCAAGGAGGAGGGTGATCCTAGCGGTGGGATTTAACCTACTGAGGTCTTTAACGGCCAGATTTTATATGGTGGGAGGTCCAGAGACTTAGGATTTTTCGGAAAAGATCCTAAGGCCCAGATCTGAACTTGGAGAGGTCGGGGACGGCTAAGATTAGCCCGAGGAGGTCCTAGAGTGGTTTTAATGGTGCAGGGTCTCTAGACAGTGGCGGCTAAGACACTTAATGCATCTAATGATTGACCATAAATGAATCTAACGGAACACTTAATGACTAAGGCCCCGCCTACACGATGATGACTCCACGGCACAAATTAGGACACAATTAATGCACCAATGATGAGCAATGATTTGAGCATTAAAGTGGTCCTAAGAAGATGACGAAAATGGGAGGTTTTGAACTGACAAAACCCGAGCGTGCACAGCGGCTTGCCGCCGGCGATGTGGACCTCGTCGGCGAAACCAAAGGCACGAATGAGCTCCAAATAGGACGGAGAACCTAAGGGTGCCAAAGCTACACCGAAGCACCACCAACCGGCGGCTAACCGGAGATAACCGCCGGGGACCAATGCGCAAAAACGAAACCGAAGAGGTCTAATGGGATCGGGTTTTGGAATCAAGTACTCACCCGGATTGAAGGAGAACCGGAGTGGTCGCGATAGCTCCGGTGACGTGGAGGTCGCCGGAGATGAAGAAGACGGCTCCCGCCACGAACAAAGAAGCTCCCACCTTGTCAACCTCTGTGAAGGTCGAACAAAGCAAGTTAGGGAGGCTCGAGGTGACCAAGGGAACAAGATGATCGCCACTATTGCAATGTTGAACCACCTGAAGCTCTGAGGTCGCGGAGAGCTCCAATGTCCAAACAATGGTGGCAATGGCTTTTGGTGTTTGAGCACAAGAGAACCGAGATGAGCTAGGTGCAAGAGAGTGACTAAAGGAACTATGAGAGGAAGCTTGAGCTTCAAATATAGCCGGTGGGAAGGATGGCAAAGTCACCGGCAATCGAGCCCAAGTACACTAAACCGATGGGAGTAGGTTGTCGTGAGACTTTTGAGCAAAAGGTGCTGCAGACATTTAATGTTGGCAGCACCTAGCCGCTTGTCGACCTTAGAGTTGACAAGGCACCGCTCTCACCGCCATGCACAAAATTGATAATGCCCAGCCCACCCGATGGTGAGAGGACCAGTCAAAAGAGCTCAACGGCTAAAATCAGCACTGAGCTCCCACTAGGGAGGTCGTGAGTCGTTGGATTGAAACCAAGGGCTCGGATCTTGAACCAAGTATTAGAGGTCCTAACACTTAGGGAGGTCCGAGCCGCAGATCTCAAGAGAGATGGCCCACGATCACCCAAGCGCTAGGGGTGGTCGTGGAGGGTCGAGGAGGTCGCCAGGTGGTCTTTGCAAAGGTGCAAAGGAGGTCTGGGGAGGCCTCGAGGGTTGTCTTTGTAAAAGAACCCGAGGAGGTCGTGCGGGTGGGAGGTCCTTTACAAGGACCCGAGGAGGTCTTTGAGCGTCGGATTTAAAATCCAACGCCCGCACCACTGTGTCCAAATGCCCGAGCCCGACACGGCTCAGCGGCCGTGCGACCAAGACTGGAGGTCCGACTGGTTTAGGGTTTAAATTGGGCTGGGATCTTGAAGGGACTTTTAGAGCTAGCAAACTAGCTCCAAATTCTTTGAAATCTTGACAGAGCTTGCTAACCTCGAGTTGGACCTTGTATAAAATTTTTAGGAGTTTTGTGTTGAGCATTTTTCTCCGTAAATTATACAATGCTTTGAGCTAGGGTTTGACTATGAGTCAAGCAAGTTTGACTGACCCATAAAACTATTCAATCAATTTTCAAAAGTGTGAAATTTTTCGGAGGGTCACATATCAACCCAAGAACTTAGGAAAAATATTTCCTAGGAGATGATCAATGACTTGTGACTTAGTATTCCCATACTCGTGAAATAATTGTTTAGTACACATAGGAAACACATGACGTAAGAAAAAGTTTTAACTTCTACTCATTTTCTTACACTTACAACACAAGTTGAAAATGGGGATGTTACAATAATAGAACAACTTAGACTATTATTTTATTTATGGCATCTGAAAAAATCATTCTAATGCATAAGTTTTCAGCTTAAAGCAAAATATAACAGATGCTCATCATGAGCATGACCAAGCTCGACAGGAGCTGAATCTATACTATTAATGCGACTCGTGCAGGAAAGCGGCATATTTACAAAGCTAACGAATAACTAGGATATTGCTACATGTATCCATAGAACATAGCATGGGATTATCATTGATGTCATCCAGAACAATCAAATTTCCACTTAGTGATGTCTAACAATCGTACATAATTCATGCAATTTTCTATACGATTACAGCTGGTAAAACATTTTAAATGCCTGAAACGAGCGCAAAATAGTAAATATTAATTTTATATATTCAGTAGATAATTTTATGAATTTCCCATAATTTTCCTAATATTTTTGGAATTTTTTGATAATTTTTAAGGTTTTGAAGCAATTTTCAGAATTACTAAACCCATTAATTAATTTCCTAAAACACATAATACCAGGAAAAATAAACCATAAAAAATCATGTTTCCAAGGTGTACTAGGTCTAAGGTTTCACAAAACTAATGGAAGCTCGTATACCTAAAAATACAATTTCTTCTGATGTAATGTGAATTTTCATAATTTACTAAGTTTGTCTCAGAATTATAGAAACTCTAGGGTTCAAAACACACAATTTGTACCACCGCCATAAAACACTTTGAAATTAATCCAGATTTCAGGGGCTAAAGGGCCACATTACCGCAACCCAAAAAAACTTGGCCTTTGGGCCAAAATGTAACGTGTCGGTCGGCCAGTGGATTGGGCACATGCATGGCCATTGCAACCCATATGACACGGACCATAGGGACAGACGTCTAGGGTTAAAAACCCTAGCCGCCTCTTTGTTTGGATTTGAGCTGGATTTTGCGGCAGCGGTGGCGGGCTCGCGCAAAGGCCATGCAACACGGGGCAGTGACACGTCGAGAGCGGGTAGCGGCGGCACAGCGACTCAAGCCAGTGCAGCGTGCGGTGTTAGGCAGCGCACGACAGTAAGCGGTACACGACAGCGGGTGGCGCGGCCTCAAGCGGCACGACAGCATGGCGTCGGGCGCACATGGCGGCTCGGTGATTGGAAGGTGCACGACAGCAGGCAGTGTGGTTCGGCCATCTGGCGCTCGCGGCGGCGTCGGCGACGATGACAGCACATGTGGCGGCGACGCTACGACTCAAGCCGAGTGAGGCCCTTGGCATCGTGGATGTCTGATGGAGTCTCGCCTCGCCACCACATTTCGCGACGACGACGACGAGTAGGCAGCACTGTGCTGGCCACCATGGCTCTCAAAAAAATCCGAATGTCCTATGTGTAATGAACAATAATTAATCGTTAAACCCTAATTAGCAATTAACAGATATAATCTTGGGTTCATACAAATTAATCTACCAGATTAATCTAATAGCAAATTAAGGATTGAAAAGGAGGGAATCCTCACAACATACTGATTCGGCCATGTAGAGCAATTCGTGTTGATAACGTGTTAAATAATCGATGTCGTAGTCGGGAGACAATCAATCTAATCACACCAAAAGGAGACACATAGTATATGGCTATAACTCTTTCATTCATCAATCCATCTCTTTACATAATGTAGCTCTATTTATAGACTAAAGGAGTAGAACCCTTCAATAGGTGTTTTGGTCATTGCCCATAAAACTCTAGGTTTCATAACAGCTAGGACGGTGTCGTGGTGTCATGTTTGTGCAAAGTTGTTCAGCTGAGCTACCATGTGCATCACTGTGTCAGCATGTAGTTACGTACAAGCGTAATTGTAATGAGTTTTGTTTTGCTAATTTAGCTATTTTTTATTTGTAATAACAAAAGTAGCTCCCACTTGTACAAAAATGGTACCATGATAGATTAGTCAGGTCACCTGCAATGCTCCAGGACCGCTGTGGGTTCCTTTCGCACTTTCGGAGCATTCCAGGCGCCTCCCGCATTTCTGCATTTTTTGTCCTTTAGTCACTAGTTTTTTTTCCTCTAGTGATTAGTGTGTGTGTGTACACTACAACATTCCGTGGACTAAGTGAGCAGTAGCAACTTTCTATGGACTGATTGTGCGGCAACAACCTCTCGTGGACTGAGTGAGCGGCAGGAATTCCTACCGCGCTTGGGGAGCGCGGTACGTGGGGCTGCTAGGGTTCGGAACCGCAACAGGCCAGATCCTGCAGTCCGGATCCGCGATAGGCACGTGCAGTGGTCCAAGTGTGCGGTAGAGGATACGTGGCGCTTGCCTAACCTACCGCGGCGCCTTTTTTGTCATTTTGGATGCATGGGGCTACACGTGCTAAATCATTTCAAAAAACGGCCAAATGAGCCAAAAACGCCAACTCTAATACTTACTATTTTATTTGTTATTGTGTAACACTTGACAACTTCCTTTCAAGGTCTTGTTTCTATATATATATATATATGAAAATGGTATGTACTCCTGAGAGTATGTACTCCCGCTTCTCGTATACCACTTCGTATGGTGATATCTCTTTATCTATTTGAGCATACTCCAATAATGATAATAAGATACTTCAAAGTGAGTTCTATGAAAAATTTCATTAAAGTCCACTTTTTATTGCAATATTTGTGTACATACTTATTTTATATATGAAAAAGGGTATATAACAAAAAAGAAGAGCTCCAATGGAAATTTTTTAATCAAGTCACGTTGAAGTATATTATAATTATACTGAAAGTGATAAAGAAGTATAATATGTTCGTTTAATTGGTATATTAGAAGTGGGGGTACATACTCCCAAAAGTACGAAACAGGTATATATATATTATATATATATATATATATTATATATATATATATATATATATATATATATATATATATATATATATATATATATATATATATATATATATATTATAAAATGGTATATATATATATATATATATATATATATATATAGGAAAATGGTATTGTACTCCGAGATCGTACTCCCTTCTCATATACCACTTAAATTGTATGGTGATACCTCTTTATCTATTTGAGTATACTCCAATAATGATTATAAGATACCCTAAAGTGAGTTTCATGAAAAAATTCATGAAAGTCCACTTTTTATTGCAATATTTGTGTACATACTTCTTTTTATATGTGAAAAATGGTATATAGCAAAAATAAAGGGCTCCAATGAAAATTTTTCAATCAAGTCACGATGGAGTATATTATAATTGGTATTTAAGTATACTGAGAATGATAAAGAAGTATAATATATTCGTTTAAGTGGTATATTCGAAGTGGGAGTACATACTCCCGGGAGTACGAAACGGGTGTCCTATATATATATATATATATATATATATATATATATATATATATATATATATATATATATATATATATATATATATATATATATATATAAGTCGTTGCATACAGATTTAATGATTTTCTCTCTCTTTTACCCTTATTTATCTTTCATCTCTCTCCTCAATATTCATGAGTAGGAAGTCCAACTAATATTCTCTCTTTTATTATATCGAGATATTATAATAACAGGGATATCAGGCTATTTCCCTCTACAAACTCACCAAAATATGCCTCAACAAAAGTGCGGAAATAACCATGATGACCAGAATCGAAGTAACATGCATGCTGCAACAATTTAACCTTTTTATTTATTTGGTCGAATTAATTACAATTGTGCAGGAATTAATAGAAGAAACCCTACCTCAGTTACATTTCCCCCTCTCTTTCAGCAACCGCATGATGGATCTACCGCCTATGGTGCGCGCGCGCGCATTGTAAAAGGGACGCACACGATCGAATAATACGACATGTACACTAGTTTGACATGAAGGTCAGGGCAGTCCCATTGCAAAAGTCTACCCACGGCTCACGGGTCATGATTCTTTTCAGTGTGTGTAATCATGATTCAATATTCGGTAGTAGCAAATAATAAGACAATTCAGTTGAACTCCTAATAAAGCTGACACTCCCGGTCACTTTATTTCTTTTCACTTTTCAGCTATGATCATCCCCTTGTCATACACCAACGGTTGCCTTTCTGTTCTTTTCACTTTTCGCACTGTTGGAGTAGTAGTATTTTGATACGCTTTCATGCTCTCTACGTAATGTAGTTGAGCTCTTTATACAATTTTGTTTGTTTGTTTTTTTTTTCGATGAAGAGTTCTCTATACACTTGAGCATTGTTACACATTAATAAGCTTTTTATACGACAATTTATACACTCGAGATGTTCAAATTAATGTGCAAAATCTTTATACATTTTAAATGTGTACTACAATGCATACTCCAAAATCTCATGTAAGTTTGCGCCGTTAGGATCGAACAGCATTATCTGTTCATGTGCAAGCTCGCGATACTTTACTGTGCATGCACACCGATTATTTGCACTGATCTTTTTGTAATCATCATGCATGGTGATCAGTGGTTAAAACAAGTCGTTAGCAGTTAAAAAATCAAATCCCAACATCCTCTGTGTCAGAAGCTGACAGCCTCGAAATCTTCATTAGTCTATACTGGCCCTTGTACTCGGTGTTGTTATGGAGATCTGGATCTTAGATCCTAGCTAGAACTTGTGTAAGTGTAGTGCCGTTATGTGTACAACGCAAATGTACCATGTGATACTCGTCGGTTTATATCATTTCCACCTGGCTATGGTCAAGTAGAAGGGAAACATGAATAGAAATATAATTTGATAGCTCAAATTAAGGATATTGAAACGGGCCTACATGATACTCCCTCTGTTTAAGAATATATGATATTTTGGATATCGATACGGTCTTTAACATACAATTTTGAATATTAATTTTTATATAAATATGCTCATAAAATTATTATATTATAAAAATATTTTTCATGACTAATATATATAATGATACCATTTTACCATGACAAATAAAAATAGTTTTTTTTATATACTAGTGGTCAAAATTTTTAAAAAAATTGACAGCACATTTACTGAAACATCGTATATTTAAACGGGTGGAGTACTCGAGAGAAACTCGTAATACATTGATGCCCATGCAATCTAGACACTGGCACAGATGCCATTCAATTGGGCCCGGTGTCACACATACCATCAGATGTGGCTGGTGTGACGGCATTGGAGAGGGAAAACGAAGTCCGCATCAATGGCCAACGAACAGCCGTGAAATAGTACTCCTAATTAGAGCATGTACAATGTGTTTATGTCAGTCATCTATAGCATTTATCACATAGGATTTTTGCTGACGTGGATGAAAGAGAACGAAGAGAGAGAATATTGCTGTCTATAATCCTGCAGCCGACTGTAGCACCAAAACCAAGAAAAGCAATAAAGATTGTGTGTTGTCTGTAATCCTATAGCCGGCTGTATTATCACAACCCATTGTATGAGCTGTTTTTAGTGTTGTCTATAGGTGACATGGATAGTTGGTATAGACAGCAGTTGTCTATACCATTATACATGCCCTTAGGAGATATCTACAACAAACATTGACTCCCTATCGGATTCATGAGCTAATATGTAATGCATGTTTGTAATTCTCTTGCTCGTGTTTTAGATGAAATGCATGCTTTTAATTCAGTTGGACTAATAATGTTACCCCCAGGTGCCAATAAGTGTCCTTAAAAGGTGGGCAAAATTAGATACATGCCATTCAAAACGATGGCAATTCAAGATATGCCACTCCAAAACATGAAATTTGAGATATGTCACTCCCAAATTTGATACCTTGGCTAAATGTCACTCCATGCTTTATTTGGACAATTCTACCCATCGTCCTTCTCTCCATCCTGCCTCCACAACTCACCACCACCTCCTCCCTCAACTCCGGCGACCTCCACCGACTCCGGCAACCTCTTTTCTCCATCCTGCCCAATTCCCGCATATCTCCAGCCGAGATCTTGCCAATCCACCCCCTTCATCTTTCTCCCCGTCATGTCTCCACTACTCACCGCCACCTCCCTCCTCAACTCCAACAACTTCCACCAACTTTGACAGCCCCTAGGCTTCATCTTGCCCAAACCCCACACCACCGGGTTGAATCTAGTCAGAGGCGGCGTAGATAGTACATGGCGGCGCAGATAGTACATGGCGGCGGAGGACAACGATCCGGCGTCCACCCCGTAGCCCCTCATCGAGGACTAGGTGACACGATGGCCAACGCCAGGCTTGCCCGACCTCTCCATGTCGTGCACTCTCGCCGCAACCACCCCTCGGGATGTTGTGCGGTGGGGGAGAGAGGGACGATGGTGAGGTGAGAGGGTGGTGTGTTGCCCGCCAACTCCACGAAAGCTTGGAGCTCGCCAAACAATCTCGAGAGATGGCAGTGTAGCGTGGCTGGAGCTCGTTGAGGAGAAGAGCACAAGTGATGGGCAAAACTGTCCAAATAAAGTATTGACGAGGATTGAAATCCCTATGTATTATCTTAATACATAATTAAAGACCGCACGACTTCGTGGTCGTAACCCCTAAGGCTAACGACCCCTGTGGTCGTAAGGATTCCAGAGGTTATATCGATGATACCCTGGTTGTATGAGATCCTATACCTAGTCCCCGACTAGATGATTGCTCGTAAAAATAATGAACTGGCACTTGGTTCTGTTCCAAATATATTCCTCCCATGCGATGAATGGAACATGTGTCTTATTCGTTCCAAACCGCACGATGTTTCATAACTCTAAGTCACTGACAACAACCACCATGTAGTTATGTCTTTCAATAACATTAACCGCTCGACGGTTGATACTTCATCAACTACCGCCTCTCTCCGACCAGTCACGATGTTTCCAACAGGCGCCTTTTCAAGGAGTAGCTGCCACCACTTCATCAGTTATTTAAAGGAAGATCAAAGGAGGAGAAGAGGATGAATTCAGTCGACCGCAATCCGATACTACACACAAGACCTAGTGATTCAAAAATAATTGAAGCATTAGAATAGTAACATATTTTGTGTACTTAAGGCTAGTCAACTACCTTGTCAAGGTCAACCCCTATAAGGTTCCAGTTTATTGCAATAAAGAGCAGTCCCATACTCTCCCAAGAAATTTGTGCCATTTTCTCTATTTTATTTCGTAAGATCGGTGACTCGATCGTCGACAGCTGGCGCTGCCCGGGGGGAGAATCAGCATCTGATTTCTTGAAGATCCTATGCTTAGCAAATCCTTACCCTTTTTTACTCCATAACCGCTCATGCGTCTATGGCAGGGACTTGGGATGAGGAAAACTGGTTCGATTTGGCGGACTACTCCAATCTCGATATGGACGTATGCATCTGCGCCATGGAACATGACGCAATGTCGTCGTCGTCCTCCTCCGTCATAGGTTCAATGTTCACTGAGAACAATGAAGTTGACCAGATGGAGGAAGACACACCACCAGTGGCATCCCCAGAGGAACCAACCGTTCCAACCAGTTTGGAACATCCAAGGGCCTTTGCAAGCTCGGTCCTTCCGACCGGCCAAAAGGGTGACAAGAATCTAGTACCGCAACCCGAGGGTCAATATACTCTCGATACATTTATGGATGATAGGTATTCACCAATAGCTTCTAGCGATTCTAAGGGCCAACCAACATATGGTGTCAATATCCATGAAGCTACCACTGGTCGAAGGCCAAGTGGGGATGATCAAACTCGGCATACAATCGGCAATCCACCGGATCAAGCTGAATCCACCACGAAGCCCACAAGAGGTGCTAATCTCCGACCACTCTCCATTGTGGAGACTTCTTATAGAATCATTGGAAGGCTCTCCATTAGTTACAATGGAAGCTCGTCGGAGGATCGTTGCTAGTGGCATGAGGTCAATGTGATTGGAGATACAAATCAAAATTCTGTGTACGGTCCTACACAACTTACCTCATCACCACCTGCTGGTGGAAATGGTACATGCCCTCAAGCAACAAATGCCAAAGACAACATAGCTTATGGACGTCCATCGGTTAATTCGCCTAGTTTTGCCCCACCACGCCGAATGGGTCGAACAGGGCAAACCAGGAGGTCCGAGGAAAGTTCAAGCTATCGAACACCCATTGCTAGTGGGAACCCCCCCCCCCCCAAGACCTTCGATATGGTACAAAACCTACAACAAGTTCAGAACATTTTAAATAATCCTAATCCTTCTCTAACAGAGACTCCAGGTTTTCTCCAACTTGTAGGTCGGGTGTCAGAGATTCTCCAGCAGACCATGTAGCATGTAGAAGCATAACGGGAACAAAGGAATTCACAAAGTCAAACCATGACTTCATCCCAACGTTCCTCCCTCAGCAGGGGACCACATGGTCGGATTGGAGACCAATTGATACCAAGACCTCCTCGACGATTCTAACTAGGGAGTCACGAGGGAAGAAGGCTGTTTCAAGCAGCCACTCTTCCCCCCTCGTCGAGAAGAACAATCACTTGGTCCTGATGATCTTCTATATTGTCTAAACCATGTAGGTGGTCAAAGGCGTCAAAATAACGTCCACGACCGGATCGGGACATCAGAGGTCCGATATTCCAATTTGAGAAACTGGTCCCCGAACGATTACAATCTGACACCTTTTCAGAGGAGGCGCCACGACTCTATTACAGGTTGTCGAGCTTTCTCAGCAGAGCTCCAGGCTGTACGCTGGCCGGACATGTTCTGACCAACCAACACAGAGAAGTCCAATAGGACTCAGAACCCGTTAGAATTTCTCTAAATCCATACCACTACCATTAGAGCTCCTCGCGGTGATGACAACATGATGGCAAATTATCTGCCCACGATGCTTGAAGGGTCTACTCGGTCGTGGTTGCTCAACCAGCCGGTCAGATCGATCTATACTTGGGAGCAGCTTTGCGACCTTCTAATATCTAATTTCCAGGGTACGTATGACTGCCCTGGATATGAGGATGACCTTCATCGAATCCGGAAAAAGTCTAACAAAAATCTTCGACAATATATCAAAAGATTTAACCAGGTTCATAATTCTATACCAGAGGTTACATAATCTTCTGTTATTCAGGCTTTTAAAGCCGGGTTGAGAAATCGCTGGATTACGGAGGATATTGCCATGAATCCTCCATGAACAACTATTGAGTTTTTGACATGGTTGATAGATATTCCGCCACAAGTGAGGCGGTCGAATGGAATGAAACTATTAATCGAAAAGAGAAAATCCCTCAACCTAGCTTAGATAAGGCAGAAAAGAAGTAGAAAAAGGCTCTCAAGAACAAGAAGAATTGCAAGTATGACAACAAAAAAGTCCTTACGATACTAAAAAAATTGAAGGATAAGAGAGAATTTTCTGGTCGGGACAAGTCGAAAGCGTCGACCGATGAATACAAGAAAAGTAAGAAGTGGTGTCCACTTCATCAGGCTGTAGGGCATGATCTGCACACCTGTTGAGCCTGGCAGAGAAAGCTAGAAGATTACTACTTAGGTAAGGGTCCACTCCCCTCCATACAGAAACTCGGAGAAACAAGCTCTAAGAAGGATAAAGATGGCGATGAAGAAATAGAGTATCAGGAGCCGTAGCATACTATTGATATGATCTTTGGCAGATTCCCCTCGTACGAGTCAAGATGTCATCTAAAGGCCGTGGAGCGAGAAGTCAACCTTGCCGAAGCTCCAATCGTCGCAAAGCCTTCTAGGTGGTTGGAAACTGTAATCTCCTTAAGCAAAGTAGACTATCCCATCCCGTCGACTCGACCTGATAGGTTCTCTATTGTTGTTGAACCTACAATTAATAATTGCAAAGTTAATTGAGTCTTGATAGATGGAGGTAGCTCTCTAAATATTTTATTTACGGGTGCATTGGAAGAAATGCAAATTCCCATATCTAAGGTAAAACCAGTAAAATATACCTTCCATGGCATAGTTCGTGGTTCTACCGCTAAACCGATAGGGCAACTGTCCCTACCGGTCACGTTCAAAAGACCTAAGAACTTTCGAACAGAAAAGGTTTCATTTAATGTGGTGGATTTTGAAACCGCATACAATAGAATCCTCGGTCGATCGGTATTGGCAAAATTCCTAATAGCCACGTATTATGGTTATTAGAGTTTAAAGATGACAGGACCAAAAGGAGTCATTACAGTTTAAGGAGATCAAAAAATGGCCTATGCATGCGATCGGGAGTCTTTAGAACCGGTCGACGAGCTTCTGACCAGGGATTCTAATCCGTCTTTAACACAGGTCAAGAACTCAAGACCAAAGAGATTCCACTCGACAAAGGCGCTCCTCTGGAAAGTGCCAAAGCTTCGTCTAGGTCTACAAATACTAGAAAGGCACTGGTTGGAGCAGGACTCGACCTCAAATAGGAAGAGTCGCTCGTCTCCTTCCTTCGAGTAAACATGAATGTATTTTCGCCTAGCGGGCATCCGACATGCCTGGAGTCCCTAGGGAGGTGATCGAGCACAGGCTAGCTCTCTACCCTAACAAGAAACCTGACGAGGATTAAAACCTCTATATATTATTCAATATATATATATATATATATATATATATAGAAAAGACCATACGTCTTCATGGTCGTAACCCCTGAGGTGCACGACCTCACTGGTCGTAGAGATTCCAGAGGTTACATAATGGGTACCCTGGTCGGACGAAGGCCTAAGCCAAGCTCCCGACCAGGAGAACTGCTCGTAAAAGGTATGAACTGATTCCAAGAATATTCTCCCCCGTATGATGAATGGAACACGTGCATATTCCATACCATACGATGTATCTTATGCAGACACAGCAACAAATAACCTCCATACGGTTATATGTCTCATATACATATAACCGTCGAACAGTTGGTTGTTTATCAACCATCGCTGGCTTCACCAGACGATCGTTTCACATCAGGCGTCTTCTCTGGAAGTAACTGCCACCTCTTCAAGGGCTATTTAAAGATGGAACCTGGACGGATCAAGAGGAGAAGGAAGAGACAGAAGACAAGACATAGTCATCAGACTAGAACACAAGTCATAGTATCGTGTGATAGGTCTGAGATTGTAAGGGAATAAGCAGTATTTTTAGAGGATACCTTGTAAAGCCCAGTTCATATAAATAAAGAGCAGCCCCATTATTTCCTGAGATTTCCCACGTCACTTTCTCCTTTCTATTTTCGTAAGATCGACGTCTTGATCGTCGACAAAACCGGTCAAGCAGAAGCTAAGGTGTTTTGCACCAAATCAGAAGGAGGCAATCTAGTCGGAAATCGACAAGCTTCTCAAGGTTGGATTCATTCGTGAAGTCGATCACCCAGAGTGGCTCGCCAATCCTATAATGGTTAGAAAAAGTAACGAGAAATGACGAATGTGTATTTACTTTACAGATCTTAATAAAGCTTGTCCGAGGGATGACTTTCCCCTTCCACACATTGATCAACTTGTAGACTCGACTTCCAGGTGTGAGTTGTTAAGTTTTTTGAATGCATATTCAGCGTATCACCAAATTAATATGAGTAAAATGATGAAGAGAAAACTTCCTTCATCGCGCCATATGACACTTACTGCTATATAAAGATGCTATTTGGTCAAAAAAAATGCTGGTGCGCTTTCCAAATGTTGATGTAAAAAACCTTTAGTCCTCAGATAGGTCAAAATTTGGAGGCCTACATTGATGACTTGGTCATAAAGAGCATCAATGCTGGTGATCACATTTCCGACCCACAAGAGACTTTCAATAACTTAAGAAGGCATAACATTAAATTAAATCCAAAAAAGTGTGTATTCAGTGTTTTCTCTGGAAAACTTCTTGGATTCCTAGTTTCGGCTAGAGGAATTGAAGAAAATCCAGTAAAAATATCGGCCATTGATTAGATGCACCCTCCGATCACAAAGAAAGAATTCCAAAAATTAACCGACTGTATGACAACACTAAGTCGTTTCATAGCCCGATTAGGAGAAAAATGACTACCTTTCTTTAAGCTTCTTCAGAAATAAAGAAGTTTCGAGTGGACTAAAGAGGCAAATGATGCCTTTGAAGAGCTCAAGAAGTACCTTACGAATACCCCGATCTTAGGCCCTGTTTGTTTAGACTTAAGCTTTTTTGGCTTAATCAGCTTATAAGCCTCTTAGCTTTTAAGCCAAGTTTTGGTGTTTGGTAATCTGGCTTTTTATATGATGTTGGCTTATTGAGTTGGGTGTGAAGGATAAAAAGTTTGAATTGCCCTTTAGAGTTTAAACGACCTTTTTAAGCATGTATTTAAACTTATTTTTGCACGGGATTTATAAATATGACGATACGTGCAAGTGTATATATGAAACAAAATAGATTTTGCTTGTACGAGCATGCGTGTGTGTACCATGGCCTATCCAAATAAATTGCAATTCTCAACATCTATCGAAGATGTATATCTAAGAAGATCGGAGTATAACAGACAACCTATTCATAGCAAGATATCATTCGACTGGAGTATAATAGACAATCTATTCATAGCAAGATATCGTTCGTCCATGCATGCATGTACTAATTTTGGACATTGCTTAATGAAAGAAATTAATATAGAAAGACATATATTAGCCAACCAAACAAAATAACCAAAATCACATCTCTCAAAAAGTTCATCACGTAAAGCACTATATCGGATGAAGTTGTGTATTCTACTGCACATTACTAATATTCTCGGCATTACTCATTTCATTGTAATCTGGTAGATGCCTTCAAAGTATGCGTCCATAAAGAGACAAGAAATGAAATGCATTGGACGTTCATGCGGTTCATCCACCGCAAAAAAAATACATGTTGTTCTTGCCACCCACAACAATCACCATCACCGCCTTCTACTAATTTCAGATTTCACTAGCTCAAGCTTCCATCAGATTGCACATCAATGCACTTCAAGAACCAGTGAACCACCATTACCACCTTCCCATCTATTTCTTATCAGCTTCATGTCACACATGTCAGTGTGAGATGATCTTGGATTCATGCGATGGTCAATAGTCAGACTGCAAAGTTCATGCAATGTCATACTAGCGCATCAACCTGGCCACTCTCTCAACCACATCGACACGCCTGTGAACCCAGCACCCAGTGAGCAGCACCGCGCAGATCATCCAGTCCGAACGCGCCTCCATGTGCGCCACTAGCCCCTCCGCCTCCTCTACCTCCCTGGCCCGTCCCAGCATCTCCACCATGCACGAGTAGTGCTGCAACGCTGGCCTCCTCACCGTCGCAAACACCCTCCTCCCACTTGTCCACCATCCCTCCCTCGCACATGCTACGAGGACCACCATCACGGCCTTGTCATCCATCTCCCCCTCCCGACCGCGGAAGAGATCGAGGACTTCCCGGCACTGTCCGTGCGTGGACATCGCGCAGACCAGCGTGGTGCACGCGGAGAGCTGCCGCTCTTGGGCGGGCAATTCATCGAACAGGTTGTGCGCGAAAGCGAGGACACCGCAGGTGGAGCACGCATCGATGAGGGAGGGGACGAGCACGGCGCCACGGCGGAGCACGGCGGCGTGGAGGGACATCACGAGCGGGAGGGACGGCAGGGAGGCGGTGCGGTGGAGGAGCGTCGCGTAGTGCCCCCGCATGGCTGGATTGGTGGTAGGAACCACTATGGGGAGGTGAGGCAGTGGCGTTGGGGATGGGGAGGGGAGGGGGTGGCGTTGGGGGAGGAGAGGGGAGGCAGCGGTGTTGGGGGAGCCGGGGAGGAGATGCGGCGTCGGGGGGAAGAGAGGGGCGGCGGTGGGGTTAGGGATTGGGAGGGGGAGGCGGCGGGTGTTGGAGCCGAATGGGAGGGGTGGCGTCGAGTGTGGAGCTGAACGGGAGGAAGAGAATGGAAGCAACAGGAAAAAAAAATGAAACGAAAAGCACTTATATATGAATGGCATTTTGAGGGTAATTTCAACGAAGTTCAGTGGCAAAGTGATATTCCATTCCGAAAAAGCCAAAAAAAGCACCCCTCTCATGGCTTATGGCTTTTAGACTTAAAATGGCTTAAGCTTTTTATAAGCTGGATTAAAAGGCCACCCCTTTATTTAGGCTTAGGCTTTTTTTCTTTTAAGCCAAACAAAAAGCCTAAACAAATAAGGCTTTAGTATCTCCAAGATCGGGAAAACATTGCTAATTTACGTAGCTATAACACCACAAGTATCAGCGGTGTACTGGTCGTAGAACGTGACAACGTTCAATGACTAATGTATTACGTAAGCGAAGTTACATGGATCAAAGGAGAGATACCCATAGGTACAAAAGTTGTTCTATGGTCTCCTTATGGTTTTAAGGAAACTAAGGTATTACTTTTCAGCCCATAAAGTGGTCGTACCGACCGGATATCCTCTTGGTCAAGTTCTTGAAAATAGGGAATCATTAGGATGAATAGCAAAATAGGCAGTCGAGCTTGGGGCATTCGACCTCCATTTCATCTTACAAACAACAATTAAGTCTCAAGCAATAGCAAAATTCACTACCGAATGGACGAACCCTGAACCCACCCAAGTGCCCGAGTATGAACACCACGACGAGTGGACAATGTACTTTGACGGTTCCTTGATGCTCATAGGCTCAGGAGCTAGAGTTGTCTTGATATCCCCTATAGAAGAACAAATTAAATATGCCATTCAAATAAACTTTCCTACTACTAATAATGTGGCAAAATACAAAGGTTTGTTGGCAGGACTCCGAGCAGCCAGAGCGCTTAGGATTCGCAGATTACTAGTGAAAGGCGATTCTCAACTAGTAGCGAATCAAGTCAGAAAAGAGTATCAATGCTCAAGTACCAAGATGTCATCTTATTTGGTAGAAGTACGGAAACTTGAAAAGCACTTCTTCGGTTTCCAGATCCAACATATTCCTATAAAGGAAAACTTTCTAGCAGACTAGTTGGTGCGAATAGCCTCCACGAGGTCACCCGTCCCACTTGGAGTTTTCCTCGAGCATCTCGATTCACCCTCGGTGGTCGAGCCTTCCGAGGACTTAGATGCTCCTCTAGCGGGCATGAAAATCAACCCCAGTATCAAATTGGATGACGTCGATCTACAATTATCTTCAGCATGGCATTATTCCTGAAGATGATGTAGAGGTTGATCGTGTAGCTCGAAAAGCTAAATCATACACTCTGATTGAAAGTACCCTTTATAAACAGGGATCTCACGGAGTGTTGATGAGATGCATATCTCAAACAGATGGCATTAAATTGCTATTCGATATTCATGGAGGAGTCTGTGGAGCACATCATTCCTACAGAACACTAGTCAGTAAAGCCTTTAGACAAGGATACTACTGGCCAACTACCCTCTATGATGCAAACGAGCTCGTGACGAAGTGCGTACAATGTCAATTTCATAGTCGATAAGTACATTAGCCGGCACAAGCTTTGCAAACAATACCTCTTTCGTGGTCTTTTGCAACATGGGGACTAGACATTCTGGGACATTTCCCAAGAGCACATGGGGCTTCAAATTCTTTTTCATTATGATTGACACATTCACAAAATGGATAGAAGCTAAGCCAGTTGTTGAAATAACAACTAAAGCTGCTAAGAGGTTCCTCACAAAAAACATGATGACACGATTCATTATACCTAGTCGTATAATCACAGATAATGGTATCTAATTCTCGAGCGGTAATTTCCAGGAATTCTGCGAAGATCTAGATATTAAGATATATTTCGCTTCTGTTGCTCATCCATAGAGTAACATAGCAGTCGAGCGAGCTAATGGTATAATAATACAAGGGCAAATTGGCTACAGGGCACTGCAATTTGTCACCTATGGCCAATGGACATCCAAAAAATGTGGTTTCGCCAAAAGACACTGCAAAAAAGTGTAATTTTGCTGTAGGACACTAAGGACACTATTTTATTATTTTTGGGTCAGAGAGGAGAGAGAAAGCACGTGAATTGTCTATTTTACCCTTTCTCCTTCTGCCCTCCTCCTCTTCTTCCCCTTTCTCCTCTTTCTTCCTCTTCTATCAACACGCCGAGTCGGCACTGCGCCCGTCGCCCTCGCCAACTCCCCCGACAGCCTACACTGCGCCCGTCACCCTCACCAACTCCGGCGCACGCGTCGCTCTCGCCAACTCCCCCGACAGCCTACGTTGGAGCCCTCCCGTCGCACCCGATGCCACTTCCCATACTCCGCCGTCTACTGGCTCTACTACACCGGCTCCACCGATGAACGCCTCGTGTCCCCATTCCCCGTCGTGGACGTCCCCGCGCTGTCCGGCCTCGCCATCAGTCAAGACCACCGCCACTAGGCGCGCATCGAGGGGGACCATTACACCGGTGCACTGCTGCGGGTCTTGGAGGAGGAGCCCCATGGATGGGAGGCGCGCAACGGTGGCTCCATGGCTCCACCTTTCCTGGCTCCGGCTTGGCCCAGCCGCCGGTGCGCCTCGGCCCTCCATGGCGCCGCCCGTGCTCCTCCCGCGCCTGGCTCACCTCCCTACTAGCGCGTCCCTGGCGGTGGCGACCATCCCTGACGCATCCATGCTCTCGTCTCGCTGCCAGTGGCAGTGCGTAGGCGGCGCCGAGGACCACCTCAGCGCGCTGCCCGACGACGTCCTCCTCATCCTGAATCGCCTCGCCACCCGCTTTGTGCTCGCCACCGCCGTCCTCATCCGGCGCTGGG
The DNA here is from genome assembly GCA_036346255.1 of Ampelocalamus luodianensis. NCBI lineage: Eukaryota > Viridiplantae > Streptophyta > Magnoliopsida > Poales > Poaceae > Ampelocalamus > Ampelocalamus luodianensis. The sequence goes on along the minus strand of CM070620.1, from coordinate 40,244,170 downwards.
CGCGCCTCCCCCACGGCTACACGAGTACGACGCGCTCACCGAGCTTGTCCTGCAGGACATCTACCGGGTGCCCGCGGCTGCACTCCGTACACCTATGGTGCTGCCTCGGTGACAATGATCACAACACCATTGCGGTGGACGTGCCAGCGTCGGAGCTCGGGGAACTCGTCGTGGACTAGTGCTCGTTCCTTCTAATCTGGCTGCTTATTAGCCTTAATCATGTTTTTCAGATTTGGTGGAGAATTTGAGTCTGGAAACCGATTTCGTATTCTATTTGTAACTCGTTTTGATGTCAATATAAGAAATAAAAAAAGTCACATTGCAAGGTGTGGCGAAAATTGAATCAAACGTTTCTATGTTTCAATACTCTATTCTTCGATAGTTTTTTCTGAATTTGCAGAGAAGCATTTTTCAGAGATTGTCGAGAAGAGCATCAAGAGAGTTTGTGATTGAGATCAGAGTTTCCGTTCCAACATTTCTCGCGGTCCCCTCGCTCGAGCGCCTCGCGTGTAGTGGCCGCCCCATCGAGCTGATCAACCTTCTCTTCAACCTTCAACCTGTCAAACGCCTCTAGACTTTGATGACTATGGAAGGTCCGTCTCAGCCAAGTCTGACTGAAGGGCAAAATTGTTATTTTCGAAATTTTATCTCTCCCTTCAGGATGAAAATGATAAAATAGTGCCCTCAGTGTCATATGGCAAAATTACACCTTTTTGCAGTGTCTTTTGACGAAACCACGTTTTTGGATGTTCATTGGCCATAGATGACAAATTGCAGTGCCCTGTAGCCAATTTCCCCATAATACAATGAGTGAAACACCGAGTGTTCGACCAGATAACAAAACAGTCAGGAGCTTGGGTTCAGGAACTTCCTTCTGTGTTATGGGCCATTTGAACCACGACCAGTCGTGCGACCGGTGAAATGTCATTTTTTTCTAGTTTATGGTGCCGAAGCCATGCTTCCTCCTTAACTAAAAATTAGCTCTGCTCGAACCGATTGTTTTAATGAAAATGATCAAGAGGAATGCAGACTTGACGACATCAATTTCCTTAAAGAACAATGAAACCAAGCCTTGCTACTATCAGAAGTTTACCAAGAAGCTATGAGAAGGTTCCATAGTCGTAAGGTGCAATCTCGTAGGCTAGCTGTAGGTGATTTGGTTCTCAGAAAAATTCAGAGCTAAGCAAATCGAAACAAACTTTCTCCTAAATACGAAGGTCCTTATACTATGGTCGAAGTCACCCGACCTGGTTCGGTACGATTGGCTGTAGTAGTTCTTTTCTTTTTTATTTCAATTCAATAAAGATGCTTTTCCTTTCAAATGAGTGCTATTATTTATATGTATGTTATATATTATCTGGTCACGTAATATTGTTGTTTAAATTGGTCGGAGAAGACACGTTTTCTCTCCGATATCCTTTCAAAGCGTCTCTTTTACTTTTTAGCATTGGCTTAATTGTCACCGGTCATTCAGGTCCTAGTCGTGACCATCTCAGCCATGGTTTTCACACGTGACCATATACTCTTTTCTCGAAGAAGCAAAATGAGTAAAGGAGCATAACATATACAACTCCAAATAGTTTCCTACATGCTTCAGAATTGAAAGACTAACTTTTTTCATTTCAACAATCTGTTTTCACTTGTTTTGGCTACTGGTCGGGACACAGAAAACCTCCTAGTCAAAATCTCTCCTCTCTGCATGTGGTCCTACCCACTGTAACACCCCAACTCAGAACGAGCCTGGAGTGCTACCAAAACTAAATACAACTAGAGAGAATTTACAAATTTCGACAGAGTTTCTCTTGTAATCTAGGAAAAACAATTTTCTAACAAGTGAACATAACATTTAACAGTAATTTCATAAACCAATACACACATGCATAAGGGATAATCATATGAAGGTAATTAAATAACACCATTCTCACACCCATAACTTATTTCGTCATTCATAATCATAAAGTAACTATGGGTATTTCTCAGCAGTCTATTTATTCTTATGTGATGCTAAAATATCAATTGCATTATTATTGTGAAGTGGTGCGTGCTTTCCAATCATCTACTCCCGCCCATGCATGACGTCTTTGCCAGAAGTACCTAAATCAAAACAAAGCAAGGATGAGCCATAGGACTCAGCAAGTATCAACAAGATTACAGGATCAAAAATACATAACCGTTTGAACAACTTTAATCAACATTACTCATGGCGTTTCCAATATTAAACAAATATGCTGACAATGCTATGCACTCTTTGTTCTTTAACTCTTTTCGCATTTTACCGTGAATGCGGGTATTCATCCGTCAATGGATACCCATGCTGCGCTATCCGCACAGGGACCAAGAGCCTATACAACAACTTGTATAGGGACCTTTGCCGTCATCAAAATGTCGGGACCTTCAGACATATTGCCCACATTTCATAAATGTGGGGACCTCAAGCTTGTCATTGGTCGAGCGGGGACCTCAATCAATCACTTGGTCACCTCATGACCAAGTTTCAAGATGCTCGAATATGCATGAATATAACATCTATTTCTTCTCAATCAATAGAATTCAACATATACCTTAGTCATGAAAACAAAAGCATTATGAATAATGCAGTCATAACATGCAAGCATCAACACCACTAGGCCATCTCAACATCACTTTCACATGACAACAATGAACATTACACAACTCAATCATGACATGCAACAAGAATTTCCATTTTAACCGAATACTTGCCTCAACCGTGAGAGAGCAGCGGACGCGAAGTAGGTGCTGCCCTTGGGACCTCGCTGCCACCTGGACAAGAATAAAACCCCAAACTAAGACTTGCTTACTGGACCAAAACCATACATAACATCACATTCGAAATCGCTAACTTTTTAACATTTTCAACTTTTCTAATTTCTAGCGATAGGTCACTGCAAACAGCATACTTCAAAAATTCATAACTTTCTGCTCAGGGGTCCAAATGAGATGATCTTAGACTTTCTGAAAAGATAATTAAGTTGCCTAAATAAACCTAGTTGGGGTGACCCTCTGATTCGGCCATCTTCTACTCCTACCAATCCCTTTAGTCAGAGCAGCTCAACAGCATTCAGTTTCTGGACAGAAATAAAGAAAATAGCATAACTTTCTCTACGTTCATCCAAATTCAGTGATCTTTAGTTTTACTGAAAGCTAAGAGGATTAGCTTCATTTTTCGTTATGGTGAGACCCTCTGGAAACTCCTCTAACAGCAAGTTTAAATCAGGTTAAACCGACACTGTCAAATCTGTTACCCACAGAAACATCATAGCACTAAAAAAAATCATAACTTTGGCTACCGAAGTCCGAATGACCTGATTCTTGTTGGCAATGAAAGATAACTACGATACCCACAACTTTCTAGGAGATGCCCAGACCCAAATCTGCCTTTACCTTAACCAAAAACGACAATATATGCTACTGCAGAACACCGATCTACTGTCATCCGAAAATTGGACAACAAGAAAACGACCCAAAACAAAGAACCACGGGTTAGACGAAGGTACGCAGCGCGGATGAAGATCACCACGAGTTCCCGGTTGCGGATCCTTCTTCCCTTCTCCCTTTCTTCTCTTCCTTCTCCCTTTCTCTCCTTTTCTTCCCTTCTTTTCTCTTCCTCTTGGCCGGCCACCCAAGGCTTTTCTTTCTTGCTCTTGGCCAGCAACAATGGGGAATCAAGGAGGGGTGCAAGGAGGTGGGGAGGTGGGGCTGCGCAAGGGGAGGGGAAGGGGAAGGGTTGGCCGCAAGGGAGGAGAGGAGGGGCGGCTGCTAGGGAGGAGAGGGAGGGGCGGCTGCTAGGGAGGAGAGGGAGGGGAGGGGGGTTTGGTCGGCTAGGGTTTGGGGAGCCCCCTGGTCGGCCACCCCTCGGGCCTTGGCCCAGGCCCAAGTTGCCAGAAAGATTCGCTTTTCCCCCTCAAAAACCTGGTTTTTAGCAAAAAAACTATAGGTCACTTTCATGATTATCAACCTGCTCTCAACAAAACTGACAAAACTTTCCGGGATATTACAGTCTCCCCCCCTTAAACAGAATTCGACCCCGAATTCTAACCGTCTACGAGCACAAGAGAAACCGAGGGTGAACACTTAACATACAATGGATACACACCAAGTGAATAATTAGGATAAATCTCGCGCATGCGAGATTCCAATCCCACGTAGCTTCCGCTCGATCTGCTGTGACCAAAGTACCTTAACATACTTCAAGGTCTTGTTCCTTAGTGCCTTCTCGACTTTTCCAATATTCTTACGGCTTGGACTCGAAGGACGATCTTGTTCAATAGTTAAAGGTTCCAATGAAATGTGATGTTCGGATCTCGCAAGTACTTCCTCAACATGGATACATGAAACACGTTGTGCACACCCTCATGGACTCCGGAGGTCCAGCGGTATGCCAACTTCCCAATCCGGCAGGATCGCGAATGGGCCAATGTACCTCGGGCTAAGCTTCCCTTTGGTACCAAATCTCACTACTCCTTTTGTGGAGACACCCTCAAGAGTACTGGTCACCCACTTCAAATTCTAAGTCTCTTCTCCTTACATCCGCATAGCTCTTACATGCGCTTTGAGTCGCTAATAAGTCGCCTCACTAAGGCTACTCGTTCCACCGTCTTTTGTACCCAATCCGGGCCCAAAGCGCCTTCTCACCCTGACTTCCAAAGAAAGGGGTGATCTACACTTACGTCCATACAAAACCTCAAACGGAGCGGCCTTTATGCTGGAGTGATAACTGTTATTATAAGCAAATTCCACCAAGGGCAACCGATCTTCCCGACTACCCTTCCAAGATAGGACATGTGTTCTCAACATATCCTCCAAGGTGCGAATAGTGCGCTCTGCTTGTCCATCTGTCTCGAGGATGAAAAGCGGTACTCAAACGGAGTTGTGTACCCAAAGCATTCTGCAAACTCTCCCAAAACTTGGATACAAACTTAGCATCTCTGTCAGAAATGATGGTTTTTGGCACTCCATGCAATCTCACAATCTCACGCACATAGATAGGGGCCAAATCACTAGCTGAGTTAAATCGAACAGACAGAATAAAATGTGCGACTTGCTGAACCGGTCCACTATAACCCAAACTGCATCCTTGCCTCGCGGTGAACGAGGCAACGCGACAATAAAATCCATAGAAATATCATCCCATGGCCATTGGGGTACTTCCAAAGGCTGCAGTAACCCCCCAGGACGTTTATGTTCAGCCTTCACCTGCTGACAAACACCACAAGAAGCTACATAATTGGCAATATCCACCTTCATTCTTTTCCACCAGAAATTCGCTTCAAATCACGGTACATCTTCGTCTCTCTGGATGAACAAGATACGAGTGCGATGTGCCTCCTTTAAAATGTCATCCTTAACTCCTCGCTTCGTGGCACACATAATCGTCCCTTGAATCGCAATGCTCCAAACCACCCAAACTGAAATTCCTTCCTTTCCTGTGTCCAACGCTCGACCCTCGGCAAAAATGGGTCATTTTGCTGCGCTTCTTGTACTCATTGTGGAATGGTCGACCCCAAAATCACCGTGTCTCGACATGAGCAATCCCTACATAGCAATACGATATCTCCATACGGTCAAAATCCGCAATAAGACAATCCAGTAGCGGTGTCGCCTTGCGACTAAGAGCATCCGCCACCACGTTAGCTTTGCCAGATGATATCTTGAATCGTGAGATCATAATCTTTATCACTCTAACCATCTTATTTGCCTTAGATTCAAATCCCTCTGTAAAATGTACTTAAGACTCTTGTGATCGATAAAGATATCACAAGATTCGCCATAAAGATAATGCCTCCAAAGCTTCAAAGCGAACACTCTCTGACCAATTCTAAATCATGAGTTGGATAATTCGCCATGCTTCTTCAAATTGCCTAGATGCATAAGCGTAACCTTCCGCCCCGCATGAGCACACAACCCAAACCAACTCGAGATGCATCGAGTACACCGTGAATCGCTTCGTGCTCGTGAATAGTAAGAACCGAGCAATCACCAACTTTTCCTTCAAAGTCCGAAGCTGCGCCACAATCATCGCCCCACAAAACTTCACATCTTTCTCGAGTGAGCACGGACAACGGCTTTGCAATAATGGAGAAATCTTGCACAAAACGCCAGAATAGCTCGCCATACCAGAAAACTTCTCACTTCTTTGACGTTGGTCGGTCTTGCCCATTCAACCATCGTGAAATTTTCCTGGATCGATCGATATTCCTTTATCATTTATAATATGCCCGAGGAACCCCACTTGCACATCCGAATTCACACTTTTGAACTTGGCATAGAACCTATTTTCTCTTAGTGTTTCCAACACCAACCTCGATGACGCTCATGCTCAACTTCGTCTTTGAATAGATTAAAATATCATCAATAAAAACTACGACAAAATCATCCGGATACTCATGCAAGATCCTGCTCATAGTTTCCATAAAAGCAGCAGGGCATTCGTTAGTCCAAATGACATAACTTTGAATTCAAAGTGCCCGTACCTTGTAGAGAACGCTGTTTTCTCAATATCTTCCTTTCTGACAGGATCAGTTATAGCCCGATGAAGGTCTATCTTTGAAAACACCTTTGCCCCCTCAACCGATCAAATAAGTCTTCAATGCGAGGCAAAGGATATTTATTCTTGATGGTCATTTGGTTGAGAGCACGGTAATCAATACACATGCGCCAACTACCATCTTTCTTCTTGGTAAACAATACCGAGCTCCCCATGGTGACACACTAGGTCGAATAAGATCTTTCGCTTTTAGATCATCCAACTGTTTCTTTAATTCTTCCCGAAAGGACGCGCCAGCGATCTGGGTCATGGAAACCGTTGAGCACCAGTATCAAATCAATCCGAAACTCCACGGGACGAGGAGGGGCATCCCCGCAACTCTGCTGGAAAAACATCTAAGAACTCTCGAACCACCGGAACTAATTCTGCGATCAAAGAGGAACTTGGCTTCCCATTAGTGACAAAAGAAACCCACTCTTCACGACTCGGCTACCGGGATACAAGCTAGCCAACACACGAGAGAGAATAAGAGGGGCACTACTGAAAAACTACCTCAAGCCCGAAGGTGCTTGCAGAGTTACTGTCTTCCAAAAGCACGAAATAATCGCCGATAGCTATGTAAGTCCATACCCAAAATAACATCAAATGGCTCCATTTTGGGACCATTAAATTAGCAATGAAATCTTCCCATCCAATGAGATCACACAACCGGATCGATTGTGGAGCTAGCAAGAATTCCACCAGAGAATTAACTACAACCGATCGAGATAAAGATCGCATACTCAAATTGGCCCGACTAGCAAACTCTAATGATACAAAAGAGAAAGTAGCTCTGAATCAAAAGAACATAAGCCTCCATCGAGTCCACTAAGAGCGCACTGTCACCACATCAGGACGACCTGCCGACTCTGCCGTCGGCATGGCATAGGAAACTGTTGCTACTGCTGGTGCGGTAGGAACTCTGGCACCCTGAAAAGGAGGTGCGGAATCGCAGGGGTGTCAAGGCACCGAACAGAAACGGTCAAGGCACCGTGACCAAAAGTACCCGCGGTGGCATCCTCCGTGATGTCAAGATAGGGCTGAGGCTGACCCCAAGACTGAATAGGTGTGGCTGCTAACATCTGAACTGAACCTTGCGAAGACGCCGCTGTTCGTGCCGATGCGGTTCGTTCCCATTTAATAATATGGCGGGATTCGCCGACAGACCAATGCCTTGTGGCCCTCCCACCACAATGGCGACAAGATCTGACCAAGAACACTCGACGCCCGATGCTCATTGCCACACTTGAAACATTTCATACCGCCTCGAATCTGGCGCAACCTAGGCCCACTCACGCCGACTGAAGTAAAAGATGATCGTGGCCTTGTGGTTCTGGACTTGAAGGAATTGCGGCCTTTGAACTTCTTGAAACCGCGTAAATGACCCACTACCTCCTCCAAAATTCTTCTTACGCCGCCACTAGCCCCACTGACCATGGTACCTTCTGTGCTCGTAGATCCTCCCAAGCCGCATCTCTAGCTCCATGCCCCGGCTTGCTCTACAGTGGAGCTAAAGTCACGCAATTCTAGCGCTCCCAAGACTGTGGAACTCCGCTCGAGCCCCTCGCGAAACCTCTTAGCCTTTCTCGCCTCATCAGAGCCACCGCGGCACAAAGCGGATCAGATTATTAAAACCCGCTTCATATTCCGACACCGTCATCTTACCCTGCTTGTAGCTCTGCAGTGAGACTTCCATCCTCTCCACAAACGATGCTGGATAAAACCTCCTCCTAAACTGTTCCACAAACAACTCCCATGTAACAGGGCCATGAGCAGCATCCTAGTGCCAAGACTCCCTCCCACGGATGTCCGCTTGCCCTTTGTGAAATGCCACAAACTGTGCCCTCATCTCAGACGACATCCCCAAAGCACCAAAGTGCCTCTCCATGTGACGCAGCCAGTTGGCCGCATCCACTGGAGTGCCCAATCCATCAAAGGTATCAAGGCGCAAGGCGTTCCACTGATGCAATCCCATAGTAACTGCCGCGGGTACCACCGCGGGGGCCACCAATGGGACATCAACCGGAACAACTGGAGGAGCTTGATCCCCGAGGGCTGCTGAAGCAACTTCTTCCTCTGACCTCGCAGGACTTGCTTCACCGCCTGCACTCAACCTCGGCGGGGCATTGCCCGCCTCGCCAAGACACCGCCGCCACGACCACGACCTCGCCTCTTGCCATCTAAGAACACCACAAAAACTAACCACAATAAGCATAAGAATAACTAGTATCAAACCTTCAAGAATAATCATACAATGACAATAGCGTAGTGCAATGCAAAAGAAAACCCAATCCCACCTCATCGTGCTTAGTGTGTCAAAATTAATATTTCGATGCCCGCGGACCTCTGACCGCTCGATACCAATCAGTAACACCCCAACTCGTAACGAGCCCGAGTGCTACCAAAACTAAATACAACTAGAGAGAATTTACAAATTTCGATGAGTTTCTCTTGTAATCTAGGAAAAACAATTTTCTAACAAGTGAACATAACATTTAATGATAATTTCATAAACCAATACACACATGCATAAGGGATAATCATATGAAGGTAATTAAATAACACCATTCTCACACCCATAACTTATTTCGTCATTCATAATCATAAAGTAACTATGGGTATTTCTCGTGATCTATTTATTCTTATGTGATGCTAAAATATCAATTGCATTATTATTGTGAAGTGGTGCGTGCTTTCCAATCATCTACTCCCGCCCATGCATGACGTCTTTGCGTAAGTACCTAAATCAAAACAAAGCAAGGATGAGCCATAGGACTCAGCAAGTATCAACAAGATTACAGGATCAAAAGACATAACCGCTTGAACAACTTTAATCAACATTACTCATGGCGTTTCCAATATTAAACAAATATCCGACAATGCTATGCACTCTTTGTTCTTTAACTCTTTTCGTATTTTACCGTGTAATGCGGGTATTCATCCGTCAATGGATACCCATGCTCGTGCCATCCGCACAGGACCAAGAGCCTATACAACAACTTGTATAGGGACCTTTGCCCGTCATCAAAATGTCGGGACCTCAGACATATTGCCCACATTTCATAAATGTGGGGACCTCAAGCTTGTCATTGGTCGACAGGACCTCAACTGAATCACTTGGTCACCTCATGACCAAGTTTCAAGATGCTCAGAATATGCATGAATATAACATCTATTTCTTCTCAATCAATAGAATTCAACATATACCTTAGTCATGAAAACAAAAGCATTATGAATAACTGCAGTCATAACATGCAAGCATCAACACCACTAGGGCCATCTCAACATCACTTTCACATGACAACAATGAACATTACACAACTCAATCATGACATGCAACAAGAATTTCCATTTTAACCCGAATACTTGCCTCAACCGTGTGAGAACGGCGGACGCGGAAGTAGGTGCTGCCCTTGGGACCTCGCGCCACCTGGACAAGAATAAAACCCCAAACTAAGACTTGCTTACTGGACCAAAACCATACATAACATCACATTCGAAATCGCTAACTTTTTAACATTTTCAACTTTTCTAATTTCTAGCGATAGGTCACTGCAAACAGCATACTTCAAAAATTCATAACTTTCTGCTCAGGGGTCCAAATGAGATGATCTTAGACTTTCTGAAAAGATAATTAAGTTGCCTAAATAAACCTAGTTGGGGTGACCCTCTGATTCGGCCATCTTCTACTCCTACCAATCCCTTTAGTCAGAGCAGCTCAACAGCATTCAGTTTCTGGACAGAAATAAAGAAAATAGCATAACTTTCTCTACGTTCATCCAAATTCAGTGATCTTTAGTTTTCCTGAAAGCTAAGAGGATTAGCTTCATTTTTCGTTATGGTGAGACCCTCTGGAAACTCCTCTAACAGCAAGTTTAAATCAGGTTAAACCGACACTGTCAAATCTGTTACCCACAGAAACATCATAGCACTAAAAAAATCATAACTTTGGCTACCGAAGTCCGAATGACCTGATTCTTGTCGGCAATGAAAGATAACTACGATACCCACAACTTTCTAGGAGATGCCCAGACCCAAATCTGCCTTTACCTTAACCAAAAACGACAATATATGCTACTGCAGAACACCGATCTACTGTCATCCGAAAATTGGACAACAAGAAAACGACCCAAAACAAAGAACCACGGGTTACCCTTGCCGAAACGACGAAGGTACGCAGCGCGGATGAAGATCACCACGAGTTCCCGGTTGCGGATCCTTCTTCCCTTCTCCCTTTCTTCTCTTCCTTCTCCCTTTCTCTCCTTTTCTTCCCTTCTTTTCTCTTCCTCTTGGCCGGCCACCCAAGGCTTTTCTTTCTTGCTCTTGGCCAGCAACAATGGGGAATCAAGGAGGGGTGCAAGGAGGTGGGGAGGTGGGGCTGCGCAAGGGCAGGGGAAGGGGAAGGGTTGGCCGCAAGGGAGGAGAGGAGGCGGGTGCTAGGGAGGAGAGGAGGCGGTGCTAGGGAGGAGAGGAGGGAGGGGGTTTGGTCGGCTAGGGTTTGGGGGCCCCCTTGGCCGGCCACCCTACTGGGCCTTGGCCCAGGCCCAAGTTGCCAGAAAGATTCGCTTTTCCCCCTCAAAAACCTGGTTTTTAGCAAAAAAACTATAGGTCACTTTCATGATTATCAACCTGCTCTCAACAAAACTGACAAAACTTTCCGGGATATTACACCCACTGGAAGGAGTTTCCTAGCGACGGCCTTTTTTTTACGATCCTCGCTGCCAGTCAGAACTTGTGTACAAAACGTTTGGCGAAGTGTCTATCATGTCTGTGATTCTTAGCAATCTTCACGACCAGGTTGGATACTTTCTTGTTGTTTTATCTGCATACATTTTTGCATAAGTTTCCTAACATCAAGTTAAGTCCCAAAGAATCTTCTGATCACTTAGTGTTATGTACCGTATTTCGCTTATGGAATAGATCTACAGCTAGTCGAAATCATACATGGGTTCCGACCTAATTGATTGTCTAGTGCTCGATTAGATCATTTTACAACATAATGATGGCATACCTTTCTATACTGGTCGTGTATTTTTGCTCTTTTCCTTGGTCTACTGCTTCTTTAGTGAGCTCTTCTACTAATACAAGTAGTCAGGGGCTAGGAGATATATGAGCACTTAGCCAAATTAAGAGGATAAAAACACAAACTTTATTGATATTAAAAGGTAAGTTTTTACTTTCATAGTTTTAATTTACATTAATCTACTTCTCAGAGCCACCAAACTGGTTGCTGCGAGATGGAGACCCGACCTCCATTTCCTTGAGTAGCTTGGTCACTTCATCATCTGAACAGTTGAAGTCTTCTTCAACGGCCTACAGATGAATAGAAGGGTCGGAAGCCTTGAGCTTTGCCAAAGCAAAACTTACTCCGTTCACAACAGCTTCTCTCATTGTCTGCATGCGGTACTCCCGAGGAGTCTTAAGTAAAATCTTGAGGTCTTCGAGTTGCTGGCCAAAATAATTTATGTTCTTTGCGGGATCTTCTAAGGAGGGCAGTTGCGTCCTCGACCCCATGTCAAAGAGCATCTTGTTGAGAGCCTTGACTTTATCATCTAGACTCTGCTCAATATCTGCCCTCTGGCCAAGCTCGAACTTTAAATCTTTTCTTTGCTTTGGTCACTCTTTGAGTTTGCTCTGCACAAATATACCAAGAATAAATACATATATTTAGAAGAGATAGTACGATGGTCAAGTTTACGACTGGTTACCTTGATTCTTCTTCTCGAAAGTCTCAATGACTTCCTTGTGCCTAGTCATTAAGTATTCGACCGACCGGTCTTTTACTTGGTATTGTTCTTTAAGTTTGGTTATTACGGCTTCCTTAGCCACAACCTCTTTTTTAATTTTCTCCAAATCTATCAAATATGATAAGGGGAGAATTTAATTAACAAAAGAGAAGCAAAATAGGCAAAACGAGATGAGGAGTTAAGAGGAAAGTACTTACTTTCTAATTCGGAGTTTTTCTTCTCCAAATTCTTTATTCGCTCGGTCAGTCCTCCGACCTCTGCGAAATTCTCCACCATATGTTATAGAAATAGCAAGCTCCTTTTAAGTTCTTCATAAACTTTAAAGGAAAAAGGCTATGAAAGCGGTCATGGAAGCTTACCCGCATCGCCACATCGTTATATTCAGTGAAGATAGTATCAATATTCATCTCTTCTTAACGATCTGATATCCTCCCCCAAGCCTCATCAAACTCCTTGCTATTGGTGAACCGAGGGCAATAAGGGAAGGTGCTGGCCTGAGGAGATTCCCTAGCAGAGGTCGGACCCTATAGAGTTCCTCAGGAACTTCCGCCTCCTTTGAAGGAGTTAGAGCAGCCATGGGTTCTTGAGCAGGTGCTGGCGCTGCCTGCTCAGGGGCTATCTCAACCACTTTGACCTCAAGAGTTTTCTCCTGAGGGGTGCTCTGGTCAGAAGTGATCGAAACACCAGAAGATCTATCCAAGTAGAAGAAAAGGAAATCAAAATTCAAGAACACCAGAAACGTCAACGATATGTATTTACATAAGTCTTTTTTTCATACATATACATACTTGGTCTTCTTCTTAGTCCTGACCTTGAAATGCGCTGGAGCATAATCCAGAGCGCTTACTTTCCTCTTCTTCTCAACCGATTTCATCGGTTTTGAACCGATAGGGCTGGTTATACCCCTCACATCCTCCAACATGAGGTCAGAAGCAACATTCTCGACCAGCTGGTCGAGAATATGACCCCTGACCATCGGATTAGAGGTAGTGGTTTCGTCAACCTCCACAACAGTTGCATTAGGAGCAATTGTCAGGTCGTGAATGACCACTCTAGGGTCTACGACCTCCGCAGCTCTGCCCTACGGGTTTTTCTCCTCTACCGCCTAATTAAAAACACAGGACTAATTAGGTGATGAAAAACTTTATTCAATATGTATTCTTTCTTATCAATGTTTTTCCTACCTCAAAATGGCCATCACCTTGTGTGGTCGTGAAAGCAGAAGCAGTCAAAAGGTCAATTGGTTCACAACTCTAGGTGCGTTCATTGATCCTCAATTCGACCGACTGCACATCAAGCAGGTAACATGAAAAACTGGTCAGAAAATACATAAACAATGAAAAGGGATTGTTGTTTTGTATTTACCTTAAGCCTCTCCTCTCTCTCTTCTTTAGAGACAATAGCCAAAATTCGGGGGAAATCTGTCTTAAGATCAGGCTCCCTGGCGCAGATAATTTAACCCACTCCCTAAGTTCGTCAGGAGAAAGTACTGTGCGAAATAAATAAAGATTTTAAGGTTACAAGATAAATAACCAAAAGCAAACAAAATCAGTTGGGATTTTTTGGAATTTACCTTCTGAAGAGTCACTAATCGTGGAGTCCCAACCAATATACCAAAGCATTGGAAGTGCTCGGGGACTTTAGAGGACTAATCTGGTGTATGGAGAAATCCTTCACCACATGCTAAGAAGTTAAACCTTTGATACTAAGGAGTCGGATAGCCTCTATCCAACTCCCCACAATCCCCTCTTTCTTCGTGGAGGAGCGCCACTCTGGGGTCTCGTTCGCCTTCTTTCTAGTGAAGCAAAGGCAGTCTTCAGCAATGACCGTCATGTACAACCAGCTCTTCTTCCATGACGACCAAGAGGATTTAGGGAACATGCGAATGTATTCATCGGCCTTCCCATCGTGGAGGCGTAGAGTGCATTCCCAGACGACCCCAACGATTTCCTCGACTTCGTCATCTTGTAGTAGTACCTGAAGAGTTCTAGATTTGGTGGAATCCCCAGGTACGCTTCACAAAGGTAGACAAATATACTGAGGTTGGCAATCACATTGGGGGCAAGGTTTACCAACTCCATTCCGTAGTACTCCAAGATCTTCAGAAGAAATCGGTGCACGGGAAGCCTAAATCCGCATTCGATGTATGTGAGGAAAATAGTAATTTCCCCCTCTTCCCTGCTCGAAAAATGTTGTCTGACCGAAGATTCCCATGAAATAAGGTTCTTTTCTGGCAACATCCCTCTCGCTTCTAAAGCCTAGTTTCTTTCTACTCAAATTTGAGACCAGCTAGTTGGATATCGAATTTGACATTATGGGAGTTTTGGGTGGATAAACAGAGGTCGGGGAAGGTTTTGGACAAAAAGATGAGCAGAGGTCGGAGGAAATTCTTTGCAAGAAGGTGAAAAGGATTCAAAGAAAATCTGAGAGCATAAATGCCCCAATGCTGTGCGCGATGGGAGTTTTAGTCTCAATACTTTAACTGCAAAAAGGAGTTACTCCAAATGTCCAACGGACACAAACCTTTTCAATGTCTAACGGACAGAAAAGCTCTTCGATTCCCTGGGCAGTTTCTCAACTTTAAAGTGAATACAGATCACTTCATTTATCACGACATTAAATGAGGGTCTGCCCGATATGGCTTTCATCGGGGAGGGTTCACACGACCTAATTTATTTAAAGTTCGGGAGCTAGCTAACGAGGATTGAAATTTCTATGTATTATCATAATACATAATTAAAGACCGCACGACTTCGTAGTCGTAACCCCTAAGGCTAACAACCCCTGTAGTCTTAAGGATTCCAGAGGTTATATCGAGGATACCCTGGTCGGATGAGGTCCTATACCTAGTCCCTGACTACTTGACTAGATGACTACTTGTAGAAATAATGAACTGGCACTTGGTTCCATTCCAAGTATATTCCTCCCGTGTGACGAATGGAACATGTGCCTTATTCGTTCCAAACCGCATGATGTTTCATAGCTCTAAGTCACTGACAACAACCACCATGTGGTTATATCTTTCAATGACATTAACCGATCGACGATTGATACTTCATCAACTATCGCCTCTCTTCGACCAGTCACAACATTTCCAACAGGCGCCTCTTCAAGGAGTAACTGTCACCACTTCATTAGTTATTTAAAGAAAGATCCAGGGAGGAGAAAATTATGAATTCAGTCGACTATAATCCGACACTACACACAAGACTTAGTGATTAAAAGACAATTGAAGCATTAGAATTGTAACATATTTTGTGTACTTAGGGCTAGTCCACTGCCTTGTCAAGGGTAACCCCAGTAAGGTTCCAGTTCATTGCAATAAAGAACAGTCCCATACTCTCCCAAGAATTCTGTACCATTTTCTCTATTTTATTTCGTAAGATCGACGATTCGATCGTCGACAAGTATATAGTGACATTTAGCCAAGGTACCAAGTTTTGGAGTAGCATATCTCGAATTTCATGTTTTAGAGTGGCATATCTCGAATTGCCAAGTTTATTAGTGGCACATATCCAATTTCGCCTAAAAGGCAAGTTAGCTTCTTCTTAATCATAAACATCTCTTTGCATGTATAAGTAATTGGCCAACATTGTTAGCAACTATCTGTATCAGATCTTTACTATGGGACGTAATCTTTGATTTTGCCGGCTATTACTATAGCTCGTCCGGCATGGGATTCTTTCCCTCTTTCCCGATTGCGTTTCCTTTTATGTTGCGCTCGGTTGTAATATTTATCTGTACACCTCGCTGACTATATATAAACACATGGATCCCTTTGGGCTCCTTGCGGCAATTATCATCTTACATGGTATTCGGACGATTTCCTTGCCTCGACTCACCATCTCCTTCCTCCTTCTCTATCGTTATGAGCATGAACTCTAGCTCCTCTCCTTCCTCCACCTCCTCCACCTTCACCTCCTCCTCATCCGTGACGCTCTCGTTTGTGCCTGTAGCTGCGTTCCACCCTTCAGCCATCCCAGTTGTCAACATTTGAACCCATGTTCCGATTGTTTTGGATATGAAGCAATCCAAGTACTCCCAATGGTGCCACTTCTTCGCCGTTGTGCTCGGCAAGTTCAGTCTCACCTGTCATGTTTATGGTTGTGAACCTCAACCGCACAATGTCACTTGGATGCAGGATGACTTCAGCATTGTCTCTTGGCTATACACTACCATCTCCTTAGAGATTCTAGGTATTGTTATGCAGCCAAATGACAACACCCCCTCCGTCTGGGCAAGCATTGAGTCTATTTTCCATGACAACAAGTTTACTCGGGCTATCTGTTGAATATATGAGCATTTTTCGAATTACTTTAATCCAGAAATATACTAGATAAATCATGGAAATTACTCTAGACATTTTCACAAAGTAAATAAACAAGAACACTATAGACATACAAATTCCTAGAAAGACAGAAACTGACATACCTATCTCAGTGTTCAAGGCAACAACAGATAATAAAGCTAACCAAACAACAAGTGCGAGATAGCCATACCCAGATCCAGTAGAAGGAGCAACAGCAGCAGGGGTCTTGGTGAGGTCATCATTCGTCATGGCGTAGTGGACGTCGTGGTAGTAGTCGTGTAGTTGATGTAGACATAGCAGAGAATCGAATGAAGAGGAAGCAGCGAGCAGTCGCGCGAGCGCTCCCCAAAAACCTTATTCATCCTCGCTCGTGTAAGCCTTCAATGACGGGGGTTCCGGAGGCCTGCTCTCCAGGTGTGGCCATACATGCACCTTGCTGGGATGGAGATCGCCGGATACAGCAACAAAAATAGTAGGATTCTGTCTTCGTCTTTCGTAAAGAGGAGAGGAAAAGAAAAGGGAGCTAGTTTGGGATTTTCTAGGAATTAATTAGAATTAAAATTGGGTCTAGCCCGTATTAATTCCAACAATCCCCCACCAGATCCCAAGGGCACATGTCAAATGCCTTGATCCATAGTATTGTTTTGATATACCAGTATTTCGATAGAGACCTGTTAATGTTGAACATCCACCTAGAATAGAAACTACACTTATCCACAACTGCACAATGGACTAAGCCTTAAATTGACAGTTTTATGTGAATAAGTTTCACCCAAGTCTTTAACTGATACTTGGCTGCCAGGCATCCCCGCGGGTTGGAGCATATAAGTCATACTCCTGGCCTATTTATGAGCTTCCTAGATATTACCCTATCTCATAGACTGTAACTAGCAATTGGGCTCATATAGGTGTATTCTTTCAAGACTGCTCTATAGGACAGCATCTTCGCTTAAACAAGCCACAGAACACATTAAAATAAAAATTAACCTGCTATACAGATTTAGGAGAGAATTGCATCTCCAATGGAGTGGGTCTATAAAGGTACTCTCCTTCTAGTTAACCAATAGCTTGTTTCGCCAATCCTACTTCACGGGATCTCCAATCACATAGAATGGGTTACCACTATGGTATAAGTCACATGGGTCTCAAACTCATCTCCCTCGATGCATTGTCTATCACATTCCGTGATAAACCATTTGTGAAGGGATCTGCTAGATTCTTAGCTGTTTGGATATAATCCAAAGCTATTACTCCGGAGTTTCTCATTTTCCTGACAGACTTTAGTCTTCTCTTCACATGTCTTGATGCCTTCATATTATCCTTAGAACTGTTCACTTTGACGATCACGGTCTGATTGTCACAGTTCATCAGAATAGCCGGTAACGGTTTTTCAACCACCGGTAAATCCATCAAGAGCTCACGAAGCCATTCGGCTTCAACGATGGCGATATCTAATCTTTGTGAGTTACGCTTCCATTGTTGACCTCGTTAAGATGGTCTGCTTGCAAGACTTCCATGAAACAGCGCCACCTCCAAGTATGAAGATATATCCACTTGTGGTCTTAATCTCATCAGCATCAGATATCCAGTTTGAATCGCTATATCCCTCCAGTACCCTGGGGTACCCGGTATAGTGAATGTCGTAGCTCATAGTACCCTTTAGATAACGCATTACCCTCTCAAGAGCATGCCAATGATCATCTCACGGATTGGAAACAAAACGGCTTAGTTTGCTCACAGCAAACGAGATGTCAGGCCTAATAGCGCTAGCTAAATACATAAGTGAACCAATTATCTGAGAATATCTCAATTGGTCTCTGGCTATTCTCCGATTCTTCCTAAGCAACACACTAGGATCATAAGGTGTTAGAGAGGATTTGCAGTCGCTATTAGCAAAATGACTCAGAACCTTTTTCACATAATGGGATTGCAACAATGTATTCCCACCATCATCACCTCTCAACAGCTCGATGTTCAAGATAACATCAGCTACTCCGAGATCTTTCATCTCAAAATTCTGAGACAAGAAATCCTTGACTTCCTTAATCACATTAAGGTTGGTCCCAAAGATCAGTATGTCATCAACATACAGACATAGAATAACTCCCTCGCCCCCACTATGGCGATAATATACACATCTGTCAGCTTTATTCACAATAAAGTCTGCAGATGTTAAAGTTCTGTCGAACTTTTCATGCCACTACTTAGGTGCTTGTTTACAACCATATAAAGATTTCAATAACTTGCACACCTTTTCTTCTAGATCTTCTACTACAAATCTATCTGGCTGTTCCATGTAAATTTTCTCGTCCAACTCTCCATTTAGGAAAATCGTCTTAACATCCATCTGATAAATGAGAAGACCATGTGAGGCAGCCAGAGATAGTAGTACTTGAATAGTAGTCAATCTAGCCACAGGTGAATAAGTATGAAAGAAATCTTCGCCTTCCTTTTGGGTATAACCCTTGGCCACAAAACGTGTCTTGTACTTCTCGATAGTACCATTAGGCCTAATGAGACAAGAGTTTTCTGTTAAAAATCTCATTGGGTCTATTGATGTTGAAGAGAAGGCGAGAGCAAAAGATACACACACTAGAGATAATGAGGGACATTCTAGTGCCAATGTGGTGCAAAAGAAGAATGACCAAGCTAGTCACAGTAAATGACATTAACGAACGGCTGTCAGTAACAGTGCGGTTACTAGTGACTAATGGCTGCGATTACTATTAAGTAATGGTTGTAGGTTACTAGTGAATAATGGCTGCGGTTACTATTGAGTAATGGCTGTAGTTAACACTATTCTGACCTCTTCGTTTTTACTATTAAGAAGAACAAAGCACTGGTTCTGCAACTAATCTCCAGATGAAAGACTCTCACAAAGAACTCCACAGTTTTGTTGCTATCTCTGGCGATCTCTATCTCGGCGAGATGTGTGTATGGCTACACCAAGAGAGCAAGCCTCCGGAACCCTCGTTCTTGAAGGCTTGCACGAGCGAGGACGAATAAGGTTTTTGGGGAGCGTTCGCGCGATTGCTCGCTTCATCTGATTTTCTGCTACGTCTACATCTGCACAACTTCTACCACGACGTCTACTACGCCATGACTGACAACGACCTCTTCAAGACTTCTGCTTCTACTTCTGCTGTTCCTTCCGCTAGATTTGGGTATGCCTATCTCGCACTTGTTATTTACTTAGTTTTATTATCTGTTGTTGACTCGAACATTGAGATAGGTATACTAGTTTCTATTCTTCTAGAAATTCGTATATCTATAGTGTTCTTGTCTACCTGCTTTGTGAAAATGGCTAGAGTAATTTGCATGATTTATCTAGTATATTTCTGGATTAAAGTAATTGAAAAAATACTCATATATTCAACAGGTGTAACTCCTCTTTAATCCTTTATATGAGACTAAACAGTTTTAGCACATGAGCCTTTAAAATTTTCTAAAAATTATTTAGAATTAAAATTAAGCCCTAACTGTATTAATTCCAACACTATCTACCTCGAGGCAGAATTCCGTAATCTCTTCCAGGACGACGTGTCTATCATCGCTGCCATCACCTGAAGAGCCTCGCGAACAGCCTTCGCTGCAATTATCATCTTACAAACATCTGTTTGTAGCATTCGCCAAGTACAATGTACTGACTTGCCGTGTAACAAAATTAAGGGTCGGTGTTAATGCATGGAACCCTTCATCGGGGGACCAAGCAAGTCACCGACGAATCAAACTGCACACATTTTTAACCGCAGCAGTACATACGTGGTTGCTGATTAAAATTCTCTGTCTCCGACCAATTCGAGTTTACTTTACACGCTGTACGTGCTTATACACACTACACAGTACACACTGTACAAAATCTTTTAACTCGAGAATGATCAGATATGAGAGATCAATTCAATCCATATGAAACTACCTCTTTAGTGAGGTGATGAAATTGTAAGTGTACGACTCTATTAACTAAGGTTTAAATCCTGATACCTACCTTTACACTTACGCGAGAGTACCCCAGTAAGAACTTTGTGAGGTTGCCAATTTGTCTCTGGCCTTCGTAGATTCCAGGTTTGTGTTTAGAGGGCGTACTCGTGTGTACGTGTGTGTATGCAACTACCTTGTAATCACAAAATAAAATAAAATATTCAACTGAGAGAGGGGAGAGAAGGTGGATGAAAAGACTATTTTACCCATGTCATTTGAGGTCTGAATGGGCGCCACAGCTACAGTACTCTATTAAATACATTCTCATATATATATTTTTTCCCAGAAGTTTCCATGTTAATTTGAAGCCAAAACCAAAATGGTTCCCCGATTAACTCAAAGATGGGTTTCCAAAGCCGCCTAGTATCTCCCAGCAGCAATTTGGCAAGCTTATTTCTCCTCATGTTGATGAAATGGTTAAAATCAGTACCAAACGTTCCGGGGAAAAGGTAGGTTCCCATTCGACAGGGCCAATATGTACCTGCGTGCTTATCATTTTTCCGTGCATGTTTGCTCGTCTTGTGGAGCGTAGGCAGCAGGCCCACGAATGGTCGGAGCTCGGTGACGTGGAAATATATCCAAGGATCAGAATTGCCTAATTATGTTGCCTACGTATTATCGATTTTTCTGCATGACCACACTACTAGCATTGTGCTGGCACGTAACAGTTCAACCTCATCACATCGCTATTGC
Organism: Ampelocalamus luodianensis; assembly: GCA_036346255.1. NCBI lineage: Eukaryota > Viridiplantae > Streptophyta > Magnoliopsida > Poales > Poaceae > Ampelocalamus > Ampelocalamus luodianensis. Next base: position 40,222,899 of record CM070620.1, on the reverse strand, counting down.
CAGTTCCACGGCAACAGTCATGTGGCTACCGCGGTACCACATCCTGTACCAATTGATACAGTAATAATTAAGATTACCACTCGGTACATACACGATAAGTATTTAGCACGCACATTATTACAGTAATTCTATTTTCCTTCTGCAATTTAGTATAGGAACATTTATATAGTACTCATTGAAGTGCTTAAATGGAGTATTGCAGCCGATTAGCTAAACACACCGATTGAGGGCATTGTAAGTTCTAGATTGTAGTATGACTCACTACCAGAAAACACATTTTTCCCGAGTGCCTATATATTTCCCAAGTGTCTGAACGAAAACACTCGGGCAGATCCCGAGTGTTTCATAGGACACTCGGGGAGAGGAATCAACCATCGGTAAAATTAACTTTCCCGAGTGTTTCCCATAACACTCGGGAAACAATAAATAATCCCGAGTGCATCGGAACGGAAACACTCGGGACAATTTTTTTTTCCGTCTCGCACCCTTTTTTCCCGTCCCGCGCCGCTTTTTTTTTCGGCCGTGCCCTTGTTTTTCCCGTCGCCTCGCTTTTTTTCCCGGTCGCGCCTCTTTTTCTCTTCTAACCCTACATCCCTACCGCCTCCACCCCTCCTCCTCATTCCCGTAGCCGCCTCCCCCCTCCTCCTCATTGCCGCCGCAGCGGCGCCTCCTCCCCCTCCCCCTCCCCCCTCCTCCCGAGCGCCGCCCGCCTCCTCCCTCCTCCAGCACCGTCCTCCTCCTCCTCCCCGGCGCCCGCCACTGGCTCGGTCTCCTAGCGCCCACCGCCACCGGTTGCAGCGCCGCCCCAACGCGGCCCGTGTCTGGCCCCTGCAAGGCGCCACCTCCCCAACTGCGCCACTACCGCCGACGCCCCTGCACCCTTGCCCCCCTCTGGTTCCCCCGGCGCGGCCTGGTGGCCAGTGTCGCTGCTCGGCTCGCCTCTACGCCTCCTGGCCCACGTGCGGGTCCTCCCCTGGGCTCCAACCAGCGCCGTCCGGGTCTGGGTTCGGCTCACCCTCGTGCTCCCGGCCCTGTGTGCTCGCCTGCGCCTCTGCCTCCTCGGTCGTCGGCACGCCTCCCTTGGCCGCGCTACTCTCTCCAGCGCCACGCTACTCTGTCCAACGCCACGCCCAGCCGGCGTGGCCTCCAGCCGTTGGTGCCACTTCGCCCGACCCTCGGCTCGTGTCTCTCTCCCTGCCCCCCCCCTTGCACGAAAGGTGTTTGATGAATTGCTCAAGAGAAATTTGAGCGCACATCAATTCTGGTTTATGCGCGCTAACTGTTTGTTGAATTGCTCATGGGAAATCAAGTGAATAATTTGTCAATTTAGAGAAGTTAGGTAGTTGTAAAAAATTTTAGCTACTTCTCTACCTCATGTTTTGCTTTCAGTTATTGATTATATATTGATATACTATATGAACATATATATTTGATTTATGCTCTACCAGATTTATGACCACCAAAAAGAAACAAAGGGAGTAGTATTTAGCATTGTTTGTGGGCCTTTTGGACTTGACCATCAATTCATTTCATGTAAATAACATGTTCTTTTTCTGAAGCTTTGAATCTTATCCTATATGACATTGTTTATTATAGGTTGGAGTTTAACAAAGGTTTTGTCATTGTTGCCTCATGACTGGTAGAGAGACTGATGACACATGACTAAGAGTCCTTATTTACAGTACATGTTCTGGGGTAAGGGCTACTTGTATTGCTTCTCTCTTTCTACATGAAACTTACTTTGATAATAAGTAGCCCCTTCTTGTGAATTCATTGTTGGCTAAGTCTACCCCTTCTCGGCTAGGTTCTCCATGTTATCTCATACTTGCATGCTGATGTTGCTACATCCAATTAGTGGTTAAGCACGGACATACATGATTGCATTGTTGAATTGACAATGTGAAAACCCAACAATTCAGCAGGTTCTATCTTACCAAATAACTCTAGGATCGAACCTTGCATGTGGCAGTGCAGATTCTTGGGCTCATGTGATTACTAATAATGATGTCCTCTGCCCTCCAGGACACCATTGTCCATCCACAACCTAGAAATTTAACTTGCAAGGGGCACCGTCTCTACTCTTTCTCTCTTATATGCTATCTCCTGCAACTTGCTAGAATCATGCCATGTTACATTTTCTTTGTAATCTTCGTGCCCTTAATTTATCCTTGTTATGCTTGTTAAGTCGGTTGGCAAGGTTTAGCTTGGTAGCTTTCTTACCAGAGGATTAAGTATATGGTGAACCTTCTCTCACTGGCATTGCATTGAGTATTTAAGAATTCGGTCTTGACAGATATTTTAATTGTCTTATGCTTTAGGAATTTGTGCTTTTGATTGTTTAGTGTACTGAAGTACATAAAATTTTACTTTTACTTATTCAGGGTTGAATTAACATTACACCACCAGTTAATTCAGTTAGCAAGAGCTCGTAATCTTGTAGAGTAATATTAGCTCTAGAATTTTTTGTTCTCATATACAACTATGAATGCGGTATTTCTGAGAGCAAGAAGAGTTTGATATCATAGGTCACCAAACAAGGATCAGCCTCCATTTTCAAGCTGGGAAGAAGCAAATGCTGCGGCATGCTTTCACATACCATTTGCGCATGTAAGTTGCTTACTTGGCAATACTTTAGTTCAGAATTATTTCTTATTTTTCCATTCACATACCATGAGATTGACCTGTGGCATCTCTGTGATGCAATTGATGTCAGAGACTTGTTGTAGTTATTTCTGTGATAGGATGCTTTTTCCTATGTCGTATCTTTGTATTTTTCATAGATAAGAGTATGAACTTTGTTATGGAAAATATGCAAGTTTGTGTTGACATGGACAAAGTAGACTAGCATATAACATTCATTATGATGAATGACCTTATTTACCAGGGGGATTGGATCATATACCCTCCCTGAAATTCAGGATTTCAGGATTTACCCTCCTACCTCAATGGCACATGGGGTCACCATAGGTCAATGACATGTGGGCCAGGAGGGTAAGTCCTGAATTTCCATCTAAGGGAAGGGTATATAATCAAATTTTCCTATTTACCAAGTCATGACTTAAATAATTCATCAGATCTTAAGGAGTGCAAGAGCTAACCTTTCGGGTTTCCAGATATGTCAAGTTTCCATTCCTTAAAAGCATATGAGTTAGTTGATAAATATTTTTATTACATAAGTGGTGCATCACGTAACATATTGTTCATTTTCATTATTATAGTTTCGTGCAGGGTATTTACCTGTTACTATATTTATGTTTCTTTTTGTTTTTTCTTTGTTTTTATCTTCTGTTTGGTGCAGGGTATTTACTTGTTACTATATTTATTTTTTTGTTTCAGGTGAAAATGATTCTTCAAGCATTAGAATATGAGAAAGGTATTAACTTTTTGTAATAGTAGATTTGTGTGCATTCAAAAAATATACTGCTTACTCATTTTGGCTAGTTTGACTAGGCTATATTAGATGTTCAATTTTTAAGTGTGCCTATATGTGAACTCTACTAGTGTTAGCGTTCATTACATAACCCTGTCATGTCACTTGTAATGAAAATTGTTTTGTTTGACGAGTTAATCTCCAGGTACTATTGTTGATGAAAAATATGTCGCTGAACCTTTGCTAGTGTTTTGACTATGTTAGGAATTAAGCATATGTACAGTGCTAATATGGCGATATCTTGTTATGTGTTATGTAGCCTAATTTGTTCTAATGCATTGTCATACTTGGATTGTAAGTGATGAAAGTCCTGGCTGTTGCAGAGGAGGTTGCTCTCGTCACATGGTTCTAGCATGGACCAAGTTAAGCATGACACCATAGGAGATCTGGGATCTACTCACACTCTTCATCTCCCGTTCATGTAATTCTAGTCATTCTCTTTCCCAGTGTTGTTCCTGACCTGCAATATTGCTTCTTCTACTAGGTCGCTAAGTGTATGAATTTCTCCGCGGGGTAACAAGCAAATAAGAGTAGAATACTGCTGTCGGTACTACACTCAAGGCGTTGGAAGTTCGAGTGACTCTGGAGTATCGCAGTGTGCTGAGTGCAGAGTGCTAGCGACATGCTGTAGTGCCACCTATGTATGTACATAGTTCTTAGTAATGCTCTAACCTTAGGCTAGTTTTGCTCATCATGTAGATGGCCGGATAGTTTATGTGCTTGTGATTCTTTCTTTCTTTTCCCTTTTTTAACTTATATATCAGCCTACCACATAGTGGGGGCATGTTAGCATATTATGGTATGTCTTCGCTTTTACCTTCATTTCTTTAAGGATAAATGCTATGGTATGTATTTTGACTGTGTAAATATATGCATGCGGTTATATGTAGCTATGTGCATGGGCTAACAAACTGTTTTTAGGTATTAGTGTGTTGGATCTTGGATGCCATCAGGTCATTTTTTTCCAAGTGAAATCTGGATTATAACTATGGAATTGCAGTCGACGTTGCATTGGGCATTTGGGCTATTAGCATATTTGGATATATGGGTGTTGTCTGTGTAACCAACTATTCCCGAGTCTACTTGGTTGATATACACTCAGGAAAGTATGTTGTTCATTTCCCGAGTGTCCTTACTTGACATACACTCAGGAAAATTGCGAATATGCATGCGTGCTGGATCACCACATGGCTAGATTTCCCGAGTGTTTTTCAACGGACACTTGGGAAAGTATTCCGTTACGGTGTTGAACTCGTTGTGCCAACTATTCTCCCGAGTGTTGGATGTTTCCCAAGTGTAAATCCTAACACTCAGGAAAGCTATTTCTCCCAAGTGTAACTCTCAGAAACACTCGGGAAACCGATTTTCCCCCGACTAAAAGATCCCGAGTGCCTTTTCCCGACGGCCAACCTTCGGGAACTTTATTCCCGAGTGTTTTTCATATTTTCCCGAGTGTTTTGGACACTCGGGAAATTCCCGTTTTCTGGTAGTGACTTATTGAGTATATTTTTTTTTTATTTTGATGTAGTTGTGATAATTGGATTGGAGTCTAACGGTAGAGTGAGAATGTGATGATGGCGTTCTTTGTCTCGTTTGATACTCAACTTTAGTATAGATTGAAGATATGCGCTCAAATATCTTGTTATATATAATACTACATCTGTTGATGTTGCACTCTCACACCTCTTCTTATGCACAGCAGCCGCTAAATCGGATCATTTTGTGGTATACGGCATGAGCGTGCACGATATATAGTAAGAACAAAGTAGATGAATCTCGTAGAGAAAACCGAAATAACGACAACAAAGCAATCACGATGAGAGAGAATGATTTGCCAAAGCTGACCACAAATTACTTAAGCACGACCTCAAAAGAATACGAGGGACTATCGCTCTCTTACAACCCTCTTGAACCTCTTAGAACCCTCGGATCCTTACTATATACAAGAATCTAGTTCTAAAGAATAACTTAGTATCTAATCCTCTCGTGCTCTCTGCTTTGAGTTCTTCTTGCTTGGCTTGCTTCTTAGGTTCCTATAGTCACCCCTCATGAGTTTATATAGTTCACTAATTCTCCTCAAAGTGAATTAGAAATCATACTCTAAAGAGAAGTAGGAGTCCTAATCCTACTAGGATTCATCTAGGAATTCATGCAACACACATCTCCAAGTCCTAAAGGAATATGATACGAGTCACCCTATCTCAACAATCTCCACCTTGACTCTTATCTGCTGGAGTCACCGTGCTTCTTCAAGAACTTACTCCAAGTTGGCTCCACTTTTTTTTCTCTTTTTTTTTTGTTTTTTCCTCCAATCTTGGGAGGAACTAATCACTTGTTCCTACAACCCTCTATTCCATAGGTTTGTATCGCCTCCGAGCTTCACCTACTGGTCGGTACCACATGGTTGGCCCCACCATGTCTTTCTTCTTCCAATAGCTTGCACCTTCACCTTTGCGACCGCTAGATTTTGCAACCATCTTTGCAGTTTTGCATATAACTGCAGATGAGATCTAAGTACCCGTCATTGATGAAATGGTTTCCTTCTCCTGGCCAGGATTTTTGTCAGATCTTCCATTGGTTGCTCTTTTTTTAAGTTTACCTATCAATCGGTATCCTTCATTGCTTCAAATACTTTTCATGATTACATGTCATTTGTAAGTAACTCATATGACTCTACCTTGACATGATACCTCACAACCTTCTAGTTCAAGCGACCTCACATGTATTAAATTCTTCTTTAAACCAAGAACATATCAAATATTCGTTAGTGTGCGATGTGCTCCATTATACATCTCCAATGTAGGCGTGTTAACCAGATACGGATTATCTATTTTATTCGACTACCTATTCGATAGGATACGAATATGCTTCAGATTAACAATTTCTCCCCTATTCGTATTCATATTCGCATAAAAATATAGATATGAATATGTTATGAACTTTTGCCACTCGAAATGTTATTTTATTCGCACTATTTGTATTCATATTCGATAAAATAATATACATATTTTATTGCACTATGGCTAATTAGTTGGATGAGTATTTTTTAGTTTAATGTGAATTCATGTTTTTAGATGAAATAGATAAACTAGAATGATTAAATATGCTGTGTATGGGGATAAATTATCATAAATATCTTGCTGTTATGTAAGTTATGAGGATATCCGAAGCCGACCGAATTGAGTATGTATTCGATTCACATTCATATTCGTTACAACATTTGATTCATATTTGACAATATTCGAATTCGAATTCATTTAGAAAATATGAATATGAATACGGGAAGACCACTATTCTATTTTTATTCGATCTGTTGACACTCCTACTCTAATGTAACCATTCCCGCTTCAGTAATTGCATACTCCTTGTAATCCGCAAAGTTAACAGCTCCATACGTTGGGCGTAGAGATTCTTCGTCAAACATCTCCATTGACGAACATATGTAGAAGTAACAACCCAAATCTAATATCCATAAATGAGAAGTACATTATTGACTGATAACAAGTATGTCCAAATCATCTCTCGTTACCGTCACTAAGCATGCACCCCTCAGTTGCTTCAAAGTTGGACATAGATAGCATACATGTGTACCCTTGCTCTTACCCTTTTTCTTTCTATGATTTTTGGTTTTGTTTGCAACACTTACGACATCAATGCTTGATCGGCTGAGGATGAATAATATGATAGCTTCTTCAAGGTCTTCGCCTCTAATAGTTATGCAACTGCCTCATGGAAGTTGAGATTGCTTTCCCAACGAGAATATTCATCACTAATTGCTCCAATGATGGTGGTAGAGATGATGTCAGTATGACAACCTTATCATTCTCCTCAATTTCTCATCCATACTAGTCAGCTACGCGACAAGCTTGTTGAAGACATTGAGATGGTCGGCAAACCATGTGCTTTCCTCATTGTGCAACCTGTACAAATGCTGCTTCAACACCCACTAGTTTGTTAGTAACTTCGCCATATACAATTCTTTGAAGTTACTCCGTAATTTCTTCAGCGAAATTTCCTTGATCATCAAGTACTATACCCTATCGGAGAAACATAGACATATGGTACTAACGATCTTCCGCTCTACCACCTTTCAGTCTTCATTAGATGTCTTTTATGGTTCGTCCCCTTTAAGAGCATCGATTAATCCTTGTTGGACAAGGACTTCCTTCACAACGCATTGCCACACACTGAGATTTTCTCTACCGTCAAATTTCTCTACTTGACTCCATATGGTTGACATCGATCTTGATCTTGTGCTTCATGATGCTTTGCCGATTATCTCGCAAATGAGATTAATCCAGTCATGGCTCTGATACCCCTTCTTATATGCAACAGTCTCGGATTGGATCAATGTTTGTGAGATTCGACACAAGCGTGGAGGGTATCAAAAACAAAATAGATAAGTCTCGTAGATAAAAAAACAAAATAATGACGACGAAACAACCACGACGAAATAGAAAGATTTAGCGAAGCCGGTCGAAAATTCCTTAAGCACGACCTTAAAAGAATACAAGGGATTGTCGCTCTCTCACAAGTTACAGCCCTCTCAATCCTCTTAGGACCCTCAAATCTTTACCCTATACAAGAATCTAGTGCTAAAGAATAATCTAACATCTAATCCTCTCGTACGCTCTACTTTTGATGAATTCTTATTGCTTGGCTTGTTTCATTGGTTGTTATGACCACCTCTCATAGGTTTATATAGTCCATTAGTTCTCCTCCAAAATAAAGTAAAAATCCTACTATAAAGAGAAGTAGGAATCTTAATCCTATTATAATTCATCTAGAAATTCAAGCATCACACCTCTCCAAGTCCTAAAAGGAATAGGATATAAGTCAACCTATCTCAACAGTTGATTTTTATAAGCATTTGGAGATTTAAACCTTGTAATGTTTGATCAACAATTACATCAACAATATATTGGTTTAGTGACACAAAGTGATATCGTCAGATTTTTTTGTGGACGTACTTTCATATGATTATGAGTTGGTAGTTCTTAACGATCAAAGTTTAACTTTAGAGAATGTGCCGAATCAAACCACACCTTATAAAAATCAATGGAGGAGGTAGTATTTTTTCCAAGGGCCATTATAAATTAGTGATGTTAAACATTTTGGAGAAAAAGCATCCTAATGTGTTTCCAGATAACGCATAACCTCCCTAGTCCTATCTCAGTCTGCCACGGGTGAGAGCTCGTGTTTTCCTGTAACATCCCAAATTTCAACTTGTGTTTCAAACATAAGAAATTGAGGGTAAATTAAAACTTTTCTTACATCCTTGTGCTTTTGAACTTTTCTGAAAATTCTTGTAAAAGAATTTTGGGAAATTCAAAATCAAAACCCTCAATTATCTAAAGTCAACAACATCCTTGGGGAAATCTTGGGTCAACCCTTGGAAATAATTTTCCTTGGTTCTAAGGTTGCCTTGTGACCCCTCTGATTTATTTCATAATTTTTGGAAATTATTTAAAATATTTTAGGTGCAAGTCAAACCTTGGTCAAACCTTTGAAATCACCTTCTGGAATTTCTTGAGAAAATTTCAGTGCACAAAAACCTCTGGAAATTTTATGGGAGGTAAACCCCAAGGTAAGCAAGCTCCAGTTAAAATTTCATAAATTTTGGAGTTGATTTGATGCCTCAATTAAATCCCCAAAGTTTCAGTTCAAAAATCAAACCTAATCTGGTCTGCATTGTTCATCGGGCTCGAGTCAGTTGGCTGGGTCCAACCACCTAACTGTACCGGCTCAGGTTTGGACCCGTCGACGTGGCTCGCTTGTGTGCGTCGGATCTCCATCGCGCGGTCCCTGTTCGGCCAACGAGGTGGTGACGCGTTCTCTTGTCCGCCGTTGGATCAAGATCGGGCGGCCACCCCTCGTCGTCCTCCTCGCGCTCGCTCGCCAGCCCGCTCGCGCTCGCTCTGCGCCATGGCAGAGAGGCTCGTGGGCAGTAGCGTCGCGTCCACTCACCCTCGACGCCAACGGGCAGGTGCATTAAATGCGCGTCAGCTTCTCCTCCCCAAAGTCGTCTCCTACCTGCTCCCGTCACTCACTGTGCCCATGGCAGGGGCATGAACCCAGTCCACCCGAGAGCTTGGGCTTAACCCTAGCTTGAGCTCCTTGAGCTATAAGTAGCTCCGTGGCTCTCCCTCGGTTCCCTTTCAAAACCCGGTGTCTTGCCGAGCATCCTCGGTGCTTTGTGAGCTCAAAACACCAAAAGCACCTAAAACCGCCATTGTTGAGCTGGGAGTCCCCGGTGCAACCCGTGCTCCAGTGGCGTTTCTTCCTCTCTTTTGTTTCAGTGTGTGCCTCTCACCTCCTGGAGCAAACCCCTAACTTAATTGTAGTTGCTTTTCACAGGAGCAGCTCAATTTTGGGATTTGTTCTTTTCGGCCGTGAGCACCCCCTTCTTCCTCATCACCGGTAAGAAGCTCTATTCTTCAATTCTTTACTCTAGGAACTTCTTTGAGCTTGATTGGAGCTAACCCGATGACGCGGTCGTGTTATCTTTGCTCAGAGCACCTTCACCGAGTTGTCTTCTCCAAGTCCGGCAACCTTCTTCGTCGCCGGAGCAGCTCCGTCCATCTCTGGACCTCCCCTACCCTCAGGTACCCTTCTAGTAGCCCCTAGAAGCTTTGGCACCCGCTGGAATGGTTTGTTGCGGAGCTTTTGGTCATTTCGCATTTCGGCCATTTTGGTCGCCGCCGCTCATCGTCGGCTAACCGCCGTTCTGGGACACCGCCGACGGTGTGGGTGGTCCCGATGGGTGCGTGATGCTATTGCGGTTCCATTTTGGCACTTAGTCCCTGCTGCCGTACCTTGGGTCGCCGGCGGCGAGCCGAAGGGTGCCCTCGGTTTTGTTGTCGGACGAAAACGTCGGTGTCGTAATTTCGTTCGGACACAGTAATGACGTTCATTAATGCCTAATCATTGCGGTAATTAATGTGTCTTAGCCGGTCCTTTCGTCGCCGACAAAGCGGGCCGACCCTTTAAACCTCTTAGAGCTCGTGCTCAAGTCATTTAGTGCTAATCATTGCTAATCATTGTTAATCATGGGTTAGTAATCATTAGCATCCTAAACTCACCTCCTCTGCCGCTTGCATGTGGGCCCGCACGTTTTAATCACCCGTGCGCTAACCCGCGTGTGCGTGGCCCTGATCAGCGACACGTGGCCCGCCATCTTCGAATCCACATGCGCGTGCGTTTAAACCCCGCGCGTGACTTAGCGTCGCGGCGGTGGGCCCTATGGTCGGGGCATTGTTCAAATCGCGGCGGCCCAATCCACTTCCGTCGTCCAAAACTTGATCATCGGCTGGGATCGTGGGGACGTTCGGGTCGCCCGAATGCTCTTTCGATCTCAACCCTCCATCGCTTGTTAGGCGGCCTAGATTAGGTAAGCGTTCGCGAGGTCGAGCGTCACCATGATCGGACCGTTGGAGTCGATCCAACGGTGCTCATGCGTGTGTGTGTTGTGTTGGCGTCGCGCGTGGGTCGTCCGATCCAGGATCGACGGTCCATAATCAGCCACGTCGTAATGGCATTTATGAGTTTCCCGAAAGCTTTATTTGCAAACTGAAAAAGGTATTCAACTTCAAAAATGCATAACTAATTCATTTTAAACCCAAATCGGTTGATTCAAATTTTGTTAGCTTTAGTTTGAACTGTACTTTAATCTAAAAATGAATAGGAGTTTAGTTCGGCTCCAGAAAATAGATTTTAAAATTGGTTTAGAAATAGGTTCTACTTGTTATTCTAAAATTGGCAATTAACTTGTAAATTGCATAACTAATTCTCTGAAAATCAATTTTTAGTGAAACCAATTTTTTTAGCTTCCTCTAATAAAGTACTAAATGATAAAATTGGTGTTAGGCATGTTATTGTTTTTAACAAGATTTCACATGCAATTTAATTTTGTTCATTTTCATGACTTGAAAAATCATAACTCTTTCAATATAATTCCAAATGACCCAAACATTTACATGTAACCTTATGATACCAGTAGCTAACTACCATAAAAGTTTCAGCTTCAAAATCACTCTAGAAAATATTTTATGAACAGTACTAATTAAGTGTAGCATTTTGGCCGAAAATGAGTATTTAGGTCATATCTTTTTCTTCACTAATCCTTTTTAGTTAGTTCTTGTTCCTAAGGTTAGATAGGACCTTAGACTACCTTGTGCATAAATTTCATCGTATTTGGGTAATTTTTGCTTGCTCTTTTGTTTAAGTGTTGCTCGTCTTATTGGTTGTTCTCGCTTCTTTTTGCTTTTCGCTTAGGCTCCGACATTTGCGGTAACCCGAGAACGACCCTCACAGACCTATTGAGCAACAAAAGACGCCGAGCAAGCGGTTTGATCATTTCCCATTTGATCCCATTACTTTTAAAGTCTAATATTTTGTTTAACTTTTATGTATGCAGTGCTATTTTGTTGTTAAATTGATTAGTTAATCCTCTAGTTGCATAATCTGTAGGTAAATGATTATCCTCTACTACCGAGCCTAGGTTATTTCTTTGTGATTAGAGTTCGTTGGATGAGCTCTTGTCACTTAGTAGATTTTCGAATAAATATTGCTTAGCCATGCCTAGTATCGGTAGTATTGGGCGATCATCGACTTAGTCGATGATCTTGATCACACAATTACTTATACTATTCCATTATGTCCAACCCTTGTGTTTTACCAATTTACAAATCAAAAACTGAAAACAAAACTATATCTTGACTTGGGCACAATGGTATGTTGATGTGATCTGTTGGGTGTGTTTGGAATGGTGCCTAAGTCCCTAAGGACCGAGTTACTTGTGTCACTAAGCCAAGCGCTTATTGCGTGCTAACCACACAAGGGGGATATGGAACCTCTCTTGACTAAGTACTTTGGGAGGTGTTAATTATGAGCTGGTTGGTGGGTGTGTTCTTGTGTGTGTGTGTTTGTGGTGTTGGAGGGGAGCATTAGCAGACCGGTTAGGCTGTCGAATGTATCCTTCTCCCGTGGGTTGCGGCTCTTAATTAACATCGTCCATTGGAAAGCGTCTTGTTAGACTTAGCCATGCTGCATACCAAAGGAAGTGTGCTAACAGTGGTGGTGGAAAGGCGGTCTATCGTGTGGGTACATTGGTACACCTGCGCAGGTTAAAACTATTCGAATAGCCTCGTCCTAGGTTATGGACATGCTTGGTAGGTCGTGCAAGAACTAGACTACAACCTTTTAAAAACTTAAACTTGACATGGGTGGTATGAAGGGTACTTCATGCTATTGTTGTGGTGACTATTGGGTTAGTCACTTCTAGGACATTGTTGTTCTCTATCTATTGTTATACTTGTCTCTCTTTGATTTGAACAATAAAAGTTAATTGCAAACTTGCTTTGAATCTATTACCTTATTGCAAATGAAAACTTGCTTTATCTTTGAAAATAAGTCGAGCCTCACCCACTTAAATAAAGCTTGCATGTAGTTAATTATAGTTCTGTTATCTCACACGTCGGTCTTGCAGTACAAAAACAAGTTTTGTACTCATCCGCTTGCTTAATATTAATTGTTGCGAGAGGAAGAAGGTGAGCCCCAAGGGCCTCACTTTTGTGAGCTGTGTTACGGCGCTATTTGGGACGATTAGCTTGGCGGTCCGGTTGGTTGCCTTGTGGGTAAAGGCACACCGATTGGCTTTTGTTTATCGCCATCTTATGGCCATTTTGCTTCCGCTGTTTAAATTAGTTACTTATGTGTTATTTGGCCGGTCGGCCTCTCTTTTGTAATAACTCTCTTGATATTATCTTTGTCTTTCATTCGTTGCTTTTGCTTCGGTTCTATGCGTATGAATGGAATTGATGCATGATTTTGTAACGGGGTGTGTATACTGCAATTCTGGGAAGTATACATATCTCGAGGCTTGGTTTATTTGATTTGTATTGTTAGGACCAAGTAGATGGTTAAACAGTACAAGCCGAATAAACCGGGGTCCTCACAAAGTTAGTATCAGAGCCATTCCGACCGTAGTAACCCAAGCTTGGTCGTCCTTAGGATATTTTGAAAACCTTATTTTCAAAGTATCAAATGATTTATGAAATCTTAAGTAAGTTCTCAGATTTTACTCCTTACCTATCTTAGCTTTCTTCTCTCATCTTGCTCTAATTTAAGTTTTGAAAGCGGATTTCCTCTCCTCCCCTTTAAAGATAGTTGTTATCGGTTAATTGGGTTTTGGGAACCAATGGGTTTGGCAAATTGAAGTGTTAGCTGCCCTCTACAAGGTTTTGAAGCTTCTGAAGTTGAAGATATCGACTAGGAGGCTTGGATACAAAATCTGGACAGCGATCATTCAATTTCCGGACAGCAAGCTCAAAGGTTCTAACTAGGGTAGAAAGTGAGAGGTTAATCAATTAAAACTTGTGGGAACAAAAGGGTAAGATGTGATACTAGTTAGCTAAGTATCTAACACCTATATCGCTGATTTAACCTCGCTCTCGAGTAGTGTTAGACTTGTTGCAAGGTGCTGAATTTTTTTTTTATCTTCTCCCACCATTACTCGTTCATTCAATACGGGTTAATGGCATTGAGAAGTTGAGCTTGGTTTGGAGTTTCTTTGCTGTTTTGGAGCTTCTTTGGAAACATTTAAAGTGTGTTTACTTGCTGTTTTTGGCTTTCGGTTAGGGTGATATCTCATTCCCCTAATCGTAGCTTTTCTCTTTCATCAACTTCTAGTCTTAGTGTTTTGGTTGCTAACCTAAATTTCTTGAACCAGGATGGCTGGAGGTACTCGCATGGCCGTGGTCGCGACTGTTTGGATGAGGAGCTCCGCCTCCTCCGACCATGGTGAGGTTCTTCGCGGATCGAGCGCAACTGTTCGGAGGGCGGGAGGGTCTGCTGGATGTTATTGCGCGCAACACCTCCGCCCTTGCTGGTGCCTCGGGATCAGGCAAGCGGGTGGACATCGGCCTCGTGGGGCCTTGCGAGTTTCTTCGCACTTTCGGCCCCACGTTCTCAGTCCGAGGACCCATTGGGCGCGGATGATTGGTGCGTCGAGGTTGAGCGTAAGCTCGGCGTTGCTCGGTGCTGGACCAGATAGGGCAATCTTTGCCTCCCATCGCCTCTGGGGCAGCACTCTCGGTGGGAGAACTTCTTGGCCATGCACCGCCGCCACACTTGTCTCTTGGGATGAGTTCGGATCGCGTTCGTCGAGCTCACATCCTGCCGGCTTGATGAAGTGAAGAAGAAGGAGTTTCTCGCGCTCAAGCAAGGGCGTAAGTCGGTGATGGAGTACATGCGAGTTCAACCACTTGGCTCGTTATGCTCCATCCGAGGTGGCCACCGATGAGGCCAAGCGGAGAAGTTCATGGAGGGTTTGTGCGAGGAGCCGCAAGACAAGCTCTCCATTGTGGACTTTGTCGACTTCGTGCCTTGGTGGACAAGGCCATTGTTCTTGAGCACAAGGCGAACGCGCTGGCGAGTCCCATAGCGCAAGTGGGAGGCCCAGATGCCGCAGGCCGGCCTCTCGTCCCGTGTCGGGCCTACCCGAGGGCCCGTTCGTGGCTTCACTACCACCGAGGCCGCCAGCACCAGCTCCTCGCCCTCCGCAGGCCGTGCCCCAGTCACGTGCGCCTGCGAACCAGCAGGGTGGCCCCCGTAATCCGGCTGCCGGGGTCACTTGCTTTTCATGCAACCAGAAGGGGCATTATGCCAATAGTTGCCCTAACAGGAATGGAGCGGCCCCTCGTCCTAATGGAGGACGCGGGCAGGGAGGTGGTCCTTCCCAGGATCAGAAGGTTGTCCCCGCTACCCAAGGCGTGGGTAGTGGCCGCGTCAACCTTATCTCCGCGGAGGAGGCACAGGAGGCACCCGACGTCGTGTTGGGTACCCTTTCGGTTAACTCTTTCCCTGCTACAGTTTTGTTTGATTTAGGCGCATCTCATTCGTTTGTTTCTGAGTCTTTTGCTGCCGTGGGAGGTCTTCGGTTTACTCCATTGTTGGTCCCGCTGCTCATTCGCTCTCCCGGTTCGGAGTTGAGAGCCGAGTCCGAGTGTAGGGATGTCCCTGTTGAGATAGAGGGGGTAGGATTCTTAGCAAACCTTATCCTCCTTCGATCGGCGAGCTTAGATGTAATCCTAGGCATGGATTGGTTGTCTCAGCACATGGGACAAATTGATTGCGCTAGGAGGCTCATCTACCTTACCAGTCCTTCGGGCGAGGAGGTTCGCTTTCGCCAGAAGCTGCGGTCGCATCTCTTCGCGGCAGCGAAGCGGCTCTAGATATTAGTGAAGTCCCGGTGGTGTGTGACTTTGTTGATGTCTTCCCGACGACCTTCTAGGGATGCCACCGATTCGAGACCTCGAGTTTGTCATTGAGTTGGTTCCTGCATCGCCCGATTTCAAAGAGGCCTTAGGATGGACCCAATTGAGTTGGTGGAGTTGAAGAAGCGGTGGGTGAGCTTCAAGCAAAGGGTTTCATCCGCCTAGCTCATCTCCTTGGGGATGCTCGGCAATCTTTGTCGAAAAGGACAAGACGCTGTGCATGTGCGTTGATTACCGTCCACTTAATGAAGTAACGGTAAAGAACAAGTACCCTTTGCCCGTATCGATGATCTCTTCGATCAATTAACTGGAGCTCGAGTTTTCTCAAGATTGATCCGAGTGGGATATCATCGAGTTCGGATTCGGCCGAGGATATTCCAAAGACGGCTTTTTCTACTCGTTATGGCTTGTGCGAGTATACCGTCATGTCATTCGGCTTAACCAATGCTCCGGCCTTGTTCATGAACCTCATGAATTCGGTGTTCATGGAGTATTTGGATAGGTTCGTTGTGGTCTTCATCGATGATATCCTTATCTACTCCAAGAGCGATGAGGAACACACCGAGCATTTGACGCTTGTGTTGGGCAAGCCGTGAGCACAAGTCGTATGCGAAGTTCAACAAGTGCGCATGCGGTTGAAGGAAGTAGCCTTCTTAGGCCATATTCTTTCAGCGGAGGCGTAGTGTGGATCCTAGCAAGATCGACGTGCTTTCCGAGTCGACCACTTCATCCACGAAGTTCGGAGTTTTCTTGGTTTAGCGGGATACTATCGCCGCTTTATCGAGAACTTCTCCAAGATAGCGGCCGATGTGAGTTGCTCAAGAAGGACAAGAAGTTCTCGTGGTCGCTGATTGCGAGAAAGTTTCAAGCGCTTAAGAAGCGATTGACCACCGCTCCCGTTCTTGTTCTCCCGATGTCCGTCAAAGCTTGATATCTTTTGTGATGCTTTCGTCGAGGCCTCGGTTGTGTCCTTATGCAAGAAGGCAAGGTAGTGGCCTATGCATCAAGGCAATTGAGACCTCATGAACTCAACTATCCTACCCATGACTTGGAGTTGGCCGTGTGATCCATGCACTTAAGATTTGGCGACATTACCTAATCGGTGTCGTTGCGAAGTGTATTCGGATCACAAAAGCTTAAAGTATTTGTTCACCCAACCGGATCTGAACCTCAGGCAAAGGAGATGGTTGGAGTTGATCAAGGACTATGACATGGGTATTCACTACCATCCGGGCAAGGCCAATGTCGTTGCGGATGCGCTTAGTCGCAAAGCGCATTGCAATGCATTGTTGCTCCAAGAGCCTCACCCCCTTCTGGAGGAGTTCCAGCGTCTCAACTTGGGTTTGGTTGAGCATGGTTCCTCATTGCCTTGGTTGTCTGACCAACCTTGGTGGATCGATCAAGCACCGCTCGTGATCGGATGTTGGAGTGAACCGCATCAAGGAAAATGTCAAGAATGGAACAGCCAAGTGCTTCTCCGTAGATGAGCTTGGTGTCGTGAGGTTCGGACAACGCCTCGTGGTTCCAAAGGACATGGAGTTGCGGGATTTGATCCTCCGCGAAGCCCACGATTCTCCGTTATCCATTCATCCCGGGGCCACGAAGATGTATCATGATCTCCGACAGGATTTTGGTGGACCCGAATGAAGAGGAGATCGCAAGGTTCGTTCCGAGTGCGGCGTGTGTCGTCGTGTCAAGGCCGAGCATCGTCCCGCAGATCGCCACCTTACCAATTCGGAGTGGAAGTGGGATTGGTCGGGATGGACTTTATCACCGGTCTACCCGGTCTCCAAAGAAGAATGATGCCATCCGGTCGTCATCGATCGATTGACTAAGGTGGCTCATTTTCTTCTGTCAAGACCGACCTTCGAGTGGGTCTTCGGCGGATCTCTACATAGCCCGCATCGTGAGTTTGCATGGTGTGCCAAAGACGATTGTGTCCGATCGTGGTTCGCTGTTCACTTCGCGATTTTGGCATAGCTTGCAAGAGGCTATGGGAACTCGCCTTTCTTTCGGCTCGGCTTTTCACCCCAAACAGATGGTCGGACCGAGAGGGTCAACCAAGTTTTGGAGGACATCTTTGCGAGCTTGTGTCCTTTCCTATGGGAAGCATTGGGAGAAGTGCTTGCCATTCGCCGAGTTTTCTTATAACAACAGCTTCCAAGCCAGTCTCGGCATGGCACCATTTGAGGCCTTATACGGGAGAAAGTGTAGGACCCCGTTGAACTGGTCTGAGACCGGTGAAAGACCTTTCTTTGGCCCGGACTCGATTAATGAGGCCGAGGGTCAAGTCCAGCTCATTCGTGATCGATTGCGCACGGCTCAATCCAGGCAAAAGAGCTATGCGGATCGCCGTCGTCGTGAGTTGAGCTTTGAGCCCAATGATTTCGTTTATCTCAAGGTTTCTCCTCTGAAAGGTCACCAGCGTTTTGGTGTCAAGGGCAAGTTAGCTCCTCGATATGTCGGTCCATACCGTGTCATCGAGAAGAAGGGAGTTGTTGCCTACAAGTTGGAGTTGCCTGCTGCACTTGCGGGGGTACATGATGTGTTCCATGTGTCCCAGCTTAAGAAGTGCCTCCGTGTTCCAACTGAGGAAGCTCCGTTGGAAACCCTGGATGTTCAGGAAGATTTGACCTATCGCGAGCATCCTGTTCGCATACTCGAGGAGGCTGAACGAAGAACAAAGAACAAGACCATCAAGTTCCTTAAAGTTCAGTGGTCAAACCATTCCGAGGATGAGGCTACATGGGAACGAGAAGATCGTCTCGTCAAGTGACTACCCTCTTTCTTTTCCGAGTGAACCAAATCTCGGGACGAGATTTTTGTAAGGGGGGGAGGTTTGTAACATCCCAAATTTCAACTTGTGTTTCAAACGTAAGAAATTGAGGGTAAATTAAAACTTTTCTTACATCCTTGTGCTTTTGAACTTTTCTGAAAATTCTTGTAAAAGAATTTTGGGAAATTCAAAATCAAAACCCTCAATTATCTAAAGTCAACAACATCCTTGGGGAAATCTTGGGTCAACCCTTGGAAATAATTTTCCTTGGTTCTAAGGTTGCCTTGTGACCCCTCTGATTTATTTCATAATTTTTGGAAATTATTTAAAATATTTTAGGGGCAAGTCAAACCTTGGTCAAACCTTTGAAATCACCTTCTGGAATTTCTTGAGAAAATTTTAGTGCACAAAAACCTCTGGAAATTTTATGGGAGGTAAACCCCAAGGTAAGCAAGCTCTAGTTAAAATTTCATAAATTTTGGAGTTGATTTGATGCCTCAATTAAATCCCCAAATTTTCAGTTCAAAAATCAAACCTAATCTGGTCTGCACTGTTCATCGGGCTCGAGTCAGTTGGCTGGGTCCAACCACCTAACTATCTGGCTCGAGTTTGGACCGTCGGCGTGGCTCGCTTGTGTGCGTCGGATCTCCATCGCGCGGTCCTGTTCGCCAACGAGGTGGTGACGCGTTCTCTTGTCCGCCGTTGGATCAAGATCGGCGGCCACCCTCGTCGTCCTCCTCGCGCTCGCCGCCAGCCCGCTCGCGCTCGCTCTGCGCCATGGCAGAGAGGCTCGTGGGCAGTAGCGTCGCGTCCACTCACCCTTGACGCTAACGGGCAGGTGCATTAAATGCGCGTCAGCTTCTCCTCCCCAAAGTCGTCTCCTACCTGCTCCCGTCACTCACTGTGCCCATGGCAGGGGCATGAACCCAGTCCACCCGAGAGCTTGGGCTTAACCCTAGCTTGAGCTCCTTGAGCTATAAGTAGCTCCCTGGCTCTCCCTCGGTTCCCTTTCAAAACCCGGTAGTCTTGCCAAGCATCCTCGGTGCTTTGTGAGCTCAAAACACCAAAAGCACCTAAAACCGCCATTGTTGAGCTGGGAGTCCCCGGTGCAACCCGTGCCCCAGTGGCGTTTCTTCCTCTCTTTTGTTTTAGTGTGTGCCTCTCACCTCCTGGAGCAAAACCCCTAACTTAATTGTAGTTGCTTTTCACAGGAGCAGCTCAATTTTGGGATTTGTTCTTTTCGGCCATGAGCACCCCCTTCTTCCTCATCACCGGTAAGAAGCTCTATTCTTCAATTCTTTACTCTGGGAACTTCTTTGAGCTTGATTGGAGCTAACCCGATGATGCGGTCGTGTTATCTTTGCTCAGAGCACCTTCACCGAGTTGTCTTCTCCAAGTCCGGCAACCTTCTTCGTCGCCGGAGCAGCTCCATCCATCTCTGGACCTCCCCTACCCTCAGGTACCCTTTTAGTAGCCCCTAGAAGCTTTGGCACCCGCTGGAATGGTTTGTTGCGAGCTTTGGTCATTCGCATTTCGCCATTTTGGTCGCCGCTCATCGTCGGCTAACCGCCGTTCTGGGACACCGCCGACGGTGTGGGTGGTCCCGATGGGTGCGTGATGCTATTGCGGTTCCATTTTGGCACTTAGTCCCTGCTGCCGTACCTTGGGTCGCCGGCGGCGAGCCGGAGGGTGCCCTCGGTTTTGTTGTCGGACGAAAACGGCGGTGTCGTAATTTCGTTCGGACACAGTAATGACGTTCATTAATGCCTAATCATTGCGGTAATTAATGTGTCTTAGCCGGTCCTTTCTGTCGCTGACAGGCGGGCCCAGCCCTTTAAACCTCTTCGGAGCTCTGTGCTCAAGTCATTTAGTGCTAATCATTGCTAATCATTGTTAATCATGGGTTAGTAATCATTAGTCATCATAAACCCACCTCCTCGATCGCTTGCATGTGGGCCCGCACGTTTTAATCACCCGTGCACTAACCCGCGTGTGCGTGGCCCGATCACCGACACGTGGCCCGCCATCTTCGAATCCCCTATGCGCGTGCGTTTAAACCCCGCACGTGACTTAGCGTCACTGACAGTGGGCCCCTATGGTCAGGGGCCGCTGTTCAAATTGCGAGCGGCCCAATCCACTTCCGCCGTCCAAAACTTGATCATCGGCTGGGATCGTGGGGACGTTGGTCGCCGAATGCTCTTCGATCTCAACCTCCATCGCTTGTTAGGCGGCCCAGATTAGGTAAGCGTTCGCGAGGTCGAACGTCACCATGATCTGGACCGTTGGAGTCTGATCCAACGGTGCTCATGCGTGTGTGTGTTGTGTTGGCCGTGCGCGTGGGTCGTCCGATCCAGGATCGACGGTCCATAATCAGCCACGTCGTAATGGCATTTATGAGTTTCCCGAAAGCTTTATTTGCAAACTGAAAAAGGTATTCAACTTCAAAAATGCATAACTAATTCATTTTAAACCCAAATCGGTTGATTCAAATTTTGTTAGCTTTAGTTTGAACTGTACTTTAATCTAAAAATGAATAGGAGTTTAGTTCGGCTCCAGAAAATAGATTTTAAAATTGGTTTAGAAATAGGTTCTACTTGTTATTCTAAAATTGGCAATTAACTTGTAAATTGCATAACTAATTATCTGAAAATAAATTTTTAGTGAAACCAATTTTGTTAGCTTCCTATAATAAAGTACTAAATGATAAAATTGGTGTTAGGCATGTTATTGTTTTTAACAAGATTTCACATGCAATTTAATTTTGTTCATTTTCATGACTTGAAAAATCATAGCTCTTTCAATATAACTCCAAATGACCCAAAAATTTACATGTAACCTTATGATACCAATAGCTAACTACCATAAAAGTTTCAGCTTCAAGATCACTCTAGAAAATATTTTATGAACATTACTAATTAAGTGTAGCATTTTGGCCGAAAATGAGTATTTAGGTCATATCTTTTTCTTCATTAATCCTTTTTAGTTAGTTCTTGTTCCTAAGGTTAGATAGGACCTTAGACTACTTTGTGTATAAATTTCATCGCATTTGGGTAATTTTTGCTTGCTCTTTTGTTTAAGTGTTGCTCGTCTTATTGGTTGTTCTCGCTTCTTTTTGCTTTTCGCTAGGCTTCGACATTTGCGGTAACCCCGAGAACGACCCTCGACCTATTGAGCAACAAAGCCGCGAAGCAAGCGGTTTGATCATTTCCCATTTGATCCCATTACTTTTAAAGTCTAATATTTTGTTTAACTTCTATGTATGCATTGCTATTTTGTTGTTAAATTGATTAGTTAATCCTCTAGTTGCATAATCTGTAGGTAAATGATTATCCTCTACTACCGAGCCTAGGTTATTTCTTTGTGATTAGAGTTCGTTGGATGAGCTCTTGTCACTTAGTAGATTTTCGAATAAATATTGCTTAGTCATGCCTAGTATCGGTAGTATTGGGCGATCATCGACTTAGTCGATGATCTTGATCACACAATTACTTATACTATTCCATTATGTCCAACCCTTGTGTTTTACCAATTTACAAATCAAAACGAAAACAAAACTATATCTTGACTTGGGCACAATGGTATGTTGATGTGATCTGTTGGGTGTGTTTGGAATGGTGCCTAAGTCCCTAAGGACCGAGTTACTTGTGTCACTAAGCCAAGCGCTTATTGCGTGCTAACCACACGAGGGGGATATGGAACCTCTCTTGACTAAGTACTTTGGGAGGTGTTAATTATGAGCTGGTTGGTGGGTGTGTTCTTGTGTGTGTGTGTTTGTGGTGTTGGAGGGGAGCATTAGCAGACCGGTTAGGCTGTCGAATGTATCCTTCTCCCGTGGGTTGCGGCTCTTAATTAACATCGTCCATTGGAAAGCGTCTTGTTAGACTTAGCCATGCCTGCATACCAAAGGAAGTGTGCTAACCGTGGCTGGTGGAAAGGCGGTCTATCGTGTGGGTACATTGGTACACCCCTGCAGGGTTAAAACTATTCGAATAGGCTCGTCCTAGGTTATGGACATGCTTGGTAAGGTCGTACAAGAACTAGACTACAACATTTTAAAAATTTAAACTTGACATGAGTGGTATGAAGGGGTACTTCATGCTATTGTTGTGGTGACTATTGGGTTAGTCACTTCTAGGACATTGTTGTTCTCTATCTATTGTTATACTTGGCTCTCTTTGATTTGAACAATAAAAGTTAATTGCAAACTTGCTTTGAATCTATTACCTTATCGCAAATGAAAACTTGCTTTATGCTGAAAATAAGTCCAGAGCCTCACCCACTTAAATAAAGCTTGCATGTAGTTAATTATAGTTCTGTTATCTCACACGTCGGTCTTGCAGTACAAAAACAAGTTTTGTACTCATCCGCTTTGCTTAATATTAATTGTTGCAGAGGAAGAAGGTGAGCCCCAAGGGCCTCACTTTTGTGAGTGTGTTATGCGCTATTTGGGACGATTAGCTTGGCGGTTCGGTTGGTTGCCTTGTGGGTAAAGACACACCGATTGGCTTTTGTTTATCGCCATCTTATGGCCATTTTGCTTCCGCTGTTTAAATTAGTTACTTATGTGTTATTTGGCCGGTCGGCCTCTCTTTTGTAATAACTCTCTTGATATTATCTTTGTCTTTCATTCGTTGCTTTTGCTTCGGCTCTATGCGTATGAATGGAATTGATGCATGATTTTGTAACGGGGTGTGTATACTGCAATTCTGCGAAGTATACATTTCTCGAGGCTTGAGTTTATTTGATTTGTATTGTTAGGACCAAGTGGATGGTTAAACAGTACAAGTCGAATAAACCGGGATCCTCACATTTCCTGTCCTGCCGTTCAATGGTACTAGTAGTAAAAGTAGTAAAAGAATGGACGAAGACATTTCTGCTCATACGGCCTGATCAGCAACTACATTGAGAATGACGGTGCTCGTTGCTAAACACACGGTTTCCCAGAAGATGAAACAGTGGACGGTGAACTTTACTACAAACGAAAAGAAGTGACACTGAAAAATAAATAAATCACACATTTTATTCCTCGAACAACAAAAGGCGTCGCCTTTGGTATGACTTACCGACCCTGCGACACATTATTAACCATTCGCTCAGACAACGATGCTTTTGCCTTTCTCCTCTTCCTTCGTATCCCTGCTCCTTTCATCTACTTTACGCTTTCTTTTGACTGTCCGTTCGATTTGGGAATAGTTGTGCACTTAATTATCGGCCGAAATCTCGGTGTGAACAATAAACTACTTATAAGAGTCAGAGAGAGAGAGACTCCGCTGTAAAAAGGCAATCCTACGGCTGGGAAGATATGCAAGAAGTCCAGTAGTCTTAAAATGTACGATCCCAGAATATCCAAACTATTTTAACTTTGATAAGTAGTATTTCCGTAAGTATTTTTCTAAATGGTCGTTTGAAAACAGTATGAATGAATTTGTCAAGAATAATTTTTATTCGTGTACAGAGTATAACAAATTAACTGACCTAATACTTTGAAACAGAATGAAAAACAAATCAGCCAACATTTCAAGACCACGGTAGAAAAGCGTATACAGAGTATAACAAATTAGCTGATCTAATACTTTGAAACAGAATGAAAAACAAATCAGCTAACAATTCAAGACCACAGTAGAAAAGCGTGCATTCCAGTTTAAATGGAAAAATAAGTACAAACAAAATGTAAAGCCCTGTAAAAACCAAGAGGTAAAAAAAAATGAAACATCTAAGAAACATTCATGTTATATGAATGAGTTATTTCAGTACACATTATACTACTGTTCACATGATATACATGTTGCTATATTCCATAAAAGACAATTTGGAAAAATTATTGTGCCAACTATTCGTTTCATAGTGTGAATTCACACATGTTTTAGCCACGAGCCAACGTTACGTATCGGGATGAACCATACACTTGTTAGTTTAGTTATCCTACTATTTAATCACTGTATTTAAATTAGGTTATAAATTTTGACAACAATAAAAATGTAGTATAATTATAAGTTTCATAGCAATAAAGCATCTTGACTTATCTAAAAGATATGAAAAGGAATGGAGTAAATAAAATCCCAAATGTTTGAACTTGACTAATTTGTTGTTCTAGGCACCAAAGATCCAGCAAACCACAAAGTTGCCATCACCTGGACCCAAATGCAAATATCTTCCCTCTCCCTCACGCATTTCCAATTCTGGCTGCAGGGAAAAGTAAAGAAGAGGGCCAAATCCACATGAGAGTTTAGAAGATGAGACGGGGATTAGTTCCAAGTCGTTTTCTGTGCGGACCGGACCACCGGACCCGCTAACCCTTGCGGCGCGCGCTAGTACTACTACTTACAGCCCACAAAAAGTTACCTACACTCCTACAGCCACTTCATCCAAAGGGCGCAAGAACCCAAGAACCAGAGCCACCGGAGGCGTGACTGAGTGGTGGGTGAGAGAGGAGCAGAGCGAGCGAAGCAGAGGAAGAGGCACAGAGAGGGAGCGAGCCATGGGCGAGGTAATGGCGGCTGGCTTCGTGGTCATTCTTGGTAATGTGCGGTTCCCTGGCCAAGAAAGGTAGGATCTTGATGTGCTTCTCCTTGTGTGCGCGCGTGTGTGTGTGTGCAGGAGAAGGTGAAGGAGGAGGCGGCCGAGAAGGGCAAGGAGGCAGGGGAGAAGAAGGAGGAGGGGGCAGGGAAAGGGGAGGAGAAGGGTGAGGAGAAGAAGGAGGATGCGCCGCCGCCGCCGCCACCGCCGCCGCCGGAGGAGGTGGTCATGCGGGTGTACATGCACTGCGAGGGGTGCGCGCGCAAGGTCAAGAAGATCCTCAGGGGATTTGATGGTAATGGAGGGGACGTTTCCTTTTCCTTTTCTTTCTTTCATACTTATGTGGGACATTGGTAGCATGTTTTTTCTGGGTTTCTCCTAGGGCATTACACTTTTAGCTTGTGTTTTTGTGGATATAAAAAGGAAGAAGAAACGTATATGTTCTCTCTATTTTGTGTTGTTTGAGCTCCTGGTTTATTTGTTGCAGCCAGTTTGGGTTTAGTCTGGGCCATTTGAGGTTATGTTGCTCCATTTTGTTTCTGATTTCTGAAGGAAGATTACTTCATTGTTCTTGGCATGTTTCTCTCTGTGAAATTTGAAGTGATTTCTCCGGGTACTTTTCGGAAACTATTTTTGAACTATTTTTATTTTTATGCAATGTGTTTTTGACTGTTAGGTGCCTCCTTTAGAAGGTTTTGAGTTTGAATTGAAAAGCAATTTTTGTTATTTCTAAAAAAACTATTCCTTTTACCAGTGTATCATTTTTCTTTTGCTAAGTGATACGCTGAGCTTTCGTTTCTAGTGAACTCAATGTGTGGAGTCCAAGCAAATTGTAAGGGGAAAACTCAAATGTAAAAAAAAAAAAAAACAGTTATTATGATTCGTTGTGGTATTTGAAGAGGTTAGGTAAACAAAGTTCGGAGTACTAGTATTCAGATTCACTTAATTCGACCTTTCTTTTCAAGAGTCACACGTGCATCTCTTTGTTAAGGATGGGGAAAAAAAACTACAGATCCAAATAACTTTACTCCGAATCAGATAATCCCATAGAGAATCACAACCTCTAGTGTATGTCTTCTCCCTGCAGTATATCTTAAAAAAGAAGCTCTAGAATCCCTTTAAAATGTTGGATTATGAAGAGATGCTTAACACATCTAAATCTCACCAAAATTTCAAATTCTGTACTCTAACTCATAAATCCAAAGCTCATAAATGTATCTCCAACAAGTGTGCCCACAAGACTCAGCTATTTATACAGTTCCTTTGTGCAGTTGTTCCAAAAAATTGTGCCCCTTTTCCAATTATTGCTGTTCTGATTCAAAATGTTGTAGTTCACCAATGGAGCTACCAAGTCTGAAATGTAGTATGATCCATCAATGGATCTACAAGTCTGAAAAGTAGTATGATGGAATGCAGGAGTGGAAGATGTTAGCGCGGACTCAAAAGCACACAAGGTGGTGGTGAAGGGGAAGAAGGCTGCTGCTGACCCAATGAAGGTGGTGGAGCGTGTGCAGAAGAAGACAGGGCGCAAGGTTGAGCTTCTGTCACCAATGCCACCGCCAAAGGAGGAGAAGAAGGAAGAGGAGAAAAAGGAAGAACCTGGACCACCAAAACCTGAAGAGAAGAAGGTGAGTTGCCCTTCCCGAATAGTTCTTGAACATTTGACATTATTATCACCAACTTGGACTAGCTTGCATCAATTCGCTTGAATTGTGTACGATTGTTGTTGTTTGTGTGATTTGGAGACTGACATATTGATTTTTTGTTCTGTTTGGAAGCCCACGGTGATTGCCGTGGTGCTGAAGGTGCATATGCATTGTGAGGCCTGTGCGCAAGCGATCAAGAAGAGAATCCTCAAGATGAAAGGTACATAATTTGTTGCCACATCTCCCTTTTCATATGTAGCACAAAAGTATAGCTTTCTGTTAGTTCACTAAAGTTTTGTTTCTGATGGATGATGTTTTGTATTTTAGCAAGGTGAATTACACTGTCATGATTTTGTTGATCAAAGACAATAATCTGTTAAAATCTGACATTTTTTTGTAGTTACTATTCTTGCAAAAGTTGCAACTATGCCTATAAAAGATTCACTCCTTTTCCTGCCTTGTGCCCATGTGAGGAACATTGACACAAATTACGAGTAAAAAAAGTTATATGCATTGTTACGAAATACTTGCTACATGAAGTGCCCTAGATTGCTTTTAAAAGTCCAAATTTAGATTAGAACAATGCAAATCTTGTTTCGTATGGTTAATTAGTGGTTGTTCAGATTGTAGGGATCAATGTCAAGTAATCCTCTCAACATTTTATTTTCTGCAGGAGTGCAATCAGCAGAGCCAGACCTGAAGGCTTCAGAAGTCACAGTGAAGGGCGTGTTTGAAGAGGCCAAGCTCGCTGACTATGTGCATAAGCGCACTGGTAGGCATGCTGCCATTGTAAAGTCTGAGCCGGTTGTGCCACCTGAGAATGCTGGCGATGGCAATGCCAAGGACGGCAAGGCAGCTGAAGGTGGTGAGGTGAAGAAGGATGAGAGCAAGGAGGAAAAGAAGGACAGTGGCGAAGCTGGTGGGGATGAGAAAGAAAAGGAGAAAGAGAAGGATGATAGCAATGCCGCCGGTGGTGAAGAGAAGGACAAAGAGAAAGATCCCACAGCCATTGCTTCTGGTAACCTATATATGCATTACCAAAGATTCAACTACCCTGGTGGATATGGTGTTCCTGGTTACGCCTACCCATACGCACCGCAGATCTTTAGCGACGAGAATCCGAATGCTTGCTCTATGATGTGAAAAGGTCAGAACCATGAGGTCAAAAGTGGGAAAATAAGAGGGAAATGATATATATCCCTAATTTTGAAGGTGTTGCAACTTGCAGGAACAGCCCTTGAGGGTGAAATTGGCAGCTTCAAGAAAGGACCAAGCTTTTTTTGGCTAGAACTTCTCTTTTTGGTCTCTAACTTTTCTCTGGTAATTAAATTAAAAGTAACTATGGACTTTGTCTCTACTTCCCTTCATGGACATTATCTTATGTAAGCTAAAATCTAGGATTTTGTTTTGTACTTTCTCCCTTTTGCTTTTCTTTTTGTACAGATTGTATTATATTGCTAGTTTGATATAGCTTGTTTCTACTTTGTTATTGTCTTCTGTTATCTTTGGGACCACGAGAGTGTTGCAGTCGAATAACTCAACTCCTAATTCTCTTACACATACATGTATTTGTGATATGCACACACAAATAGGATGAGATGGAGTCACTCTGGCCACACCATTCTCATTCATCCATGCTATATTTATACACAAAGGATCAACTAACTCCATTTCTAAACTCACGCCACTAACAAACTAACCAACTCACTCAACGCACACACGGCCAACCAACCTCCGCCAAGATTTAGGCATAGTGAGGGTCATGGGCAAGTAGGCAACAATGCAACAGAAGAAGAAGAAATAACACAACAATTTCACCTATCTCCAACGTAGCATGGATAGCAAAACATAAAAACATTTGTTAGCTAATTTGAAAGAAAATTACACATTTATTTGCTTAAATTAAGCTCTACATGTAATTTCTCGCGTAGGTGTGAGGTGTACTTTCTACTTTTTGGACACTATGTTGCCAAGAATGAGACAATAAAGCAGAATGGTTCAAAGGAATAAGAGTAGTCAAAACAACGTAGTTATCCGTTAATCTGTGGTGGCATCTCTAATTTAAAATGAAATCTTAAAATATTTAGTTTATTTATCACTGCACATGCTTCAAACACCAATTGACTTGGGTGTATTTGACTTGTAACTAGCAAATTTTGTTAAGATGTGCCAATATAGACTCCTAGTACTTTGTAAGGCTACAAAATGGGCACTAATATCTTAGCTAGTACTTAGAGAGAACTAAGTAGTAAGTAGTACTAGTCTATAACTAATTTTAATCTCAATTAGCATCTTAGAGAACTAACAAACTAGTACTTTGAGAACTAAGTAATATTAATCTGTAACTACCACCGAAATTTGGTCAGAATTAAGCACAGCGGAGAATTAACAACCTAGAAGCTTGTTAATGAAGCTAGCACTAGGCTTAGAGTAGAGGTGTTGGTAGCCTGATACTTGATCGATTGCCACAGGGGCAGGCCCTTGCCAGTGTAACATCCCAAAATCTGTATTATGGGAATATGTATTATAAATGCATTAGGAAAAATGCTTTGACCATTTTGCATATGAAAATATACCCATGTTTGAATTTGACTTTTGTTTAAAAGCAAAACATAAAATACAAACAAACTTGTACTCAAATGAAATTAGTTAAACCAAAGTAAAAATATTAAATGAGAGAATTATTTCGGGCATAATTTCTCAGGAGTAATTCACCAAAAACATTTATGTGAAAACTTATTTATGAAAACAAATACAAAATATAAGAACAGAAAATTGTATGAATTTTAGAGAAATTCACAAAAGAGATAAACTCCTTAGAAAATTTCCAAAGAAAATACATTTAGTCAGAAGCATTCACAAAATTTTTCATAAAAATTTGAAGTCGTTTGGTTGATTAATAAAAATCAGAAAACAATTCAGCCAAAAATCACAAAAATCCTAAATCCTAACTCTCCCTCTCTCCCTCTGACCAGTGGGCCCCACCTGCAGGGACTTTCTTCCACCTCACCCATGCCGTGCCAACGCAAGCCCGTGAGAGCTCCACCGCACGCCCACCGTTTTGGACCGCGCTGCTCACAGTTTTTCCACTGGCCAACTGCCCACGTCACTTCACCGTCTCACTCTGCGCCCATCCTTGCCCGGCCGAGCCCCATCCCTACCCATACACCGGAGATCTCTATCGCCATTGCCCACGGCCACTCTGGCTTCTCCCTCACTTTACTCCGCCTCTTCATCTATAAAAGGCTGCCTAGAACTTCATTATCTTCTTTACTCACCAGTGCGCACTTTCCCTCTCATTCTCTCCTCCTCAACCGTGCTCAAACGCTCAGAGAGCACAAGCTTCGTTCCGACCATGCGCCACCACCACCATTTTCGCCGATCAGAAGTGTTCCTCTTCGAGTTATCTGTGTCATATCGCGTTCTAGAGATCCTTGATCATTTCCCCTCACTTGATTTCATGTTTAATCCATAGGAAACATCGAATTTGAGCTTCATCCTCATCTCCAGTCGACATCGCCGCCTGCACCGCCATTTCCTCTCCGGTAAACCCCAAGCCAATTCCTCACGTCGAGAGCATCCCGGGACCACCTTCAAGCTTCCCCGATCATTGGACCCCGCTCTCCATCGCCTGAACGCCTTCTCCACGTGAAGCCTCCTTACGCCGCCGCTGGTCTTCATCGTTGATGATACTCCGACCGCCTCTGAGCCTCCACGTCGTTCTGGTATAACCTTGGTAGCCTGTAGAAGCTATTGCGTGCATTTGTTAGTTGGAAACGTCAACGGTTTGCATGTTGGCTTGTTATAGTAGCAACGACGCCACTTAACAATGGTGCGCCATCGTGTCGGGCCACCCCAGGCCTCACCGCCATTACTCTTAGGTGCGCAATAGCACGGGGAACCCATTTTGGGTATTCCCCGGCACCGTCGAGCGCCACCACGCTTTTAGTTCTAAGGAGAATACACTTTCCCTTATTGGAAAGCATAAACCTCAGTAGTGTATGCGCGGGAATGCACTTTCTCTATTGGAAAGCGTATTTCTCATTTTCTTTGAATTTCTAAATCGAACAGAATTCAAACCTTAATAACTTTTGCTACAAAACTCCAAATCAAATGATTTTTCTCTCTAAATTAATCTAAAATCATGAACTACCAGAATATGTAAAATATTTTATTTCGGTCACTGTTGAATTTATTGGTGTTATTTAATTTGTTTTCTGCTCTTTTTCAATTAGACGTCAATTGCTCGAGTGAATATTTCGATGATCAATCAACCATTTATTTAGAACAGCAAGAGCATGGTAAGCGCCTCCTTTGATCATGTTGATTCTAGTATTTTACTTACTGTACCTTGTTTTTCAAAATCTATTATGCACGTGTGTATGTTTCATATGAAAAATGCTATTTTGAAAAACTGATAAAAGGACAATATGTTAATTTGTGAATTTGGGATATTTTTAAAAATGTCCAAAAGGGGTACCTCTGTTATTTTACTTGAAAATAAAATGAAAAACCTAGATTTAGATGTGGGCGAGTTATTATGTATTCTGAAAAAGTGAGGATTGTGCCTCACTAGTAGATAGGGTGAAGATTCTCACCCATAGTTGATTAAGGACTGAAGCCAGCAACTCCAGGACTAAGACCTAATCGTATGACCGTATGTGTCAGGATGGGGTGGTCGTAGCTAACTAAGTCGCTGAAAACTAGCATTGCATGAACGGTAGGCAGTAGATGTGCGAGCAATTTCTATTGTCGACATAATGGCGAATGCCTCACTTAACGGAGGGTATCAGGGTAAGTGAGGGTCCCACACTTGACGGAGGGTATCCGGGCAAGTAAGGGTCTCACTCGACGGAGGGTATCCGAGCGAGTGAGGAACATTCTACGGGCTAAGTGCAACGTTAGGACTAAGTGATGTAATGGCTACGTCGCGAGCTCTAGACTACTTACCGTCGGTAGAGGGTAGTGATATAGAGAATTCCAAGCAACTAGAATCTTTGCGTACTATTGGTAAAGTTGTACACCTCTGCAGAGTAAAAATATATTTAAATAGCCACACTCGCGGTCATGAGCATGCTTAGTGCGGCTTGTATTGCTGTAATCTTGTTTTTCTAAAAATCATTTTGTCACAAAACTTGGGCAATGACATGGGGTTTTTAGTTTTTGAGTTAACTACTATGTCTATGGTTGAACATGAAATATGACTCACAGCCGAGGAGAGTTGTGAGATGTTGTTCATACTTTTTTTGTGCTCGTAACCGAGAAGGGTTACGAGATGATGTTATTATTTGTTTAGTTCTTTACTTACTGTCCTATGTCTATTTAACTGCTCTTTCAAATTCTGTTGCAAATTATTACTTATGAATATTGCAAATAAAAATGGCTTTGATCAAGATAACTTGTAGAACAGAGCTTCATCCTTTGATAACCTTGCATTTAATATAACTTTGCGATACACTACAAGTCTTGCTGAGTACACAAGTACTCAATCTTGCTTATAATGTTGTTCAGCGTTCGAGGATGAGTCGACGCTAGACGACACGTTCTTTGCACCCAGAACCGGAGGGTTTGGTGATGGGTCTACCTAGGCCTTGTTCTTGTTGATTGCCTGCAGGATTGGATGGGCATGCCGTTGGAATTTTGCTACTTACATCATTTCTTCCGCTGCTATATTTTTACACTGATGACTACTTTTATTTGGACAGTCGGTCGTTGTTGTAATAATTTGTAATCGCTAAGTTAAGTACCCTTTGCTTTACTTTTATATGTGATGGTATGGGTGTGAATACCAAATGTTGTGAATATGTGTACTAGCTACTGATCATAGCACTAGTACAGTATACACATAGGGTCTTCAGGTATTCCACGCTTGGGGGCCGACAGCGCTTGGCATCAGAGCCATACTGACTGTAATACAAGCCTAGATAGAATGGTCATTAGATTAGGACTTAGAATTAAAAATGTAATTTAATTTAACCATAGGAATGGTTCTAAAAAATTAGGAAAAATTTGCTAATCTTATCCCTCTTAGCTTTCTCCTCTTATCTAAAGTCTCTCTTTTGGTCATCTCCTCTCATCTCATTCAAATGATTCTTGTTTTGAGAGATGGGATGCTCTCTGAAAATAAATGTTTTTAATAAACCTTAGGACCTTAAAAATAGAACCAAAATGATTTCAAAAAGTCCTTAAAACATGCTACCAAATTTCTTTTAAAAGTTCCTCTTCGAACTACTAAGGATATCACTCTAGATACCTCTCTTCCCAAAAATTTCAAAACCTATACCTTGCTGAATTTTATGTGATGTGATATCCTTTAAACCTCTTCTATCTTCATTTGGAGTAAAATTGAGTGATATTATAAAGACCAAGGGGTAATATTCTATAACATCCCATTTTTCTGGGCTTTTTGAAAATTTTCAAAAAATAAAAATAACCATTTAATTTTGGTGAATTGCTAAAGTTTAACCTGGAGATTTTGGGAATCGAAGGCAATTTAATGTGAATTAATCAAACTTCAATTAATTCGGATTTGGTTTGTTTTGAGTTTATTTGAGTTCTCTGGTATTTAGAATTCCCTTTCCCTGTTTGTTTCGTTATTCTGTCGGCCCGTTCCTCCTCCTCAGGACCTCCCTCTTGGTCACAACCTCTCTGTGGTCACGACCTCCCCTATGGTCACGACATCCCTATTGGTCACGACCTCCCCCTCGGTTGCGACCAGTCTTTGGTTATTCGGTCGACTTTGGTTACGACCAGTCTTTTATTACATCCAGCCTTCGGTTTCGACCAGCTCCGCCTGTCAACCTCCTGCTCACCTTTTCTTCCTCTCGTCGCTAAAGTCCTCGCGCATTAAATGCCGACAGTGCATTTAATTGCCCGTCCTCTGTCACGCCTGCTCCCATCCCATCCCACTTTTCCCCCCAGCGACGTGCGCATTTAATTCCTTGACTACCGCCACGCACGTCTCCCCTCTTGTCCCCTTCCCCACCTGCCGATTGTGCGCCTGTACCGCCCCGCTGCGTTTTTCCTCCCTTGTTTTCCTCAGCAACGTGTGCATTAAATACTATTATCTCCGCCCCCACCGTGTTTTTCCTCCCCTTTTCACACCGCTCCATCTTGTTGACTGGTTCTCCTTCCTTCCTCCATAAATAGAGCGCTAGGGAGCCCTTGCCCTCTTGTTTTTCCCCTCAGCTCTTCCTCTCGCCTCGTTTTGCCGTGCTTCGAGTTTCGCCGCCGCCGGCTGGAGCTCGTGCCACCGCCTCTAGCGCTGCCGTCAAGCTTCTCCTGCTGACGGCCGAACCACCTTTTTCCTCATCGAACCGTGTGCCACCTTCTCCTATTTAGGTGAGCACCACGTGCACCCAACTCTCCCTCTCTCGCTCTTGTTGCTGTGGTTTTCCCGAAGCCTCGCGCTCCGAGTTTAAGTCCCGCATGAATTCATGTTCCAAAGCTCCTTGAAGCAATCCCCTCACTCTGGTTCAGTTTTGGATTCGCAGGAGTCGCCGCTTTTCAGCTTCTCCTTCAGTCCCAGCTGACGCCTTTGTCGCCATCCTCCTTCACTTTTGACTGCGAGCGTCCCGCCGCCGTTCGCCGTCCGCTGATCTCCTCCAGTCTCTCTCTCTGTCCTGGTGAGTTTCTCCGTGCCTGGCTTTCTCTCTTTTGTTCTTTTGGCCGCGTCGAATAGTCGATCCTTTCTCTGTTCAGATGGCTAAATCTAACTCCATCTAATTCAAAATTTTGTTTATTTTGAGTTTGCTGGAGTTCTCAGGTGTTTAAAATCCCCTTTTCTCTGTTCATTCTGTTTTCTCCTTGGCCTAGCTCTCCACTCTCCCAGTTTATACCACCCTTTTTGGTTTAGACCTCTCTCTCAGTTTGGACCATGTTCCCAGTTTAGACCACCCTTTTTGGTTTAGACCACTCTCTCGGTTTCGACCACCCTCCCAGTGTAGACCACTCTTTTTGGTTTAGACCTCCCTCTCGGTTTGGACCATCCCTCCAGTTTAGACCACCCTCTTGGTTTAGACCTCCTTCCTACAACCACGTTGAGTAGTCATATCCCTCCTACTACCACGTTGAGTAGTCGTTTCCTTCTTGTATCCCTCCTACGGCAATGTTAAGTAGTCGTAACCCTCCTACGACCATGTTGAGTAGTCGCATCCTTCTTGTATCCTCCATACGACCACGTTCAGTAGTCGTATCCTCCCTACGACCCCGTCGAGCAATCGAATCCTTCTTTTTCGACCACGTCGAGTAGTCGAATCAACCTTCTGACCAGTTGAGCCCCCTTTCGACCAGGTAGTTGAGCCGCCTTCCGACCACCTGTATTGGAGGCTCCTTCCGACCTTGTGATTTCAGAACTTCCGAGAGCTCGTTCTCCTTTGTTCGAACTCCGATCAGAGTGATTCAAATTTCTATCTTCTTCTAAATTCAGTACCTTTCTTTTGGTTCTAGTTTGGTAATCTTTTTGGGTTTCATTTGGAGTTTTCTTATTTATTTGGCACTTTTTGCACGTATAGATTCCAGTGTTTTCGAAGAGTTCTTGGACCCAACGACCTCGACCGAAGTATCTCTGTAATACTCCGAAAGTGTGAGAAGCAAATAATCGGGATAAATTAATTTAATCGGTACAAATTAATTAATTGGGGGAAAGTTTAATTCAGAAAATCATCAAAACAAGAAAAGAGAGAGGGTTTTCTGCTTTTTCATGGCAACCTGGGCCTGGGCTTTAGCCCAGGTGGGCTGGCTGGCCAAGGGAGAGGGCGCCACTCCCCCCTCCCCAAACCCTAGCCGCCCCTATACCCCTCCCTCTTTTCCCCTCCCCCTTGCCCTTTGGTCGCCGCCCCTTGCCCTTGGGCTGCCTCCCCCCTTGCGCCGTTGCCCCTGGCCGCCTCACCTCCAGGTTCCCTCCCTCCTTGCACCACCCCTCCCCCATTGGTGCTCCCTGCAGCCGGCATTGGTGCTCCCTGTTGCCGGCCATAGGAGGAAGGAGAAAGGCGAGGGAAGGAGATCAACTTCGTGGGGGCAAGGTCATCAATCTTCTGCGATTCTACAAGGGTAACGTCGTGTGTTCTTCGTTGGTTGATGCGTAGTAGTTGCGGTTGATGTCGTTTGGTAGATTGAATTGCGTCGGTTTAATAGATCGCGTTTTGTCCAGTAGTTTGGACAACGGTTTTCTTTTTGTTAGAAGCAGAATCTGGGGAGCCAACCTGTTAGAGATAGTTGGGTTATGTTCTTAGCTTTCGGTGGCCACTGAGTTCACCGGATTCCGACATACGGATCAAAAGATATGGATTTTTTTAGTGTCGCTGTCCTGCTGATCTGTCAGTATTTGAACAGTCTGTAGGAAACTGGGTTAAGCCATTAGTTAAAGACGAAATCAGAGGATCTCGATATAACGAAAAATGTAGGTAATTTTCATACCTTTTCAGAGAGATAAAGAACTCAAGATGTGGACTTTCGTAGCAAAAGTTATGGTGGTTTTAGTGTACTGTTCAGAGAACCCGACGTGATAATTGATGTTCTGTAAATTGGCTTGGTAGGGGTAGTAAATGATAGAATCAGAAGGGCTACCCAACTAAGTTTATTTAGGTAATTTAATTACCTTTCCAGAAAGTATTAGAGCATCTTATTTGGACTCCTGAGCAGAACGTTATGTATTTTAGAAGTTGACTGTCCGCAGTGAACACCAAATCGATCGCTAGAAATTGGAAGACTGGAAACGCTTGGGAGTTTAGCGAGTTCAATTGTGTTGTTATTTATGCTTTTGGTCCAGTATGTTGGTCTTAGATTGGATTATCTTTATGTTCAGGTGGGAGCGTGATCCCAGGGGCAGCGCCTCTTCGCGTCCACCGTTCTCGCACGGTTGAGGCAAGTATTCGGGTTATAGTATATTTATGCTTGTATGCTGATACTATTTGTGTTTTGCTCGTAATAACCATGCATAGATGTTATTGTGATGAGTTTCAATTTATCTTGGTGAATGCAAGTTATGGTTAAAGTTTCCTTTGTATGTTGTTAATGCTTACATGTTATTATGTACACGTTGAATTCTTATGTATGAAAGATGATGTCATAGTACATATGCATGTTTTAAGCATGATTGAGACCTGGTCACGTGGTGACCAGGTATAAATAGTTGAGGTCCCCGTCATGTAAATGACGGGCTTGAGGTCCCCACATTCGTGGAATGTGGGTAACGAATAATGAGGTCCCCATCATGAAGATGATGGGCAAAGGTCCCTATACTTGTGGAGTATAGGCTCTTGGTCCCTGTGCCAAAGTGCACAGACAAGGGTATACATCGACGGTTGTATACCCCCCATTACCGGTAAAATGCGAAAGGAGATAAAGTGTAAAATGTGCATTGCATGGTCGTATTTCTTAAGCATGAAGGCTATATTTAGTGTAATGTTTAATTTGGATTATTGATGCTATGACTGTGAACTAGCTTTAGCCTTGTTGATACTTGCTGAGTCTTTGGGCTCACTCTTGCTTTGTTATGTTTTAGGTACAACTGGCAAGAATGGCATGCATGAGAGGGAGTAGTTGTTGGATGCACTCACTACCACTCACTCTAAAGGCGTACATCATTTAGTCTTTACTCTAATATTAAGTAAACTATTGGAGATTCACTTATGGATGGTTGAATGTTTTAAATTAATTGTAATAAGGAGAATAGCAAGTTTTGATTATACTTACTAGAATATATTGCATGCTTGAATGAACTTGGTTATTGAGGATATTATTATTTGTTATAATCAATTGTTGGAACCTCGGTATAGTTAACTATACAAAAGAGGTTCTGCCGAAAATTGGTAGTTGGTCTTAAGTTAGTTTGTTTAATTTAATTTTTAGTAGCATTCCAGGCTCAATGTTGAGCTGGGGTGTTACAATCTCAACTCTTCAATGAAGGCAAGTCATAGACCTTTGATCAAGTCGTACTTAGTTTACAAAATTATATTGTTTTATATCAACATGCATGGCTAGTTGTATAAAAATGGTTTGGGAGATAGCTAAGTACCTACTCGGCAGTATGACTCCTTGAATAATTGTGATTGACATGTACCCTTGGACACTGTAGGTTGGGTAATCTTAGTTGGACATTATTGTAATACCAACATGGGTGCGTATTATGCTTTGTCATGCTTTAGTTATGCGATGTTTCTCGATCACCTAATTTAGTGATGAGAAATTTGACTTAATGATATATGGAATCGGGGTGTGATACCACTGTTGTCCAACTGTGGTGCGAGATCACGTTGTGTCAACTGTGGTGCGATGCCTTTATTGTTAAAATTTGTTGTGCCATGGCAAGGGTTGTCATTTGGCCAAGTTGTCATTTGTCATTTGGTCGGTGGCAAAGGTGGAATGTGCGAGGCAAAAATGCGGGAGGCACAATTTTGGATGCAAGAGGCACTTAGGTGCGTGAGGCACGTGGGATGCGGAAAGTTTCGCCTGAGCAATCATTAAGGACTTAACTTTGTGCACCATTGATCTGGACCATACCGTGCAACCACAAGTTCATTTATAGGGTGGACCCGGCCAACTAATTAGCAAAGTTTTGAGTCGGTTCTGTTTGGGTGGTCGAAACAGTGCAAGAGGGGGCTAGGAAGGTGAATCCTTAGCGGGCAGAACCGAGTCAAAACAGAGCTTTGTAAAAAGCCTGGTGATAGTCTTTCCTTGATTCACATGTCTAAGGAAACGTGTGTTGTATCAAGCGATTATCTTACAACCTCTGCAGAGTGTAAAACTATTCGAATAGCCATGTCCCCAGTTATGGACAATGCCTGGTGATTTCACACAAGGGGTAGATTTTTCTCAAAAAGGTGGTCGTGGTTGGTTTCGAGTACCACATCCTGGTCGTGGGAGTGGTCTGGGAAGTGAACGGGGGGTGTTCACAAGCTGTTTCAAAGAAGCTGATTACTTATGTATTAATCTTTCAACTTGTGCTTTCAATCTACTTACTGTACTTTCAATGAATAGTGCTTTCTGCAAAATAACCATAACGCTATCATTGTCAAGCCCTACATGAAATACTATTTGCATACATTTCCATGCGACTTGCTGAGTACATTCAAAGTACTAACAGCTTTATGCCCTCTGGTTGATCAGTCTCCATAGAAGAATTTGGATGCACCGTGCTCTTTGAAGATAAGTTCTTTGAAGACCCAGCGAACTAGGAGGCGTCCTCCACTCGATTGCCTATGGGCATATCGAATGGTCTCTACGAGTTGTTCTGTTCCACTGCAAGTTTGCTCTGGTCGTGGACCTAGTTGTGGATCTGGTCGGGGACCTGGTCGTGACCTTAGCTCTGCATGATAAACCTTGTAAAAACATTGACCATAAGGTCTTTTGTTGTAAAGTATTATTAATTTGTCTGTTTTATTAGCCGTTCTGTTGTATAGATATGATTTCATCTATGTTGTAACTGTGCGAGCTAGCTACTGATCATGGGACTAGTTCAGAATGCACAGAGGGTCCCATGGTTGTATACTCAGGGTCCCGACAGAGGTAGTATCAGAGCCATATCCACTGTAGGATGCAACCTTAGTTAGCATGGTCGTTTTAGTCAAGTTTCAAAATTTATTTTCTAAATCAAACCAAGTCAATTGATGAGTAGTTATTCTTATCACATCTTATTCTATCCTTCTCTCATGTTATCCCAATCTTTTCTCATCTCATTCCATTCGTTTCTCGTCTTGTTCTTAGGTTCTTGCTTCTTATCTCTTCTGAAACCTTGTTTTCGAACTCAAATTGACCTCCTTACCTTAGTAATCTCTATAGGATCGAGCTCTTTGTTATCAAGCGTTGGGTGGCCTGGAAGTTCCAAGATTTGTTGTTTGTTTCCAAGTTGACCGTCTGTATAAGCTAGGTTAGAAGTGCTTCAGCAGGGTGGTCCTTCTCTGTTTAGAATCGTTAGTCCGTGTAATAGGATCTTCTGCTGGCCTTTTATTGCTTCTTGATAACTTTCTAGCTATTTGTCTTTTGGGTTTAATCGACCTTCCCAAGTTAGGGTGCTTCTGTCTCTCTCCCTTGTCTTTCTTGTCTATTGTGTTTTTCCTCTCACCTATCGTTCTTTCTTTTCTCGTTTATTAAACCCGTGAAGATTTGTTGCAGATGGTTCAGACCCGCAATACTACAAGCCAAGGTGATCCATTTACACCGCCACCACCTCCTTCAGCAGCCACTGCAGATTAGGGTTTGGGCCAGTTCATGGCAGCCCAAACGCAGCTGATGAATGCTATGATGCAGAATATGAACCAGATGATAAATCAATAGAACCAGACCGTTGTTGCTCTAGTCGTAATGTTGAATTAGAACAATCAAGCAGCTGCCGTACCACCACCACCGCCAGCTTTTCAGCAATCTAAGTTTGTAGAGTTTATGAGGACACATCCGCCTACCTTCTCCAACTCACCTGAACCCTTGGACGTCGATGATTGGCTGCGCTCCATAGCAAAGAAGCTGGTCCTTGCTCGATGTGACGACCGCGATAAGGTTTTGTATACCACACATCAGCTTGAAGGCACTGCCGGAGAATGGTGGGAAAATTACTGTGCAACCCATGAGAATCTACAAGATATTACCTGGGCTGAGTTTTCAATAGTTTTTCGCCACTCTCATGGCCTGATGGCATAGTAGAAATGAAGAAGAACGAGTTCCGCGAGCTACAGCAAGGAACCCTGTCAGTGAGTGAGTACCTCAACAAGTTCACCCAACTCTCTCGTTATGCCCCATAGGACGTCGCCACGGATGATGCACATCAGAAGCGTTTCAAGCGTGGACTCAACCCCAGTTTGAAGGTACAAGT
This sequence comes from Ampelocalamus luodianensis, assembly GCA_036346255.1. NCBI lineage: Eukaryota > Viridiplantae > Streptophyta > Magnoliopsida > Poales > Poaceae > Ampelocalamus > Ampelocalamus luodianensis. The sequence continues at coordinate 40,182,449 of CM070620.1, read as the reverse complement.
TATTGGCAACGACTATATAGATTTCCAGCATATGGTGGACAAGGCTGTGCTCATAGAAGATTCTCGTCGTGAGCTTGAGGAATCCCGCAAGAGGAAGATGATGCAACTTGGTGCCCATCAAAGTCATCTGAAGAGAGGCCGAATGAGTATGTAGCATCCTGCCCATTTTGCTCCTCCTGTTGCCTTCAGGACCACCGCACCAGCACCTCACCCAGCTGTTTCAGGAGTCAGCAACAACCAACCACAGGGAAGCCGCAATCCAACTCCAGGAGTTACCTGTTAGAGATGCCACGAGACCGGTCATTATGCTCACAATTGCCCAAGAAAGCGAGCCCCGATGCCAATTCCATTCAACTTGGGAGTTGCACCAGTCAAAGTCACTACACCAGGAGCAGGCCAAGGGACAACTCAGATACCAAGTCAAGCCACAAGAACTCTACTCCCTTTTGCAAGAGGACAAGTGAATCATGTCACCATGGAGCAAGCCCAACCAGCTCAGAACTTCATTCCTGGTAAGTCTCTAGTCAGTTACAGCTTTGTCTTGCTCAAAGGAGAAAGTCGAATGGAAGAGTGAGCAAAGTTCGAGTTCCCGAACCTATTCTCTAGTCAACCTGAATCTCGGGGTCGAGATTCCCTTTAAGTGGTGTAGGTTTGTAACATCCCATTTTTCTAGGCTTTTTGAAAATTTTCAAAACTAAAAATAATCATTTGGTTTTTGTGAATTGCTAAAGTTTAAACTGGAGATTTTGGGAATTGAAGGCGATTTAATGTGAATTAATCAAACTTCAATTAATTCGGATTTGGTTTGTTTTGAGTTTATTGGAGTTCTCTGGTATTTAGAATTCCCTTTCCCTGTTTGTTCAGTTATTTCGTCGGCTCATTCCACCTCCTCAGGACCTCCTCCCCACGACCCACCACTTGGTCATGACCTCCTTGTGGTCACGACCTCCCCTTGGTCACGACCTCCCTGTGGTCATAACCTCCCTATTGGTCACGACCTCCCCCTCGGTTACGACCAGTCCTTGGTTACAACCAGCCTTCAGTTAGAACCAGCCTTCGGTCGTCTTTGGTTACGACCGGTCTTTGGTTACGACCAGCTTTTGGTTACGATCAGCTTTCGGTTTCGACCAGTCCTTTAGTTTCGACCAGCCCCGCCTGTCAGTCTCCTGCTCACCTTTTTCTTCCTCCCATCGCTAAAGTCCTTGCGCATTAAATGCCGACAGTGCATTTAATTGCCTGTTCTCTGTCGCTCCTGCTCCCATCCCATCCCCCTTTTCCCCAGGGACGTGCGCATTTAATTCCTTGACTACCGCCACGCACGTCTCCGCTCTTGTCCCCTCCCCCACCTACCGATCGTGTATCCATACCACCCCGTCGCGTTTTTTCTACCTCTTTTTTCTCAGCCACGTGTGCATTAAATGCTGTTGTCTCCGCTCTGCTCCATTTTTTTTGCCCCTTTTCACATCGCTCCATCTTGTTGCCCGGTTCTCCTTCCTTCCTCTATAAATAGAGCGCTATGGAGCCCTTGCCCTCTTGTTTTTTCCCTCATCTCTTAGCTCTTCCTCTTCCTCTCCCCCATTTCGCCGTGCTTCGAGTTTGGCCACCGCCAGCTGGAGCTCATGCCACCGCCTCTAGCTCCGTCGTCAAGCTTCTCCTACCGACGGTTGAACCACCTTTTTCCTCCTAGAATCATGTGCCACTTTCTCCTATTTAGGTGAGCACCACGTGCACCCAACTCTCCCTCTCTCGCTCTTGTTGTTGTGGTTTTCCCGAAGCCTCGCGCTCAGAGTTTAAGCCCCACATCAATTTGTGTCTCAGAGCTCCTTGAAGCAATCCCCTCACTCTGGTTCAGTTTTTGTTTCGCAGGAGTCATCGCTTTTTCGCTTCTCCTTTAGTCCTGGCTGACCCCTTCGTCGCCATCCTCCTTCACTTTCGACTACGAGCGTTCCACCACCGTTCGCCGTCCGCCTTCCTCCTCCGGTCTCTCTCTCTGTCCTAGTGAGTTTCTCCATGCCTGGTTTTTCTCTCTTTTGTTCTTTCGGCCGCGTCGAACAGTCGATCCTTTCTCTGTTCAGATGGCTAAATCTGACTTCATCTAATTCAAAATTTTGTTTATTTTGAGTTTGCTGGAGTTCTTGGGTGTTTAAAATCCCCTTTTCTCTGTTCGTTTCATTTTCTCCTTGGCCCAGCTCTCCACTCTCCCAGTTTAGACCACTCTTTTTGGTTTAGATCTCTCTCTCTCGATTTGGACCACCCTCCCCCTTTAGACCACCCTTTTTGGTTTAGACCTATCGCTCGGTTTGGGCCACCCTCCCAGTTTAGACCACCCTTTTTGGTTTAGACCTCCCTCTCAGCTTGGACTACAGCCTAGTTTAGACCACCCTCTTGGTTGAGACCTCCTTCCTATGACCACGTTGAGTAGTCGTATTCCTCCTACGACCACGTTGAGTAGTCATTTCCTTCTTGTATCCCTCCTACGGCCACATTGAGTAGTCATATCCCTCCTACGGCCACGTTGAGTAGTCATATCCTTCTTGTATCCTCTATACGACCACGTTAAGTAGTTTTATCCTCTCTACAACCCCGTCGAGTAGTCGAATCCTTCTTCTTTCGACCGCGTCGAGTAGTCAAATCAACCTTCCGACAAGTCGAGCCCCCCTTTCGACCAGGTAGTCAAGCCTCCTTCCGACCACCTGTATTCGAGGCTCCTTCCGACCTTGTGATTTCAGAACTTCCAAGAGCTCGTTCTCCTTTGTTCGAACTTCGATCAGAGTGATTCAATTTTCTACCTTTTTCTAAATTTAGTACCTTTCTTTTAGTTCTAGTTTGGTAATCCTTTTGGGTTTCATTTGGAGTTTTCTTATTTACTTGGCTCTTTTCGCACGTATAGATTCCAGTGTTTCTGAAGAGTTCTTGGACCCGACGACCTCGATCGAAGCATCTCAACTCTTCAATGAAGGCAAGTCGTAGACCTTTAATCATGTCATACCCAGTTTACAAAATTATATTATTTTATATCAACATGCATGGCTAGTTGTATAAAAATGATTTGGGAGATAGCTAAGTACCTACTCGACAGTATGACTCCTTAAATAATTGTGATTGATATGTTGACATGTACCCTTGGACACCGTAGGTTGGGTAATCTTAGTTGGACATTATTGTAATGCCAACATGGGTGCGTATTATGCTTAGTCATGCTTTAGTTATACGATGTTTCTCGATCACCTAATTCAGTGATGATAAATTTGACTTAATGATATATGGAATCAAGGTGCGATACCACTGTTGTGCAACTGTGGTGTGAGATCACGGTTGTGTCAATTGTGGTGCGATGCCGCTGTTGTTAAAATTTGTTGTGTCATGGCAAGGGTTGTCATTTGGCCGGGTTGAACGAAAATAATTTCTGCTCGGGCGAGTGGTCGGTGGAAAAGGTGGAATGCGCGAGGCAAAAGTGTGGGAGGCACAATTTTGGCTGCGAGAGGGACTTAGGTGCATGAGGCACGTGGGATGCAGAAAGTCTCGCCTGAGCAATCACTAAGGACTTAACTTTGTGCGCCATTGATCTGGGTCATACCGTGCAACCACAAGTTTATTTATGGGATGGAACTCGCCCACTAATTAGCAAAGTTTTGAGTCAGTTTTGTTTGGGTGGTCGAAACGACGCAAGAGGGGCCAGGAAGGTGAATCCTTAGCGGACAGAACCGAGTCAAAACGGAGCTTTGCAAAAAGCCTAGTGATAGTCTCTCCCTGATTCACATGTCTAAGAAAATGTGTGTTGTATCAAGCGATTGTCTCTTGTGGGAAAAGTGTACAACTTCTGCATAGTGTAAAACTATTCGAATAGCCGTGTCCCCGGTTATGGACAATGCCTGGTGATTTCACACGAGGGGTAGATTTTTCTCAAAAAGGTGGTCGTGGTTGGTTTCGAGTACACATCCTGGTCATGGGAGTGGTCTAGGAAGTGTTCACGAGCTGTTTCAAAGAAACTAATTACTTATGTATTAATCTTTCAACTTGTGCTTTCAATCTACTTACTGTAATTCCATTCAATACTGCTTTCTGCAAAATAACCATAAAGCTATCCTTGTCAAGCCCTGCATGAATACTATTTGCATACATTTCCCTACGACTTGCTGAGTTCATTCAAAGTACTCACGGTTTTATGCCCTCTGGTTGATCAGTCTCCACAGAAGAACCTGGATGCACCGCGCTCTTTGAAGATCCTACGAACTAGGAGGCGTGCTCCACTCGATTGCCTGTGGGCATGTCGAATGGCCTCTACGAGTTGTTCTGTTCTGCTGCAAGTTTGCTCTGGTCATGGATTTGGTCGGGGACCTGGTCGTGACCTTAGCCCTACGTGGCAAACCTTGTAAAAACCTTGACCATAAGGTCTTTTGCTGTAAAGTATTATTAATTTGTCTATTTCATTAGCCGTTCTGTTGTATAGATATGATTTCATTTATGTTGTAACTATACGAGCTAGCTACTGATCATGGGACTAGTTTAGAATACACAGAGAGTCGCGGGGTTGTATACTCGGGGTCCCGACATATTCCTTGATTATGAGCCATAAGGGTTAGCTAAATAAACTAGGGAATGGGTAAAACTTGTGCTAAAATTCTTTTCCTATCTGAATGTCATTTCTTATCTATTTCTCTTGTCACATGATCACTAACTCTCCTTTTCTTAATCATGTAGATGGCCAACCAATGGGAGCAGTACCACACAGGTGCCTTTGATGAGGGCACACTATAGCACACCTGATGGGTGATGCTGTAGCACATCGAGTGGCCGCGTACACTCCAGTATACGGTCTATAGTGCATCCACGAGTGCGGTGTCCACCGAGTTCCTCACCATGGTCCTCATCCAGGGATGATACTTTGGGGACCCCGCCTTCCGTTACTACAGGAGGGGCCCGACAGTCCTGATGTCGTTATACAATGCAGCTACGTCACGATTGTCCACCTATGGCATGAGCTGCCGAAGCTGGAGGATCCCTTCTTCCACTTCCCGGCACGAACCACGGACCAGGAGGAGCACACCTACTGGGTGGATGGGAGGCAATTCCTAACTCCCCACCTACACCTCGCCGGCCTCGTGTGGTCCCTCGACGGATATATCTGTCGGGTGTCTCGTGAGCTGCTGGAGTCCCGCTGGAGGATCTGCACCCTGGAGGATAGCATCACACTGATGGTGGTCCAGGGCTTCTTCTCCCGGGAGCTTCTATATGGAAAGGATGTTGTACTGGCACCCACTTAGGAGTTGTCGTAGCCCATCATCCGCTTCCAGTCCTGTACCCGACGTCCCCGCATGTCGGTAACTGATCACCGCCATCGGGTGATGGCCATTTGCACGGGGACAGAGGAGTCTTCGCGGATGGTGCAGTGACACCGCAACCCTCACACCGGGCATGGGGAGGCCGAGTACCAGGGTATTCCACCCTCCACTGTCCCAGAGTATACAGGAGCCACCCAGCGCGACTATGACATCTAGATTGCAGCAGATAGTCTAGAGCTCACCTGTAGGACTTAGCGTGAGCACTTTTGGACATTTTGTAGAATTGGAAGGATGTATGACCTTGCTGTATAATTATTGTAATATGCTACTTTGATGCTCTATTTGGCATCTTTGTAATATCGAACAACGGGCATGTGCACCATGCAATGTTTAGCTCGTTTGTTGAAAATTCGTATGTGCTACCCCTAAAGTTTGAAAATATGCATATCTTTAGTTTAAATAAGTTAGGTTAGTTGGGATGATGATACTTGCCAACTCACTTAACTTGTGCTTATTCCCTGTTATCTTGCAGATGTTTGTTTACACTGCCTTTTGTTGATCAGGATACTGGTAACTCGCTTAGTTCGCCAGCTCATGGCAACGTGAGCCATTTCTGGATCACAACAACCTTGGAGCGAGGTTCCTATGCCTTCGCAACCCAATCCTCAACATCCTTCCACATCGGTGGTGCAAGCTGAGCAACCTCAGCCTGCCGTTGATGATGAACCAGAAGTTCTACCGCCACCGCCCACCATGGCGCAGGTGCTTGCCATGATTGAGTAAGGGCGATAAACCAACACTCTCCTGCTTCAACAGTTGGTGCAGAACACCGCTACCCTTGGCACTATTGCTGGAGGAAATAGAGCTGCTACCAACCAACCGTTGTCTAGGATGGGTGAGTTCATGCGAACTCGGCCACCAACCTTTGTGTCGGTAGTCGACCCTCTCAACGCTGATGATTGGATCCGCACAGTAGAGAGAAAGCTAGTCATTACCCTGTACAATGATGAAGATAAGGTGCTATACTCATCCTATCAGCTACAAGGCGAAGCAGCAACTTGGTGGGACAACCATCAGGCCATCCTTCTCGAAGGCCAGACCATCTCTTGAGCCATCTTCAAGGAAGCATTCTGCGATGCCCATATACCCTCTGGTCTTATGGACATCAAGAGGTGGAAGTTCTATGAACTCCGGCAAGGGAACTTGTCAGTGATGAACTTCCTGCATCGCTTCAACTACCTGTCTCGCTACGCTGTGTCCGAGATACCAAACGAAGCAAGGAAGGTCGCCTTATTCCTTGTCATAAGTGAATGAATTCACTTGGTGATTAAGTTGGCGAGCACGAGCTCGAATAATTGGTCCTTATAACACTGGTTGTGGACCAGTTGTGTGTGTAGGCGCGGTTGTATCCAAGTTAGGGATGTCCTCATCATTCTCCCCTTCTTGCATTTGACTCGTCCTCGACTCAAGCTCATCCTCTTCTCCCAAGTATGGCTCAAATCTGCAATGTTAAATGTGGGACTAACCCCAAAATCTGCAGGCAGGTCAAGCTTGTATACATTATCATTAATCTTTTCTAACACTTCGAAAGGACCATCAGCTCGAGGCATCAATTTTGACTTTCTCAATTCAGAGAACCTATCTTTTCTCAAGTGCAACCAAACAAGATCTCCTGGTTCAAAAGTTAAATGTTTTCTCCCTTGACTACCAGCAAGTTTATATTTAGCATTCATGCGCTCTATATTCTCCTTAGTTGTCTCATGCATTTTTAAAATCAATTCAGTACGTTGTTTAGCATCGAAGTTCAATTTATCCGAAGATGGAATAGGCATTAAATCAATAGGAGCACGAGGCATAAAACCATAAACAACCTCAAAAGGGCATATCTTTGTAGTAGAATACAATGAACGATTATAAGCAAACTCAATATGAGGCAAGCATTCTTTCCACATTTTAAATTCTTTTTTTAACACAACCCTAAGTATTTTAGATAAAATTCTATTCACAACTTCAGTTTGTCCATCAGTTTGGGGATGACAAGTAGTAGAAAATAACAACTTAGTCCCCAATTTAGCCCATAAAGTTCTCCCAAAGTGGCTAAGAAATTTAGCATCACGATCTGAAACTATAGTATTAGGCACACCATGCAAGCGAATAACTTCACAAAAGAATAAATCAGCAATATGGGTAGCATCATTGCTCTTATGACATGGTATAAAGTGGGCCATCTTAGAAAATCTATCAACAACCACGAATATACTATCGCTGCCCTTCTTTGTTCTAGGCAATCCTAAAACAAAGTCCATCGAAATATCTTCCCACGGAACACTAGGAACAGGTAGAGGCATATATAAATCATGAGGATTAAGTCGTGACTTAGCTCTTTGACATGTAGTGCAGCGAGCAACGTAGCGCTCGATGTCCTGTCTCATCTTTGGCCAAAATAAATGATCAGCAAGTATATCCTCTGTTTTCTTCACGCCAAAGTGTCCCATCAGCCCGCCTCCATGCGCTTCCTATAACAATAACAAACGAACAACGCTAGCTGGAATGCATAGCTTGTTAGCTCTAAACACAAATCCATCATTAATGACAAATTTGTTCCACATTTTCCCTTCTGTACAATTCAACAATATATTTGTAAAATCAGCATCATGCACATATTGCTCTTTAATAGTCTCCAATCCAAAAATTTTGAAGTCAAGTTGTGAAAGCAAGGTATATCTCCTAGACAAAGCATCAGTAATAACACTCTCCTTTCCCTTCTTGTGTTTTATGACATAAGGAAAAGACTCAATAAATTCAACCTACTTTGCATGCCTACGGTTCAGTTTACTTTGACTTTCGAATATGCCTCAAAGATTCGTGATTAGAATGTATAACAAATTCTTTGGACCATAAATAATGTTGCCAAGTTTCCAAAGTTCGAAATAATGCATATAATTCCTTATCATAAGTAGAATAGTTCAAACTAGGCCCACTCAATTTCTCACTAAAATATGCTATAGGTTTACCTTCTTGTAACAATACGCCACCTAAACCAATTCCACTAGCATCACATTCTAGTTCAAAAATCTTATTAAAATCAGGGAGTTGGAGTAGTGGTGCATGTGTTAACTTATCTTTCAATGCGGTGAAAGCGTTCTCCTGTGCGGCGCTCCAAACAAATGGCACACCCTTCTTGGTAAGCTCATTCAATGGTGCAGTGATGGTGCTGAAATCCTTCACGAAGCGGTGGTAGAATCCTACAAGTCCTAAAAAAACTTCGTACCTATGTGACCGTGTTAGGAGTCGGCCAACTCTGTATTGCTTCAACCTTGGCTTGATCAACTTCAATTCCCTGTGGAGTAACAACATAGCCAAGAAACGTGACTCGATCGGTGCAAAAGGTGCACTTCTCAAGGTTACCAAATAAACGTGCACCACGTAAAGCATTAAAAATAACACGTAAATAGTCAAGATGTTCCTCTAAGGATTTGCTATATATCAATATGTCATCAAAATAAACCACCACAAATCTACCAATGAAAGCACGCAAAACTTCGTTCATTAGTCTCATAAAGGTGCTAGGTGCATTAGTTAAACCAAAAGGCATTACTAACCACTCTTATAACTCGAACTTAGTTTTAAATGTTGTTTTCCATTCATCGTCTAATTTCATGCGAATTTGATGATATCCACTACGCAAATCAACCTTCGAGAAAACAACAGAGCCACTCAATTCATCAAGCATATCATCTAACCTAGGAATAGGATGATGATACCTAACGGTGATATTATTGATTGCTTTACAATCTACACACATGCGCCATGATCCATCTTTCTTAGACACTAAAATGACCGGAACAGCACAAGGACTAAGAGATTCACGCACATAACCTTTAGCAAGCAATTCTTGAACTTGACGTTGAATTTCTTTAGTTTCTTCCGGATTGGTCCTATATGGTGCGCGGTTGGGCAATGATGTGCCGGGAATTGAATCAATTTGATGCTCAATCCCTCGAAGCGGTGGCAACCCCGGCGGTATGTCCTTCAGAAAGACGTCATTGTACTCCTACAAAATGTTAGTGACATCAGGAGGCAAAGAAGAAGGTATATCCTCAAATGAAAATAAGGCTTCTTTGCAAACTAATGCATAGTAAATAGAATTACTAGCATCCAATTCAGTCATATCAGATTTGGTAGTAAGAAAACTAGTACCTTTCAATTTAATTTCTTTATTCTTCACATGAGCATCTTTAGGTTCTTTCTTCCTATGTTGCTCAAACTCTTTTGCTATAATCTGATTTTCGCTCTTAGCATTCTCTTGATTTTTCCCTCTACTAGCTCTAGCAAGTTCATCTTTAACCATTTGTTCAGGAGTCATAGGATGCAGCATAATTTTCTTTCCTTTAAACATGAGAGAGTATTGATTATTTCTACCATGATGCACACAATCAGTATCGTATTGCCAAGGTCTTCCTAATAACAAAGAACAAGCTTGCATAGAAACAACGTCGCAATCAACATAATCATGGTATGAACCCATAGAAAAATGTACTCTCACCATTCGTGTTACCTTCAACTTACCACTGTTGTTGAACCATTGAATATGGTACGGGTGGGGATGAGGGCTGGTCGGCAAAGCAAGCTTCTCCACCATATTCATACTCGTCAAATTGTTGCAACTCCCACCATCAATAATTATACGAATCAAGCGTTCCTTGACAACGCCCTTGATTTGGCACAAATTATGGCACTGATTTTGCTCAGCACGAGAAACTTGAGCACTTAGTACGCGTTTCACTATAATGCTCAAGTACTTGTCAGCATCTTCGACGCTTACATGTTCCACCTCATAATCAGATTCATCATTATTTTCTGCGGGGTCAGTTGCAAGCATAGCATATGTTTCATCATCAAAATCACTAGTAGAGGAATACCCACCATCGTCGTGTATAATCAGTACACGCTTGTTTGGGTAGTTCTGCATCATGTGTCCATAGCCTTTGCACCGATGGCATTGAATATCCTTAGTTCGTCCTATCGAAGCAACCGAAGATGAGGTTTTTGCAGAAGCTTGTGGTGCTGATTTGGCTGCTTCAGAAACTCGTGGTGCTGGATTTGAAGTAGCGGGGTGTGGCTTGTTGTTGAAGGGTGGTGGTGGGGGTGCACTGGTGGCCGGGGCAGTAGAGGTGCGTGGTGTCCATGAATTTGTGCGACCTGCAGAAAAGTTAGATCGTGTCCTCGTCTCGCGTCCCTACACTTCACGTTCAGCTTTACAAGCAAGATGAAACAATCTAGTAATGGAGTTGTAATCTTTATAAGATTCAATCCTCCCAAAAATCTAACCATTGATACCTCCTTATTCTCATCTAAAGCACAACACAACATACCAATTTGCAATTCTTGATAGTAGTCTTCTACAAACTTTGTACCTTGTCGTAAGCGTTGTAATTTATTTAACAAATCATGGGCATAATATGATGGAACAAATCGATGTCGCGTAAGAAATTTTAAAGCCTCCCAAGTGTTAGGTATGTTATTGGGATGTTGACGGCAATGTTCTTTCCACCAAACAGATGCAAAGTCGGTAAATTCACTAGTAGCAACCTAACTCGTCTAATATCAGGAAATTCATGACAAGCAAATTTTTGATCCACAGCTAGTTCCCAATTAAAATTCATGACAAGTAAATTTTTGATCCACAGCTAGTTCTCAATTAAGATAACCATCAGGATCATATTTACCATTAAAAGAGGGCATAGTAAATTTAACGTTAGCAAAAGAATCATCGTGGTCACGTACCTTACGTCGTGGGGGGTCTCGTCACATATCTTGTCGATTACAACGCAAATGTCGATGAGCTCGATCGTTGTTGTGGTTACCCATGTCATTGGCCTCGGTATCAGTCATGTAGTCGAATTCATCTTGCCCTTCTACCACCGGGGCAGCAGGGGGAACAGCAGTGGATGCCTGGGCAATCTTGTCATGGCGCACCATAATACCTGCCAAAGAAGTGTTAGTGACACCTTGCGCTCTCTCCATCGCGGTGAGCGTGGCATTTGTCTCAATCTGGGTGCCCTCAAGTTGAGCATGTCGCTCATTCGTGACCCTGACATCTTCCTCAAGACCTCCGTACGAAGGTTCATGATGCGCCGAAAATGTTGTACAATTGCCTTTGTACGAGGAGTATGAGATGTATCCTCATCCAAATGCTCTGCAGAACCTACCATTGTTAGCAAAACACAAGTATATATCCCTAGCAACTAGTAGAATGTGGTGGTTCAAAAGTCGCTCACACTCAAGCCTTCTATCGAATTCTTACCAATTCTTACCAAGCAAACAGAGGTGATCGGCAACTAGCGGTGTCAATGTATCTCCGAAGATTGGATGGAGCAATTGGCAGGTGAAGTTCAGCCTGTACGGTGTAGAAAAGGTGTAGCTGGGAAGGCTCAAGTATGGTAGCAATGGATTAGCAACTATCAAATCAGAGAATGCAAGCTGGAAAATCGTTCAACGCCGGTTAGTGCTGGTCCTACGCTAGACCGTACTAAAGACGCGAGCCTAGAACACAAACGAAAGCACGGTGCGGCAGAAGCTCGAAAAAGGATGCCGTCTTCACGGGGAACCTTAGAATCACTTGCAAAAGGGTTCTGTCAATTTTGAGCAAATTCTGAGAAACTTGATTTTTCTTGTCGCTCTTTTTTTTTCTCCTCTTTTTTTTTTTGCAAATCTGCACCTCACTCAAAACTCTTCAAAGTCCTCTTCTGGGCCTAGGGAGGTATATACGTCACAAACTTTTTGTAAAAGGCAGGGGTAAAAAAGTAATTAAAAGATGAATCTTTGATTTCCTAAACTTTGATTTTTTTATCGTGTTGCCGGAGTCAGATGAATCTTAGGTTTTCTTCTGGCAGCACGAAAACAGTAAATTCTCACCGAGCAACCTTGAGCTCTGATACCACTTGATGGAGACGGGGTTCCTAATCTTTCGATGAGATTAATAACTATCGATTTTGGTGGAGGTGACTCTCGTGATCCGACTACAACCGTACGACGATGCTTGCGCCTTAGCAATCGTTGAACCAACTCTGCAACGTTATTGACCGTGTTGAAAGCGCGATCAACCTGAACACGAGGTTCAATTCCTGCGAGCAATCGAAGAATTAGCAAGAATAAAATGTAGGCAATCTGATATTGCAAATAGGAAGTGTAGTATAGATGGTATTGAAAAAAAAACAAATATGGGATTCCGAAGTCCATCTTGACAGGTGGTCGTCCGACACAACTGAAGAACAAAAGTTTGCACAATGGCTAAACCTAAACTCAACAAAATTCGAGTTCTAGACAGGGAGGCAGTGCTCCTATATGTGAAGACGACTAGGGGTGGCGGCCAAGGAAGTGAACGCACGCCCCTAGGGTTACAAGGCCCATGGGCCCAAGAGGAGGTGGCATAGCACCCTTTTTGACTCGGGCTAAAAAACAGACATATATTGTTTTATTTATTGTGGTCGGCTCGGCTAGAATTTGAAGTTGAGGTTGGATCCATTGGAAAGTAGATTTGATAAGCTTTCAATGAAGTCCAAGAACATCCCAAACGGAGTCCATATGAAGAAGTTACGGCCGTTTGAACTTAGTGCTGTCGCAGTAGTCCGAACTCGAATCCAGAACAAGCCCAACTAGAACTCTTGCTTGGCTCGGACCCAAAGTGACATGATGACCTCCATTATACCTTCTATGCTTATCCATGACTGTACATACCTCTCTTTCGTCCTTTCCCATGTTCCTAAGCACAATTGAATCACTTGCATTAGGTAGCGATCTATTCTCAGTAATATATAAACCTATGAACGAATTCACCTAGTGATTAAGTTGACGAGAACAAGCTCGAGTAATTGGTCCTTGTAACACTGGTTGTGGATCAGTTGTGTGTGTAGGCGCGGTTGTATCCAAGTTAAGGATGTCCTCATCATCAACCTCAACCTCTTGGGGTCCAGCAGTGACCCTAGGGCCTCGCTCGAGGTCTAGGAGGGCAGAAAGTGCCCAAGCCGGTACAAGGTTTCAAACGTGGTCGTTTGAACCACACGACCACTGAGGAGGCCGAAGCATTTCCTGATATGGTGACGGGTACAATTCTCGTACATTTCGTACATACATTAGTGCTATTTGATTCTAGAGCAACTCATTCATTTGTCTCTAAGAAGTTTGCCATGTAACAAAAACAGGAAACTACATCACTAGATAACATCGTACTAGTTTATCCACCTGGGTCCGTACTAAAGACGAAACTCGGCTGTTTTGAAGTTCATATTGAAATAAATGGGGTAGAACTCAAAGCCAACCTCATCATGATAGATACACCTGGGCTAGGACGTAATCCTTGGGATGGATTGGCTAGCTAAATACCAGGGAGTAATCAATTGTGCAAAGCGAGCCGTTTCTCTTGTCAATTCTGACGGAGAACATGTTGTCTATTCCTCCGCTTTTGCCGCTTCATTGCAGTAGCCCAAACTCAATTCCATCTCAATTCCAGAGCTTAATCAAGTGCCCATGGTATGCGATTATCCCGATGTATTTCTGGATGAACTACCGGGAATGCCGCCAGATCGGGGCATGAAATTTGTCATCGATTTGATACCGGGACAGCACCTATGTCCAAGTGATCTTATCGAATGCCATTCGACGAGTTGGCCGAATTGAAGAAGCAATTCAAGGAGCAGTTGGACAAGGGATTCATTCAACCTAGCTCATCTCCATGGGGAAACGCTGCATTGTTTGTAATGAAGAAAGATGACAGTCTACGAATGTCGTCGACTATCGTTCTCTGAACGAAGTCACCATCAAGAACAAATATCCTCTCCCGAGGATTGATGATTTGTTTGATAAAATGAATGGCGCATGTATCTTCTCCAAGATTGACTTGAGACTTGGGTATTTTCAACTCAAGGTCAGACCTGAAGACATTCCGAAGATTGCGTTTACCAACTGTTACGATCTGTACGAGTACACCGTAATATTTTTCAGACTTACCAATGCTCCTGCGAATTTCATGAACCTTATGAATAAGATTTTTATAGAGTATTTGGATCAGTTCGTGGTAGTCTTCATTGATGATATTCTCATCTACTCAAAGATGGCAGAAGAGCACGAGCAACACTTGCGATTGGTGCTTGATAAGCTGCGTGAACATCAGCTGTACACCAAATTCAGTAAGTGCGAATTTTGGTTAAGGGATGTTGGCTTCCTAGGCCATGTTTTATCTAACGGAGGTGTGGCAGTGGACCCGAGTATGGTACGAGATGTCTTAGCTTGGAAACAGTCCTGTACTTTTCCTGAAGTCAGAAGTTTCCTCGGTTTGGCAGGATATTACCGCTGATTCATCAAGAACTTCTCCATGATTGCAAGAACAATGACTCAACTTCTGAAGAAAGAGAAGAAGTTCGAATGGCCACCCTCATATGATGAAATTTTCCACAAATTAAGGAAATGGCTCACAATAGCCCAGTGCTTACCCTGCCTGACATAAACAAGGATTTCATTGTGTATTATGATGCATCCCACCACGGCCTTGGTTTTGTGCTGATGCAAGAAGGTAAGGTAGTGGCCTATGCCTCACATCAATTAGGGCCATATGAAGCTAATTATCCAACCCACAACTTGGAGTTAGCAGTTGTGGCTCATGCACTTAAGATCTGGAGGCATTACCTAATCGGCAATCGATGCGAGATATACTCGGATCATAAGAGCCTGAAGTACTTCTTCACATAGCCAGATTTAAACCTGAGGTAGCGAAGACGGCTTGAATTGATTGAAGACTACGACTTAGGCATTCATTACCACCCTGGTAAAGCCAATATTGTAGCTGATGCTCTAAGCCGGAAGCTTCATTGCATGAGCGCATCGATCGAAGAAAATCAACCGATGCTGCATGAAGAGTTCCAGAAACTCAACATAGAAGTGGTTGAGGAAGGTTATGTTGCTGCTCTATCACTGCAACCTACTGTCGAGTCCCAGATCTAGGCCGCTTAGCCCAAGGATCCGACAATAGCCGAAATCAAGCTCAACCTACGAGATGGTGGAAAATCAGAATTTTTCGAGGACGTGAGTGGATTAGTTATGCGCGGACAGCAGGTCTGCGTTCCAAATGATCGTGATATCAAGGAGCTAATCCTCAGAGAAGGTCATGACTCTCCCCTCTCCATTCATCTCGGAAGCACCAAGATGTACCAAGATCTCCGAAATAGTTCTGGTGGCCGGGTATGAAGCAAGACATCGCTGCACACGTAGCCAGGTGCGTTGTGTGCCAGTGTGTCAAAGCAGAACATCAGCAACCCGCAGGGTTACTCCACCCCCTGAATATTCCCGAGTGGAAATGGGATGAAATCGGTATGGATTTCATAACAGGGTTGCCAATGACCCGAAATGGGCACGACTCCATATGGGTTATGGTGGATCGCCTCACCTAGGTGGCTCATTTTATTTTGGTTCACCTACAATGGAGCCAAGCTTGCAGAGCTTTATATGGATAATATCATCCATCTGCATGGCATGCCAAAGATCATAGCCTTTGATCGAGGACCATAGTTCACTTCCTGATTCTGGGATAGTGTACATGAACTGTTGGGAACCGAGCTATTCTTTAGCGCGGCTTTCCACCCACAAACGGGAGGTCAAACAGAGAGGACCAATCAAATTCTAGAAGATATGTTACGAGCATGCGTGCTATCCTATAGCACGAATTGGGAGAAATAATTGGCATTCGCTGAGTTTTCTTACAACAACAGCTTCTAGTCCAGTCTTCAGATGTCCCCGTTCGAAGCACTCTACGATAGAAAGTGCAGAACACCCTTGTTTTGGTCCGAAGTTAGAGAATGATAGTTCTTTGGACCAACTGTCATCTAAGAAGCACAAGAAAAAGTCGATGCGATAAAGAGACGCCTGAAAGAAGTGCAGTCATGATAGAAGAGTTATGTCGATTACCGTCGCCGCGAGTTGAGCTTTGAAGTAAACAATTTTGTTTATCTCAAGGTTTCTCCATTGCGAGGTATCCGCCGTTTCCATGTTCATGGGAAATTGACACCTTAGTATATCGGTCCATATCGAATTCTCGCAAGGAAAGGCGAGGTAGCATACCAGTTGGAGTTGCCACCTCAACTTGCGGACGTGCATGACGTCTTCCACATATCGCACCTCAAGAAGTGTCTTTGAACTCACTTAGTTGGAGAACATTGATCTCCAACCGAATCTTTCGTATCGAGAACATCTGATTCGAATCCTAGACGAAGCCACACGTCATACACGTAGCTGTGCAATTAAGATGTTGAGAATCCAGTGGAGCAACCACACTCAAGACGAAGCTACGTGGGAACGAGAAGATTGCCTTAAAGCTGAATTCCCCAATTTCTTTACCGAATCCTCTGAATCTCGGGGACGAGATTCTTTGTAAGTGGAGTAGGTCTGTAACATCCTAAAATCCATGTTTTGGGAATATGTATTACAAATGCATTAGGAAAAAATGCTTTGACCATTTTTCATATGAAAATATACCCATGTTTGAATTTGACTTTTGTTTAAAAGCAAAACTTAAAATATAAACAAACTTGTACTCAAAAGAAATTAGTTAAACCAAAGTAAAAATATTAAATGAGAGAATTATTTTTGCCATAATTTCCCAGGAATAATTCACCAAAATATTTATGTGAAAACTGGTTTAGAAAACAAATACAAAACATTAGAACATAAAATTGTATGAATTTTAGAGAAATTCACAAAGATATAAACTCCTAAGAAAATTTCCAAAGGAAACACATTTAGTCAGAAGAAACTCCTAAGAAAATTTCCAAAGGAAACACATTTAGTCAGAAGTCTTCACAAAAAGTTTCACAAATTTTTGAAGTGGTTTGCTTGATTAATAAAATCAGCAAGCAATTCAACTGAAAATAACAAAAATCCTAAACCCTAACTCTCCCTCTGACCAGTGGGCCCTACCTACAGGGAGCTTCTTCCACCTCGCCCACATCGTGCTAGTGCACGCCCGCAAGAGCTCTGCCGTGCAGCCACCATTTTGGATTGGGCTGCCCATGGTTTTTCCGCCGGCCAACTGCCCACGTCGCTTCGCTGTCTCACTCCGCGCCCATCCCAGCCTGGCCGAGCCCCATCCCTACTCATACACCAAAGTACTCCATCTCCATTGCCCACGGTCACTCTAGCTTATCCTTCGTTCTACTCTGCCTCTCCGTCTATAAAAGGCCACCCAGAGCTTCATTATCTTCTTTCCTCACCAATGCGCACTTTCTGTAACATCTCAAATCTTGGCTTGTGTTTCAAATGTAAGAAAATGTGAAGAAATTAAAACTTTTCTTGTATCTTATTGTTGTTTGAATGTTCTGAGAATTCTTGTAAAGGAATTATGAAAATTCAAAAATCACAAGCTTCTTTTAACCTAAGTCTTGACCCTTTGAAACTTTTCTAGATAATCTTATGATCATCCTCTGAAAATATTTTTCCTTGGTTCTAGGGCTGCTGTGTGACTCCTCTGAAAAATTTCACAATTTTTGGATTTTTTTTGAATATTTTAAGAGGCCAGTCAACCAGTTTGACTCTAGGTCAAACCCTAGATCAGTACCTTGAGAATTTTTTAGAGAAACATTCTTTGCATGAAAACCTCTGAAAATTTTATAAAAAGTCAATCCTGGAGTTGGGAACCTCCTATAAAAAATTTGGAATTTTTGGAGTTGTGTAGTTCCATTTAAAAATTCCTCAAAGTTTCAGCTCATTCTTAAACCTTAGTCAAAGGTGCTGTTGGGTCTGAGTCGGACTCGAGTCCCTTGGTTGAACCCAACCACCTAAGCACACTTGGGCCCATTCTAGTTAGCGCTTTTCTTTTGGGCCGTTGGATTTCGTTTCAACCACCCAGATCTTAGTGAACGTTCGGACCGCCCAAGAGTGGGATTCAATATGAGCCGTTCATTTTTTATCGGACCACTAAGATTGCTTTGAACGTTTTGGACCTCCTGAACGTTGCGTTCAATCTAAGCCGTCCATTTCTGATCCAACCGCCAAGATCTTTTAACTCAATGTTTTGGCTGAACCCAACCCTTTCGTTCATCTTTAACCCGAGCCACTTTGTTTTTGTCGCTGACTGTGGGCCCTCGCTGGTCCTGGTCATCTTCTACCTCTGGCTCGTGTGCGTGGTACAGAGCAGGGCATAGGAGAGAGCCTTTATCAACTCTCGTGTGTCACCTTCAACGGTTCCTAGCCCATGGTTTTCTTCACCACCTGTGTTTTCGCACTCAAAGTCGTCATCTTCAACTGCTCCCATCCTCTCCAGCTCCTCCTTGGCAGAGCGTGAACCAAGTTCACCGTGAGCTTCGTTTTCACGTTGCCCGTTGCCCTTCGTCTATAAAAAGCCCTAGAGTTCCTCCTCATCTCTTTTCCAGCTTCACTTTGATTTCCCTTAGCTCCTCTATACTTGTTTGAGCCCAAACCTCAAATAACACCCAAGTCACCATTGTTGGTCGTGAAGGTCCTCCTTCGGTGCCAGCGCTTCAGTGGTTCTTTTGACCATTTTTTCGTGTCGCTTTGCGCCTCTCATCACCTCAATCATTTCCCCTAACTCAATTTTGGATTGCCTTCACAGGAATCATCAAATTTGGGTTTTTGTTCTCTTCGGCCGAAGTTCATCCCTTTCTTCCTCAACTCCGGTAAGGACCTCTGTTCTTCAATTAACTGCTCATGGACCATCTATGAGGCCTATTGAAGCCATCCTTACCTTTCTTTCACCTTCGTTTTGCTCAGGCCTTCTTCTCCTCGTTGTCTTCCTCAGCGCCAGTGCTGGTCGTCGTCTCCAGAGCTTCTCCGGCCATCTCCTAACCCCTCATGTGCTCAGGTAGCTTCTTGTTAGTCCCTAGTTGCTTGGGCACCCACTTTCTTGGACAATACAGAGCTCGTTGTCGTTTTTGATAGTTGGCCGTGCTTTGCACCGTTGTTCTCCTCCGGCTCATCGCCATTCTAGGCCAGCTTCTCCGTTGAGGTCACCTCTGTGAGTTGCGCAATGCTATTGCGAACTCATTTTTGTCTTTAGTTTACGCCATCGTGACCGGAGTCGCGAGCGGTGAGCCCAGTTTTGAGTTCATTTCCGTTGTCGTAAGCCACGACCACCTTCTTAGTTTTTGCAAAGACCACCCTCTCGACCTTAGGCCAGGACCTCCCCCTCAACCTTTTTGCAAAGACCACCCTCGTGGTCCTTTTTGCAAAGACCACCCCCCTTGGCTACAACCACTGTCATGTGGGCCCACACACTTAAACCCTGGTGCGTGCGTAGCACTAAGTTGATCGTGGACTGTCCATTTTTAGATCTGCGTCTCAGATCTGTTGGGACGATCGGACCCTGTGAACCCCTTCAATGTGGACCGTCCATCCTTAGATCAACGCTCCACATCACGTGAGATGTTCGGACCCCCCCCCCCCGAACCTCTCCTTCTTTTGAGCCGTCCGATTTTGATCTAACGCCAGGAGCATTAGGGCTGTTCGTGTGGCCGTTCACCCTTGTTCGTTGGTCCGTCTGATTCAATCTCAACAACCCCTGTGTTTTCTGCTGTGGGTTAATAAGGAAATCCAGATTATCTTTTATTTGTAAACTGTAAATTGCTTTAAATTTCAAAAGTGCTTAAGTAATTCGTTTTAACTCCTTTTTGGTTGATCTAATTTTGTTAATTCTTGTTTTAACTGAACTTTAATTTAAAATTTTGTTTGCACATTGTTCGGTACCAAAAAAATTGTGTAGGTTGTATTATCTTGTTTAGCATAAATTGTTGCTCTAGAAATTCATTAAACTTGTAAAATGCTTAAGTAATTCTCTGTAACTCCAAATTGAGTAGACTAAAATGTGTTAGATTCCTCTGTTAATATGCTTTAGTGTAGAATAAGTTTTAATTATGTCTTTGCCTCTGAAAATGTTGTGCACTACATTCATAACTTAGGAAAATTACAAGAAATTCATTGTAACTCCAAATTAAGTGAACTAATCTTTGCTGTTCCTAAAATGTCATCCTCTGTCTACCATAAAATTTTCATGTTCACCAGCCTTCTAGAAATTTATGCAATGAACAGTGACAGAAAGATATTAATTTGGAATTTTCCAGCCGATCAAACTTGTTTAGACTATAACTTTTGAATGCTTAATCCAAATCAGTTTATTCTTGTTGCTAAATTCATTTAAAATCTTGCTCTACCTATTGTGTAAATTTCATGGGTTTTGGTTGACGTTGGTTTTTGAGTCTTTTTCGGTGTCATTTGTTCTTATTGGATATTCTCGTTCTTATGATAGGTTTCGACGAATTTATTGAGTACAAGAGTGATCCTCTGCAGCAAGACTGTGATCTCCAGCAAGTCAAGTAGATGTTACAATTTATTTGATCATGCTGCTCCTATTATTTTCAATGCCTAATATCTTGTTTGCAAAGTCTATGTATGCATGCTCTATTTTGCTGTTAAATTATTGTTCGGTTAGTTGATCCTCTAGATGCATAATCTGTAGGCAAATGTTCATCCTCTACTACTGAGCCTAGGATTATGTCCTCTGTGATTTAGGGTTCGTTGGATGAGCCCTTGTCACTTAGCTTGTAGTCTACGAGTTGTTGTTGCTTAGCAATGCTTAGAACGGTAGAATTGGGCGGTTATCGACCAAGTCGATGACCTTGATCACACAAAACTTATTATGACTTTATGTCCAGCACCTTGTGCTATGTTACTTTGAGAAACTAAAACTGAAAATAAAATATTTTAGACTTGGACACAATGGTAAGATGGTGTGCTTTTGGGTGTGAATGGTTGGTGCCCGAGTCAACAAGGACCGAATTACTTGTGTCACTGATCTAATCACTTTTGTGTGCTAACCACATGAGATGGATATGTGACCTCTCTTGACTTAGTACTTTGGTTTGTGTTGGCTCCGAGTCGCAGGAGGATGTAGGTGTGTGTTGTGGTAAAATGATGTTTGTGTTTATGTGTTGGATGCACGGGAGTGGAATCATTTCTAGGTTCTCCACACCAAGGGGTATTGTAGTTGTCTGGTTGCTTTTCCCTATATGGGTAGTTGACTCTTGGCTTTACAATGACTCCGATGCAACGTATGAGTTTCTATCCATATGGGCGACTCGTAGTTAATACACAATATTAGAAAAAATCTCGTAGGACTTAGCCGTGCTAGCACACCAAAGGAAGTGTGCTAAATAGCTTGTCAAAAATGCGGTCTGACATGTGGGTACACTGGTACACCCCTGCAGGGTTAAATCTATTCGAATAGCATCGTCCTAGGTTATGGACATGCTTGGTAAGGTCGTGCAAGAATTAGACTATAACCTTTTCATTAAAACATGAATTGGGTGGTACAAATAGGGATTTCGTGCTATGCTGTGGTGGCTACTGGGTTAGTCACCTCTAGGTTGTTGTTTATATTACTTATTGTTGTCTTGCTGTTATTTCAAACACATTTAAAAACAGATTTGTCAAATTGCCTTTAATCTATTACAATATTGCAAATGAAAATTTCTTTATGCGTCCAATGAATATCTCCTTTGTTTCAGCTTGCATGTAGTTATGTATAGGCTTATTACTCATAAGTCTTGCGAGTACATTCTTGTACTCAGTTGCATTGCTTTATTGTTGCAGAGGAGGTTGACCCCTAAGGGGTTAGCTTTTGTGAGACGGACTACGTGTTGGACGACTAGCTTGGCGGCCCGGTCGGTTGCCGTGTGGGTGAATGGAAAACCGGTTGGCTTTTGTTATCACCATCTTATGACACTTTTGCTTCCACTGTTATCCTTGCTATTTGGTATCATTTGGCCGGTTGGCTCTTGTGTAATAACTCTATTATGTATGTCTTTGTTCTAGACTTGGTACTGTAATCTTGTATGGAAATGATGCATGATTTTGTAAAGATGTATGTGTACTGTAATTCTGGGAAGTACACGTCCATCGAGGTCTAGGATATTTGATTGGTAATACTAGAACCATTTGGAAGGTTAAGTATTACGAGTTAAATACCCCGGGTCCTCACACTTTCCCTCTCATTCTCTCCTCCTCAACCGAGCTCAAACGCTCGGAGAGCACAAGCTTTGTTTCAGTCGTGCATCACCACCACCATTTCCGCCGATCAGAAGGGTTCCTCTCTGAGTTATCTGTGTCATATCGTGTTCCAGAGATCCTTTCCCCTCACTTGATTTCACAATTAATCCACAGGAGACGCTGAATTTGAGCTTCGTCCTCATCTCTGGCCGACATCGCTGCCTGCACCACCATTTCCTCTCTGGTGAACTCCGAGCGAATTCCTCACGCTAGGAGCATCCCAAGAGCACCTTCAAGCTTCCCTGATCATTGGACCCCGCTCTCCATTGCCCGAATGCCTTCTCCACGTGAAGCCCCCTTGCGCCGCCGCTGGTCTTCATCACTAACGATACTCTAACCACCTCCGAGCCTCCGTGTCATTCTGGTATAACCCTGGTAGCCTATAGATGCTATTGTGCGCATTTGTTAGTTAGAAACATCAATGGTTTGTGTGTTGGCTTGTTACCGTAGCAATGCCGCCGCTTAACGCTGGTGCGCTGCCGTGTCGGGCCACCCCAAGCCTCACCGCCGGCACCCCTAGGTGTGCAATAGCACGGGGAACCCATTTTGGGTATTCCTCGGCATTGCCGAGCGCCACCACACTGGCAACGAGCGCGGGCGCAAGTGCTAGCGCGCTGCTCTGCGTTGTCTGAAGCCGACCACTACTGTAGCTTGGTCATTAAGCACATAATCATGGTTGTTACGGCAAATCTAGGTTTAAATGACTAGTTAATAAATGATGAGTCACTAACGTGTGGAACCAAGCCAAAGATTAAAAGAAATATAAAATGAATCGGTATTTTGAATTGAGTCGCTTACATGCAGGTCCCATAGCTTTAACACATAGTGAGCTCTGGTCCACGGACTGGTGGACCGAGCCACTAACTCGTAGGACCCACTTGTCAGTTTAAATGAAAATCAAAAGAAAAATGAAAATATGCTTCTAGTTCTAAGGAGAATACGCTTTCCCTTCTGGAAAGCGTAAACCTCAATAGTGCATGTGCGGGAATGCGCTTTCTTTGTTGGAAAGCGTATTTCTCATTTTCTTTGAATTTCTAAATCGAACAGAATTCAAACCTTTATAACTTTTGCTACAAAACTCCAAATTAAATGATTTTTGTCTCTAAATTCATATAAAATCATGAACTACCAGAATATGTAAAAATATTTTATTTTGGTCACTGTTGAATTTATTGGTGTCATTTAATTTTTTTTCGGCTCTTTTTGAATTAGACGTCGATTGCTCCAGTGAATATTTCAACAATCAATCAACCATCTATTCAGAATAGAAAGAGCAAGGCAAACACCTCCTTTGATCATGTTAATTCCAGTTTTTACTTATTGTACCTTGTTTTGCAAAATCTATTATGCATGCGTGTATGTTTCGTATGAAAATGCTACGATTGGGAAATTGGTAGTTGTAATCCTATTTGCTACATATATCTCCTTGGAATGTTAATCCCTTATTGTTGTATCCTTTAGAATATGGGTTAGACAATATATAATGTCATTTGGAAAAAAAATTAGTGCGAATATCGCACAACTTCTACTAGCACGATAGATTTTTCGAAAAACTCATAAAAGGACAATATGTTAATTTGTGAATTTGGGATATTTTGAAAAATGTCCAGAGAGGGTACCTTTATTATTTTACTTGAAAATAAAATAAAAAACCTAGGTTTAGATGCGGGCGAGTTATTATGTATTCTGAAAAAGTGAGGATTGTCATTCACGAGTAGATAGGGTGGAGATTCTCACCCGTAGTCGATTAAAAACTAAAGCTAGCAACTCCGGGACTAAGATCTAACTGTACAACCGTATGTATCAGGATGGGATGGCCGTAGCTAACTAAGTCGCTAAAAACTAGCCTTGCATGAGGGGTAGGCAGTAGACGTGCGAGCAATTTCTATTGCCAACATAACGGCGAATGCCTCACTTAACAGAAGGTATCCGGGTAAGTGAGGGTCCCTCACTTGACGGAGGGTATCTGGGCAAGTAAGGGTCTCACTCGACAGAGGGTATCCGGGCTAGTGAGCAACATTCGACGGGCTAAGTGCAATGTTAGTACTAAGTGATGTAATGGCTGCGTCATGAGCTCTAGACTGCTTACCGTCGGTAGTGAGCTGTGATATAGAGAATTCCAGGCAACTGGAATATTCGTGTACTATAAGTAAAGTTGTACACCTCTATAGAGTAAAAATCTATTTAAATAGCTGCGCTCGCAGTTATGAGCATGCTTAGTGCAGCTGGTATGGCGGTAGTCTTGTTTTTCTAAAAATCATTTTGTCACAAACACATGGGGAAATGACATGGGGTTTTTAGTTGTTGAGTTAACTGCCATGTCTTTGGCTAAACATGAAATATGACTCACAGCTGAGGAGGGTTGCGAGATGTTGTTCATACTTCTTTTGTGCTCGTAACCGAGAAGGGTTATGAGATGATGTTATTATTTGTTCAGTTCTTTACTAACTATCATATGTCTATTTAACTACTCTTTCAAATTTCGTTGCAAATTACCACTTATGAATATTGTAAATAAAAATTGCTTTGAGCAAGATAACTTGTAGAATAGAGCTTCATCCTTTGATAGCCTTGCATTTAATATAACTTTACGATACACTACAAGTCTTGCCGAGTACACAAGTACTAAATCCTGCTTATAATATTGTTCAGAGTTCAAGGATGAGCTAGACGACATGTTCTTTGCACCCGGAACCGAAGGGTTCGGTGATTGGTCTACCTAGGCCTTGTTCTTGTCGGTTGCCTGCGGGATTAGATTGGCATGCTGCTAGAATTTTGCTACTTATATCATTTCTTCCGCTGCTATATTTTTACTCTGATGACTGCTTTTATTTGGCCAGTTAGCCGTTGTTGTAATAATTTGTAATTGCTAAGTTAAGTACCCTTTGCTTTACTTTTATATGTGATGGTATGGGTGTGAATACCAAATATTATGAATGTGTGTACTAGCCACTGATCATGAAACTAGTATAGTATACACATAGGATCTTCGGGTATTCTATGCCCGGGGGTCCGACAACTAGCTTGCCAGGCCCCCTTGTCTCCACCCCTGCAACCAACTAACAACCTAGCTGTGCACTAACTCTACCAACACACATGCATCACGTCCAACACTATATATGTGTACATGTCTAGTACTCAATGCAAACTCAAACTCAAAGATGCTAATGACAAGATTAAATCTAACATTCACACCCTTAATCTTACCATCCTACTCACATTCTTGAAGCCAAATCATGCATGCTTCACTCATCTTTTGTCATCTCATTACGCTCACTGCAATATCTTGAAATGCCTTGACAGCGTCAACCTCCATCCACACGTCTCACAGGACCTCGCACCACTGTTCGTGCACCTTCATCTTATAGCGGCATCGCACCTCTATCATCTCGTTGCTTGCGGCCTCTCACCACCATCACTTCGCTCTAATACCGACTCACGACGCAACCATCACCATTGGCTTCACATCGAGATGTCACCAACATTCACTATTGGCTTCACACTGACTCTTCCTCGCAGCGGTCTCGCACCGCCGCATCCATGTACATGGCCTCACGCCGAATCACCTTCGGGCAACGACATCGCCATCACCAACAGCTTCGCACTGTAGGTCTTTGGTGTGCCACCACCGTAGCACCATGTTGTGCCGCCAGCCACCACCTCTTGTGGAGCCTCGATGTTGCCACAGCCTCTCGCCGCTAGCCTCGATGTCATCGCAACCTCTAACTGGTAGCCTTGATGTCGCCATGTCGCTGGTGTTGCCACTCCTTGACGTAGCACCGGAAGGCACCATCTTTAGCATCTTTCCATATCAAACCACACAATGATACCAATTGTTGGAGTCGAATCACTCAACTCCTAATTCTCTCTACACATACATGTATTTGTGATATGCACACAAATAGGATGAGATGGAGTCACTCCAAAACACCTCACAGCAGCCATGCAAGGCTCTCACAGCCCCTTGCCGGCCACACCATTCTCATTCAGCAATACTATAATTATACACAAAGGATCAACTAACTCAATCCCTAAATTCACACCACTAACAAACAAACAAACTCACTTACTCAACGCACGTGGCCAAGTAACTAACAACCCAGCCGTGCACTAACTCTACTAACACACATGCATCACGTCCAACACTACATTAGTGTACATGTCTACTACTCATTGCAAACTCAAACTCAAAGATATTAATGACAAGATTAAATCCAACAAAGAGGGCCATCTTTGGCTAATGGTTCTTGCGTTGTTGCCTTGTTTGTGATTGGTGAACGTTAATTTGAGGTTTGTCAAACTTCAGCTAATGAACAAGGGTGGGGTTCAAGCTCTCTTTTTTTGACAAGGGAAAACCCAGCTTTTATAGAAAGCAAATAAAAGATCCTTACAAGAGACAACAAAAGCGCTGGAAACACCAGCTCTCAGGGCAGAACCAAAGTAACTAGATCACAAACCAACTAAACTATTACAGATAGAGAATCAGAGTTATCCAAAGCGCAAAATACTTTAGCCCATTCTTCAACTATTGCCAAGAAGCAGTCCAGGTTACTTCGATCAACCCTTTTGACGAGAACAAGCCAATGCTGTAAACAAGACAAAAAATTGAAAATCACTTTCATAGGTTGCTTAGAAAAATTCTTCTCAATAGCCATTCTGTTTCTAAATTTCCAAAGATTCCAAGTCAAGACTGCAAAACTAAACAAAACAATAGTGTAATCATTAGCCCCCCCCCCCGCTCCAACCAATTCAGTTGGAAATCATCTAACGATCTTGGTATACGCTCCCAGCTTAGCACCTCTTTCATACAGAGCCGAACAAATTTTGCTAAAATACAAGAGAACAAAACATGATCAATACTTTCATTAGTACCACAAAAAAGACAATTCACATCCCATTTCCACCCTTTTTTTAAGATGATCCAAAGTTTGAACTCTGTCATGATAACATAGCCACATGAAGATTTTGACTTTTAAAGGTATTTTGTTGTTCCACAGTTTTTGCATTTTTCTGCAGATAACACCCCCATAAACCATCTATCTATACAAAGAATTGACTAAGAACAGACCAGATTTCTCAAGACACCAAACAACTTTGTCCAGATTATAATTAAGATCAATATCCATAATAGAGTTTTTCAAAAGCTTCCATTGTGTTGCCTCCTCTTCACCAAAGTTTCTAATGAAAGTAAAATTCCACATGTCTCCTATCAAACCATTAGCAACACTCATATCAGGAAACTGACACATAATAAAAAGTTTGTTATACGTGACCTTCAAAGGGCAATTTCCAATCCAAACATCACCTCAAAAAGGAATGTTGCAACCATTTCCAATCTTATACCGTGCACCCCAATTAAACAGATGTTTCACTCTATGCAGACTTTTCCAAAATTGAGAACCTTTTAAAGATTTGAACTTAATTCAATCGGACCTGTTTTTTGCACATCTACTTTTATTTTCACTTTGTTTCTGTCAAAAAAAAAATTAAAAAAACTTTGTTAGATTTGTTACAAATCTGGTGGAAGTTCTGCTATTGCAGGCAGGGAATTTCAGAAATTGAAAGTTACTAGTGTTTGCTCCTTCCATCCCTACTCTAGAGCCATTTAATAGAGGGTGAAGCAAAGCAAAGAGAAGAAAACGATAGAACTTTGCGATATGTTATTTCATGACAAGAACAGGGTCTGAATTAAGCTTTAATGGTATCTACTCCCTCCGATTCTAAATATAAGTCTTTTTAGCTTTGATCACACGAATTAAGAAACAAGAAAAACAATATTGTTGCCCTTCATTTATTCCTATACTTTAAGGGTTCCATTCTTATGTGTGTTGGAAGAGAGTTTGAGAGATAGACCTTTTTTTGTTCACGTAAATACGAGTCTTTGTTCAACGAGGGTATAATAGGAAGAAACGAGAGAATCGAGTTGTAGAATAAGAATAACAAATATTTAGAGAAGTGTTGAGAAGACTAAGACAACTTATATTTCGAATCAGATGAGTAAGTTTTTGCTGTTTTTCCTTCGAATTAAGCATAGAAGGGTTTTTTTACGACCGTTTTTTTAGGCCGGAGGCGTGTAGCGCTGAAATTCAGAGGCAGGAAGGAGCTGAGAAGTGCTTCTCATGTGCAGCATGGCCCATGGGGTTGGGCATCATGGCTCGAGATTCAAAGCAGATACAACAGGTCGATCCCTTTGCCTTTTCTCTCTCTCTCTTACCCGGTAGCCCGATAGCTCCAGAGCAGCTAGTCACGAGCCACAGCCCTGTAGATTGTAAAAGTGCAGAGGAGGTTGCTGTAAATGGCCTCCGATTGAACTCCGGTCGAGAAGTCGTTGCTGTAAATAATCAGGATATGGTGACGATTCCCCCACTCTATGGGTGAAACAAACATGGGAGTAACTGCGTGCAGTGCAGTGGCTTGACTCTGCAGCCATACGCCAATCTGATGTACCATCAAATTCCCGTGATTCCATTGTACTCTGCACTAAATGTGGCTTTAGCTGTAGGTGGAGTCGTGGAGCTCATGCGGACGCTGAGTTCTCTCTGTACAAGTTGAAGTATTATCTCTTGGCTCGAGCCGCCGCCGTAGGAAAAGTGCGGTCAAACATTTGATTTCTAGAGCGATAGTACCTTTGTAGGGCGTCGCTTCGTATGCGAGAATTTTTTTTCATGATTCTTGCGGAAATTAAATTGTTTCAAACGAAATTCCTATGTTTCAAACAAGGTATTTTAAACGATCAGTCATAAGATACTCACATAATGTAGTATCTTTTATAACTACTACGAAATATATCACAATAGAAACCGATAGCCAAAGTTGCATCTCAAATAACGTGAACAGGCCATAGACATCAAGAATCTATGCATTGTAATTCTTCTTGCAGCTGATGGTACCTCCAATGGTTGCTAAATCTAGCGAGCACAGAGAGGAAGAACTAAATCTAGTGAGTGAGCACAGAGAGGAAGAACTAAATCTAGTGAGCACAGAGATGAAGAATAGCTGAGAGGATGGGACGATGGGTGGGGAGGCTGGACCAGGGCCAGATGCTTTGCCTGTTTGCCGATGACCAAATGGATCCTATGAAAACGGAGTAGCACTGACTGGCAAGTGTATGCACGCATTGTGGCCCTGTGGCCTGTGGGGTGTGTGTGCGTGTCAACCGCCATGTGTGTGAGCGTGGAGCTGACGGAGATAATAGAGACCAGACCTCTGTGTCCTGCGCGGGTGGTGGTGCCCCAATGTGGGTACGGGGATAGCAAACATCACCGTGTTCATGTCCGGTAAGTTGCCGCCCTTTCTCACGTAAATCCCCGTGTTCCGAACGAACGGGGCCTTTGCCGAATAGCTCATGATGGTCGGGGTTGGATGGAGCGAGAACCCCATAATTAAAAAGAGTTCGTCTATACAAGATTCGACTGTTTTCTCGTCTTAAAACAATCAAATTTTAGTTCACTTACAATTTTATTATACATAAATTGCAGTAATTTATTTATGTAATTTTTTGTTCTTGATCATTGTAATTATTCTAGAAAGTCTTCATAACTCATATTTCAATCACATGATTTAAAATCTAGCATATGCTTTGAGAGATTGAGCAAAAATAAAGACAAAAAATAAAATTCTATACCAACAAAATATGACAATGTGGTGAACCCGTTATGCTCTAAAGAAAAAATAATAATAAATCCGGACCCAATTCATCAGATGAGAATAAGTGCAAATCTCAAAACATATCGAACGGATGAAAATTCGACTATTTTAATAGAAGAAAACAGTCGAATGTTGTTTAACAAAACCGAATTAAAAAGAGAGCCATAGGACCTTAGACGAATAGTTCACAAGATGGATGGTGGCAGCAGATCAACTGTTGAGGGCTTGAGAACAATTACCTCCAACTAATGGCAGCATGACAGCGACCGAGAAACCTGTACCGGCCATGCAGAGAGGACCTCCCCGGCGCCCTAGACAGAGGACCACCGCACCATGTCCCCTGCATGGTCCAGCCCCGCGACGCCGTGAGATTGTCAAAGATTTACATGCCGGGCACGCACGTACACGCCATCCTGCACGGCTGCCACAAGCAACTCAAATACAGATCAAACGCGTACTCCGCCGAACAAACGCCGCGCAGTCTTGGCACAAGGGTTGCCAAGATTAACAAGCTAGAGATATGTACGGTTTATATATGGATGCTAGAAAGATCGTCATACTTAACACTGCAGGGTTGCATGCCCTATGCAAGATCACGCCGTGTGTGTGTAGCGTACGTAGCAGCCTAGCTGACACCGTAACAGGATGTGTGCCACGGCCATGCATGTGCACATAATTTCCCCCCGTCTGCGTACTTGCCCGGTGTTTTCAAGCGTCTCACATGCACAGCAGAAGCAGCTACACACCGTCGCAGAGGAATTTTTCAGAATATGCCAAGGATCTTTTATATATATATATATATATATATATATATATATATATATATATATATATATATATATATATATATATATATATTTGGCTGAGATTTATGCTCGGTTTCTTACTTGGGATCATAAACCATTGTTACTGGCTAGCTAGGGACCAATATTGGTTGGATGATGGCAACACAAAGCTAGCCAGCCAGGGGCAGATCAAATGGATGCTCCAAGGACGGACCAAAGAAAGCAACAGTCCATTACGTCCGCTGAATGATTCTGCGTACGAACGAAATTCGCCGTCCTGCAAAAAATTCTTTAGTGCATCGTGGCGCGGTCTCTGGTCCTGGAATTCAGATGTGCGTAGATCCATACCCTCTCGCCTGACAGTAAGCCTGGGAGCGCAGCGATGACCTCGTTTCAAAATCTTTTGCTTTCTACTTCTTCCATAATATATAGTTAGTTCTACATGATGTATCCAAACAATGCATGTAATGTACGCGTAATTTGTTTTCACGTCTTATTTGTACGTGTGACTATGTAGTGAGCACTAGGGTACGTACTAGTACTTCTGGCTAGGGTCCCAGAATTCTACTCGCGATAGATGTGTACATTGACCACGATATAATTAAGTAACGATTTTGGCCTGACAAATCGCAGGATTTGTTGTCAGCTAGTGGAGAGTCTATTTATTCTGTTACATTTATTTGGTCGTTGTTCTGAAATTGCAAGGAAATTGTTTTTCCTTGCATGGGCAACACAATTATACGCAGTATATATGATATATCTCGTATCCTCCTCGCCCGCGTCCATTCTTTTCCTGCATTTCTTTCTCGAGAACACCACCATATCGATCTAACATTCTAACTCAACATGGACAGCCCCCAGCTAAGGTCATCCACCCACTTGAATCTAAAGTGAGAAAGAAAAGAAGAATCACATTGCTTGCTATCACTTAATGAAAAAGATGATCGATGTGCGTGCATGTTCGTGGTCCAAACGACGGAGAACACTGCGCAGTTGGTATAGCAAAGTCAGCCCGCAACCGCACAGCTTTAGTTGCCCAGAGATTGCTGCCGAGATAACCAGTGCCAGAGTCAGAAAATAGATATAGTGGGAGCCGACAAATACAACTACTTTTTTATGTTATATACTTAAAAAAAAATCGATACACATGCTTGAAAGATGTCATATATATATGCTTAGAAGAGAACAAATACATGCTTAAAATTATTTTAACCTAGAAGGCCATGAGGAATAAGAACACTTACCCAAGGATAGGGGGAGTCGTGGCCCCACCGGTCTCCCCTCCCTCCGCCACTGGAGATAAACAAACAGTCAGATACTTACTGACATGCCAACTTAGCTGAGGTCGTACGTACGTCCTCCTAATCACTCTGCATAAGAGAGAAAAACGAGAGGCACAGCTTAGATATTAAAGAAAATGGTTGCAGTTGCAGCAGGACAGATCGAAGAGTTAGGAGTCAATGCTCCAGTGTGCCAGAATCATGGCCTGCATGTGAATGGAAAGGATCAAAGAAGCAATCAAAGATTCCTAGGGTTCTTGGCCCCGCCAGACGAGAGAAACAGCTAGCCCATGGAAGCAGTGATTGAATGGGAAATCAATCAGGTGAGATGGGATGGGTAGGGGCGATGGCATTGGCATTGCAAATAGGAGTATGAGGTCCAGAGCTTCATATTGGCAAATCTTGGTGAGGCTAGCTAGTTGATGAGATGGCCACTTGACAGGAACCGGCCATATGTTGCACGTAGTGGCGGCAGGCTAGCAGCAGCTAGGAGCATCATTGTTTCGGTGTTATAAAAAAACAGAATAAAGTTATCAAACGGATAGGGTACTATCAAGCGATTAATCGGAATACAGAAGATTAATCGGAATTATGCGGATAATTTGGTGTTCTCATATATTCGATGATAAGACTAGTTTCAGAAATATTTGAACACAATATATTGTCAATACTATCAAAGAAACTTGTGCCACCATTCGATTGTACATGATAACTTCATTACTAACTCAAAAGATAATAAGATTGATCGGTGGACTATTATAGTTCTACACCAACCCACGACTTGCAACGAGTTTAAGTAATAGATTAAAAACATGTATTGTCACATAGATTATACTAACTTAACACATTGACAAGACGACGACCAAGAGAGCTAAGTTTTAAATTTAAGTACACAAAATGACTTATAACCACGAGAGAATCAGTTACTCTGAATCATTATCAACAATCTGGTTTTGTGATGGTTATATATAAATCAGTTACTCTGAATCAAGTGTTTTGTGCTTGAGTATATTAGGATTATAACTGGGCTGCTATTGGGCTAGTTATAACGGGCTAAATTCTAACTTAACTAAAGGGCTGAATTTGATCAATTAAATGGATTATGCGGGTCATTATATGGAAACAGATGACTAATCGGACAATGTGGCCGATTTAGCGTCCACAAACGTTAAATACAACCCGATTCATATATACGTGATGTTTTACCAAATGACACCGCGTAAACGGGCGATCAATCGACCGCTCCGATCTTGTTTTACTACACTGGTTTCAGGAACGGCTTTTTGCGCAGCCAATCACCAAAAACACTTTTGGTGACACGGAGAGACTACGAGGCGAAAAGAGTACTGACCAATGAAACAATGACACGTGGTGAAGATGGAAACAGTGAGGGAATACAACTCAAAATGAATGAATACTCAATGCTTTTATACAGTAGTAGCTCTTGGGCCTTCTTTCCCGTTTTCATCTTTTTGTAGGATTCAGAGGTCTTGTATCTCAGTCAAGATAAAGCGAGTTTTTTTGTTGCCTATAACATCCCAATTTTGGACTTGTGTTTCAAATATAGAAAGATGAGTAGAAATTAAAAATTTTTCTTACATCTTGTATTTCCTGTATGTTCTAAACAATTCCTGTACAAGAATTATGGAAATACAAAGTCACAAGTCTTTCTGATCCAAAACCTTGTCTTCCAAAAACAATCATCTTTTGATCATCTTCTGAAAATATTTTTCCTAAGTTCTAGGGATGGTATGTGACCTCTCTGAAAAATTTCACAATTTTTAGAAATTATTTGGATGTTTTTAGAGGGCAGTCAAACTTGTTTGACTTTCAGTCAAACCCTATTTCAGAACCTTGCATAATTTTTTGGAGAAAAATGCATTACATAAAAACCTCTGAAACTTTTACACAAGGTTAATATCTAAGTTAGCAAACTCCTGTAAAA
Organism: Ampelocalamus luodianensis; assembly: GCA_036346255.1. Lineage (NCBI taxonomy): Eukaryota > Viridiplantae > Streptophyta > Magnoliopsida > Poales > Poaceae > Ampelocalamus > Ampelocalamus luodianensis. The sequence continues at coordinate 40,148,404 of CM070620.1, read as the reverse complement.
ATTTCAGAATTTTTGGAGTTGTTTTGCTATCTCTTTTAAATCCCCAAAGTCTCAGCTCAAATTAAAAGCCCAAAGCCTGGTTTCGCTGTTCGTTGGGTTCGAGTTAGACTCGGGCTCGAGCCACTTGACTTGGTCTAGTCAACTAACTGTACCGAGCTCACTTATAACGCGTCTTCAATCTCCACCGTTGGATTGATATCGAACAGCTCGCGTTGATTGGGCCATTCGGACCTCGCAAATGCACCAACTTGTTTGGGCCGTTAGATCAAGATCCAACCATCCATATTAATTGGGCTGTTCGGATCATCCGGAGGTCACATTCAATCATGATCGTCCATTCTAGATTTAACGCTCACGATCTCCCCCAGTTGTTTTAAACCTTAGAGGACGTGGGCAAATCTCAGCCGTCCGAATCTAATCCTAGGGCTCGCAATCTCCCATACTCTTTTGAAAGCCGGAGCTTCGGGATGATCTGAGCCGTCCATCTCTAATCTAACGGCTCACAGTAACCCTAGCTTTTGTCTGGTCGTCTTCTTCCTCGCGCCGTGCGTGAACAGAGAAGAGGGGCATGGCCGCGTCTTGTCGTGCTCCCTTGTCAACTCTCTCTGGTCGGGGCAGTGAAACGTGCGTTGCTTTCGGCCACGATCATGCCTTTTTCCTGTCCCCCATCATTTCTTTTAGGTCCACGGTGGTGTCATGAACCTAGATCACCCGAGAGCTTCTTTTTGCCAAACCACAGCCTCCTCATCTATTTGAAGCTCCCTAAAACCCTCTCTGAGCTCTTTTGCAACACCACTTAGCTTCCCAACTCTTGTGGAGCTCGAAACCACTGAAAATTCCAAAACCGCCATTAATGGTTGTGAAGCTCTGTTGATGGCTTTGGTGCTCCAATGGTTCACCTTCAATTCTTTTTGTTCCCTTTTGAGCCTTTTAGCTCCATATTCATTTCCCCTAACTTAATTTTGGGTTTCATTTACAGGAATTGACAAATTTTAAGTTTGGATCATTTCAGCCGAAATCATCCCCTTTCTTCTCCAGCTCCGGTAAGGGCTTCTTTTCTCAATTATTTTCCTATGGAGTTTCTCTGAGCTATAATGATGATCTGGTATCACTCATTTTGCTTAGGGCATCTTTTTTGTATCATCTTCTTCAACTCCAGTAAGCTCCTCTGTGATCAAAACTTCTTCGGCCGTCTTTGAAGCTCATCTTACTTAAGGTAGTTTCTTATTAGTCCTTAGATGCTATGGCACCTACTTCTTTGGACAATGCGGAGCTTTTTGTGTATTTTCGTTTTCGACCTTAGTTTTCACCGTGCCTTCTTTTCTGGCTCGCTGACGTTATGGGCGGCGGCCGCCGCCGTCGAGGTCATCACCTTTGGGTGTGCAACGTTATTGCGAACCCATTTTAGCCTTTAGGTCGCGCCGCCGTGGCCAGAGCCGCCGGTGGCGAGCCTCTTTTCTCGCTCGGGTTTTGGCGGACGGGAATCCCTCTCTATGCTGTTGCCATTCGAACATCATTAATGCTAATGATTGTCATTAATCACTATCATAACATTAATTGTGTCCGGGGGTGTCGCATGTCTCACTACCATGTGGGCCCCCAAACCACTTAAACCCTCTCCGTGCGATATGTTAGGACACATTTAATGCTAATCATCTCTAATCATTTGTTTTAGCATTTATTAGCTGTCCTAATTGGTCCCTTGTCTCACTGACATGTGGCCCGCACATTTAAAAACCTCCACCGCACTTAAAAACCTTTTGTGTAATTTACGCTAATCGTGGACCGTCGATCTTGCGATCCACGACCCAAATTTGTGGGACTTTCAGACCTCCAAACGTCCCAATCACTCGGGGTCGTCCATCTCACGATCTGCGGTTGAGATCGTGGGTGCATTCGGACCTCCGGTTGTAACATCAATCTCAGCCGTCCAATTTCCTTCCCACGGGCGAGATCGATTGGGCCGTTCGGAGCGCCGAATGTCCCATTCATTTTCGACCATTGGATCTAGATCCATCGGTACGTTTCTTTAGGATCGCGCGCGTGCGCTTTTCTCCTTGCGCGTGGGCCGTTGGATTTCGCATCAAGGGCCCACGTTCGTCCACGTCATTTTATTTCTGTTAAGTTTGATTATATTTCGGTAAGCCTTTTTTTATCAACTGAAAATTGTATTAAACTTTGAAAACTCATAACTAATTCAATTTAAATCCTTTTTAGATGTTTTCAGCTGGAATAAATTCATGTTTAAATATAATTTAATATATAAATGCTTTTAGACATGTTTCTGTAACAGAAAGTTTGATAAGCAATACTAACCTGATTTCAGACATTTTAGAATATTCCAGAAATGGTTTTGAAACTTGTAAAATGCATATCTTTTTCTGTATAATTCCAAAATGTGCAAACTCAATTTTGTTAAATTCCTCTGTTAGCATACTGTAATTTGAAATAAGTTTTGAACATGGTTATATTTCTGTAAAGTAACTTGTGCTAGGTGTACAACATAGAAAAATCATAAGTAAATCATTATAACTCAAAATTTGGTAAACCCAACTTTGCTGACCTTAGGATGTCTTAACCTGCCTACCATAAAAATTTCAGACTTTAGATCATTCCAGAAATTTATGCTATGAACAGTACTAATAATTAATTTAGTGATTTTCAGGCTGAGAGAACATGTTTTGATTATAACTTTTGCATGCATAGTCCAAATTGCACGATTCTTGTTCCTAAATTTTTCTAAAATCATTCCCTAGCTGCTGTATAAATTTCATAGGATTTGGATAGCTTTTGCTGTTGAGTTTTGTTTGGTGTTCTTCGTTCTTATCGGGTTTTATCGCATTTTCGCGCTAGGTTCCGAAGGGTTTATTGAATCTAAGAGTTCCCCTCTACAGCACAGTGAGCAACTCCAGAAAGGCCAGCAGTTTGATGATGTTAATCCTTGTTTTTTCAAACATAATATGTTGTTTGCAAATTCTACGTATGCATTGCTATCTTGTTTTAACTATTGTCGATAGTTGGCCTACTAGATGCATGATCTGTAGGTAAATGTTTATCCTCTACTACTGAGTCTAGGATTATCTTGCTGTGATTTAGAGTTCGTGGATGAGCTCTTGTCACTTAGTTGTTTTCAATTATGTTGCTTAGCCATGCTTAGCTACCAGTAGATATGGGTGGTTATCGACTTGTCGATAACCTTGATCACACAAAACTTACTATGACTTATGATTTCAGCCTTTATGCTATGATTAATTGTAAAAATTAAAAACTGAAAACAAAATGATTTGGACTTGGGCACAATGGAATGTTGGTGTGCTTTTGGGTGTGACTGGAATGGTGCCCGGGTCATTAAGAACCGAGTTACTTGCGCCACCGTTCTGAGCATTTTAGCGTGCTAACCACACTAGGGGGTATGGGACCTCTCTTGACTCAGTACTTTGGCGTGTATTGGCTCCGAGTCGCAGGGAGTCGCAGGAGGGATGGTGTTGGGAGCATTGTAGTGTCCGAAAGATTACCCCCGTGATGGATCGGTTGTCTTTCGGCTTGCAATGTAAGCGTATGGGTTATGATCCATACGAGCGGCTTGTAGTTAGTACACAATATTGGAGACGTCTCGTAGGACTTAGCCGTGCCGGCATACCTTCGGAAGTGTGCTTATTTGGCTTAAAGGCGGTCTGAAGTGTGGGTACATTGGTACACCCCTGCAGGGTTAAAACTATTCGAATAGCCTCGTCCTAGGTTACGGACACGCTCGGATACGCCCCGTGAGAACTAGACTACAACTTTTAACTAAAAACTTGATGGGTGGTACGAATCAGGGATTCGTGCTATGTTGTGGTGGCTATTGGGTTAGTCACCTCTAGGTGGTTACTTGAATTTATTGTTACTCGCTGTTATTTCAACAATAAAAACAGATTACAAACTTGCTTTTCAAATGTATTACATTATTGCAAATAAAGTTGGCTTTGTGCTAAAATAAGACATACAACCTCCACTTAAAGAAGCCTGCATGTAGCATATGTATAGGTCTGTTATCCTACACGTCAGTCTTGCGAGTACATTAGTGTACCCATTTGCTTTGCTTAATGTTATTTGTTGTAGAGGAAGAAGGTGAGCCCCAAGGGCCTCACTTCTGTGAGTTGTGCTGTGGCAGTGTTTGGGACGACTAGCTTGGCGGCCCGGTCGGTTGCCTTGTGGATTATGGCTAGCCGGTCGACTTTTGTTATAGCCATCTTATGGCACTGTTGCTTCCGCTGTCTTATACTCTTTTGTTATCATTTGGCCGGTCGGCACCTTTTGTAATAACTCTATTTACCTTATGTCTTTTGCTAGACTTGTGGTCTTATGTTGTATGAGAATGATGCATGACTTTGTATGAACGTATGTGTGCTGCAATTCTGGGAAGCACATGTCCATTGAGATACGGTGTATTTTGTTTGTAATGCTAGAGCCAATGGAGGGCCAAGTATTTACAAGCTAAATAAACCGGAGTCTCACATTGCCCATTTAGCCTTTTTTTAAAAAATGAAATAGCAAAACTAGCCTCATACAAATAAAATGGTAAAATCGGCAACACTGCCGCGCTAAACCATCTAATGTGGTCATTTATTTCTCCACTCTCTTTCTTCCATGTCATTTAAATCTAATGTGGCATCCAATTGATACATCGGAGGTGGAGCAATGTTGGATGCTCTAGGGTGTAACATCCCCATTTTCAACTTGTGTTTCAAATGTAAGAAAATGAGTAGAAATTAAAACTTTTTCTTACTCCCTTCTGTTGTCGAACTTTTCTGAAATTCTTGCAAAGGAATTTTAGGAAATGCAAAATCAAAACCTTCAATTCTCTCAAGGAAAAGATCATCTTGTCCAATCTTGTGATAATGCTCTGGAAATATTTTTCCTGGGTTCTAGGGTTGCTTGGTGGCACCTCTGAATTATTTCCTAATTTTTGGAAATGATTTGAAACAGTTTAGAGGCAAGTCAAACCCTGGTCAAACCCCAGAGATAACGTTCTGGAATTTCTTGAGGAAACTCTAGCGCACCAAAATCTCTGAAAATTTTATGGGAGGTTAATTCTAAAGTTAGCAAGCCCCAGTTAAAATTTCAGGAATTTCGGAGTTGTTTTGCTATCCCAATTAAACCTGCAAAGTTTCAGCTTTGAAAATCAAAACCCTAATGGGTTTGCACTATTCCTCGGGCGCGGGTCAGGCTCGGGCTCGAGTCAATTGACTCGGCCGAACCAATTCGCAGCGCCGACTCGAGCCGCTCTGTGCCGCTGACCCGTGGGCCCGATGTCGTCGCTGGTCATCTTCTTCCTCCGCTCGCCCACGTGCGACTGTGCGGCGGTGAAGTCAGCGGGGAAAGCAGCGCCTAGTCACCTCCCCAACTGCTCCTCACTGGCATGCATTTATTGTGCTCAGGGCTTGCCACAGAAGTCTCCTTCTACCTGCTCCCGTCGCTCAGCTCCCATGACCATAGCTGGACCTCCCGTGCGAGAGAGCCGTTGTGGACAGAGCTCCCCTCTTCTACTTAACACCCAGCTCTCCTTCGTTGTCCTCCTTTCACCCTTCCGCAGCCCCAGTTTACACCCACCTTGCTTGCTTGAGCTCGAATCACTCAAATCACCTTCCGCCATTGTTGGCGCGAGCTCCTCATCGCCGACGGTGCTCCAGGTCCCCGGCCCCTTTTCTAGCATCGCAACGTTCCTTCGACCTCTGAGTCATTCCCCTAACTTGGTTTGGCTTGTGCTCGCGAGGAGCGGTGAATCAAGTCGCGGGTCTGTTCGTCGAAACCGCCGCCTTCGTCCTCCTCTCCGTAAGGTTGCCCCTCCTCCAATTCATCGCTCTTGGACTTTGGTGAGTCCTTCAGAGCTAACCGCACCACTCTTTGGTCCTCTATTGCTCGGGATTGCTTGCCCGCGTTGTCTTCCTCGGCTCGGTGGCGGTCGTCGTCATTGGAACTCCCTCGACCTCCTTGGACCTCCTTTGGGCCGGTGAGTTCACAATGACCTCCGTAGCTTAATCACTCGATAGTTTAGGTCGCGCGAAGTCTTTCTCGGTTTTCACTTTTACCGTACTTGATCTCCGCCTCATTCGGCTCGCGGCGATATGGGTCGTGTCCGCGACATTTGTGCCCTCAAAATGTTCGCAATAGTATTGCGAACATTTTGCCTCGTTGACCGCGCCGCCGTGGTCGTGGTCGCCGGCGACGAGCCGTAACCAAAGCCGGTGTCTGAGTGCATTGTCGCATTTTTGTCAAGTCATGGACCTCCTCGGTCATCGTGACCCTCCGGGACCTCCCGTGTTAGATTCGCACCGTGGGATCTTGTCGGCAAAACTCTAGCTCCCAAGACCTCATCGATCTAATCCTAGCCCTTAATGACCTCTTCATTGTTGATCCGGACCCTTAGATCTCCTAGTCTAAGTCCTTAGCCGCGGGACCTCCCACCATTTGGAATCCGGCCGTTAAAGACCTCCATAGGTAAAATCCCACCGATAAGATCACCCTCCGCCTTGGGGTCCTCTTTGCAAAGACCTCCTTGAGGTCCTCTGTGCAAAAGGTCACCGGTCGTTTTGTCAAAACCACCCTCTTGAACCACCTCTCGAGGTCCTCGTTGCAAAAGACCACCCGGCCTTTTGTAAAGAAAACCTTCAAAACCACCCGAGGTCCTCTTTGCAAAAGACCACCCCTTGGTCTTTTGTAAAGAGAACCTCGAGACCTCCTCGTCTTTGGTCTTAAGCGTGAGGACCTCCCGCCTAGATCTGGACCGCTCGGGACCTCTCCCATGGAGATCCGAGCCATCCGATCTCTCTCTGTCAAAATGCTGTGTTGGAGGACCTCCCAGGAAATCTCGACCGTTAGGACCTCCTCGGTGAGATCCTAGCCGTCAAGACCTCTCATTACGCCACCGCTTAGGTCCTCTCCTCCGATCAGATCTAGACCGTTAAGACCTCCCCGGGAGATCTTAACCGCCCGCATTCTCCCTTAGCGAGATAGCCGTAGGACCTCCTCGTGGAGCTCGGGGCCGCCAGATCCAGATCTGACGGCCACGACCTCCCTAGTGCGCGAGGACCTCATCCGTGTGTGCTGTGCATCCGGTGGTCGGAGCCGTCGGATTCAATATCAACGGCTAAGACCTCTCTAGCGCGGCAAGGTCTTTGCGCCAGTGCTTGTGCGGGTTTGGCATCGAGATCGTGAGCCGTGCGATCTTTGATCAACGCCCACGACCTCCCGATTTTATTGGTTTTCAGTTTAGTTCGAGAGCTTTTATTTGCACATATTAATTGTTTTAAACTTCAAAATTGCATATCTTTTTCTCTGTAGCTCCAAATTTAACAAACTAAAGTTCTATAAATGCATCTATTAAAGTACTTTAGCTTAGTATAGGTTTTGCAGTAGTCTTTAATACTGAAATTAATCATGTCTTAGATTTATGACTTAGAAAAATCATACCTAAATCATTTTAACTCCAAATGACCTGAAATTTTATATGGGTTACCACTATACCAGTAGGTAGCTACCATAAAAATTTCAGCTTCAAAATCTTTCTAGAAAATGTTTTTGCTACAGTGCTAATTATGGCCGAAAATAGGTTTTTAGAGAATATCTTTTGCACCACAAATCCAAATTAGGTTTTTCCAGTTCCTATGTCTAGGTATAATTGTATTCTACCTTGTGTATAAATTTCGTCGCATTTGGATAATTTTTGCTTGCTCTTTTGTTTAAGTGATTGCTCGTCTTATTGGTTGTTTTCGCTCTTTCGCTTAGGATTCGGTATTTGCGGTAGCCCCGAGAACGACCCTCCGCAACAAATTGAGCAACAGCAAGCAGGCAAGCAGTTTGATCATTTCCCATTGATCCCATTACTTTTAAAGTCTAATATTTTGTTTAACTTCTATGTATGCATTGCTAATTTGTTGTTAAATGGATTAGTTAATCCTCTAGTTGCATAATCTGTAGGTAAATAAGTATCCTCTACTACCTGAGCCTAGGTTATTTGCTGTGATTAGAGTTCGTTGGATGAGCTCTTGTCACTTAGTAGATTTTCGAATAAATATTGCTTAGCCATGCCTAGTGTCGGTAGTATTGGGCGGTCATCGACTTAGTCGATGGTCTTGATCACACAAATACTTATATTATTCCATTATGTCCAACCCTTGTGTTTTACCATTTTGCAAATCAAAAACTGAAAACAAAAATTATATCTTGGCTTGGGCACAATGGTATGTTGGGTGATCTGTTGGGTGTGATTGGAATGGTGCCTAAGTCCCTAAGGACCGAGTTACTTGTGCCATTGATCCAAGCAATTGTGCGTGCTAACCACACGAGGGGATATGGAACCTCTCTTGACTAAGTACTTTGGGAGGTGTTAATTATGAGTGGTTGGTGGGTGTGTTCTTGTGTGTGTGTGTTGTGGTGTTGGAGGAGCATTAGCAGGCGGTTAGGGTGTCTAATGTGTCTTTCTCCGTGGGTTGCGGCTCTTAATTAGCATCGTCCATTGGAAAGCGTCTTGTTAGACTTAGCCATGCACGCATACCAAAGGAAGTGTGCTAACCGTGGTGGTGGAAAGGCGGTCTATCGTGTGGGTACATTGGTACTCCTGCAGGTTTAAACTATTCGAATAGCCCCGTCCTAGGTTATGGACACGCTTGGTTATTTCCACAAGAACTAGACTACAACCTTTTAAAACTTAAACTTGACACGGGTGGTATGAAGGGTACTTCATGCTATTGTTGTGGTGACTATGGGTTAGTCACTTCTAGGTTGGTGTTGTTCTCTATCTATTGTTATTATTGTCTCTCTTTATTTGAACAATAAAAGTTAATTGCAAACTTGCTTGAATCTATTACCTTATTGCAAATGAAAACTTGCTCCATCTTTGAAAATAAGTCGAGCCTCATCCACTTAAATAAAACTTGCATGTAGTTAATTATAGTTACGATATCTCACACGTCGGTCTTGCAGTACAAAAACAAGTTTTGTACTCATCCGCTTTGCTTAATATTAATTGTTGCAGAGGAAGAAGGTGAGCCCCAAGGGCCTCACTTTTGTGAGTGTGTTCTGTGTTGTTTGGGATGATTAGCTTGGCGGTCCGGTTGGTTGCCTTGTGGGTAAAGGCACACCGATTGGCTTGTGTTTATCGCCATCTTATGGCCATTTGCTTCATTGTTTAAATTGGTTACTTATGTGTTATTTGGCAGTCGGCCTCTCTTTTGTAATAACTCTCTTTATATTATCTATGTCTTTCGATTGTTGCTTTTGCTTGGCTCTATGTGTATGAATGGAATTGATGCATGATTTTTGCACGGTGTGTATACGCAGTGCAGGAAGTATACATATCCCGAGGCTTGGTTTATTTGATTTGTACTGTTAGGACCAAGTGGATGGTTAAACAGTACAAGCCGAATAAACCGGGGTCCTCACATAGGGCCCCTTGCCCCATGAACTCGTAGGATCCCTAGCCACGTGAACTCGACCAAGGCTGGTCGGGACGCGTATCATCTGCCATCACGATGCAATGTCACGGATGAACAGTGACGTAACATTGAGTAGCATCCGTCGGATCAGAAAGCAACAGCTGAGATCGCGTTTTGCACTGTCCACGGATACAACAACACACTGTGCATGGATAATTGAGCAGACATACTGTAGCATAGGTACTGTTCATAGATGCTGTAGTGCCACTGTAGCAATTTGTTTGATCCATTCTTCTCGGATCAGACGGTTCTGATCTGCAGAATATTATGGTACCGTTTACCCGTGACAGAGGATGCCAATCTGGCTGGTCGCCACAAGTGGTGCTCACAGTCAGTTCGACGACAAACTTATCTGAAGATTAGCGCTATGCTTGGGGACGCCTACATAGATGACCGCTAGGTGGAAGGCATCACCACGTGAGAACAGTCCCATATAAGCCTTTTCTCCCTTGCGAGGCAAGTCAGGTACTTCCTTTAGCTACTCATTCGAGTTGCCCGTTGCGAGGCAATCATGTGCATACACAGTAGTAGAGACAGAAAAGTGCAAAAAGCGGGGTAAAATTAGGAGAAACTTTACTGTATATTCTATATGGTATTAGTATAAATTAAATCTAATATATAATTGATTTGTTAATGGTATAACAGATTTTTCTTTGTATTTATAATTTTATTCGTGACCTTACTATGAACTTTTTCAACTAGGGTTGAAAATATTACTCTTGTGTCATGCGATCCCCACATGAACAATTACAATTCTACCCCTCGAGATTCTGCTACTCATACTACAAGATGTAGTATAACTAAATATTAACTAATCTAAATCGTTGGATTAAAAAGAATGGACGACCTGTACTAAATTGAGTGTACCGTAAAAAAGCTCAAAATCTGGGCTATGGTTAATAGCCTAATGTGTTGCAAGAGTTTTTTTTAATGATTTAATCTATTTTTTAAAAATATTTTAAAGAGAACATATCCTTAACTTTATTTCCAATTCTGACCCCTTTGATCACACCACAACGTGTGACGTGACAAAAACACTCTATCACGCTATGTACCACGACATGACCAAAGCTGTCACGATAGCTCTCCGAGCCAATGCGCATCTGTCTTTGAGGCTAAGTCCTGTCACGCTAAGAGGAGCGGCGTGACAACACTCGTTTGCCGCGTGAGGTTTGTAGTGTGATAACATACTTTTGCCACGCCGCTCGTTGTAGCGTGGTCAATGGAGTTAGAATTGGAAATAAAGTGAGAGAGAGGTTATCTTTAAAATATTTTTTAAAAAATGGATTAAATCATAAAAAAAGTTCTGTGTTGCACTGGTACTCACTTGCACTACCAGATCTAACAGGTTCCCCGAGTGACAAAAGCACACGGGGGCAAGCTTCCCCGACGGATAGCAGTCGAGATTAGGTACTTTGCGCTATAGCTAAGGAGAAATAAGAGTTTCCTTTGTGTTTTTAGCAAACACACAGAAAAGCTTAGTTCCCCTTATGTCTTGGCTAATGCACGAGGAATGACGACACGGGAGCGAGCTCCGTAACGATGTCGATATGAGCAATGGGGAACATGAAAGTTTCCCATGTTTTTTGTGGAATAATACACACCAGAAAGCATGTGAATATGTACACATCGGATGATGCCACATGGATGCCTGATTGTCTAACCACTTGGGCATGTCATCCGGTGTGTTCTGTAGAAGAACACCCTGGAAACATTGATATGTGTTAAGAAACTGGGCCTAGTACCGGGAGTTCTGATTCAAGGTGGGCTCCTTATCTCAAACCCTAGCAGGATCTGTAGCCTATAAATATGGGTATAATCATTGTAAAAGCTGATCGTTTGATGAAGGAATAAAGAGAAGCAAGAAGTCCCCCTACATCTCTGTATTCAATCTATTATTCTGTTCTTGTGTTCTTCCATTATTCTTATGATTCTGAGTTTGTCTACGAGGTAATCGCTCGGACTAGACTCGCTAACGACGGTTCCTCAACACGTTATCAGCACGATCGACTCTCCTCGCATTGAAAAGGTAACCGTTGATAAACGACACTCGTAGATTGAATCGTACTTTCTAGATCACTTTAAATTCTGCAAATTTGCTTTCTAGATTGTTTTTCTACGGTGCAAATTCGTTCTAATCTACCGCGAGCAGACTTGATGTCGCCAACACAATGTCGATCAGTAGATTGCATGAAAGAACGGATGTTGATTGCACTATTTTGCATTGCATCACATGAACAGTATGTATCATATGAAACTCAAAAAAACAATTGCCCCCGTACGGGCTCCCCTCGGTGCGCCGGATGCTGCATCACCGCCGGCAACTCGAAGTGGCGATGCCCCCGCACGAGCTCACCTCCGCGCCGACCACCCGAAGTCGGCATCGCGTACCCATACCCGCATGAAGCCGCCGCACCGGCCACCTCACATGCCATAAGGCCCCGCTCTCCGGCCACCGGCTCCCGCGTGCTTGCAGCACCACCCACGGCACTAGCATGCCACCCCCACTGGCTTGAAGCCGGCCACCCGGCCTCCCATTGCATAGAGCAACCACCGGCTTGAAGCCGTTGTTTCACATCGCACGAAGTAGATAAAGAAAAAGGGTGGGGAGACAAGTGACGCCGGCACCGTATGGAGTGTCGCCTCCAACCCGAAGTCGCTCACCGGCGCCACACGGGAGCACCGCCGAATGCCATATTGCGCGTTTGAAGCCATGGCTGTGCAGGCCATGTGCACGCCGCCACCCAGGTCATTGCGTGCGCCGCACGCCGGGAGGCCACGCCACCCCGCATGGCGCCGCCTCTGGCCCATAGCCGCCTCGCATGCACCGCCGGAGCCACCGCTCCGTCCATAGAGGCGCCTCCCTGGTCGCCACCGGCTTGAAGCCACACGGTGCCACCACCACCTAAAGCAAAAGAGAAAAGGGGGAGGAGGTTGAAAGGCACCGGCACAGTACGGGACACGCCCGCGCTGCCACCTGGGTCACCGCGCCCTCCACCGGCCTCCTCTCGCAGAAGCGCTGGCCTCCTGCTCGGTTTTCCCGGTCGCGCGCGCCCGTAGTGTGTCACCGGCCACCAACCGCCACATTTTGAGCCGACCCCACATGGCTCCCAGCCACCTGCACCCGCCGCCGGCCCTGGGCCAGCCGCGTCGCTCCGCCTTGGCCGCCTCGCGCCGCCTGACCCTCATTGCCGGTCGGCGGCCGCGTTGCTCTGCCGACGAGAGCGCGTGTAGCCGCCACCGCCTCCTGGAAACAAAGGGCAAGGGAACCCTACAATCACGCGCCTCCCTTTTTACCCCCTGGAAAATGAAAAAATTGCGCGAAAATTTTTCTCAGAACTGAAAATTCGCAGTTTAGCCCATAGATATTGTAGAATTCACCAAAAAATTATTTTCCAGCAGAAAAGGTCTTCGAGAATTCAATTTTTGAATCAATTTTTGCATTTGAAGAATGTTTAAATCTGTTATTGTTATTTCTATGCAATTTATGTATCACATTTACTATTTTTGATTATCTGTGATTGTTTATATTGCTTTTAATCACTTAAAATAGCAGTAAATCATAAAAATGTATAGAAAAATACGGGATCACGAACCAGAAGTTCGAAGAGCATTATGAGAATTTTTCAACCATTTTTTACGTAAATTACCAGCGATAATCTTATGAACTTTTTTGCATGAATATAAAGATGACTGGCATCACGAACTAAGAGTTCGAAGAACTGACCCAACATGGTCAGAATTTGTATAGAATTTGTACCAGCCAGTCTTCAATTCTATGGTAATATAATCACAGATGAGCAGAAGATTGGGAAGACTCTCTCTACCTTTCACCCGAATGCGGTGCAATCCGCATGCAACTATCATCAATAAGGCTACAAGAAGTATGCCGCATTAATTGACATCATGTAAGTTACGAAAACTAAAGATGATGTTCTAAGAAAGAACTACATCTCATAGCCGCCTAGTAATAATGTTGGCCATGAAACCACTACTAGCAGCTACAAGGTGATGAAGCCTCTCACGAAGAAGAGGGGCAAGAAGGGTAAGGTCATGGGTCGCATGTTATTGATGCTTTCCAGTCTAAGAAGAAGGGCAAAGAACAGCATGAGGCATACCTCGCCATTGCAGGCGCAGAGGATCCACAACCATTAGTTGCACTTATGAATGTGGACAACCTAGTAGCAGCCCCCATCACCCCTCCTTTAGACATCGTAGCGGCCGCAGCCGTAGTTGCCCAAGAGGAGAAGATCGCCATGGAGCGGATTGAGGCAGAAGTTCCTGAATACTTCGCCAATTTGATCTAGTGCACACATTGCACTTAGATCTTTTATAGAATTTTATAGTTTGTAATTGAAGCAAAACATTGAATTATTCAATAATGGTTGCAAGCTCTAGGAGAGCAAAGCATTAAATTCTTATGATGAGTTCTGCAAGACTTTTTTCTGTATTTATAATAGCAAGTTATGTTATGATATCTGAAGTATTTTATTTTATGTGTTGCTTGCTTTCTGCTACATATTAATAAAGTTCATTATATTATAACACGTGTGGTGCCCTATGGAGGAAGTGTGCTTAGCAGGTAGCAGCACAACGAATATCATCCTGAGAGAAACAGAAATTTTTTCAGTCGATCAACAAGAATGCTAGTAGTCTTACGACAATCGCAGGCAGCGATACTTGTATAATAGGCTTAGGAAGGGCCATAATTATACTCCTAATGGGCACAACTTTGATCATTGAAGAAGACTTGTTGTACCCAGAATCGACTAGAACTCTCAAGAATATTCGCGCTAATGGTTTCCACATAGAGACTGAAGAAGAGTATGGTAAGCAATACCTACTTATTGAAAAGCGTGAAAAAAGTAGAACAATGGTATTAGAATGTCTTACTTCATATGAAACTGGGCTATACTACACTAATATTAAGGCACCTGTAGCCTATACCGCCCTGGAAATCGAATTTAGAAGCTCTGAACTTTTCTATCTCTGGCATGATAAATTATGTCGCCTAGGTCTTAGGATAATGAGAGATATAATTAACAATTCACAGGGACATAATATGAATGTAAAGAATTTTCCGAATCAGGAAGATTTTGTTTACCTCGCATGTGCCACCGAAAAATTAATTACTAGACCTTTTACTCTGAAAACGAAGGATGAAGTCCCTGCATTCCTGGACCATATCCAGGGAGACATTTTGTGGTCCTATACAGCCCCTGTAAAGGCCATTTAGGTATTTTATGGTGCTCATCGACGCTTCCTCGGAATTGTCGCACGTATGTTTATTGTCTACGAGAAACCACGCTTCTGCAAAGCTAAATCTCGCAGATAATTAACAGTAGAAATATTTTTCCTGATCATCATATAAAGTCCATCAGAATGGACAACGCTGGAGAATTTACTTCAAAGACATTTGATGATTATTGCATGAAAATGGGAATTAAAAGTTGAGCATTCTGTACCGCATGTTTGCACCCAGAATGGACTAACAGATCTTTGAAGAATTGTAATTTACCAACTACATGTTGGGGACTCGCAGTCCTGCTCGCAGCAACTCTTATCAATTTTAGACCGTCGGCTTATAATATCCATCCACCTATGCAACTAGCGCAAGGGTCAGCACCGAAAACTTCTCATCTTCGTAGGTTTGGTTGTAAGATTTATATACCTATACCACCACCGCATCAAACTTCAATGGGTCTTCTCCGAAAGTCTGGGATATACGTTGGTTATGAGAGAGCATCCATAATCAAGTACTTTGACCATATGACTGGAGATTTGTATAATGCCCGATTCGCTGATAGTATATTAGATGAGATAAATTTTCCGTCATTAGGGGGAGGAAATCAACCCCTTGATGAAAATATTGGGAAATAACGTGGCAAGCCACGGAAAGTCCAGAAGACAATTGAAGTCTAGAAGACAAGAGAAGTACCGAAGACAATTGAAGTCCAGAAGATAATTGAAATCTATGCATATGACCAGCGCACTAGTAAAGCAAATAAAGAAGTCTAGAAGACAAGGGAAGTCTAGAAGATAATTGAAGTCCAGAAGATAATTGATTTGCAAACATTAGCGAATCAACTGCCAGACCACTTTAGTAATTTGAAGAGCATGACCAAGTCGTATTTGCCTGCAAGTAATGCATCGGAGAGGGTTGAAATACCAATTAAGTTATCCCTAATCCCGTCCTAAGGCCTCTGAAAGGATGAGAACCCTGGTCCCTCGAATCCAAAGTAACCGGGGACGCCTGGTGAAAAAAGGATAAGAATGACTTGACACAGCCGATCACCGAAATTCCCTAGAACCAGAAGGGGAGCCAGTTGAGACCTAGCACCGGTATGGAACCTTCAGAAAAGGCATACAAGAATTGAACATCCCCATAAAGAGAGACATCAGCATGGATGTGTGCGCACACATCAGAGCTGAAAAACTAAAGGAACTTGCCCCGTAATTGGAAGCAGCGGTGAGCAAGTAAAAGCATTAGAAGGATCGTCCCTTGAAGAAATATCTATAAACTTTGTGACCTCGGGAGAATTTTTGAATATGACAAAAGCCAATGTCGATATTTATTTTACAAAGAAAATTACCACAATCATCGATTTTGATCCAAAGTCTACATCGCTCGCTGAATGTAAGAAGTGATCAGATTGAAAAGATTGGAAGAATGCAATAGAAACTGAATTATTCTCTTTGAATAAAAGAGAGGTGTTTAGGCTTGTAAGCCACACGCCTCCCCATGTGCACCCCGTAGGGCATAAGTGGGTATTTGTTCGAAAGAGAAATGAAAAGAAGAAAGGCTTGTTGCACAAGGTTTCACTGAACGTTTAGGAGATGATTATGAAAAAACCTATTCCCTGGTTATGGGCGGAACTCCCTTTAGATATTTATCTCAATGGCAGTGAACTTGAAGTTAGAAGTGAAATTGATGGATGGGGTACCAGCATACCTCTATCAAATATTGGATTCGGACATTTATATGAAGATACCTGAATGTATCCCTGTCCTGAACCAAGACAGAGCAAATAGAAATCTGTACAACGTGAAACTCAGAAAGTCATTACACGAAGTTAAGCAATCAGACAGGATGTGGAATAATTGCTTGAAGCGAC
Source organism: Ampelocalamus luodianensis (assembly GCA_036346255.1). Lineage (NCBI taxonomy): Eukaryota > Viridiplantae > Streptophyta > Magnoliopsida > Poales > Poaceae > Ampelocalamus > Ampelocalamus luodianensis. The sequence goes on along the minus strand of CM070620.1, from coordinate 40,131,813 downwards.
TTTCTATGCAAGAAAAGCTACACGAATAATGAGAATAAACCCTGTGTATTTATACAACGATCTTAGAATGGATTTTGTATAATCTCAGTGTATGAAGATGATCTGAATATCATCGGAACCCTGAAGGATATTAAGAAAGCAAGCACTTACTTGGAGTCAGAGTTCGAAATGAAAGATTTGGATAAAACCAAATATTTCTTAGGCTTGCAGCTTGAACATGTCTCTGAAGGAATATTAGTGCATCAGTCAATCTACACTCAGAAACTGTTGAAAAGGTTCGGCTTTGAAAATGCATACTCTTTGAAAATACCGATGGTCGGATGATCCTTGCAGCAAGACAAGGACCCATACAGACCTAGAGAAGAGGGGGAGGAAGTCCTGGGATCGGAATTCCCATACTTAAGCGCAGTAGGAGCACTTATGTATTTAGCAAACTGTACTAAATCGGATATTGCATTTGCCGTGAACCAATTAGCAAGGTATAATATAGAACCTACCAAAGTCATTGGCAGGAAATGAAGAACATCTTCTGATACCTCCAAGGAAGTAAAGAACTTAGTCTGCTATACAGAAAGAATCAAGACCTTTATATGATTGGCTATGCAGATGACGGGTACCTGTATGACCCGCATACAACCAAATCACAAACGATGCTATGAACTCCTATGTGGTGGAACTGCAATTCTATGAAAATCGTCTAAGCAGAGTCTTGTATCAACTTTGACGAACCACTCGGAAATAATAGCATTGTACGAGGCCTCATGAGAATGTGCTTGGCTTCGGCGGATGATTCACCACATCCAGCAGTTGTGTGGATTGAATACCGCACAAACCCCCACTATTATCTATGAAGATAATGCAGCTTGTGTTGCACAAGTGCAGATGGGTTTTGTGAAGAATCCTCTCACAAAGCATATCAACCTCAAGTTCTTCTATGCTTATGAATTGCAAAAGATAGACAAAATTAAAGTACTGCATACTAAGTCGTGTAAAAATCTTGAAGATTTATTCACTAAGGCCCTGTTTGGTACATCTTCTACTCCCAGCTTCTCAATCGATTCTCATGGAGCCATGCCAAACACCCAACTTCTCAAAACAACCAGATCCTGATTCTCGCGAGGAGCTGTCTCAAAAATGTACTAGCAACGAGGAGCTGCCTTCCCGCAGATTCTCGTGAGAATCCAACCTTGCAAAATAAAAATACCCTTTGAAGTTTGAAGATATTACCCGCAATTGCCCTCCAACTACTCCTTTGGCTTTCCCCTTGATCCCATACCCCTTCGGTCTTTCCCATTGATCCCTCGTTTCCTCCCGAGCTCTCGCGACAAGGGGAAAAAATCGCCTCCGGCGCTCGACATCACCGCCTCCGGTCCTCTACTACGCCACCTCCGGATCTCTACTGCGCCGCCCACCCCGAAAACCCTAGGTCGTCGTTCCCCGCTTCTTCGCCGCCGCCCAGCTCTCGCCATCCCCGACCCCCACCGAGGACACCTTCCGCTCCCTCTTCACTGAGCTCGCGGTGCTGGGCGACGACCACCTGGTCCTCGTCGCAGAGGAAACCGCCACAGGCCGCCTCGTCGCCGCGGGGGCGGTGCTTGTGGAGCGCAAGTTCATCCGGCGCTGTAGCCGCGTGGGGCATGTCGAGGACGTGGTGGTGGACTCCACCGCGCGCAGCTGGGGCCTCGGGGAGCGCGTCGTGCGGCGACTCGTGGAGCACACGAGGGGGAAGGGGTGCTACAAGGTCATCTTGAATCGCACGGAGCTCACGGGTTCTACGCCAAGTGCGGATTCGTGGAGAAGAACGTCCAGATGGGGCTCTACTTCTGATCTAGGTTCCACTTTCTTGAGTATCTCCCTGCTAATGTTGTCTCGAGTTTGAAGTTTGAACATGGAGAAACTTTGGAAGGCATTATTTTTGGTGGAATAAGATCATTGCGGTGGAATAAGATCATTGCTAGACCAGTAACTCATGGATGGATGGATGGAGGGGGTGTTCAGTTGTTCACTGTTCAGGCAGCAAAATTCTAATGCGGGTAGGAGCATAATTATCCAATAGTGTTGTGTGTTATTTTTGCTTACTGCTTAGAAAAGTGTGCTCTGGGTTGTTCAGAATATTTGCATATGTACAATTGGAACGTGAAGACTTGTTTGCACAATATAAACAGTTTTTTTAGCATGTCTACAATCTACAAAACGAGCTATGAAATTTGCTTTTCTACATGTATCTTAGTATTTGGAGGATACTCTGTATTTACTGTTGTACATATGTTAGGCAGACTTCATTTGTTGTTACACTGCGTTTGTTTTATCGTTTATTGAATATTCTTTGTGAGATTGTTTTGTGATTATATCACAGAGCTATGCTTGTCTAACTTTTTGTAATTGAGCTTTTGGTGACTAAAGTATACAGTTCAAATTTCAAGATGATCATTTATGCGAGTGCTATGTTGAAAAACATGGTATTGCTTATCAAACACTTACAATTTCTGGCACCATTTTAGTTAAACTGGGGGATTAGAGTGGTTGATGCAGAAAAGTTGAGATGTCTTGCAATGAGTACTTCATACTCTCTTACAGAGCAGCATGTCTTCCTTCATTTGCATCTTCCATGGTTAGCTCAATCCTCAATGTTGTGAGATTTGATCACAGCTTGGCAAAAGTTGGAATTCTATCCCTTTTTGTGAGTGAGCATGGATTCAAATATTTTCCAGGTTTCAGATTTGTGCTCCCTATTTTCTAACTGTTCCTTATCTTCTATATAAGGCTTTTTACAGAAGTTGTTAATACCAAAATTGAGAGCACTTTGGAGTTGTAAAAGGTATCAATGAACAAAGGTACATGAACTGAGGGGGTGCACTGGATACAAGATAATCATGAGACTCCTAAGGGCATCTGAAAACCAATATGGATGCTTGTATTGGAAGATCCAACAACCTGGTTTTTACTTTAGATGCAGAAGAAGTTTCATCCCAATATCCCATCTTTTACTTCCTTTCTTTCTTTCAGGGCATCACTTAATCTATTATTCATGTTCACCCATGACTCGAAACTAGAGTATTTGATCTATAGTAACTTATTCTTTGATTTTTGTACTCAACTAACGGTTTTGATGACTTGACGGTGAATATTAAGGGGAAGAGTGCTGATAGTCCTGTTAACAAGGATGATCATATCTTGTCGAATCAGATCAGCACAAGGATGGAAATTTTTTTATTGCCTTGTGATATATTAGTAAGTAGTCAGAACTCAGAAGGGCAAGTTGAAATAAGTCCTAGTGATGGATGAATATTCTGTGATTGACTCAATGACTCAGCATTCTACCAGTGAGTAGTGGGAAGGGCAAGTTGACAATAGTCCTAGGGAAGGGTAAGGTGGAACAATGTCTAAGTAGTGCCAGAAAGGTCACATAACTCAAACAGTGGAGGTTAGTGGATCCCTGAATCAGCTTGTGCTGGATTGCTTCTTTTACTCTTATCTGCCTGATTTCCAAAATTTAGTTAATCGGACAATCGGTCATAATACTTCCAGGCTTCTAGCTGATGATTTGTGTACAAATATATAGGAGAAAGACACAAATACAATTGAATTATTACAACTAGGGGTAACATGGTCTATTTGCCTCTAATCCTCCCTCATATGGTTTTTGGAGCCAACCTACGAGCCAAACGCTTTCAACAAACAACTCCTGATTCTCAGAAAAGTAGATTATCAGAGAATCAGGAGCAGAATATGAAAAATAAGAATCTGGAGCTCTACCAAACAGGGCCTAAGTCACTTCCAGCGTCTAGCTTTAAAATATGCATTTGTGGAATTAGAATGATGAGACTTAGAGAAGTGCAGAATTCAGGGGAAGAATCTTCACAAACTTATTACTAAAACTTGATCATGAAGATCAAGTATCCAAAGAATAAATCTAGGAGATTAAATGAAATTAGGTGGATTGTACTCTTTTTCCCTTGACGAGTTTTCCTGAAGTTTTTCGGTTAAGGTTTTTAACGAGGCAATTCATGCAGTACAGCAGAACATGTTTCATGTACTCTTTCTCTAAAATTTTTCCACTCGATTTTTGTGGAGTTTTAACGAGACATGGACATGAAGGATGAGTGCTCAAGGGGGAGTGTTAAGAAACTGGGCCTAGGACCGAGAGTCCTGGCCCAAGGTGGGCTCCTCATCCCAAACCCTAGTAGGGTCTGTAGCCTATAAATAGGGGGTACTAGTCATTATAAAGGCTGCTCGCTTGATGAAGGTAAAGAGAAGCAAGAAGTTCTCCTACATCTCTGTGTTTAATCTATTATTTTGTTCTTGTGTTCTTGTATTATTCTTACGATTTTGAGTTTGTCTATGAGGTAATCGCTCGGACTGAATTTGCTAGCGACGGTTCCTCAACAATATGTATGCTTTAAAGAAATCTTATTAATATTCATCTCTCTCTCTCTCTCTCTCTCTCTCTCTCTCTCTCTCTCTCTCTCTCTCCAAGCTGCCCTATTCTCTAGCCTTCTTGAATGTTGCCATCCCTTCCTCCTCACCGTCGCCTTCACTCCAGCCCCTCCTTGACCGCTTATGGATCTAGGAATGGTGGGCGGATCTAGGGACGCCGGTTTGGATCTAGGCGTGGGGGGCCAGAATTAAGGGTGCCGGTGACCGGATCTAGCCATAGCGAGAGCGGAGAAGGGTTGTGGTGGTGGCGGCTATGACAGGGAGGGAGAAGGTAGGTGGCGATAGGCATTGTGGGAGCTCGAGGAGGGTGGAGAGAGACGGGGAAGGGGAAAGTGATTGTTGAAGTGTAAGCATGGGGCAAAATTTTAGGGCGAAAGACTCTGGCCCATTGTTTAGAGCGTAAATTTTCCTATGTGTATGCTTTGTACACATGGAAAGTTGATATGTCCCGTGTGTTTTTATTTCCTCCTGTGTGCTTCACTAGGCGCACGAGAATTTCCCCTGGTGCCAGCAAGAAACACATTGGAACCCTATAGCCAGGGGTGTCAACGAATCGAATATGAATACGACTCGAATGTTGTAATGAATATGAATTGACCTACTCAATTCGGTCGAATTCGGATATCCTCATAGTTTACCGTAATAATAAGATGTTTATGATAATTTATCCTGGTACATAACACACTTAATCATTCTAGTTTATCTATTTCACCTAAAACATGAATTCATATGAAACTAAAAATATTCATCCAACTAATTAGCCATAATGCAATAATATATATATATATATGTGTGTGTGTGTGTGTGTGTGTGTGTGTATTGTTTTATCGAATTCGAATACGAATAATACAGATAAAATAGTATTTTGGATGACAAAAGTTCATACCATATTCGTATCCATATTTTTTACGCGAATACGAATAGAGGACAAAATTTGATGAAAAAAATCTAAATCATATTCGTATCTTATTGAATACAGTAGTTGAATAAAATGGATACTTCGTATCCGATTGACACCCTACCCATAACACTGCCACTTTGATCTCCCAATCACCTAGTCACAATGTTGATTCCATCGATTTGGATTCAGATATCAGTCAGTCTCGATTTGGGGATTTTAGCAGACCGGACTCCTCCTACGCCAATGGGCCTTAGTTCGCTCAAGTGGCCCACGAGAGGCTAACCCGATTGTACAACGTACGATGGTTTCTTTGTTGGACAGCTGCCTTCTTCTAGAAAGCTTGCAGCATTTCCCGGAAACGCGTACATAGACTGGAAACTGGATTAGTAAGCGCTAGCAAAATACTCCCTCTGTTTTTTTACTTGATTTCGTAGAATTCGTTTCATCATCAGTAGGTTTAAAAATATATAGATTAACTATATAAAAATTATATCATTAAATTTATCAAAAATTACATCATTAGATTTATCGTTAAAAATATTTTTATAATATTATAATTTTATTAGTAAATTTTAATATAAAATTATAAAAAATAACGGTCAAAATTATATCTCATGATCATAAAAAATTAAAAAAAACACCAAGTAAAAAAACGAAGAAGACTTTTCACCGGACTAACTCGATCTCCTTGACAGTTCAAATCATCTAATCTATCTGTTCGTAACCCCTTGCCGCCGATAACTACCAAGACTCTGCCGCCCTGATAACACGCTTTAATTTGCGTGCGTGCATAAATAATAAGGCAGCCCTAATTAACGCCGTTCCATAAAACTCGCACGTACGCCCCCATGTATGCAGACTCTACGTCCGCGAGCGACGGCGTCCCGCCACCACCGGCTCCGGCTCCGGCGCCCGAGCCGGTGCCGGTGCCTGTGTGGAGATTGTGGACGCGGCAGCAGGACAAGCTGCTGGAGATGCTGCTCTGCCGCCTGTACCCGCGGTGGGACCGCATCGCCGCCCTCCTCGGCGACAAGACGCCAGCCCAGGTGTGCCAGCGGTACGAGTGCGTGGTCGCTGAGCTGAGGCGCGTCCTGGAGGCGCCGGGGGTGGAGACGCCGCCCGAGTGGGACCCGCAGGAGGCCACTGCTGCGCCGGCGGGTGGCGAGGCTCCCGCCGGAGCAGCAGCGGTTGGGGAGGACGCTGGAGCGCCGGCGTCGACTACCGGCGGCGAGATATTGGAGGAGAGGGGCAAGAAGAGGAAGCGCGGCTGGAAGAGGAGCAAGTCCGTGAACTGGACAACAGAGGAGCACAGGCACGTAGTCCTGCATGCTTTACTATCTCATAGTCATGGCTTTGTATTAGGGTTTGCGTAGGTTAACTTGCTCCGATATATATATGTATATAAACCCCTGTGCAATTACACAACCAGATGCTACAGTGCATAGTGTAGAGCTATATATATTCACTACAGAACTCTGACAATGTGAACATATAATTGTATTCTTTGTACTACTGCTAAACTCGATTAATCTTTACTTAATTAGGGTTTGTAAATATTAACGTACGTATAGCTAGCTAGCATTGTTCCGTACCATAGTCAAAGAGCTAAGGATTTAATTTGTCATTCCAACTCACCGCATACGTACGTCGTTGAATGTATATATGTATCTACTTGTATCTACCTACAGATTGGTATTGATCAACTAATACATTAATCGCAGGCTATTCTTGGAGGGTCTTGAGAAACACGGGAAGGGCAGGTGGAAGACGCTGGCGCGGGAGTTCGTGAAGACGAGGAGCCCGACCCAGATCGCCAGCCACTTCCAGAAGTTCGCAATCAGGCAGCAGAAGATCGAGCTCAAACAGTGCAAGCGGGCGAGCATACATGACATCAACGACCCGAATATCATCCCTGCAGCAGTCGCTGACCACCCGAGCGTTGCTGCCGATGATCACGATGATGAGCCTGCAGCCGAAGATGAACTTGTTTTAACGACGATTGATGAGTCTTCAGGTGAAGATGATGAACTGGTAACGATTGATGAGTCTGCAGGTGAAGATGATGAACTGGCAACGATTGATGAGTCTGCAGGTGAAGATGGACTTGGAATACTTGTTAAGTAGAAATTAGGATCGATATGCATGGTATATATATGAAGGTAGTGAGTTCTGTGGCCACATGTGGAGTAAGTGCAACTTGCACAGGTCCTCCGTTCCAGAAACGTACACCTAGAATTAGTAATCATAGACGCGCGCGATACATATAATGCTTTGCTCACATGCTAAATTTTAAGTTTGTTGAGTCGGTCCGTAATGTGTAGAGAATTTGAAAAGACTTCTTTTTGCAAGGTGGAAAAGACAACTAATTATTGCATATAAGTTTGCCAAGGCATTGTAACCTATCTGGGACCAAAGAACAATTGTTGTGCTCCATTCAAGGTCGCAAATAGCGGCGATATGACATTATATTATAATTGACGACTTATCGTGTTTACGAGTGATATGTCGCGTGGCGCCATAAACGACATATCGCTGATATCCTTCAGTTTTCTGAAATTAGCTTTCTGTGTGTTGGGGAGTAGCGGCGGAGCTAGAAATTTTTCAAAACCTGAGCAAACCATAAGCTAAGTACCGAAGGAACGCTGGCTCCGCCGCTGCCCAAAAGTGAAGTCATCAGGATGGGTATATTCCTGTGTTAACATCTTGAAAAACAGTATAAGCGCCTCGTCTGCACATCCATTCCTTGCAAAACCTCCAATCATCATAGTCCATGACATGACATTGGTTTTAGGTGCACTTCGAAAGAGAGCAGCAAATTGTTCAATGTGACCAAGCTTTATGTGCGCATCAATCAGTGAATTCCACAACACAATGGTTCTACTCTCCATAGACTTGAAGATCTGCACGGCATAATCTAGCAAGTTGAACTTAGTGTAGAAGGAAATCAGCGAGTTATTGACCTCGGGGATAGCATTCCAGCCACTCTGCACTACAATCTTGCGGATTGCAAAGCCGGTAGATGGGTTGGGCAGCTCCGTGCAAGCGTCAACAAGAATGCAAAGTGTTGCATCATTGCAAGTCAGTCCTGACATCCACATCTCGTTGAACAGAAGCAAGCATTGGTTGGCATTGCCACAGCAGGAATACCCCAGAGCAACGTGTTCCAGGCGACATTGCTTCTAGTGGGCATTTCATCGAACAATTCGTGGCAAGCATTGTGTGTCCTGAAGCAACATAGGAATGCAGGAACGAGCACCAGGATAGCACATTGCGCTCGCGCATCTCCTGGAAGGGGCGCGCGGTGTCGGCAGCGTGGGCGCACTTGGCGTACATAGCGACGAGCGCGTTGCCGACGGGGAGCGGCGCGTGCAGGCCATGGCGGAGGAGGGGGGGTGTGGAGCTGCGCGCTGCAGGGGGCGGCAGCAACGGCGAGCACGGAGATGAGTGAGAATGCGTCTGCGGGCGAAGAGCGCGAGGGCGGTTGGTTGGCGCGGGCGTAGGCGGTGAGCATAGCGTTCCAGGCGACGGTGTCGTGGCGGGGCATCACGTCGAACACGACGCACGCGGCCTAGCAAGGCGGCGGGGCGAGCTGCGGCCCAGGTTGCCCGGGCTTCGCAACCCTGAGCGCGAGGAGAGGCGTTGGTCGGAGCTTCCATGGTGCGTCGGCGTCGCCACTCGCCAGCGAGTAAGTCCGGGCAACTGCCTAGGCTGGAGGACGCTAGCTCGGTCGCTGTTGGGGAGGGGAGGGGGTAGTAATTGGTCTAAACCACTAAAGCGGGCAATACCAATAGTCTTATTATATATAAGCTGATCTCTACTTTTATATTTGAAGTTTGTGGACTGTAACTTAAGTACTTCAATTATTTAGTGGTTGCTCTTTACTTTATTCGTGAGTTTGTGAGTTGTGGCTCTCTTAGAACTATTTCACTATTTGTGATGGCATTTTGTTAAATTCATAGACCGTATTTGCCTATTCTGTAATGATGCATATTGAGTTTTCTAGTTATATATAGTCCATGTATTATTATTGATAAAATTAGTCTCAAATTGTGTAAATGTACCCAATGCGTTCTATTAATAATTTTAATAATGCAAAATTATGGGAAAATGGTTTATAATCATTTCTTAACGTTTACGGCCGATATATCACGCTATACGGTGAAACGCTAAGCGGATCCGCCGCTAAATGCCACTATACACTATTTGCAACCTTGACTCCGTTGCTTCAAAGTTTGGTTAATCTTTTGATTAAGTAAGAGTTTGGGAACAATAGTTAGTGGATTCTAATTGTTGTATTTGGTCATAAGCCACGGGTGCCACACTGATTAGCAAAATTTGATTAATTCAACCATCGTGCATGATGGTTAATTTATCCTCTGGACCAAGCCGCCAAGCAACCCTTGAAGATGTAAATGATACAATGTGATAAGTAACCACAAGTACTAACCAACCCAACTGTAAATAACAAAATGTAAATACTTCAATATGACATGAGATGATGTTCAGATAGTTAAATATTAACCATATGGGTACGTGAGAACCAAATTAACTAACCCTTTCTCTGCTGAGCAAGCGGAAGAAATCTCTGATGATGTTCAGACACTCCAATATGATGATGATGTGGCATAACATGTTAGTGCAAGCTCGGTTTATACTGAGCTTTATGTAAAAAATAATATAAGATTTGGTTTTGTCTATGGAATAACTATTGGCTTCGAGTGCGCATAAATCTCCAAATTAGTAGTTACTAGCTGGGGTGAGGCGCACATTTGCGCAGCCAGATTTGCTATAATATTTTTTTTTACTTAGGTGCTTTACTGTTTAGGATATTACATGGGAGGCTTTTAGCAACATAATATAAAATACGCTTTGAGGGGGAAAAGCAATAACTCTTTTTTTTTACGCAGACCTCTTTTTGTCTAACATTATTCAGTTATGTGGTTTCGACTTGAGCTATGTGATTATAATATGAGGTTCTCTATCTATTTCAATCCCATTTATGATTAATATGCACTGTTAATATATATATTGTGTATATGGACCACACCAAAAATGCAATCTAGCCAATTTGTCCACTCAGCGGCTACCTTTTTCTGCAGTACAAACATATTGAAGCTACCATCCACTGTTTAACCTTATATTTGCTCAAATATATATATAAAAAATACTTTTGGAATAGAAAAGACGCGAATATGTTCTCTAAAAGTGCATATGCTAACTACATTAAAAAAGGTTTTAGTGCAACTAATGGACGAAACTTGCTACTAAACAAAATTATAAGCACCACACTAATCAATACAAAGACCAGACCACCTCTCAAAGAAAAGCTGAGAGAAAACTACGCTATGTGGCAACGATGCCGCTGGAGAGACGACACTGATATCCTCTGGATGCAGATGCTATTTGACGAGAGCATCAATCCTCCGGATACGATCGCTACTTCACGTCATGGTACAAGGAAAGTTCTCACGTCATTTTGGTTCCAAATTAAGTAAGAGTTTCAGTGGGACACATTCTGGCATCTAATCCGGTTTTCAGAGACAGCACCGACTTCAAACGTGCATAACTTTCACATACGGAGTCTGTTTGAGGTGCACAAGTATTTGATTGAAAGCTTATCCCGTCCTCTTTCTAACGGATCTGGCCTCACCTTCAAATTCCTTCTGTGCACACTGCAATCGTCAAAACAATCTGACGCTGATTCTGAGCCCGAATCAAAGGGTGCTGCGCCACCTCCACTTGGACCCATGGGCCTTGTAACCCTAGGGGCATACACCCACCTCCCTGGCTGCCACCCTCTGGTCTCTGCATATCCTCATATAGGAGCCGCCACCCCTATAGTCTTCTCGGGTTTTGTTAGATTGATGTTTAACTTTGCTACTTTATACTTTGTCCTCTTGTTCGACGAGTTCAACAATGATATTGTTCTTTGGGACCCACTTATCAATACAATCTTAATTTCTATTCGCAATTTCCATTGCTTATTATCTTGTTCTTGTTTGTTCTTCGATTGTTTGTAGGAATAGACCTTTATAGTCAGGTCGATAACAATCACGGAGTCGGTTTAGCGATTGTCGGGCATATTAGTCATGTACGATTGGTAGGCGAATCGTGAGAGTTATCTCCACCAAATTGAGTTATCATTCTTATCGAAAGATCGAGACACCCATTGTCGCATCACTATCCTCTTTTCATGCACACAAAAGAAAATTTGCAGAAGGATCGGCAGGCTTGAGCTCCTACTCCTTGCTGTCTGTTATGGGTTATTGCCCGTAGTCGATGACCATCGTAGGCTTGTAGCAAAATGTTACCAGCTTAGATATGCTTGGTTTTTTTTTTTATCTCCAGCTTGCCATGCCTAAACTCAACCTGTCGATCATCGTGTGGCTGGATGATCCCTTGTTCCCTAAGCGATCAACTATAAATCGAAATCATAGGCAAGCAATTAGACGAACCGGCAAAGCATGTAGTACACTTGGTTATACCGTAGTGCCATTGTCATGTGTGTTCCATATGCATGCCACCCGCTTTCTAGTTTGTGGAGACGTGTGCCGCAGCTGCCCGCCATCCTCGCGCATATGCGCCTGTCCACTGGGCCGCATCGGTCATGCTTGTTCTGACCTGCGTGTTGTGGGCTCCCTCTAGATTACGTATTTATGTTGAGAAGATCTTGGTCTACCGTTCTCTCATAATTGGGTTCTTCTTCTTGTTTTTTTTTAGAGAGAGAACTCGTAAAATTTTATTCTGATTTCATCTTTCGAGTCAATATAATAGATCGATAAATTACTAAACGGTTTTGCTAGTTTTAAGTCGTCTGAAATTTTCTTAAATTTAAGTCAGTTGTTGTGACCATTGGATTTATATAGAGATTGGTGTGTCATATGATTGTCATATGATTGGATATTGATCAAATGGATGTCATATGATTGGATATTGATCCAATGGTCACAACAAGTGACTTACACCGACTCTGTATCGCTAGAGAATATTAGGAATTAAAAGGAAAATACAATGGTGTACAAATCAAAGTAATCTAGGCCACTTTACTTGGTTCGCTGGCCGCTGGCCTGGTGACCGGTGCGTGGTGTGTCCGAGATGCTTTACCAGGATTATGTCACCAGCCTAACGTGCTAAGGTGAGCACCACAATATTGTCCGTATCTCCCGGCACCGATGTTATGGCTCTTCATTTCTCTTTGGGTCAATGCTGTCTTGCATGATAGATTGACGTCATGTAACATCCCAATTTTGGACTTGTGTTTCAAATGTAAGAAAATGAGAAGAAATTAAAACTTTTTCTCACATTATGTATTTCCTGCATGCTTTAAACAATTGTTGTAAGAAGTTATGGAAATGCAAAGTCACAAGTCTTTTGATCCAAACTTTGATTTTCCAAAAACAATCTTGTTCAATTTGGTGATCATCTTGGGAAAATATTTTTCCTAAGTTTCTGTGATGGTTTGTGACCTCTCTGAAAAATTTCACAATTTTTAGAAATTGTTTGAATATTTTTAAGGGGCAGTCAAACTTGTTTGACTTTCAGTCAAACCTTGTAACAGAGCCTTGCAGAATTTTTGGAGATTTATTCGCAGCATAAAAACCTCTGACAATTTTACACAAGGTTAATATCTTAGTTAGCGAGCTCCTGTAAAAATTTTATAATTTTTGGAGTTAGTTTGCTACCTCAAATAAATCCTCCAAAGTCTCTGTTTTATTTCAAAAGTCAAAACCGATTTCACTGTTACTCGGGTTCGAGTCAGACTCGGGCTCGAGTCAATCGTTTTGATCGAACCGCCTAACTGCACCGAGTCTCTCTTTTAAAGCGCGCATTGAATCTCAACCGTTGGATCTCGATTGCGCGGCCCTTGTTCAATTAAACATTCGGACTTTCCGGTTGCATGTTCGAATGTCAACCGTTAGATCTCCATCCAACCGTTCAGATCCTCTGAAACCTTCGGACCCTCCGGTTGTTAGTTTGAATCGGAGCCGTTGGATTAAGATCCAACGCTCACTTGTCCCTCTGTTGTAAACCACATTCGCGACGTGGGGCAATCTGAGCCGTTCATTCCTAATCCTAGGGCTTGCGATCTCCTTCGTTGTGTTTTAAACCTCAGTGGCGTGGCGCAATCTCAGCCGTCTGTGTCTCATCCAACGGCTGAAAATCGCCCAAGTGCTTTTCCTGGTCTTCTTCTACCTCCGGCCGTGCATGAATAGTGCAGGGGAGAGGGCAGTGTCAAATCGTGCTCCCTACAGTCGCCCTAGCTGACATTTAGGGGTATGGGAGACACTCTGAGCCGTGCCATGCCCTAATGCATGCACATCTACTACCCTTTTCCTTGTCGGTCGCACCTTGTGCTCTGTGCTTTGCCGCCCGAAAGGCTTGTGGTCCAAACCCTAATGCCTCCAAGGCCTTATAAGCACTCTCAATACTTCCTGGTATTCCTTTAGACCACCATCAAGCTCCATTTATAGTATTGGAGCTTAACACCTCAAGAATGGCAAGTCGCCATTGTTGACCCGAAGAGCTCCATTGGTGTTCTTGGTGTTCCAGTGGTTCTCCTTCACGTTTCTTTACCCTATCTTTATCTTCTTTCTATCTTGAACATTTCCCCTCACTTAATTTTGGATTTGATTCTCAGGAATTGTCCAATTTGGGGTTTGTTCAAATTCGGCTGAAAGTGGTTATCTTCTTCCTCAGCTCCGGTGAGTGCTCTATTTTCAAATTGCTTGCTCATGTAGCTTCTGTGGACCATAATGAAGCTATATTGATGCTGTGGTATCACTCTCTTGGCTCAGGGGGTCTTTTTCAATCTTTCTTCTTCAAATCCCGCGAGCTTCCACCGTGGACCAGCTTCTCCAGCCATCTTTGAAGATCCTCTTCATCAAGGTAGCTTCTTATTAGTCCTTAGAGGCTCTGGCACCCGCTTCCTTAGACTGCAGCTGAGCTTTTCGCTATTTTCGCACTTAGCAGTAAAGCTCCCTTTTCGTTTTTCCGGCTAGCCGGCATTCTAGTCCCTCACCGCCGGCGAGGTTGCCACCATTAGGTTCTAGGCGCTATTGCGGTTCCATTTAGTACTTGGTTGGCGTCGCGCGGCGGTGTCGCCGGCGACGAGCGTTAAAGTCGATCGAGTTTTGCGGTGCAAAACTCTGTTTTAAATCATTTGTTTAGGACACCTTAATTGCACAATGATTGCCAATCTTTAGTTAATTAAATGTGTCTTAATCTTTGTCGTTGAGCCACTGACCAGTGGGCCCAACATTCTTAAAACACCCTCTGGCACGACTCCGTGCTGTTCCGACATCATTAAGATTAATCATTGGTTAATTGATTGTGTCGGCATTTAATCGCTGTCGGAATTTACCTCTGGGTCGCTGACTTGTGGGTCCGTGGGGTTATAATCCAAATCCAGAAGTCATTAGTGTCTGTCTTCGGTCTATTTCATGATCATCATTAGTAGCATTAATTCTGTCCTAACCGCCACTCTTAGTCGTTGACATGTGGGCCCAGTGCGCTGTGCACGTGGGTTAAAACGTTCGCGGTTGTGACTCGAAGTCACTGACAGCGGGTCCCTCGTGTCAGCGTTTCTTTTTGAACTCTGGTCTATAGCCACCGTTCGTTTTTAGATCTGCGGCCCATATCTTTGTATGCATTCGGACCCTCCGTTTGCCTCCATCACTCTCGACCGTCGATCTTGTAGTCAGTAGTTGAGATCTTGTATGCAATCGGACCTTCCGACTGTTGGTGCACTCTGGACCGTCCATCTGCCGATCTGCGGCTGGGATTGGCCCAAGCAACCGCACCATCCGAATGCATACACTCGTGTGCGCCGTTGGATCTTGATCCAACGGTGGGCTCCGTGTAGGTTTCGCGTGCGTGCGCTGTTTCCGGCGCGCGTGAGCCGTAGGATTTTAGATCAAGGGTGGTTAAGCGTCCACGTCTAATTCTTTTGTTTAAGTTTGTCTGTTTTTCGGTAAGTATTTATTTAATAACTGAAAATGATATAAAAATTTTAGAAACTCATAACTAATTCGTTTTAACTGCTTTTTAGGTAATTCCAACTGGAATAAATTCTGTTATCACTAAAGTTATTATAAAAATGGGTTTAAGCATATTTCAGTAGCAGAAAATTGCGTAACTAGAAATAAGTTGATTTCTGTCACTTTGAATATTCCAGAAATGGTTTTAACCTTGAAAAATGCATATCTTTTTCTGTATAATTCCAATTTGTGCAAAATTAATTTTGTTAAACTCATCGGTTAATATACTTTCATTTGGAATAAGATTTGAGTATGTTCATAACTCTGTAAAATGACTTGCATTAGGTTTACAACTTAGAGAAATCATAAGTAAATGTGTATAACTCCAAATTGAGTAAATTCAACTTTGTTGTTATTAGGATACCATGATCTACCTGCTATAAAAATTTCAGACCTTAGATCATTCTAGAAAATTTCGCCATGAACAGTGCTAATTATTAAATTGGGATTTTGTAAGCTGAGAAAGAGTATTTTGTCCATATCTTTTGCATGCTTAGTCCAAATTGCATGATTCTTGTTCCTATCACTGTCTAAAATCATTCCCTAGCTGTTGTGTAAATTTCTTTGGATTTGGAAGTCTTTTGCTGTTGGAGTTTATTTGTTGTCCTTCGTTCTTATTTGCTTATCGCCTTTTCGCGTTAGGTTCAGAAGAAGTTATTAATCTTGATATTGAGCCACGTGACGGATCACGCACTTCACCAGCAAGCAGATGTAGCATCATTTGATCATATTGTTCCTACTATTTTCAAATTCTAATATATTGTTTGCAAATTCTATGTATGCATTGCTATGTTGTTTTAAACTATTGTCGATAGTTGGCCCAGTAGTTGCATAATCAGTAGGAAATGTTTAATCCTCTACCATGAGCCTAGGATTACTTCTTTGTGATTTTGGGTTATTGGATAAACCCTTGTCACTTAGTAGTTTACGTGTCATTATGCTTAGCCATGCTTAGCTATCGGTAGAAATGGGCGGTTATCGACCCGTCGATAACTTTGATCACACAAACTGTTATAATATGTATATTTCAGCCGTGTGCTTTGTCTAAATTGCAAAACTAAAACTGAAAATAAAAACAATTTAGACTTGGGCACAATGGTAAGATGGTGTGATCTTTTGGGTGTGATTGGAATGGTGCCCGGGTCAATTAAGGACCGAACTACTTGTGAGTATCATTATCAGAGCATTACGTGCGTGCTAACCACACTAGAGGATATGAGACCTCTCTTTCTTTGAGTACTTTGGGCTGTGTTAATTAATGAGTCGCGTGGTGGGTTGCATATTTGATTATATGCAACATGGACACGTTGTGGGGAGGAGCACCGCAGAGGCGGTGTGTCTGCTCCACATATGGGTCCTTGTGATCCATATTGCGTCGACAGATCACTAAGGATTAACCCCCATACGTGCGTCTCTTGATTAGCATATTCCATTGGAAAGGGTTCGTAGGACTTAGCCGTGCTGGCATACCAAAGGAAGTGTGCTTAATAGCTTGGCAAAAATGCGGTCTCAAGTGTGGGTACATTGGTACACCTGCGGGGATTACAAACTATTCGAATAGCCTCGTCCTAGGTTATGGACACGCTTGGATAAGCTTTTCAAGAGTTAGACTCAACTGTTTAAAAATTAAAACTTGATGGGTGGTATGAATCGAGGATTCATGCTATGTTGTGGTGGCTTTGGGAAAGTCACTTCTAGGTGGATACTTGCTACTTATGTTTACTCATTTGTTATTTAAATGCTTAAAAACAGATTTTACAAACTCTTTGTTCAACCTATTACAATATTGCAAATAAAGCGGCCGTGCGTCCAAAGAACCATATAACCACATTCCTTTGAATACGACTTTCATGTAGCTATGTATAGGCTTGTTACTCGTAAGTCTTGCAGTACATTTTTGTACTCACTGCATTGCTTGTATTGTGCGAGAGGAAGATAGTGAGTCAGATGGACCTCACTTTTGTGAGTTGTCTTTGTGGCGGTTTAAAGGCGATTAGCTTGGCGGCTGGTCGGTTGCCCTGTGGTGTTATGTGGCAAACCGGTCGTCTTTTGGTTCAAGCCATCTTATGGCAACTTTTGTTTCATTGTTACTTATTTGATACTTATGTCATTTGGCGGTCATTACATTCTGTAATAACTTATATTATGTATATCTTTTGGTAGACTTGTTATATTACATTGTATGGAATTGATGCATGCTTTGGTATGATGTATGTGTCTTGCTTGTTCAGGAGGCACATATTCATCGAGGCGGATTATTCTATTTGTGATACTAGAACCGGAGGAAGGTCAAGTATTACAAGTTTAATAAACGGGGTCTCACGAGTTTGGTATCGAGCCATCTTGACCGTAGAAACCCCTAGTTTGGTCGTCCCTAGTATATTTTGAAAACTTACTTTCCAAATATCAAGTGCTTTTCTGAAAATCTTAAGTAAGTTCTCAGATTTTACTTCTTATCTATCTTAGCTTGCTTATCTCACCTCCTTCCGAACTGGATTTGAAAATTGATTTTCCTCTCATCTTCTTCAAAAGATAGTTGTTAACCAAGTAAATTGGTTTTGGGTAAACCATGAGAGTTATAAAGTGAAAGTGTTGGCTGTCTTGTGAAGATTAGAAGCTCCTGAAGCTACCAATTTCGGCCAGGAACTGGAGGAAGACAAATCTGGACAGCAAGCAGAAATTTCTGGATAGCTAGCATTTAAGTAGTAAAAAGTGCTGAAATGAGAGGTTAAGTCAACTAAAATTTGTGGGAATACACGGGTAAGAAGTGATATGAGTTAGCTAAGTGTCTAACCTTTCTTTAGTAAATTTCTCACCCTGTTTCCTAGCTGTTTTCGAACAGAAGTTAATATCCTGAAATTGCCTTCCTGAAAAATTGATTACTCGTCCTTCCATACGAGTTAGTCATGATAGGAAGATAGTTGTTATCTTTGTGATCTTGCTGCAGTTTTATGTTGTTACTTGAGCTTTTAAAGTTTGCTTTGTAGAGTGGTCAGTTGTTTTCTTTGTCTCCTGTTCCGGAGTTGTGTTTTAACCTATTTTTGTGGAACAGGATGGCAAGAACCACCCATGTGATCGGCCGGCTGGTTCAGATGAGGAGCTCCCCCTCCTCGACCATGGTGAGGTTACGGCTCAAATCGGCGGAATCGCATGGACCGGACCGGATCACGGAGGTCATCGCGAGAACACCTCCACTCCGGCCGGTGCCGAGTGCGGAGGCGGTGGCCACGGTCTCGTGGTGGGCTTGCGGAGTTTCTCCGTCTGTGACCGCCTACTTTCTCTCGGTCTGAGGACCCTTTGGACGCGGATGATTGGTTGCGCCTGATTGAGCGAAAGCTCAACATCGCTCAGTGCCAGGAGCAGGAGCGGGCACTCTTTGCATCCCATCAGCTCGAGGGTGCAGCACTCTCTTGGTGGGAGAATTTTCTCGCCATGCAGCCCGCAGGCCACGTTGTCTCGTGGGATGAGTTTCGATCTGCTTTCCGTCGGGCTCACATTCCCGATGGCCTGTTGAAGCTCAAGAAGAAGGAGTTTCTTGCGCTTAAACAAGGGCGCAAGTCTGTATCGGAGTATCTTTACGAGTTTAATCACTTGGCTCGTTATGCTCCGGGTGAGGTGGCCTCTGATGAGGCCAAACAGGAGAAGTTCATGGATGGTTTGTCCGAGGAGCTGCAGGACAAGCTATCTATTGTGGACTTTGCTGACTTCTAGGCCTTGGTTCACAAGGCCATCGTCGCCGAGCACAAGGCGAAGGCGCTGGGTGAGTCCCGCAAGTGCAAGTGGGAGGCCCATCGGTCTGCACAGGCCGGCCTCACTCGTCCCCGTGTTGGGCCAGCACCAGGGGCTCGTGCTTTGGCTTCACCACCGCCGAGGCCGTCGGCGCCAGTCGCTCGTCCCCCACAGGCCGTGTTTCAGCCACGTGCACCTGCGACCCAGCAGCAGGTTGCGCTCCGCAACCCGCTGCGATGTCACTGTTTACTTTGCAATAAGAAGGGCCACTATGCTGCGATTGCCCTCGGAGGATCGAGTAGCCCCTCGTCCTAATGGAGGGCGGGCAGGAATGGTCACCCACGACGAAGGTGATCGAAGACCGAGGTGTCGGGAGTGGTCGAGTCAACCACATCTCGGTGAGGAGGCTCGGGAGGCACCCGGCGTTGTGTTGGGTGCGTTCCTTGTTAGTTATCGTCCTGCTGCAGTGTTGTTTGACTCTGGAGCATCACATTCTTTTATTTCGAGATCATTTGCTGTTGTTTGTGACCTTCACTTTGTTCCTTTGGGGATTCCTTTGCTTATTCGCTCTCGGGAGGCGGAAATGAGAGCTGATCAAGAATGCCGGGACGTTCCCATTGATATTGAAGGAGTGGAATTCTTGGCGAACCTCATCTTACTTGACTCAGCACGCTTGGATGTGATTCTTGGTATGGATTGGTTGTCCCAACACTTGGGGCAAATCGATTGTGCGGGAAGATGGTCTACCTCACTAGTTCCTCAAAGCGAGCAAGTTGGGATTTCACCGCGATTGCGGGGCCACATCTTTGTGCCCTTGAAGCTAAGCCCGACCATGGAGATTCGAGGATGTGCCCACGATGCGTGACTTTGTGGATGTCTTCCACGAAGATTTGCACAGTATGCCTCGATTCGAGACTTGGAGTTTGTTATTGAGTTGCTGCCCTGCACGCTCCAATTTCAAAGCGCCATACGAATGCCTCCTAATGAGTTGGAGGAGTGAAGAAGCGATTGGGGGCTGCAAGCAAAGGTTTCATCCGTCTAGCTCATCTCCTTGGGGTTTTCGTTATTTTTGTGAAGAAGAAGGACAAGACCTGCGTATGTGTGTTGATTACCGTCAAGCAATGAAGTAGCGGTGAAAAACAAGTACCCTTTGCCTCGTATTGATGATCTCTTTGACCGATTGGTGGAGCTTGTGTGTTCTCAAGATTGACTTGAGGTTGGGGTATCATCAAGTCGGATCGGGTGAAGATATTCGAAGACGGCTTTCACTACTCGTTATGGCCTTTACGAGTACACCGTCATGTCTTTCGGCTTGACCAATGCTCGGCTTTGTTCATGAATCTTATGAACTCGGTGTTCATGGAGTATTTGGATAAGTTTGTTGTGGTTTTCATTGATGACATTCTTATCTACTCCAAGAGTGAAGAGGAGCATCTTGAGCATCTGCAGTTGTGTTGGGCAAGTTGCGTGAGCATGTTTGTATGCCAAGTTCGACAAGTGCGAGTTACGGTTGAAGGAAGTGGCATTCTTGGGCCATGTTCTTTCAGGTGGTGTAGTGATAGATCCTAGCAAGGTCGGTGATGTTCTATCTTGGGGCAGCCAAGTCGATCACCGATGTGAGGAGTTTCCTTGGTTTAGCGGGCTACTACCGGCGCTTTATCGAGAACTTCTCCAAGATTGCTAAGCCCATGACCGAATTGCTCAAGAAAGAAAAGAAATTCGTGTGGTCTTCTGCTTGTGAATTAAGTTTTCAAGAACTCAAAAGGCGATTGACTTCAGCTCCAGTGCTTGTTCTCCCTGATGTGCATAAGAGCTTTGATATCTATTGTGATGCCTCTCGTCAAGGACTCGGTTGTGTTCTTATGCAAGAAGGCAAGGTAGTGGCCTATGCATCGAGGCAGTTGAGGCCTCATGAACTCAACTATCCTACCCATGATTTGGAGTTAGCTGCAGTGGTTCATGCACTCAAGATTTGGCGGCATTACCTTATTGGTAACCGTTGTGAGGTGTATTCTGATCACAAGAGTTTGAAATATTTGTTCACCCAGCCAGATCTGAACCTCAGGCAAAGGAGATGGTTGGAATTGATCAAGGATTATGATATGGGCATTCAGTATCACCCGGGCAAGGCCAATGTTGTTGCCGATGCACTCAGTCGCAAGGTGTATTGCAATACGTGGTTACTTCAAGAGCAACAACCTGCCCTTCTTGAAGAATTTCAGTGGCTTAACTTGGGCTTGATTGAGCATGGTTCTCTTACTACCTTGGTTGTGCAACCGACTTTGGTGGAGCAAATCAAGGCTGCCCAGCAGACAGATGTTGGTGTGATCCAAATCAAGCAGAACATCAAGAATGGGACAGCTAAGTGCTTTTCTGAGGATGAGCACGGTGTTGTGTGGTTTGGACAGCGCCTTGTGGTTCCAAAGGTCATGGAATTGTGAGATTTGATTCTCTGTGAGGCCCATGACTCTCCTTTGTCTATCCATCCTGGAGCTACCAAGATGTACCAAGATCTTCGACAGAGATTCTGGTGGACTCGCATGAAGCGCGAGATTGCCAGGTTCGTAGCCGAGTGCGACGTGTGTTGTTGTGTCAAGGCTGAACATCAGCATCAGCGAGCTGCTCTGACCTTTGCCGATGCACGAGTGGAAGTGGGATTCCGTTGGTATGGATTTCATCACCGGTCTGCCCCGTACTTCTTCTGGGAAGGATGCTATCTGGGTTGTCATTGATCGCTTGACCAAGGTAGCACATTTTTTGCCAGTGCGTACCAATCTCAGTGTTAGTCAGCTGGCGGACCTCTATGTGTCTCGCATTGTATGTTTGCATGGTGTGCCACGAACGATTGTGTCAGATCGTGGTTCTCTTTTCACCTCTCGCTTTTGGCGTAGTCTGCAAGAGGCGATGGGCACGCGTCTTTCCTTCAGTTCGGCCTATCATCCTCAAACTGATGGTCAGACGGAGAGAGTTAACCAAGTGTTGGAAGATATGCTCCGTGCCTGTGTTCTTTCCTATGGGAAGAAGTGGGAGAAGTGTTTGCCGTTGCGAGTTCTCCTACAACAACGATTTCAAGCTAGTCTTGGTATGACACCTTTGAGGCTTTGTATGGGAGAGATGTAGAACTCCATTGAACTGGTCGAATCGGTGGCGTCGTTTTTGGGCGATTCCATCAATGAGGCGAAGCGAGTTCGGTGATTCGTGAGCATCTGCGCATGGCCCAGTCCAGGCAAAAGAGCTATGCGGATTGTCGTCGTCGGGAGTTGAGCTTCGAGCCCAATGACTTTGTGTATCTCAAGGTCTCACCCTTGAAGGGCCATCAGCGTTTTGGTATCAAGGGCAAATTAGCTCCTCGATATGTTGGGCCTTAGCGCATCGTCGAGAGGATTGGAGCTGTTGCATACAGATTGGAGTTACCAGCTTCACTTGAGGGTGTGCATGATGTGTTCCATGTGTCACACTTAAAGAAGTGTCTCCGTGTTCCAGTTGAGGAAACTCCGTTGGAAAATCTCGATGTGCAAGAAAATTTGACCTATCATGAGCATCCTGTTCGTATTCTCGAAGAATCTGAACGAAGGACAAGGAACCGTGTCATCAAGTTCCTTAAAGTTCAGTGGTCAAACCATTCTGAAGATGAGGCAACTTGGGAGCGCGAAGATCGTCTTCGTGCAGATTACCCATCCTTCTTCTCCGAGTAAGCCGAATCTCGGGGCGAGATTCTTGTAAGGGGGGGAGGTTTTGTAACATCCCAATTTTGGACTTGTGTTTCAAATGTAAGAAAATGAGAAGAAATTAAAACTTTTTCTCACATCATGTATTTCCTGTATGCTTTGAACAATTGTTGTAAGAAGTTATGGAAATGCAAAGTCACAAGTCTTTTGATCCAAACTTTGATTTTCCAAAAACAATCTTGTTCAATTTGGTGATCATCTTGGGAAAATATTTTTCCTAAGTTTCTGTGATGGTTTGTGACCTCTCTGAAAAATTTCACAATTTTTAGAAATTGTTTGAATATTTTTAAGGGGCAGTCAAACTTGTTTGACTTTCAGTCAAACCTTGTAACTGAGCCTTGCAGAATTTTTGGAGATTTATTCGCAGCATAAAAACCTCTGAAAATTTTACACAAGGTTAATATCTGAGTTAGCGAGCTCCTGTAAAAATTTCATAATTTTTGGAGTTAGTTTGCTACCTCAAATAAATCCTCCAAAGTCTCTGTTTTATTTCAAAAGTCAAAACCGATTTCACTGTTACTCGGGTTCGAGTCAGACTCGGGCTCGAGTCAATCGTTTTGATCGAACCGCCTAACTGCACCGAGTCTCTCTTTTAAAGCGCGCATTGAATCTCAACCGTTGGATCTCGATCGCGCGGCCCTTGTTCAATTAAACATTCGGACTTTCCGGTTGCATGTTCGAATGTCAACCGTTAGATCTCCATCCAACCGTTCAGATCCTCTGAAACCTTCGGACCCTTCGGTTGTTAGTTTGAATCGGAGCCGTTGGATTAAGATCCAACGCTCGCTTGTCCCTGTGTTGTAAACCACGTTCGCGACGTGGGGCAATCTGAGCCGTTCATTCCTAATCCTAGGGCTTGCGATCTCCTTCGTTGTGTTTTAAACCTCAGTGGCGTGGCGCAATCTCAGCCGTCTGTGTCTCATCTAACGGCTGAAAATCGCCCAAGTGCTTTTCCTGGTCTTCTTCTACCTCCGGCCGTGCATGAATAGTGCAGGGGAGAGGGCAGTGTCAAATCGTGCTCCCTACGATCGCCTAGTGACATTTAGGGGTATGGGAGACACTCGAGCCGTGCCATGCCCTAATGCATGCACATCTACTACCCTTTTCCTTGTCGGCCGCACCTTGTGCTCTGTGCTTTGCCGCCCGAAAGGCTTGTGGTCCAAACCCTAATGCCTCCAAGGCCTTATAAGCACTCTCAATACTTCCTGGTATTCCTTTAGACCACCATCAAGCTCCATTTACAGTATTGGAGCTTAACACCTCAAGAATGGCAAGTCGCCATTGTTGACCCGAAGAGCTCCATTGGTGTTCTTGGTGTTCCAGTGGTTCTCCTTCACGTTTCTTTACCCTATCTTTATCTCCTTTCTATCTTGAACATTTCCCCTCACTTAATTTTGGATTTGATTCTCAGGAATTGTCCAATTTGGGGTTTGTTCAAATTTCGGCTGAAAGTGGTTATCTTCTTCCTCAGCTCCGGTGAGTGCTCCATTTTCAAATTGCTTGCTCATGTAGCTTCTGTGGACCATAATGAAGCTATATTGATGCTGTGGTATCACTCTCTTGGCTCAGGGGGTCTTTTTCAATCTTTCTTCTTCAAATCCGGCGAGCTTCCACCGTGGACCAGCTTCTCCGGCCATCTTTGAAGCTCCTCTTCATCAAGGTAGCTTCTTATTAGTCCTTAGAGGCTTTGGCACCTGCTTCCTTGGACTGCAGCTGAGCTTTTCGCTATTTTCGCACTTAGCAGTAAAGCTCCCTTTTCGTTTTTCCGGCTAGCCGGCATTCTAGTCCCTCACCGCCGGCGAGGTTGCCACCATTAGGTTCTAGGCGCTATTGCGGTCCCATTTTAGTACTTGGTTGGCGTCGCCGCGGCCAGTGTCGCCGGCGACGAGCCGTTAAAGTCGATCGGGATTTTGCCGGTGCAAAACTCCTGTTTTCGTCATTTGTTTAGGACACCTTAATTGCACAATGATTGCCAATCATTAGTTAATTAAATGTGTCTTAATCTTTGTCGTTGAGCCACTGACCAGTAGGCCCAACATTCTTAAAACACCCTCTGGCACGACTCCGTGCTGTTTCGACATCATTAAGATTAATCATTGGTTAATTGATTGTGTCGGCATTTAATCGCTGTCGGATATTACCTCTGGGTCGCTGACTTGTGGGCCCGTGGGGTTATAATCCAAATCCAGAAGTCATTAGTGTCTCTCTTAGGTCTATTTCATGATCATCATTAGTAGCATTAATTCTGTCCTAACCGCCACTCTTAGTCGTTGACATGTGGGCCCAGTGCGCTGTGCACGTGGGTTAAAACGTTCGCGGTTGTGACTCGAAGTCACTGACAGCGGGTCCCTCGTGTCAGCGTTTCTTTTTGAACTCTGGTCTATAGCCACCGTTCGTTTTTAGATCTGCGGCCCAGATCTTTGTATGCATTCGGACCATCCGTTTGCCTCCATCACTCTCGACCGTCGATCTTGTAGTCAATGGTTGAGATATTGTATGCAATCGGACCTTCCGACTGTTGGTGCACTCTGGACCGTCCATCTGCCGATCTGCGGCTGGGATTGGCCCAAGCAACCGCACCGTCCGAATGCAAACACTCGTGTGCGCCGTTGGATCTTGATCCAACGGTGGGGTCCGTGTAGGTTTCGCGCGCGTGCGCTGTTTCCGGCGCGCGTGAGCCGTAGGATTTTAGATCAAGGGTGGTTAAGCGTCCACGTCTTATTCTTTTGTTTAAGTTTGTCTGTTTTTCGGTAAGTATTTATTTAACAACTGAAAATGATATAAAAACTTTAGAAACTCATAACTAATTCGTTTTAACTGCTTTTTAGGTAATTCCAACTGGAATAAATTCTGTTATCACTAAAGTTATTATAAAAATGGGTTTAAGCATATTTGATGTGAAAATTGCGTAACTAGAAATAAGTTGATTTCTGTCACTTTGAATATTCCAGAAATGGTTTTAACCTTGAAAAATGCATATCTTTTTCTGTATAATTCCAATTTGTGCAAAATCAATTTTGTTAAACTCATCGGTTAATATACTTTCATTTGGAATAAGATTTGAGCATGTTCATAACTCTGTAAAATGACTTGCATTAGGTTTACAACTTAGAAAAATCATAAGTAAATGTGTATAACTCCAAATTGAGTAAATTCAACTTTGCTGTTATTAGGATACCATGATCTACCTGCTATAAAAATTTTAGACCTTAGATCATTCTAGAAAATTTTGCCATGAATAGTGCTAATTATTAAATTGGGATTTTGTAAGCTGAGAAAGAGTATTTTGTCCATATCTTTTGCATGCTTAGTCAAAATTGCATGATTCTTGTTCCTATCACTGTCTAAAATCATTCCCTAGCTGTTGTGTAAATTTCTTTGGATTTGGATGTCTTTTGCTGTTGGAGTTTATTTGTTGTCCTTCGTTCTTATTTGCTTATCGCCTTTTCGCGTTAGGTTCCGAAGAAGTTATTAATCTTGATATTGAGCCACAGCAGCCAGATCCTGCACTTCAGCCAGGCAAGCAGATGTAGCATCATTTGATCATATTGTTCCTACTATTTTCAAATTCTAATATATTGTTTGCAAATTCTATGTATGCATTGCAATGTTGTTTTAAACTATTGTCGATAGTTGGCCCAGTAGTTGCATAATCAGTTGGAAATGTTTAATCCTCTACTACTGAGCCTAGGATTACTTGCTGTGATTTTGGGTTATTGGATGAACCCTTGTCATAGTAGTTTACGTGTCATTATGCTTAGCCATGCTTAGCTATCGGTAGAAATGGACGGTTATCGACTCGTCGATAACTTTGATCACCTAGCTGTTATAATATGTATATTTCAGCCTTGTGCTTTGTCTAAATTGCAAAACTAAAACTAAAAATGAAAACAATTTAGACTTGGGCACAATGGTAAGATGGTGTGATCTTTTGGGTGTGATTGGAATGGTGCCCGGTCAATTAAGGACCGAACTACTTGTGAGTATCATTATCAGAGCATTACGTGCGTGCTAACCACACTAGAGGATATGAGACCTCTCTTTCTTTGAGTACTTTGGGTGTGTTAATTAATGAGTCGCGTGGTGGGTTGCATATTTGATTATATGCAACATGGACACGTTGTGGGGAGGGAGCACCAGCAGAGGCGGTGTGTCTGCTCCACATATGGGTCCTTGTGATCCATATTGCGTCGACAGATCACTAAGGATTAACCCCATACGTGCGTCTCTTGATTAGCATATTCCATTGGAAAGGGTTCGTAGGACTTAGCCGTCTGCAGCATACCAAAGGAAGTGTGCTTAATAGCTTGGCAAAAAGGCGATGCAAGTGTGGGTACAATGGTACACCCTGCGGGGATTACAAACTATTCGAATAGCCTCGTCCTAGGTTATGGACACGCTTGGATAAGCTTTTCAAGAGTTAGACTCCAACCTGTTTAAAAATTAAAACTTGATGGGTGGTATGAATCGTGGATTCATGCTATGTTGTGGTGGCTTTGGGAAAGTCACTTCTAGGTGGATACTTGCTACTTATGTTTACTCATTTGTTATTTAAATGCTTAAAAAGCAGATTTTACAAACTCTTTGTTCAACCTATTACAATATTGCAAATAAAGCGGCCGTCGTCCAAAGAACCATATAACCACATTCCTTTGAATACTGACTTTCATGTAGCTATGTATAGGCTTGTTACTCGTAAGTCTTGCGAGTACATTTTTGTACTCACCTGCATTGCTTGTATTGTGCAGAGGAAGATAGTGAGTCCGATGGACCTCACTTTTGTGAGTTGTGCTGTGGCAGTTTAAGGGGCGATTAGCTTGGCGGCCCGGTCGGTTGCCCTGTGGTGTTATGTGGCTAACCGGTCGTCTTTTGGTTCAAGCCATCTTATGGCAACTTTTGCTTCCGCGGTTACTTATTTGATACATATGTCATTTAGCCGGTCGGCTGTTCTGTAATAACTTATATTATGTATGTCTTTTGGTAGACTTGTTATATTCTGTTGTATGGAATTGATGCATGCTTTGGTATGATGTATGTGTGCTGCTTGTTCTGGGAGGCACATATTGATCGAGACGCGGATTATTCTATTTGTGATACTAGAACCAGAGGAAGGTCAAGTATTACAAGTTTAATAAACCGGGGTCTCACAGTCATTTACTCGGTCTCCTCCGACTCTATTCGTGTTATTCTCGTTATAACTTTTATTTTTATTCAAAATCTTAGTTGTTTTTTATTGAAGTTCGTATACAAATCAAATTACCAATTTTATTTAATTTATTCTGCATTTTAGTTATTTAAGTATTTTACTTTAAAATTCATATGAAAATCTTGCCAATTTTAAATTTTTTTATTCCGAATTTTAATTATTGTTTGTTGAAATTCTTATACAAATCTAATTGCTGTTTTTTTCTAGAATTGTTATTCCGAATTGTAGTTATTTAGGGACTTTACATTAGATTTCGTATCAAAATCAAATTGCTAATTTTATTTTATTTTACTTCGAATTCCAGTTATTTATTTTGGAATTTGTATACAAATCTATTTTCTAGTTTTAATTTAATTTTTATTCTGAATTATATTTATTTAGGGATTTTACTTAGGAATTGGTATGGAAAAATTACTATTTTATTTTATTTTCTTTCCGAATTTCTAATATTATTTGTTGCAATTTTTAGACAAAATCAATTGCTATTTTCTCTTAAATGTTTATTCCAAATGACAGTTATTTAGGGACTTTATTTTAGAATTCGTATCGAAATCAAAATTTTAATTTAATTTTATTTTTTATTTCAAATTTGAGTTTTTGCTGGAATTTGTATACGATATTAATTGCTATTTTTGTTTAATTTTATTTTGAATTATATTTATTTAGGGGTTTTCTTTAGGAATTTGTATGAAAATCAAATTACTAATTTTATTTTGAATTCCTGTTATTTATGGATTGTGCTTGACAAGAACTCTTTCTTTTAATCGAGACTGCTATAATAGGGACCCACCACGATTAACGGTGTATGTGTTTATCTTTTTCCTCCAATTATTATGGGGATTTCTAGCCATTTATAGCGAACATGTGGCTTTTTTCCCCTCTGTTGTAATAAGATAATAGATAGACTAGTTCTCACTACAAGATGAACACCCCTTTACCAACGCATATATGCGTTGGTAAAAATCCAAATAAGTGTTGTTACAGTTGAAAGCATCTAAGCCCCTAAAAGATGTTTTGGTAATTAATGATAATATGTTATGTGGGACTAATGTGTTTATTAAGTGTTTGGAAAAAAATGTTTAGTCTTAGTGATGAACATAACAACATGGAGATGCACGCTAAAGGACAACATGGAGATCAATATGGTTCAAAGACAAGGTATAAGTAGTTTAGGATCCTTTTTCAGTTTACCAGTCTCAGGAGAATTGGTTGGGAGACCGGATTATAGGTTAGGTGCCGTACTATTAAGAGAGATCATAACGAGTAGCTTGACAGCATGTTCTTGTGCATATTGGATCAATCTAGGATCATGCATTCTTTTGGAGTTAAGTTGTTTGCTCTTATCTGTTTTTCTTAGAAGTTTTCGGTTGTACCGACGTGTTCTTTGCAGAACTACCGCTCGAGCGGTAGTACCGACATCCTTGTAACGGTACCTCCGATGTTTGTTCGGAATGTCCAAAAGTTTCTCGGATCGTGTGGTTAAAACCTTCGGTCTAAACAGTTCTTTGAATCTGGACTGCCCACGTAGACACTCCGAATGTTTAAGCTGATCTGGTTGTTCTCTTACAGTAGTACCAGCGCATTTGTTGCGGAACTACCGCAACGCGGTAGCACCACTTAGCGCGGTATGTTTTTTCCAGAACACTTTTTTTTCAGAGATTGTTTTCTCTCTTAAAGAACGGTAGTACCGCAGTGCTTATAACGGAACTACCGCATCCCCGGTTCTTCTGATATCTTTAGCGGTACGTTTTTTTTACAGAGTGTGTGTTTTTTGGAGTTGGTTTGATCTTTTGTGGAACGGTAGTACCGGAGTGCAACTCGCGGAACTACCGCAACCCCGGTACATCCGAAATAAGAAGCGGTATGTTTTTTTCCAGTACTGATATTTTTGGAACTCAAAGTTAAACGGAAGTACCATTCTTCGTCGGAACCTTCGATAAACACGGAACTACTGCATGATAGTTGGTGGTAGTACCGTTGGGACCAGATTACAAAAAAAATCAGCACAAACGGTAGTATCGCCATTGAACGACCGGTACTACCACACCATCCCAAAACGGCCAGAAACGGTCGAATTTCTAACGGCTTTGTCAGAACATTTAATGGGTATCTGCGCTAGCCATTTTTGGCTATTTTGGGATGGTGCGGTAGTACCGGCCATTCAATGGCGGTACTACCGTTTGTGCTGATTGTTTTTGTAATCTGGTCCCAACCGTCGTATTTGGCGTGGGGGGTTATAAATATCCCTCCACCTGCTCTTGGACATAGTTAGTGCTTACACATTTACATCCTTGAGCTAAGAGCATTCACTCCACACCTCATATTCTCTGTTGCATTCATTGTGAGGTTGTTGAGCAAGAATTCAAGTGCATTCATTCTAGTTTGATCCATTGCACTTGAGTGCCGTCAAGTGAAGATCGTGAACTCTTGGTGCTGTCAGCACCTATATGGCTTGGCGAAAGTTTGCACGTGATCTCTTCAAGAAGATTGTGAAGATGCCTAGTGCCAATTGTGAGTGGTTCGGTGTTCACCATCTCCGGAGCGAAGGAAGAACAACCACTAGTGAAATCGAGAGAAGACTTAATTCGTGAAGCCGGTTTAATTGGTTCAAGCTTCCTCAACGTGGACTAGTGAAGACTTCGGTTTTCGATATCATGGGAAAAACTCTATTGTCTTCACTTTGGTTATTTCATCTCTTTACTTCCAGCATTTACATTTCCAGCTTAGGCTGTGCGCCTGTTTCTACTTAGCTAGATTTACATCAAGTTCTGATATTAGTTCCTCTCTGTCTTGAGTAGCTTAAATTGTCCTATCATCTTGTTGTTAGACAACCTTGTTAATTTTATTGTG
Organism: Ampelocalamus luodianensis; assembly: GCA_036346255.1. Taxonomy (NCBI): domain Eukaryota; kingdom Viridiplantae; phylum Streptophyta; class Magnoliopsida; order Poales; family Poaceae; genus Ampelocalamus; species Ampelocalamus luodianensis. The sequence goes on along the minus strand of CM070620.1, from coordinate 40,100,925 downwards.
TTTAAAGGTTTATTTTGGTCGATCTTTTTAGAAACCTCCTATTCACCCCCCTCTAGTCGGTTATCCTTAATCTTACAAGTGGTATCAGAGCTTGGTCTCTCTATTATTAGACTTAACAGTCTATGAGAGAAAGGATGGCTAGTGAGGGAATATCTATAGGCAAGGCTCCTTTGTTTGATGGCTTAAATTATGCTTATTGGAAAATTAGAATATCTATTTATCTAAAGGCCATGAGTCTGAATATAAGGAGAATTGTAAATGAGGGTTACGCTATGACTTTTGATCCACTAAGTCCCATGGAAACTTGAGGGGCGTAATGCTCATTTAGATGCTTAAACAATGAATGCTCTCTTTGGTGCTTTAAACGCGGATGAGTTCAATAAAGTGAGCAATTTAGAAACAGCTCATGCTATTTGGACCACACTCTCTGAAATTCACGAGGGTACATCCACTGTTAAAGAAGCCAAACTGCATAGGTTTTGGATTAAATATGAGACATTCATAATGTTGCCTCATGAAAATATCACTGAGATGTATTTAAGACTCAACAATATTGTGAATGAACTCAAAGGTCTTGGTACTAACCTTCTTGATGTTGATATTGTGCGCAAGATTCTCAGGGCCCTGCTAGACAAATATGAGACCTTGGTGATATTATTTCTCAAAAAAGAAGATTACCGCTTTCAAGGCAAAAACGAAATTAAGTGATGATGAGGATGAAGAAGAGGACTCCAATGAAGAGTATGCTCTCCTTATAAGGAAAGTGAATAAATTTATGTGAAGACGCCTACATAGAAGCTTCAACTTCAACAAGTACAAGAAAGGATAATCCTCAAGTGAAAACAAACGCTATACCAATATTCGTTGTTATAGTTGTGATGAAAAGGGGCATATTATCTCAAATTGCCCCAACAAAAAGGATGATAAGGACAAATCGTCAAAGAAGAAGGAATTTAGTGGCAAAAAGAAGCTATTTAAGAAGCTACACAAGGATGGCAAAAATGAAGCTTATATTGGAGAATGAGATTCCGATGAAGAGTACTCGAATTCCAACTCCGATTCAAGTGATGAAGAATCCTCTAAGAAAGGAGGACTTGTCGGCATTGCCATCAAGGAGGCTCCATCACTTTTCTCCACTCCTACTTTCCTCATGGCAAAAGGAGATAAGGTAAAATCCATTGTTGATAATGAACCTTCATATGATGATTTAATGGAAATGCTTGAAGATTTAAATGAATATCTTGGAAAGGAGAAATCAAAATTTAAGGTCTTGAAGAAAGAGTATATCTCTCTAAAAGATTCTTATGAGGAGCTAAAGGAAGCTCATGACTCCCTTCTCCTAAAAGATATTGAAAAATCCCATTCACATATTGGAATTACTTGTGATTTATTGAATGAGATGCCTAAAATAGGAACTGCTTCAAATACTATATCTATGTCTAGCATTTCCACTTCATGTGATGATTTATTATCCATGTCATGTTGCTCTAACAATGATTCTATTGCTAGTATGGATGATATTTGTGATCCATTGTTTATTGTTGAAAATCATGAATTAAAAGAGCAGGTCACTAAGCTAAGTAAGAGTTTGGAAAGATGCTTCAAGGGTAATACCACCCTTGACAAGCTCTTGAGTGAGCAAAGGTGCTCATTCAACAAAGAAAGACTTGGGTATGTGCCTAAGAAGGGTAATAAACTGGTAAATAAGCCCACAAGATTTGTTAAGCAAAGTGGCAAGTATTGCTATAAGTGCCGGAAAATAGGACATGTGCAGCAAACCTGTCCTGTTGGTAAGACTCCATCTGTAGGCTTGTATGATTCATGTTATATGCTTAAGAAAACTAAGGATGGTAAAATTATTACAAGATTTATTGGCACTTCAATTTTAAGCGCTAAAAAGTGTGCTATTTGGGTGTCTAAAACCTTGGTAACTAACCTCCAAGGATCCAAATAAATTTGGGTATCTAAAAGAACTTGATCCTTATTTTGTAGGTGAACTACAAGACCAGTGAAAAACATTGGGTGCTTGATAACAGGTGCACTCAACACATGATCGGTGATAGAAAAATATTCACCACTTTCGAAAATAGAAAAGGAACCGATAAAATCACATTTGGTGATAATAGCAAAGGAAAGGTAATAGAATTGGGTAAAATTGCTATCTCAAATGACCTTTTCATATCTAATGTGTCTTTAGTTGAATCACTAAATTTCAACTTGCTATCCATTGCACAAATTTGTGATCTTGGATTAATTTGCTCATTCTCTAATGAAGGTGTTACAATTTCAAATATAAAAAATAATGCTTTAGTGTTCAAAGGTTTCAGATTTGGAAATTTCTACTTGGTTGATTTCTCTTCAAATGAGTCTTATTTGAAAACTTGTTTAATTGCAAAAACCTCACTGGGTTGGCTTTGGCATAGAAGGCTAGCTCATGTTGGGATGATTCAACTTAAAAAGGTTTTTAAACATGATCTTGTTGTTGGCTTGAAGGATATGAAGTTTGAGAAAAATAGACTTTGTAGTGCTTGTCAAGCTGGTAAACAAGTCGCTAATTCTCACCCTTCCAAAAGTATCATGTCAACATCTGGACCATTGGAACTCTTACATATGGATTTGTTTGGGCCAACAACCTATAAGAGTATCGGAGGAAATAGTTATTGTTTAGTTATCGTAGATGATTACTCTAGATACACATGGGTATTCTTCCTAGATGACAAAAGCGAAACCTCCGGAATTTTTAAAAGTTTTACAAAAAGGACTGATAATGAATTTGATTTCAAAATAAAGAAAATCCGTAGTGATAATGGTTCCGAGTTCAAGAATACTAAAGTTGAAGACTTTTGTGATGAACTGGGAATAAAGTACGAACTTTCCACAACCTACACTCCGGAGCAAATTAGAGTTGTAGAAAGGAAAAATCGAATATTAATTGAAATGGCTAGGACAATGCTTGATGAATATAATACTTCTGATAACTTTTGGGCGAAAGCAATTAACACCGCTTGTCATGTCATAAATCGTCTTTATTTGCATCGCCTTTTGAAAAAGGCCTCTTATGAACTTCTTATTGGAAGAAAACCGAACTTCTCTTATTTTCGTATCTTTGGTTGCAAATGTTATATTTTAAGAAAGGGTGTTCGTCTTTCAAAATTTGCAAGTCGTTGCGATGTTGGTTTCTTGCTTGGATATTCTTCAAATAGCAAAGCTTATCGTATCTTCAATCAAAACTCCAGTCTAGTTGAAGAAAGACACGATGTCCAGTTTGATGAAACTAATGACTCTCAAGAAGAGCATGAGAATTTGGATAATGTAGGTGATGAAGCTTTAAGGAAAGCATTGGAGAACATGCAAATAGGCGACATCAAGTCTAAAGATGATCCATCATCTTCCACTCAAGTTGAACCTCCTACCTCTTCCACAACAAGTCAAATTCAAGTTGATATAGAGGATAATAAGGAAGATGATCAACCATCTAATCTACCACCAAGAATCCACAATGCCATTGCAAAACATCATCCAATAGATCAAATATTAGGTGATGTAAGTAAGGGTGTACAAACTCGATCTCGTGTCGTTTTATTTTCTGAACATTACTCTTTTGTCTCTTCTCTTGAGCCAGAGCATGTAGATGAAACACTCGATGATCCGAACGAGATGAATATAATGCATGAAGAACTTAACAACTTCACCCGAAATGAAGTTTGGACATTGCTGGAGAGACCTAAGGAACACAATGTAATTGGTACAAAGTGGGTCTTTAGGAACAAACAAGATCAAAATGGATTGGTTGTGAAAAACAAAGCAAGATTGGTAGCTCAAGGCTTTTCACAAGTCAAAGGTTTGGATTTTGGTGAAACTTTTTCTCTCGTAGCTAGACTTGAATCAATTCGGATATTACTTGCTTTTGCATCATGCTTTGATCTTAAATTGTTTCAAATGGATGTTAAAGTTCTGTTCTAAATGGTAAAATATATGAACTTGTCTTTGTTGAACAACCTCTCGGTTTTGAAGATCCAAAGAATATAAATCATGTCTATAAACTCTCTAATGCGCTCTATGGTCTTAAACAAGCTCCTAGAGCATGGTATGAACGCCTTAGAGATTTTCTAGTCTCAAAAGGATTCAAAATTGGAAAAATTGATTCAACTTTGTTTACTAAAGTTCTAGATAATGATTTATTTGTTTGTCAAATTTACGTTGATGATATCATATTTAGGTCTACTAATCAAGATTTTTGCAAAGAGTTTGGTGATATGATGTCCAGGGAATTTGAAATGTCCATGATCGGAGAACTTAACTATTTCCTTGGACTTCAAATCAAGCAACTCAAAGATGGAACCTTTGTGAGCTAAACAAAGTATGCAAAAGATTTAATCAAGAAGTTTGGGTTGGAAGATGCAAAACCCATCAGGACTCCCATAGCAACCAACGGTCATCTCGATCTTAATGAGGGAGGTAAACCGGTAGATTTAAAGTTTTATAGATCTATGATTGGTAGTTTATTTTATCTTACGGCATCTAGGCCTGATATAATGTTTAATGTTTGCATGTGTGCACGTTTTCAAGAAACACAAAAAATATCATTTGATGGCTGTAAAAAGAATACTAAGATATTTAAAGCATTCCTCTAAATTTGGCCTATAGTTTTCCAAAGGTGTTAAATTTGATTTAATTAGATATTCGGATTCTGATTATGCGGGCTGCAAAGTGAATAGAAAAAACACCTCTGGTAGTTATCAGTTCTTAGGAAGATCCTTAGTACCATGGTCATCTAAGAAATAAAATTCTGTAGCCCTATCCACTGCCGAAACCGAATATGTTTCAGCAGGTAGTTGTTGTGCTCAATTGCTATGGATGAGGCAAACTTTGATGGATTGTGGAATCAAATTTGATAAGATGCCTCTTTTGTGTGACAATGATAGTGCTGTAAAATAGCCAATAATCATGTCCAACACTCAAGAACCAAACATATAGATATAAGACATCATTTCTTAAGAGATCATGTTGGTAAAGGAGATATTGTTATTAGCCATATTGGGACTGAAGATCAATTAGCGGATATTTTCACCAAACCATTGGATGAAAGCCGCTTTTGCAAGTTGAGTAATGAGTTAAATGTTATAGACTATTCAAATATTGCTTGAACTCATGACTCATGCACTATGTTCTCATCTGATGTTATTTGAAGTTTTTATGAACAAGATTTTCAAGTTTTATCCTAAAAATCTCTATGTTCGTAAAAAAATTATGTTCTTAGATAGACTTTAGTCTCTTCAATGCATAATAATCCTAAATGATACTTGGTTGATTGCAAAAATTAGGATTATTTGCATATCTTTCTGTTCAAACTCAATTATGAGCTCTCTGTTGAAAGCTCCAGGATAATCGGAACTACCGTCGTTATCTAAACAGTACTACCGCGTAGCGGTACTACCGGTGAGTATTTTATGGGAGGACCGATTCTATGTAAAAGGTCTTAAACTCCTATCCTCACACGAGTCTTTTCTCTTCAACCTCTCTAGTTTCGGTCATTCCGCTCTCCTGTTGGTTCCTCTCTCTTCAACTAAGACCTCAAGAATCCTTCCCCGAAATTCTCTAAAAACTCCTGGGGATTCTTTGATTGCTGTCGATTTCTTGCATCTCTAGGGTTTCTCTCCCTCGATTCTCAAGGTAAATCCTTGGTTAATCCTCTCCTTACCTTGCTTTTCAAACCCTAGGTCAACCTCAGTTGTCATTGAAATGTGGATAAATTAATGCCGTTCTTTTAGGAAAAATCTAAATATCTTATGTCTAGTGATGTTTGCGCATCCATTACATGGATTCAATCCATTAGAGATATCCGAAATTTCAAAAAAATTTCTTACCATAGAACAGTCTCAATAAAAATAGTACTACCGTACTTTGTATGTCGTTACTACCGATTTTACTGACAGAACAAAAGGATCATTTCACTTCATTTCAAAACTGACTTTTATTGATTCTTATCTTACCTATCCTATCTGTGTGAAGATGCCAAGGACTAGGATCAGCACACGCAAGTCAGTTGATGCTAATAGAGGCCAATCCTCTTCTCGGCAGCCCTCAGCGCTAGAAGAAAATCCAAAGGAACAACAGAGAAAGGAAAGACAGGATAGAGGAAAGAGACCTACTCCCACTGACTCAAAAATGGGGAGAGCTCTTCTCAAGCAGAGTCTGAGTCTAAAATTGAAAATGAATGTGATTCTGAGGCACAAGCTAGTGATGAGGAAATGGGAGAGCCAGAAGAGCCTCCAATAGATTTAAGGCTTATTTCAGTTGATGAGTTTGCAATCAAGCGTAACTTAAATCAATACCATTTCTCTTCAAACTCAGTAAATCCAAGATTCCACACACAATTTCAAGAGCATGTTCATGATCAACTGCATGGACATCATAGAAAGTTTGCTGATCATAAGTGGATCAACTGGGAGCACATCAATTCCTTGGACAAATATAATGGTGTGTACAGGATTTTTCAGAAAGTTGGTCTTCATAATCTAGGAGAACTGAGAAATGACTATGATGAGGACATTATAAAACAGTTCTATGCTATAGTGCATGTTGATTCTGATTTTTCAAAGATGAAATGGATAACAGTGACAAGGTATTTAGAATGCACTAAAGAAGATTTTGAGCGTGTTTTGAGAACACGATCTGATCAATGGGAGAAGCTTTATGATAGGCCTGCTCTGCTTGCTCTGGCTTGGACAAAATTCTATGATCCACATGTCAGAACTACACCAGGAAAGATACATGGTCTCTTGCCTATTCCTAGTTTGATTAATAGGATTATTAATCATACCTTCCTTCTAAAGAGTGGGAACTTTGATGCAGTAAGAGGGCATGCGTGGAACATCATTGACAATATTATGCATGAGAGGAAATTTGATGTAGTAGATGTCATGATTAGAGGTATAGCTACCTCAAAGAAGGATAGGGTCAAAAGAATCTACTCTGCTCCATATATCATGGCATTAATTCTAAGTAAGTTTGAGTACCATGGAGGTTTGGGTTCTCCCCACAAGGCATAAAAACCTCGAGAGGGTCCTCGAATAACTCTTGATATTCGTGCTCAGCTTCAGCAAAGGGAACAAATGGCAGATGATGCTCCAGGGGCAGCAGCCTAAGAAGAAGGACAAGTCTCTCTTCCTCAAATCTATTATGCTATCTTAGAGATTAAGAGCACTCAGCAAGAGATAAAGGCTTCTCAACAAGAAATGAGAAATACTCAGCAAGTTTTCAGAATTAAAACTCAAAATAGCTTGGCTGCCCTGTCAGAGCATGTGGCTTCTATTGAGAGCATCCTGACTACTCCTTAGCGCTTTACATGACGCCGTCTTCCTCGCTCATCTCTTCGAGATGCTGTTGCAGCGTCGACTTCTCGAGTTCCTTCTCCTCCACCTTCTCATCAAGATCCTCCTTCCCCTCAAGAACCAGCTCCTGTCATTGCTCACGATCCACCCTCCCCTTGAGAACCAGCTCCTGTCCTTGTTCAAGGTCAATCTTCTCCTGAAGATCAGTATGAATATCAACCTTTTTCAGACCAAGCTATCGGCTCCCATGTAACATCCCAATTTTGGGCTTGTGTTTCAAATGTAAGAAAATAAGTAGAAATTAAAACTTTTTCTTACATCATGTATTTCCTGTTGTACCAAACAATTCTTGTACAAGGGATTATGGAAATACATTGTCACAAGTCTATTTGATCCAGACTGTGTTATCCCAAAAACCATCTTGTCAAATTTTGTGATCATCCTCTGGAAATATTTTTCCCAAGTTTTTGGGATGGTATGTGACCCCTCTGAAAAATTTCACAATTTTCAGAAATTGTTTGAATATTTTTTAGAGGCAGTCAAACCTGTTTGAATTCCAGTCAAACATTAAAACAGAGCCTTGCAGAATTTTTGGAGATTTATTCACAGAATAAAAACCTCTGGAAATTTTACACAAGGTTAATATCTGGGTTAGCAAGCTCCTGTAAAAATTTCATAATTTTTGGAGTTATTTTGCTACCTCAAATAAATCCTTCAAAGTCTCTGTTCTAATTTCAAATCAAACCTGGTTTCACCGTGCCTTGGGTTCGAGTCGGACTGGGCTCGAGCCAATTGACTCGGTCCGATCAACTAATCGCACCGAGCCCTCTTTAAAAACGCGCGTTGGATCTCAGCCTTTGGATCTAAATCGCACGGCCCGCGCGCGTGTAAACGTTCGGACCTTCCGGTTGCAAGTTCGTATGTCGACCGTTAGATCTCCATCCAACCGTCGAGGTCCTCCGAATCCTTCGGACCCTCCGGTTGGTGGTTTGAATCAGAGCCGTTGGATTAAGATCCAACGCCCGCCTGTTCCTCTGTTGTAAATCGCAATTGCGACGTGGGGCAATCTGAGCCGTTCATTTCTAATCCTAGGGCTCGTGATCTTTTCGTTGTGTTTTAAAGCCCTGAGGCGTGGCGCGATCTTAGCCGTCCGATTTAAATCGTGGGGCCCTAGAACGCCCTAGCCTTTCTCGCTGGTCAACTTGTAATACCCGATTATTCGATATCGAATGCTGTAAGATTAGAGAGGAAATAAGTTAAAATTCAGAATTTTAGGAGAAGTATGGGCCGCCAACCCATATTCGAGAAGAGGAGCGACCATAGTGGCCCAAGGCCCATGAGTGGGCGGCAGCCCATTAGAAGGCAAGGGAGGGGGACCAAACCCTAGCCCCATTTGCTATAGTAGCCGCCGTGCTACAGTAGCCCCGTGCTCTGATGGCGGCGTGCTCTGATGCCTCGCCGCTTGCTGCTCCTCCTCTCCCGGCGCCATCTTTCCTGCTGCTTGTGGCGACCGTGGGAAGAAGAAGAAGAGGAAGGAAGAGAGGATTGAAGGAGAATTTCTTCGTGGATTTGATCAGCGATCTCCGATGGTTCTACAAGGGTAATGATCGATTTCCTCGCTGTTTAGGTTGTTTCGGATGCGAATTCGATTAGTTTGATTGGATTGAATTGCTGCCGTTAGAATTTCAGTTCTGTCCTAAATGTTGCGTGGCCTGTTTCGTGATCTTAGAAGCCGAATTTGGGTTGTCCATCTCCTAGAGTTTTGTAGATATTGATCTTAGCTTTCGGTGGCCGCCAAGAACACTGAATTCTGACTTTCGAGTCAAAAGTTATGATAGATTTACTATCTGCTGTCCAGAATCCTGACGAGAATTAGCAGTCTCTGTATAGGTTGATTTATGGCCTAGTTAGAGGGTGATTCAGAGGTCTTGCCCATAACAAATTTTGAAGGTGATATCACTAGCTTTCAGGATTGATAAAGAACACTTCATTTGGAGTTATAGATCAAAAGTTATGCACTTTTCTTTGTGACTGTCCAGATTGTATGTCAGTCTGTCTAGTTTGTATGTCAGTTTCTATCTTTAATTTTGACCCGTGTGCCACTTTTTGTTAAAGACAATATATGAATGTCGTGCCAACTAGGTTATTGTAGATAATTTCTTAACCTTTTCAGATTGTTAAAGAACGTCCAATTTGGAGTTGTACAACAAAAGTTATGGATATTTTAATTTAGCCGATATTTCTGTCTATTAATTCAGTCAACAGATTTGAGCCGTGGGCCAAATTTTATTAGAGGCAAAATCTGAACTTTTGCCCAACCAGAGTATTGTAGATATGTCAGTTAAGAATCCATGGAAATTGGTCTCACCTCATTCCGAGTTCCATACCAATAGATATGTCAATTACCGTGCTGCTGTCCAGAATTAAGTTATGTCAGAAATTGTTGATTTCATTTTAAGTTTTGTATTAATGACTAGAGTCATCGGAAGCGATGTTTAGCATCGATTAGTAGTGTTGGGTATATTATGTCCTTATTGAAATTATTTTACTTGTTTAGGAGGTGAAGCCTCGGGTTTAGGAGTATCACCTTTGCCGACTAACGCGTCGCATCGTGGAAGGCAAGTACATTGCCACCCTTAATGATTGTGATTGATGAATGTTTATATGGTCATGCTGTGATTTGGTATGATACGAGAGAAGATGGATTGTCTATGTTCTTTCATATGTGTTGAATCCATGTTTTGTTATCATGTCTTTCAATATTCGTATTTCATTCTATGCATTCATTATGCATGTTTCATCCACGAAAGTGGATTGCAAGTCCCACCATTCCAATGTGGGCGGTGTTGGACACTTGTCATGTCCCGCCCACGGAGTGGATTTGAAAGACCCATTAATTCCGAATGGGCATGTAAGACCCATTAACTCCAAGATGGGCAATGTTGGACACCCGTATGAAACGTTCTTCATACGGAAGTGGATCCCGCATTTTTGTTAAGATGCGGGCTTGAGTGAACACCGACGGGTGTTTCACCGCTATACGATATATGCATGTGTGCAGTCCATTCCTTTGATTTTGAGCATTCATATCATGTTTTCATTTGTAATCGGTTGTGATGTGATCGAACTCGATGATGAGTTTGTCTTATTCATATTGAATGATTATCTTATTGATAATCGTACTTGCCGAGTCATGGACTCACTCTTGCGTTGTTTGTTTATTTTAGGTAACCCCGATGTTGGCTCTTGGGAGGAGTAGACACGCACTACTTGTTCACAACATCAAATTCATGTTCAAGTCTAAATTTTAGTTCCATATTTCATTCGTTAACGATGAACTGTAATAATTAAATTATAATTGGAGAAGGAAGGATACCTTCTCCACCTGGATGTTGATTTATTACTGCGTGTGAACCTTCTTTATTGATGTTCAGTATTAAATAACTTAGAAGGTGAAGGAAGGATACCTTCACCATGTCCTGTTTATCTTAATGCTGTCTTTAGTTGATATACTTGTTTCAAGTTCTTCCGCATTATGGATGTATGTTAGATGTTTTAGGTGACATCTTGGCTTCCGGATAGCCAGGGTGTTACACAACTTCAACCTCTAGCCGTGCGAGCACAGTAGGGGTGATGGCAGTGCCTTGTCATGCTTCCTACAGCCACCCTAGTCAATAGTGAGGGTCGTGGGAGACACCTTCGGCCATGCCATACCCTATTGCACCATCTACCACTTTTTCCTTGTCGGCCGCACCTTGTGCTCTGTGCTTTGCCGCCCGAAAAACTTGTGGTGCAAACCCTAATGCCTCCAATACCTTATAAGCACCCAAATCACCTCCTGGAGTTTCTTTAGACCACCATCAAGCCCCATTCTCAGTATTGGAGCTTGACACCTCAAGAATGGCAAGTTGCCATTGTTGACCCGAAAAGCTCCATTGGTGTTCTTGGAGTTCCAGTGGTTCTCCTTCATGTTTCTTTGCCCTATCCTTATCTATTTACTTCCTTGAACATTTCCCCTCACTTAATTTTGGATTTGATTCTCAGGAATTGTCCAATTTGGGGTTTGTTCAAATTCGGCCGAAATTGGTCATCTTCTTCCTCAGCTCAGGTGAGTGCTTCATTTTCTAATTCCTTGCTCTTGTGGCTTCTGTGAGTCATTATGAAGCTATACTGATGCTTTGGAATCACTCATTTGGCTCGGTGTCATTTTCAATCCTTCTTCTCCAAGTCCGTGAGCTTCCTCCGTGATCTAGCATCTCTGCCATCTTTGAAGCTTCTCTTCATCAAGGTAGCTTCTTATTAGTCCTTAGAAGCTTTGGCACCGCTTCCTTGGACTGCGGTGAGCTTTTCGCTATTTTCGCTTAGCGATAAAGCTCCTTTTCATTTTCCGGCTAGCGGCGTTCTAGTCCTCACCCGGCGAGAATGCCACCATTAGGTTCGTAGCACTAATGCGAATCCATTTTGGTGCTTGGTTGGCGCCATTGCGCGTGATGCTGCCGGCGACAAGCGATTGAAATCGCTTCGGGTTTTTGGCATAGAACTCTGTTTCGTCATTTGATTAGGACACATTAATTACGGTGATTGCCAATCATTAGTTCGTTAATGGTGTCTTAATGCGGTCGTTAGACCAGCGACCGATGGGCCCAACATTCTTAAATCACCGCTAGCGCAACTCCGCATTGTTTCGACATCATTAAAGCTTAATCATTGATTAATTATCGTGTCGGCATTTAATCGCCGTCGAAATCACCTGCGGTCGCTGACTTGTGGGCCGAGGGGTTAAAATCAAATTTCAGAAGTCATTAGTGTCTATTTAATGTTAATCATTAATGGCATTAATCCTGTCCTAACCGCCACTCTTAGTCGTTGACATGTGGGCCCGATGCGCGTGCGTGGGTTAATCATTCGCGGTTGTGACACGAGGTCACCGACATGCGTGCTCCACGTGCAAGATCTCCTTTGAACCGACCATTAGCCACCGTTCATTTTTAGATATGCGGCCCAGATCTTTGTATGCATTCGGACCCTCCGGATGCCTTGATCATTCTCGACCGTCGATCTTGCGATCAACGGCTGAGATCGTGTATGCAATCAGACCTTCCGACCGTTGGTGTGATCTGGACCGTCCATTTGCAGATCTGCGGCTGGGATTGGCCCAAGCAACCGCACCGTCCGGATGCATACACCTTCGTGAGTCGTTGGATCGTGATCCAACGGTGGGCTCCGACAGGTTTCGCGGCGTCGCTGTTTTTCGGCAGCGTGAGCCGTAGGATTCTAGATCAAGGGTGGTTGTGTGTCCACGTCTTATTCTATTAATTGAGTTTGTCTGTATTTCGGTAAGTAGTTATTTGACAACTGAAAATGATATGAAAACTTTAGAAACTCGTAACTAATTCATTTTAACTGGTTTTTAGATAATTCCAACTGTAATAAATTTTGTTGTTACTTAAGTTTATTATAAAAATGGATTTAAGCATATTCCAGTAGCAGAAAATTGTATAACTAGAAATAACTTGATTTTTGTCACTTTGAATATTCCAGAAATAGTTTTAACCTTGAAAAATGCATATCTTTTTCTGTATAAATCCATTTCGTGCAAAATCAATTTTGTTAAATTCATCTGTTAGTATACTTTCATATGGAATAAGATTCGAGCATGTTCACAATTCTGTAAAATGACTTGCATTAGATTTACACCTTAGAAAAATCATAAGTAAATGTGTATAACTCCAAAGTTAGTAAATTCAACTTTGCTGTTATTAGGATGTTATAATCTACCTGCTATAAAAATTTCAGACCTTAGATCATTCTGGAAAATTTCATCATGAACAGTGCTATTTATTAATTAGGTTGTTATAAGGCTGAGAAAGAGCATTTTGTTCATATCTTTTGCATGTTAAGTCCAAATTGCATAATTCTTGTTCCTATCATTGTCTTAAATCATTCCCTAGCTGTTGTGTAAATTTTATTAGATTTGGATGTGTTCTGCTGTTGAAGTTATTTGGTGTTCTTCGTTCTTATTTGCTTATCGCCTTTTCGTGTTAGGTTAGAAGATAATTTTATTATCGATATTGAGCCACAAGACCATCGATCTGCACTTCACCAGCAAGCAGATGTAGCATTCATTTGATCATATTGTTCCTACTATTTTCAAATTCTAATATGTTGTTTGCAAATTCTATGTATGCATTGCTATGTTGTTTTAAACTATTGTCGATAGCTGGCCTACTAGATGCATTATCAGTAGGAAATGTTTATTCCTCTACTACTGAAGCCTAGGATTACTTGCTGTGATTTTGGGTTCGCTGGATGAACCCTTGTCACTTAGTAGTTTACGTGTCATTAGGCTTAGCCAAGCTTAGCTATCGGTAGAAATGGGCGGTTATCGACTCGTCGATAACTTTGATCACACAAACTGGTATAATATGTATATTTCAGCCTTGTGCTTTGTCTAAATTGCAAAACTAAAACTGAAAATGAAAACAATTTAGACTTGGGCACAATGGTAAGATGGTGTGATCTTTTGGGTGTGAATGAAATGGTGCCCGGGTCAATTAAGGACCGAGCTACTTGTTACACAAAACCAAGCACTTGTGCGTGCTAACCACACTAGAGGGATATGGGACCTCTCTTAGCTGAGTACTTTGGGCTGTGTTAATTAATGAGTCGCGTGGTGGGTTGCATATCTGATTATATGCAACATGGACACGTTTGTAGGGAGAGGAACACCCGCCGAGGCCGGTGTATCTTGCTCCACGTATGGGTCCTTGTGATCCATATTTCGTCGGCAGATCACTAAGGATTAACCCCCATACATGCGTCTCTTGATTAGCATATTCCATTGGAAAGGGTTCGTAGGACTTAGCCGTGCCGGCATACCAAAGGAAGTGTGCTTAATAGCTTGGCAAAAAGGCGGTCTGAAGTGTGGGTACATTGGTACACCCCTGCAGGGATTAAAACTATTCGAATAGCCTCGTCCTAGGTTATGGACACGCTTGGGGAAGTCTTTCAAGAGTTAGACTACAACCATTTTAAAATTAAAACTTGCTGGGTGGTATGAATCAGGGATTCATGCTATGTTGTGGTGGCTTTTGGGAAAGTCACTTCTAGGTGGATACTTGATACTTATGTTTACTCGCTGTTATTTAAATGCTTAAAAACAGATTTTACAAACTGCTGTTCAATCTATTACATTATTGCAAATAAAACTTGCTCTGTGCGTCCAAAGAACCATATAACCACATTCCTTTGAATACAACTTTCATGTAGCTATGTATAGGCTTGTTACTCGTAAGTCTTGCGAGTACATTCTTGTACTCACCTGCATTGCTTGTGTTGTGCAGAGGATGATAGTGAGTCCGATGGACCTCACTTTTGTGAGTTGTGCTGTGGCAGTTTAAGGGGCGATTAGCTTGGCGGCCCGGTCGGTTGCCTTGTGGTGTTATGTGGCTAACCGGTCGTCTTTTGGTTTAAGCCATCTTATGGCAACTTTTGCTTCCACTGTTACTTATTTGGTACTTATGTCATTTGGCCGGTCGGCTGTCACTACAAGATGAACACCCCTTTAACAACGCATATATGCGTTGGTAAAAATCCAAATAAGTGTTGGTACGATATTTACCAACGCATTTACTATGCGTTGCCATTGAGGCCGTTGCGAGAGTCTTTCACAACAGATAAACAAGCGTTGGTAATAGATATGAAAATGCGTTGCGAAATAGCAACGGATATAGTCAAGCTGTAACTACACTTGTATGCGTTGGTACTTACCATGCATGGATGACTTTTACTATTTTAACAATGGATATAATTATATTGTCACAACGCAAAGAAGCGTTGGTACTTGCCATACAAATGAGTATTACTATTTTGGCAACGGATATAATTAGGTTGTTGCAACGATTATAAGTGTGTAGAAGTCAAAATAAAAAAAAATCATTATTGGTCATAGCATTGTTAAAAACAACAGTGATATATTAAAAATAAATTGTTGTATTACACAGAAAACCATCCACATAAGACATGATATAAATATTTTACTTGAACATCATTTCCTAACATAATGAAATCTAAATGTAATGAAGATCATCTGCCTTATGTCACCATTCTCCACCTTGCATTGAACATGTCATCCATAGCATCATCCATTTATCATATCAACCTACAATGAAAAATTAGAGTCCATTAATACACCATTAGAAAGAAACAAAATCAGAATATTAAAGTAACAAAACTAAAAGGAGCACCGTACATAAGTTGATGGCCACGCAATATCAGCTCCTACTGCATGACCAATCAATTTGTAGCCTTTGTATGGCCGTATCAATTGTTCACATTTTGCAATTGCAAGATCGACATGCACCATCCAAAATTCATTTCCTAGCTGAACGCCATCAAGTTTATCTTTTGGATCACAACTTATGATTGTAGCAAGAGCCACATCCTTATTTGCATTTTTCCAGCTCTTCAAGAATACTTTAGTACCAACCTAGTCCACACATATAAGTACATGATCAAATATTTTACAAAGGATGCAATTAAACATTTTTAGAGAATCACATATCAAATAAACATAAAGTTTGTCGTACTGCTATTGAATTGGTTGCCAACCAATTAAATGTACTGCGCTGTTGTTTCTACAAAAGATATTATGTGAAACATTAGTATGCAATTTAAATAAATTATTAGCAAAATAGAAATAGAGGAGACAAATTTAGAAGGTGTATCTTATACATCAACAAGCATGGTTGCGCTAGCTCCTTTTGTGGTTTTTTTTTTGTTTTGGACGTCATGCTAATAACAAGAGATCAAATAATTAGAAATAAACATTAAAGTACTGAATAGAACAGAATGTGTGTTCATATTTAATTATTTGCTAAATATGTAATCATCATAAACATAACTGTTAAGAATAATTCTTACCTTGTCACGAGCCATTTGATGTTTTGAGCAATATGAAGGTGCTTCATGATCAGCAACCAGTAGTGTATGTTGTTTTAGTAACATCACATTCTTAGAGACCCCAAAAGCATTTGTAGTAGAAATAAATGTCAATTACCTTGATAGCATTAGTGTGGTTGTTTAGAGTCAACCTGGTGTCATCGTGGACATGACTTTCTTTGGTCTGCCATACAAGCATAATAACTAGTGAATTAATGCAAACTATAATAAATCAAAAATGTTATTTGTATACATTATGAATGGAAAAAAACCTTGTGTGCAGTACAAACTTTATATGCTTGTATTGTATTGTTATCTTGGGTATAAATTTCCTTGTCCTATAGTGAAAGACAACAATTCATTACAATCAAACATTGTGCGAGTTTTAACTGTTAGATCACCATGAAGGCAAGAACTAAGTAAAAAAACATATTTAATATCATCAATAGTTATTATCAGTTGTGTTCTTGTGATATGTTTTCTGCTGGGCTAGTGACCACTGAATATTACACATGAACAAAGTAAAACTGTACGTGCACATAGCAATTCAATGCATAACACAAAGCACGATATTTGCAAAACCAACATAACATATTTCTACTCAACCATATTGAGTTCCGAACATTATATAAATGAACAAACCTTATCTAAAGAGGAGCGTTTGCTTGGTGGCTGCAAATCGTCATCCTGAAAATCATTTTGCTTGCTCTGCAGTGAAAGAGAAGAAATACATACTAATTATAATGTTGTGGCATGTAAAGATGTTTTGCCATCAAATCTAGAGAAAAATGAGCAGTACTAGCCACTACGAGCTGCACGATCCTAAAGAAGATTGGTCACTGTAACAGAATCCAAGCCAGACAACACAAATTCACAATATTGTGCCAATTCCAGTTTCAAAATACCGCAAACTGTTTCAGCCACCATGTTTCCCAAGCATATTTGGCATCCAGCAGCTCACGATAATTAATCACTCATAAATAAACCAATTTTGCACCATCAATAACAATGAAATGGACCAAGTAATCAAGACATCATAGCTGGCAACAAGCCTGTACCAATTCCGAATCAATATATCCTAGCCAAGGGATGTCAGGGAGTTTAAGCATATAAATGCAATGCGCATATGCCAAATCAGGGCTTTTTCTCTAGTTTTCTTGTTATTTAAAATTTAGCGGCAACGCATCCAATTTAAGAAAACCAGAAGTAATAAATCTCCTCTGTTCGCGGTTAAGTCACCAAAAAAATCCGATTGATTTGGCCGATCTCGCGCAGTGAAGCCGCATAAGATTCAGTACAGGCAAGCAGGCAGTATTACAAAGACCACACACACACAAACAATACCAACATAATGTATTCCTACTCAACCACAGTGAGTTCTGAACATTATATAAATGATCAAACCTTGTCTGAAGATGAGCGTTTGCTTGGTGGCTGCAAATCGTCATCCTGGAAATCATTTTGCTTGCTCTGTAGTGAAAGAGAAGAAATAAATACTCTCTTAAACCTTAGTTGGAAAATAATACAATATCCATACACTACCATCGTATTATTTTGCTGCTCAACCATACTAAATTCTTGACCGGGACAATCACCGTATACTCTCTGTGTACAATAATAAAAATGAGAGTTAGACGATATTTATTTAACAAATAATATTTTTTAAAACTATAAGAATATTTCATTATGTATTCCATAGAGCTACGTACTTTCCTTTTCGGATTTTGTCCATCGACATGAGGAGCATCTCGGGGTATAGACACCGGATCTAAACTTTCCTGTAACAAAAAAAAAAAAATAGAACATAAAGTGAATAATGGAGAAATTATTTCAATTTACCTCATTTGTTTGTCTTCTATCCAAATTTTTTGTCTTCTCTTTTAATTCCAGAATCATGGCATCTTGATTCTGAACATGTTTTTCCACCTTTTCCATCTGAAGTCTAAGAGATAGAACATCTTCACTTGATGCCCCATCCAATGAAGTAAGATTTATGTTTTGAAGGCGACGTGAAGTTGACTGATCAAAAACTTGATTAGGATTTGGGACTAATCCCAAACCATGTACACGCCTTGAGCTTATGCTGCTCCTAATATTTGATTCAATGCATCTCCTTTCCATGCAGTCTTTCCTTGACTGGTATCTGCTAAATCTGGCTGTTGGACTAAGAGTGTCTTCAAATCATCCTAAACATATGATCAATGTAAATAAAAACAATATGTAAAATCGCAATGTGAAATATGAATGATTCATAGTTGACAACATACCACGTGTCCATTTATGTTCTTGTCGCTTTTGGGCTTATGTGTATGGATGTACAAAAGAGCCCTGTGTGGATTCTTCTTTTCAGGATTTTGTTTTCTCTATTGAACATATGATTGAATTATTAAGGAGTTGATAATCCCTGTATAACGTATGAATGGAAAAGGAGATGCATATAATTAGAGATCTACGAAATTTACCAACTCTTCTCTATTTCGAGCAAAACTCTTTGAACCAGCTGTATGTTTTGACTTCTTCTTTGCACAATTTTTTCCTATTTTTCTCACTTATATCCTATCAAAGAATTAGCAAATACAGAGAATCACTTCATTTTGGGAATTTTGTAGAAAAGCTAATCTATTGGAACAAAACGTAAATGAAAAATCTGACAGTCTATGTACCTGTGCTTTCTTGCTCATCCAGTTATTGACAAGAGCATTCCACTGGTCAGGAACCACACCTTGTGGTACATTGTTGTAATTAACTTCCATACTCTTATGCACGTCAAAATAAAGTGATTTCAGATTTGACTTGTGTTGCCTCCATTTTTCTCCAATACTTCTTAATACATATTTTTCCATTCGAGGAGCATAAAGGAATCTCATCTACATATCCATTAAAAAATTAATATGTAAACAAATAAAATGTAAAGCATAATATTATAAGTTAGCAAAAAAAAAGGAAGATGTTTACTTTTACTTGCTCAAGTATATCCTTTTTGTTTTTTTTCTTCATTGGTATTTCTTTCTTTCTTTCCAATTAGTATTCTCCAGTCCGTGTAGCTCAAGCTACACAAGCATCCATTCCTAGCAACCATGCCAAGAAAATTGCCTAGAAGTCCAGCTTCTTCACCAATTGCCTGATTGAGATCATTACACTCAACCACAATTCTAAGCCCTTTCGGGAGATTCCAAACATCTTTCAGTTTTGTTTTCCCACGCCGGTTTCTCCATTTTCATCTTTTGATGTTCAAGCGATTAATCAACATTTATTATCATAAATACTGAAGAACTAAGTAATTACCTTGAATGTTGACATCAACGTCATCATCGTTATCTGTCCGACCTTCTTCAACATTGCTAGATACCGATTGAAGTTCAAGTGATGCAGCATGTTCTTGAGGGTAATTCTCTTGTCCAATATGTTCCTCTGACAAATATTCATCATAGCATTGGACAACACGCTTTGTTCTACCCTTGGCGTATTTTTGAACCACATCAACAATGACATAAAGTTAACATATGAATTCTGAAATAATTCTCACAATAATAAAGTGATGATGTTTGTTGATGGAAAAAGGAGCGATTCATTTATGAGGCATTCACTTGCTGACAGAACTACAATTTTAAAAAAATCAGCATCTTCCATATCCACTTGCTGACAGAACTATAGCTATATCAATCTTGGCATCATCATAGTATCAATGATGTTTACAGCATTATGGCATATTTAATATATTGGAGTGTCAACAACTATTCTTTCCTACAATTCAGTTCTGTAAATACTAAATTATTGCATAAAAAACCACAAAACTTACACAGTTACATAATGCTGTTGGAAACTGCATAATTGATGTAAAGATTCTACGTCTTAGTCTTTTTTGTAGTCATTTTAGAAAATTTTCAGGATATGAGAGCCATGACTGATGCTGCTGGTGACAGGCCTGTGAGTGTGCTTTTGGCATGTGCTCAACCGGGTTGCTTGGATCTTGGTAGATGGATATATGATAACTGCATTGTCAGTAATAAGGTTGGGCTTATAGTGAATTTAGGTAATGCATTCATCGATATGTATGCAAAATGTGGAGATTTGGGTAAAAGATCAAGATTATTTGGTGAGATGGTAGAGAGGAATATAGTGAGATGGAATTCGATGATCATGGCCCATGCTGTGCTTATGAGCCAATATATGCAAGTAAAAAACAAATGGAATCAGGTTTGACATAAATTAATTATTCTGATTATGTTAGAAAATTTCATCAAGACAATGGGAAGAGACAGTATATTGCTTATCTGTTAGCAGTAGTTTGAATCCTGACAAAACTAAATTAGCAGCAGTTTAACATTGAGATGCATACAAATACAATGTACCAGCTAAATCCAGACAGGAACGAGGTACCATTGCTTGATACCTTAATGAACTGAACTTGGCAGAAACTAATTGACCAATTGCTAAATATGCAATCAACTGATGACTGCAGTATCGAAAATATGTAATACAACTAGGGATGCAGTATCGAAAATTTGAGGCACCTCAGTTGAACACGCACGCGAGTATACAAATAAAAAGTGAACTATTTACTGCACCGGTGCACCCTGCCTCCAATTCAAAACGAGCGAACCTTGCGCTACCGAGGCAGCTAGAGAGGATAGGAGAGAGCGATGGGCCGGGCGGTTACCTGGGTGTGAACGGAGCTGCACCATCGGGGGATCGCCGCGCGTAGACGGGGAGAGTGGCAGAGATGGAGACAGGGAGCGACGCTGGGGCGGCGAGAAGAGGGAGAGCCTGAGACGAGGAGAGACGACGAGAGGAGAGGAGAGGAGATGAGCGGCCGGTTTACGTGGAGGCGTTGCAGGGGAGGGGTGGAGGCGTGGATGGGGAAGAAAGCCACGATTTGTGTGTAGGCGTTAGCAGATTTTCAGGGGAGGTGAGGAGATTAGCCAGCTGTTACAATTAATACCCTTTCTATGGTAGGTGGGGTCCCTATAGATATTACCCTATATAACCCAAAAAATGGTGGGAAAACAGTGGGTTAAAAAAAGACATGAGAAAAAATGGAGGGAAGGAATGGAGGGAGATGAAATTAGTTTTGGGAGATGAACTGCAAAAAAATGAAACCGGACTAGGAACCTAAGCTGATCGGAGCCAAACTAGACATATTTGCATTCGACATTATTCATATTCGTATTCATATCCGCATCCAGAAAAAAAAATGAAAACAAATATGGCAGACTCGGTGATTTTACCATGACGTGAAATGCATAGCTCGGTGGTTTTACCGTGGCGTGAAATGCATAGCTCAGTGAATATTTTACCATGACGTGAAATACATAGTTCGGTAATTTTACCATGATGTGAAATGCCTAACTCAGTGATTTTACTATAGCGTCATGGTAGCTCGGTGATTTTACCATGGCGTGAAATGCATAGCTCGATGATTTTACCGTGGCATGAAATGCATAGATCGATGATTTTACCATGGCGTGAAATGCCTAGCTCTGTGATTTTACTATAGCGTCACGGTGTGATTTTACTATGGCGTCATGGTAAACGTCATGGTGTGATTTTACTATGGCTTTACTATGGCGTCATGGTACTATGGCGTCATGGTGTGATTTTACTATGGCGTCATGGTAAACGTCATGGTGTGATTTAACTATGGCGTCATGGTGTGATTTTACTATGGCGCATGGTATGATTTTACTATGGCTTTACTATGGCGTCATGGTACGTGAAATGTCTAGCTCTGTGATTTTACTATAGCGTCATGGTGTGATTTTACTATGGCGTCATGGTTTGATTTTACTATGGCGTCATGGTTAACGTCATGGTGTGATTTTACTATGGCTTTATTATGGCGTCATGGTATTTTACTATGGCTTTATTATGGCGTCATAGTAAATCATGGTGTGATTTTACTATGGCGTCATGGTTTGATTTTACTATGGCGTCATGGTTAACGTCATGGTGTGATTTTACTATGGCTTTATTATGGCGTCATGGTATTTTACTATGGCTTTATTATGGCGTCATAGTAAATCACCGAACTGGGCGTTTCACATCATGGTAAAATCACCGAGCTATACATTTCACGCCATGGTAAAATCACCGAGCTATGCATTTCATGTCATAGTAAAATCACCGAGGTATGCATTTCACGCCATGGTAAAATGTAACAGCCCAAATTTCAATTTCAGTAAAATTTAAAAGTTTATTTATGTTTGTGGTTTTTCCTGAATTTTCAAAAGCTTGTCATGAATATTTTAAAGCTAAAAAAAATTTATTTACAAAATTAAAAGCCAACTAATAGTTGGAAATAATTTTATTAAGTCCAGAATGAGTATGGGAATTTCTGTGAATTTTTCCATAATTTTTGGAAGTTTTTTGCTATTTTCTAAAGCCTAAATGAATTAACAGAATTAAAACAATTGAGAAATCAAAAAGAAAATCAAAAATGGCTTTGGGCCGAAACCTACGGCCTCGGCCCAACACCCTCGCGCTGTACCACCCCACCCTTTCGCTACCGCACGCCTCTCGCCCTCTCCCACCGTCCGATCAAAATCGAACGGCTACCATTTCTCCGCGTATCTCTTCTTTTCTCCACCGTTGGATCATGCACCGACGGTCAAGATCTCTCACAGCAACCGCACGGTCCGAATGCCATCATCAATGTGAGCCGCACGATCTTAATCCAACGGCCGCGCCAAAACGCACTTACCGCTTCGCTCGGTCTAATCTCAACCATTGGATCTTAATCCAACGGCCGCGCCGAAAGTCACTTACGCCGCGAATCTAATCTCGACCGACGTTGAAAATCGGACGACCACAGTCGTCGTCTTCCTCGCCTTCTTCTTCTCGCGCCGCCGCGCAACCGCCGCCATTTTCGCCACGTTCAAGCTTCGAGCGGCTGGTTGCCAATCGCTCGCGTGAGTGAGTGCGTGCACAAGACCGGTCGCGCGCCGCTTTTCCCCACGATTTCGCCGTCTCGCAACCGTGCGCCCACGATCACCGCAAAACCGCCGCACGACCTCCACCTCCTCCACGCCGCTCCAGAGCACCTCGACGCCTATAAAAGGCAGCCCCGGGTGCGCATTCCCCCACCGGTCCCGACGCCACCACCCATCGCCACGCTTATCATCTCTAGTGCCCGGAATTGAAGTTCCATCGCCGGCGACCGTGAAGCTTGGAGCTTCGTTTCCGCCGCAGCCGCCGCCGCATCCTCTCCGTCGCCACCTTCGGCATCAGCATCTCCTCGCGAACACGGTGGTCCTCTCCACTTCGCTTGGGAACTGCCGGAACTCCTACTTCACCGTCACCCGCACGCCGCCGCCGCCAGATTCCGTCGCCGACAACCATTCCAAGCCACTCCGCCGCCGTTTTGGTAAGCCGCGAGTTCGCACTGCCCTCCTCTACCTTTTGCGCACGACCGTTTGTCTCGCCGTGGCGTAGAACGCCGGCGAGGCCATCACCGGAGCACCACCGACCTCCAGCTGACGTGGCCTTGCCACCGTGGCGCCACCTCACCCTCAAGGCTTACGTGTCTGCTGATGTGGCGCACAGTCAGCACCACGCACACATACACGTGGCACGGTCCACCGTGCCCATCGTTCCAAAGCTCCGTGGGCTTGGTCCACGCGAGCCGTGTCTATGACACGAGGGGCCCACCTGTCAGAATTAGATTTACTTTCTTTTATTTCCGGAAATCCGTGCACGATGTCGACATTTGCGTAAATAGCTTTTTCTGTAGAAAATTAATTCGGGAAAATCAATTAAATTTCAGATTTAGGTTTAAACTTCTAAAATTCATAACTTTTGCATATGAACTCCAAATTGGGTGATTCAAATTGAAAAATTTATATAAAATTATAATCTAGCTAACTAAACCAAAATATTTCAATTTGGAGTTAATTTGAACTATATTTTTGAATTTATTTGAATTTGAATATTGAATTTGTCGTATTTTACAGTATAGACTTTGACGACTCTGAGAGTTCGATCAATCAAGATTTAGAATTCCAAGACATCGAACAAGGCAAGTTACACCATTGATCATATTGCCCTATTATTTTAAAGTTATTTTCAGTTTTAAATTCCTTATTGCATGCATATGTTGTTATAAATATTTTAATATCCTGTTTACATATAGTTAATTCCATATGTTATTGTATGGCCAAATTTGAATGTTGTATCGACTACCTTGATACCATAGGCAAGATATTACCAAAATTCAAATATATGCTTAGCCAAGCTTAGTCCACATTTACGAATTTGGGAGGTTTATACAGATTTCTACAAATTGATTTCAAACTTGACATTGTGGTATTGTCTTACCACATGAGTTTAAAAATAAAGTTTTTATTCAAAATAAAATCAAAATGGGTTTGGACTTGGGCGAAATGGTCGGAGTGGTGGGTGCAGGTTCATGCACGGGTTTGATCTGGTTAAGATCAAAGCCCATGGGTTGTAGGAATGACGCCCAAGTCAATTGAGGACCGGTCTTTGAGCCGCTTATTGCTATGCCATAACGTACCACCACATGTCCTGTATGGGCAGGATTTGGCTAACTAATTTGTGATGTCCTAGTATAGTTATGTCATGTGATTTTGTGGGTGTCGGTTAGACATTTTATTCCCACTTGGCGCAAGAGGGGGCTTCCGGAGGACGGTCAGTTCAAAGGAGCGAAACCTTAGCGGGCATGAATGTACTAGGATAAAACATTGTAAAGGCCTCATGGTAATCGCCATCACACGCCTACTAAGCGTGAATTGGCCGACATAACGAGCATGTCACCTCGTGTGGGTAAGTTGTACCAACTCTGCAGAGTAGAAACTATTAGAATAGCGCGTCATGGTCATGGACATGCTAGCGGGGCCACTTAAAGTTAGAATTGTTTTTGGTTTTAAATGCTTTATTAAATGTTGAGGATGGTTAATCCTTATGAAAATTTAGGCGGAAAGCCAAGTGTTAGGAGGATCCTTCACTTTATCATTGGAGGTTATCCACATTATATCATTGTCATTTCAAAATATGATTTTATCCATAGTATAAAATTGCCTTAGAAACTACTATACTTATTCAAACTGAAAATGCTTGTTTATGCAAAACAACCCTACCATACTCACTTGTTCCCTTATGCATGCATTTAAATTCAATATTGGTGTGACTTGCGAGCACGGTAGTAGTGCTCACTCTTGCTGAATAAATCTTATTCGGAGAAGACTGCTATCTTGACGGTGAGGACCCTGACGAGTAGGCCTTCTCGACCTGCACGATTGCTCGTGGCGCATCGTGTGGCTTCCACTATTATGTTATTTCCATTGTGTTTATCAATTGACATTTGATATTATTATTCGACTTATTTGTATTAAAATGTTATTTATTTAATGCCATTTACGTTTTCGTGATATGAATGTGATATTCATTTTTGTGAGACTGTGTACACTGGAAATCCTGGACTGGTGTTTGAACACAGAGAATTCGGGATCCTTCGCTCCCGGGTTCGACATAAAATCACTGAACTGGGCATTTCACGTCATGGTAAAATCACCGAGCTATACATTTCACGCCGTGGTAAAATCACCGAATTGGGCGTTTCACGTCATGGTAAAATCAAGCATTTTACGTTATGGTAAAATCACCGAGGTAGCCATTTCATGCCATGTTGAAATCACCGAGCTATGCATTTCACGCCATGGTAAAATCACCGAGCTATGCATTTCATGTCATAGTATAATCACCGAGTTAGCCATTTCATGCCATACTAAAATCACCGAACTGGACGTTTCACGTCATGGTAAAATCACCAAGCTATGCATTTCACGCCATGGTAAAATCACCGAGCTATACATTTCACGCCATGGTGAAATCACCGAGTTATGCATTTCACGCCATGGTGAAATCACCGAGCTATGCATTTCACGCCATGGTAAAATCACCGAGCTATGCATTTCATGTCATAGTAAAATCACCAAGTTAGCCATTTCATGCCATACTAAAATCACCGAACTGGACATTTCACGTCATGATAAAATCACCAAGCTATGCATTTCACGTCATGATAAAAGCACCGAGGTACGCATTCACCAAGTTAGGCATTTCACGTCATACAAGAGCATTTTTTTTCCTAGTATAACGATGGCTCTTTGCTGAATGAAACAAATTCAGTTTGCAAATCATGGCAAAAATCATGTTCCCAACTTTGATGGCGATGCATCACCAGAAAGCTGTCTTTTAAGTTTTAATAGCCTGAGTTTCAATCTGCTACAACTGTGTTCTTTTAAGTATGAATAGCTTGAGTTTCATGGTAAAATTACTTAGAATGTGGACAAATATGCATATTGAAGCATTCATAATCATTTATGGGAAAAAAAGAAAAGGGGGTTAATCATGTTATTCGTCTGACACTGCTAGAATTAATTCACCATTTTTGACAGTAACATTTGCTTATGATTACAATCAATCCCAAAAGGAAAAAAGTAATGAAAATTCTTTCCAGTCCAAATTCCTCCTCCACTCCAAACCAGATAGCTTTGACTTTCTGGACCCACTCTAGAAGCCCATTTTTCATCATAGTTCCATATTTGCATATAACTATATATTAACCACATTACAGTAATATGCATATAACTATATATTTTCATATAACTATTCCTCCTCCACTCCAAACCATATATTAACCACATTACAGTTATATATTTGCATATAACTATTCCTGCTGGATAGCTTTACAAACAAGATGCTGATAAACAAAGCCGAAGGGAACACATCCAGCAAAACTAGTATCCTCCAACGCCAAGCTGCTATCATCAAGCAGGACATCATCTCAAACCCATAGTACTTCTATCAGAAATCATAATCCAGTCTCTTCACCTAAAATCAATGGCACAAAAATTATTCATTATGAAGCTCAAAGATTAAACACAGGCGAGCACACCACTAGAAAGACATTTTAGTATTCTACCATTGATATTCCTATAGTCATAACACCCAGCAAGGTTCATGCTTCCAGAAATTGATATTCCTATAGTCATAAGACTCTTGAGATTATACATCATAAGCATCGGTTCATGCTTCCAGAAATTGACTGTAAGGCTGCATTCAAAATTGACAAATATGGCAGTAAGGCTCCATTCAAAATTACCTGCCAGAAATAATAATTGGTTAAGTGGAGGTAATGGACACGTAATTAAAAAAGTTTAAGACACAAACCATGAGAAACTGACCTTTAGTAAGTTCCTAAGTTTCATGATGAGAACCTGTACTGGGATCTACAGTTGTTCCCTCTATATCTCTTCGAACCCATGTTTGACTATTGTGTGCATTATCAAAAAGCTCCCTGAGATTACCAACATGATAAGGTTCACTTTCTACATCATTCCATTCTTCACCCATTTCAAAATCATCTCTAGGCTTTATCTTCAACACAACTTCCCATCCTGGATTTATATGGTCTTCCACATAGAACACTTGGTCAACTTGATTGGCAAATACAAAAGGTTCATGCTCTGTCTTTTCACCGGTGTGAATTTGATGTGAGAAATTCACAAGTGTGCATCCGTATTTATCTGTTTTTACTCCTTTTTCTTGAGTAACATCAACCCATTCACATTTAAACAGCACAACTGAAAATTTTCTATAATAGTCTAACTCAATTACATCAAGTATCCTTCCATAGTACATCACATCTCCAAGGATAGGGTTAGTATCACCTGCAGAAGCGTAGCTCGATGTTTTTGCAGTCACAACAACTCCACTATTTTGAGTCACCTTGTCATAACGCTTGGCTCTAAATCTGTATCCACGGATATTAAAGGCTCTGTGTCTTATTGCTACCTCAAGTGGACCACGGGCCAACCATCTAATATCCTCATCGATGTTGTCGCTACCTCTTTGATGCTCCAACTGCATGATCTGTACCAACCCAAAAAGTACATAAGCTAAATACAAAATTTGATAAAACTAATCCATAGTACTTACATGATCTCTGTACCAATCGGAAATTTTTCATTCTGCATGCGCTCAATGGCTTTTGGAGTTAGGCGTCGGTTGCGATTTTTCCTTTTCAAATCAGCAGCATGTTCTCTACAACGCAAATAAACATAAATATAAATTGAAACACCTGGTGCAACATGTTAAAAGGCTATGACAACACACTTACTTGAGATATGGAACGACAGCTTCACAGTTGTATAGCACATATCTATGGGCTTGTAATTTCTCTATATCAGTTAAAGTGTAAACAGATGGTTTTCCCAATGGTTTTCCTATCGGAGGAAACAAAGTGGATACATGTCCATATATGGGAGATTCAAATTGATTTGGTTGGTCATGATTCCTTGATTGTTGGTTATGCTTAGTGGAGAAACCTTCCAAGTATCTAGAACAAAATGTCATACACTCATCCGCCAAATATGATTCTGCAATTGAACCCTCTGGATGAGCTTTGTTGCGAGCATATGACTTCAATTTACCCAGATACCTGTAGCACATGGGAAACCATCAAGTTAGTAACTTATATGATATGCCAAATATGAAAACTTGTATTAAGAAAATGTTTTTACCTTTCAATAAAGTACATCCATCGATAGCAAACTGGTCCAGCAATCTTACATTCAGTTGCTAAATGAACGACTAAGTGAACCATAACTGTGAAAAATCCAGGAGGGAATATCATCTCC
This sequence comes from Ampelocalamus luodianensis, assembly GCA_036346255.1. Classification (NCBI taxonomy): domain Eukaryota; kingdom Viridiplantae; phylum Streptophyta; class Magnoliopsida; order Poales; family Poaceae; genus Ampelocalamus; species Ampelocalamus luodianensis. The sequence continues at coordinate 40,071,992 of CM070620.1, read as the reverse complement.
ATTTTGCACAGCGTTATTTTAATTGTATTCTCCAAGTGGTCAAGCTCATCAACATGAAGAACTTTTGAACATATTCCGCGAAAATAAGCACATAAATCAAATAGTACTGCTGTGACATCATCGGGAAGAATGCCCCTCAATGCGATTGTAACACCCCACCTCAAAATGAGCATGGAATGCTACGATACTAAACATGTTAGAACATTTCTACAATTCTCCTTTGTATAATCAACAAAATCAAGGTTCTAACAAGTAATATGGCATTTAATAATATCATCATAGTCCAAATCACTCAAGCATACAAGATATTCATACGAATAAATTTAAAGAACACCATTCTCACAACCTCACATTTATCCGACAACCAACATCATAAAACATCTATAGATGGTTCTCAAACAGTTGTTTATTCTTAAGTGAAACTATATATAGCAGTTGCATTAAGTTTGTGAAGTAGTGTGTGCTTCCCGACATCTACTCCCTCCCATGCATGACGTTCTTTTGCCAGAGGTACCTAAAACAAGTCAAAGCAAGAGTGAGCCATACGACTCAGCAAGTATCAACAAGGTTATACCAATCAAGTAGACATAACATCATAAACATCTATAATCAACACCAATCATGGCATTCAAAATACTAAAATAATGAAAATGCTATGCACTCTTTATTCTTTATCTCTTTTCGCATTTTACCGGTAATGCGGGGTATTCATCCGTCGATGAGTACCCTTGCCTGTGCCCTTTGGCACAGGGACCAAGAGCCTATACATCACATGTATAGGGACCTTTGCCCATCAACTTAATGATGGGGACCTCTTTACTCATTGCCCACATTCCACGAATGTGGGGACCTCAAGCCTGTCATTGTATGACAGGGACCTCAACTGTTTACTCTAGGTCATCACATGACCAAGTCCCAGTATGCTCAAAACATGCATAAGTACCACAACAATATCTTCTCATTTGACAGGTTTCAATATGTACTCAGAGCATGTAAGAAATAGCATCAATAAGGAACATTTAACATATCTTGCAAACATCAACATAACTAGAGACATCACCACAACATCTTCACATGGCAATGATAAACAATACACAACCAAATCATGGCATACAATCAATATTACACTTAAACCCGAATACTTGCCTCAACCGTGCGAGAACGGCGGACGCGAAGTGGGTGCTGCCCTTGGGATCTCGCTTCTACCTGGGCATGAAGAAAACCCCATTCTAAGACCAACATTCTGGACCAAAATCATAAGTAACATCGCAATTGAACTCGCTAACATCTTAGCATTTTCTAATTCTCATAATTTCTAGCGATTAGTCACTGCAGACAGCTAGCTTCTAAAATACATAACTTTCTTCTCGGGTGTCCAAATAGGATGATCTTGGACTTTCTGGATAGGTAACTAAATTGCCTAAATAAACCTAGTTGGGGAGACCCTCTGATTCGGCCATCCACTAGTCCTACCAATCCATTCAATCAGAGTAAACATTTCACGTCGGTTTTCTGGACAGCGACAAAGAAACTACCATAACTTTCTCTACGTTCGTCCGAATTTAGTGATCTTTAGTTTTCCTGAAAGCTAAGAGGATTAGCCTCGTTTTTCGTTATGGTGAGACCCTCTGGAAATCCTTCTAACTATGGGATTAAATCAGGTTAATCCAAACTGTCTGTTCATCTTCTTCCCAGAAACACAGTCACACCATTAAATTCATAACTATTGCTACCGAAGTCGGAATGACCTGATTCTTGTCGGCAACAAAAGATAACTGTGATATCTACGACTTTCTAGGAGATGCCCAGACCCAATTCTGCATTTAACCTACCCAAAAACGTCGATCTTTACCACTGCAGAACACCGATCTATTGACAACCGAAAATAAAACAACTAGAAATCGACCCAAAGCAATGAACGACGTGTTACCCTTGCCGAAACGAGGAAGGCACGCTGCGAGGTGACGTCCCCCATGAACTCCCGATCACGATCCCTTCTTCTCCCCCTTCATCCCTTCTCTTCTCTTCTCTTCTTGGCCGGCCAACCAAGGGGGCTCCTTCCTCCTTTCTTGGACCAGCAGCAATGGGGGCTTAGGGGAGGGGCTTACCTTGAGGGAGGGAGATGGGGCGCCCATGGGGAGGGGAATAGGGGTTTCGGCCAGGGAGGAGGGGAAGTGGCGGCTTGGGAGGGGGGGAAAGGAAAGGAGGGGAGTGGGGTTTCGGCTAGGGTTAGGGGAAGGAGGCGGCTTGGGCTGGTTTGGGCCCTCTAGGGCGCCTCTCCCTCTCTCTCGGCCCACTCTAGACCATCCCCTAACAGCCCTAGCTTGGGCCGAAAGCCCAAGATCCCAAATCCCTTCGAAATTCCTGCATTTTTATTTTAATCTCCCTCTCCCGAACAAGTTTCTCTCCTATCGATAATCGGGGTATTACATTCTACCCCCCTTAACAGAATTCGACCTCGAATTCTAACCAACAAAAAGAACACAAGAACAGAATACCACGGAATTAAAATCAATGGATTAACACATATTAGGAACAAATAAATCTCGGTACTGCTAGCGCATGCGAAATTCCATCTCCCAAGTAGCATCTCTCTCAAACTGAGGAGACCACAACGCAAAGACGTAAAACGACGTTTGTTCTATCACTCAACCCAAACTTCCCAGGTACATTCATCAGAAGAGAATGAAAGATAAGACCTTACCCGAAGGTCAACGACTTTAACGACAGAAACAAATTTTGAACTCCTCAGCTACTCACTTAGCACCAGGCATAACATACGTTGAGTACATCGCGTAAGGACTTAAGACGGTCAAAGCGATACACCAATTTACTAATTTCTGCAACTATCGAAAACATACCAAGGTACCTTGACTAGACTCCCCTTTAAAACGAAAACACACCACCAAGGTCCAGAACCACCACTCAGTACACGTCCGTACGTCCAATGCCGGCACAAATGCCATGCCGTATGTCCACTTCAGGACCACACGCGCCATGAGCCATATGCCCACGCCCCTGTCTCGCACGTGCTCGTGCAGCAAACGTTGATGCTCAAAATCAAACTCTTCATCTAACAAAGGTCACTTCCTTTAAACAAAGATGCACAATAGAACTGGTTCTTAAATCACTGATTCACAAAGAGAATCCAACGGAAAAATAAGAAATTCTCATTGTATCCACGCCATACTATCTCACCCCAAATGGTCAAATCCAAAATTGAGATCCCATCACGAAAGCAATTCCACTTTCTAATTAGACAATTTGCAAATGAACACCACGAAAGCCAAAGACGATACAACCCGAATGCTCAATCAGATACTTCTTTTGGTTTGTCTAAATCGGAAAGAATCATACGTGCCAATATAGGGCCAACTCAAAGTGCGGAAGACATCGGTCAACAACGCAAAATTCAACAAGAATCAAGAAAACGCTTCATTGCCCGGGGAAACATCTTATTTTCGGTTTCACTTTTAGGAATAAAATTCCTTGAACTTTGGAATTGAATTCATCACTTACCCCAAGATCTCCGACCTCTTAAATAAACATCCCTTACATTATACTCAAACAGAATTACATCATCCACACTATGGTAGAGAAACTCTATTGAATCCACTGAATACCCCAGGCGTATCATCCTACTGACAAAATTGATTTGATATAAGGCACCCAAAATTTCACAACTAGGTTCCATGCAATCACATTACCTCCTATCCTTAAGGAATAACAACTCGGGATTCACATCACACACTCTCATGTATCACATCAGAAGGGTACTATCAAAGATCACCTCACTGCTCGAAATCCACTTTTATTCTACTTCCCCTACACATAATTATTGGGCGACCAAAGTCCTAGCATAAAAAAAAATTGAAGCCCAAATTAACTTCCAAGACCCCTACAATGAACTTCTCATAAAGAAGATAAGGAAGACCTAAGATTGAACTCCCTAAAATTCTCACAATCCAACATTCTCGTGTGTTAACATCAACAAGAAAGTATTCTCTCGACCCATTTATTTTTTTAAAAAAATCTAGCTCCCAGAAGGTTACTCACTGACGCCAGGTCATATCTGACAATAATCCAACAAGTTCTACTATCTCAAAAATCGCGTTAACAATCAGATTACTTCGCTAATCTTACTCTCATTCCAACACACCGTCACAACTCTTCTTCAATAATTCTAATGTTTCACTCAACATGAACAAAAGATCTCGGACCATAAAATCACTATAGAGTCTATTAGTTGCAATAATGCCAACAGATCAGCCCCGAAGGCAAAACTTTCTATTTAATTCAAACCCTCTCCATGATTTACTCCAAGAAATAGATTTATCACTCAATGCATCTCAAACGACTTGTCACCCAAAAGTCTCACAAAGTCTTTCACTTGGTCACCACCGACCAGTTGCCACTAAACACTCTATAAGGTTTTGCAACACAAATACAATATTCCTTTCTCAAAAGAAAAACAATTGGAAGAAATTTCCAGTGTAACATCCGATTTCCATTCGCACTAAGCACAAGACTAAGGGAAGAATAATCGAATAGAAATGATCTTGGAAAAACGAAGACAAGACCACAGTTGAGAGCACAAGTCCCACAAGAACAAAATATCAAACCTTAACCAAATAAGACCAACGCATTTCTTCTGAAACTTGATGAACTCTAAAGCAGCAAATAGAAAGATTAAGCACACTTCAAATAACTGCAAGGTACAAAACTTGACTCCCACTTCAAATGCTTCTAAACCTCACGTTGCCCACTCAAACTAAAGAGCCTTAGAGATCAAATCACCAGAATCACTTAGGAACCGATAGAACGTTAAATTACAACATTTTGTTTAAAATACTTTCATCTACCACATATTTCATGAGCTCCAAAAGATCACAAAAGCAAACTTGAAATACTCTTATTTAAGCAATATCACCATAGGCGTTCAAATTACTTTATTTCCAAAAGAATCATTACCACTTCGACAAATCACAATCCTTGGTAGGCAAACTTACTAACATCCAGAATAACTCACTCTTAACACGAACCACCCACGTCTACTCTTCCATGATAAAAGCCCCAAAAGTTCCACCTTCAGTTACATACCACTTTATCATCTCATCCTCTAATTGAGAGTATACCAAAATCTTACAACTTCACTACAATCACCTATTTACTTTTTAGGGGGAATGTACTATACAATTGAAAAGATTGTACCAAAACCCTTTCATCAAAACACGCTATCATCCGATGATTCCATAATCCTATAGTCATAAACCACCTATTAAATCACGTCAGTTCAACCCTTAGTGATAATTAACACCCAACCGTCACACGCAACATCGCACCTAGCCAACTTCTCTTTGCGAATCTCAAGAATATTTACAACACATATTCAATCATTGCTACTCATGTTTAGATGTTTGTCAATCTTACACTAAAACTTCAGGAATGAAATTCTCCATCGATCAAAAGTCTCAACAATACTACAACCAAATTCATCTAAGAAATTTGCCAAATTCCACAATCTTAATGTTCAGACCAATACATCAGTATCTCACACTTCTTACTAAATCTCAGATTCCTAGTAGGTATAAACATACCTTCAATCACAGTTCATCGAGAACTACTAGAATACAACATCGACTTAAACAATTTCACTTTCAAAGATACTAGTTAAGATTAATCATGCCCATGCCACTAATCCAACTTGACATCACCACCACTATCACTTATCTCGCATACTTACAAACTCTCACTTAACACAACAAATCATTTCAAAAGAGAGTTGACACTCTCTTTCTCAATGAAGAGGGTCTAAATTTCAACACTCCAACTACTCCAAAAGAAATGAGTAGAATCAAAATTTTATTCAATGAATTTTATGAAACATACTTCCCGTATCCAAAATACCAGACAGACACCCAGGTCACCTTCATCAACCAGAAAGGTAAGACTCTTAAGAAACGAGCAATCTTGTCAAAAGAAACAACATTTACCAGTCGCAAAGATAGCTCAACGATCGGCAAGACAACAATTACTTTGTAAAACAAAGATGGACCAAATGTAACCAAAACACTAACATTTTGTTTTATTAAAATCTCTGAATTAACCATGGCACGACATAGCCAAAAGAACTTTGATGCTTCCACTCATAAAAGAGAAGTATCAACTTCAAACTCAAATCCCGGAAAGAGTACATTGGGGCCAAAGCTTTCTCACGTGGAAAGGACAAGTAATATAAAGCTTTCATTAACCAAAGTTCCAAGAGATTAAACGAGTCGTGTTCTCCAACAAGAAGGACAGAAGTTCCAAGTAAAAGATAAATCTTATAGACCATCTATGTTTAAAAACAGCAAAACAACTCGTCATTTGAGAGAACAAAAGTTTGCTATAAGGAACCAACAAAAACCGGTGAACACTCATCAACTGAAATAACCACTGACCTGAGAATAACCATTCCAACTCAAGGAAGACAATAACCTTCCCAAAGAAACCCAAATGGTGGTGCAATCCTGGCAACCCAAGGCTACAACCACAAACTAACCCTTTCATCATCTACTATAATCATATATAACAATCGTAAAGGCAACTCATAAGTATTCATACCCATTTCACATCAGAAATGATCAAAACAATACAACAGAAACGTAAATGCAAAGCTTGACCAATCCCCAACATATTGTGCACAGTGTGTCAATTTAACAATTCATTTACCACGGACCTAATGCCCGCTCTGATACCAACTGTAACACCCCACCTCAAAATGAGCATGGAATGCTACGATACTAAACATATTAGAACATTTCTACAATTCTCCTTTGTATAATCAACAAAATCAAGGTTCTAACAAGTAATATGGCATTTAATAATATCATCATAGTCCAAATCACTCAAGCATACAAGATATTCATACGAATAAATTTAAAGAACACCATTCTCACAACCTCACATTTATCCAGACAACCAACATCATAAAACATCTATAGATGGTTCTCAAACGATTGTTTATTCTTAAGTGAAACTATATATAGCAGTTGCATTAAGTTTGTGAAGTAGTGTGTGCTTCCCGACATCTACTCCCTCCCATGCATGACGTTCTTTTGCCAGAGGTACCTAAAACAAGTCAAAGCAAGAGTGAGCCATACGACTCAGCAAGTATCAACAAGGTTATACCAATCAAGTAGACATAACATCATAAACATCTATAATCAACACCAATCATGGCATTCAAAATACTAAAATAATGAAAATGCTATGCACTCTTTATTCTTTATCTCTTTCGCATTTTACCGTAATGCGGGTATTCATCCGTCGATGAGTACCCTTGCCTGTGCCCTTTGGCACAGGGACCAAGAGCCTATACATCACATGTATAGGGACCTTTGCCCATCAACTTAATGATGGGGACCTCTTTACTCATTGCCCACATTCCACGAATGTGGGGACCTCAAGCCTGTCATTGTATGACAGGGACCTCAACTGTTTACTCTAGGTCATCACATGACCAAGTCCCAGTATGCTCAAAACATGCATAAGTACCACAACAATATCTTCTCATTTGACGAGTTTCAATATGTACTCGAGCATGTAAGCAATAGCATCAATAAGGAACATTTAACATATCTTGCAAACATCAACATAACTAGAGACATCACCACAACATCTTCACATGGCAATGATAAACAATACACAACCAAATCATGGCATACAATCAATATTACACTTAAACCGAATACTTGCCTCAACCGTGCGAGAGCAGCGGGACGCGAAGTGGGTGCTTCCTTGGGATCTCGCTTCTACCTGGGCATGAAGAAAACCCCATTCTAAGACCAACATTCTGGACCAAAATCATAAGTAACATCGCAATTGAACTCGCTAACATCTTAGCATTTTCTAATTCTCATAATTTCTAGCGATTAGTCACTGCAGACAGCTAGCTTCTAAAGTACATAACTTTCTTCTCGGGTGTCCAAATAGGATGATCTTGGACTTTCTGGATAGGTAACTAAATTTCCTAAATAAACCTAGTTGGGGAGACCCTCTGATTCGGCCATCCACTAGTCCTACCAATCCATTCAATCAGAGTAAACATTTCACGTCGGTTTTCTGGACAGCGACAAAGAAACTACTATAACTTTCTCTACGTTCGTCCGAATTTAGTGATCTTTAGTTTTCCTGAAAGCTAAGAGGATTAGCCTCGTTTTTCGTTACGGTGAGACCCTCTGGAAATCCCTCTAACTATGGGATTAAATCAGGTTAATCCAAACTGTCTGTTCATCTTCTTCCCAGAAACACAGTCACACCATTAAATTCATAACTATTGCTACCAAAGTCGGAATGACCTGATTCTTGTCGGCAACAAAAGATAACTGCGATATCTACGACTTTCTAGGAGATGCCCAGACCCAATTCTGCATTTAACCTACCCAAAAACGTCGATCTTTACCACTGCAGAACACCGATCTATTGACAACCGAAAATAAAACAACTAGAAATCGACCCAAAGCAATGAACGACGTGTTACCCTTGCCGAAACGAGGAAGGCACGCTGCGGTGACGTCCACCATGAACTCCCGATCACGATCCCTTCTTCTCCCCTTCTTCCCTTCTCTTCTCTTCTCTTCTTGGCGGCCAACCAAGGGGCTCCTTCCTCCTTTCTTGGACCAGAAGAATGGGGGCTTAGGGAGGGCTTACCTTGAGGGAGGAGATGGGCGCCCATGGGGAGGAATAGGGTTTCGGCCAGGGAGGGGAAGTGGCGGCTTGGTGGGGGGGAAAGGAAAGGAGGGGAGGTGGGGTTTCGGCTAGGGTTAGGGGAAGGAGGCGGCTTGGGCTGGTTTGGGCCCTCTAGGCGCCTCTCCTCTCTCTCGGCCCACTCTAGACCATCCCCTAACAGCCTAGCTTGGGCCGAAAGCCCAAGATCCCAAATCCCTTCGAAATTCCTGCATTTTTATTTTAATCTCCCTCTCCCGAACAAGTCTCTCTCCTATCGATAATCGGGGTATTACAGCGATAGGCATGAGTTGTTGCATTAGGACATGGCAGTCATGTGTTTTGAGCCCATGAATTTTTCCTTCGACACAGTTCACAGATTTGGATATATTTCCAGAATAGCCATCGGGAACTTTTATATCTCGAAGAACTTTACAGAACAACTGCTTCTCATTTCTAGACATAGTAAAGCATGCGGGTGGTATGTAAAACTTGCTTGATGCTCTTTTTTCTGGGTGGAGCTCCTCTCTGATGTTCATTGCTTGGAGATCTAGACGAGCCTGGAGATTATCTTTTGACTTCCCATCTAAATTTAGAAGTGTGCCATAAATATTATCACAAACATTCTTCTCTATATGCATCACATCAAGATTATGCCGAAGGAGATTGTTGTCCCAATAAGGTAATGTGAATAGACTACTTAATGACTTGTAAGTTTTTGACTTCTTAAAATCAACAATAGCATTTATTTCACCCAATACAGGACGCTCATAGTAAGTTATAGGTTCTATTCTATGCTCCATGGTCCCATCAAAAGAATTTCTATCAAAGCGAAATTCATGATCAGGTGGCAGAAATCTGCGATGACCCATAAAACAAGATTTCTTCCCATGTGTCAAGCGTTTCGACCATGCATTTGCACCACAAGGTGGACATGAAAATTCCCCATGCACCATATATGAAGCAAGCATCCCTAAGGCTGGTAAGTCATTTATAGTCCATAACACAGCTGCTCGCAAATCGAAAGTTTCATTTCTAGATGCATCAAATGTGGACATGCCATTCACAAATATGTCTTTTAAATCTTCCAAAAGGGGCTGGAGGAAGACATGAATATTATCTCCAGGACTTTTGGGGCCAGGAATTAGTAAAGACAACAAAAGATAAGGTTGCTTCATGCATAGCCATGGAGGCAGATTATATATTACTAAAACAACTGGCCAACAACTATAAGTAGAGCTCAACATCCCATATGGATTAAACCCATCAGTAGCCAATCCAAACCGAATATTACGAGAATCAGATGCAAAATCTGGGTACCTTTCATCGAAACGCTTCCATGCTGGCGAATCAGCTGGATGTCGTAATGCGCCATCCTTGATGCGCTCTTCATCATGCCATCGCGGGAGAGGTGCTGTTTGTTTGCACATGAACAATCTTTTCAGCCTCTCCTTAATTGGAAAGTATCGTAATACTTTGCTTGCTGTTGCTTTCCTTCTTTCTTTCTTTGTCAACTTGGTTCCATGTTTTTTGTCTTTCCACCTAGAAGCCTTACAGGTTGAGCAAAAATCATCGTTAAATCTGTCTTTCCGAATAGTGGCGATTATTTGGGCATGCATGAATTTGTTCATAATCTAACCCAAATTTTGAAACAACCTTCTTAGCCTCGAAAAATTTTTGGGCAATTCACTTCCATTTGGAATTGCTATGTGCGAATATCAAGTAGATCTCCAAATGATTTATCACCATTTGTTCATGGATTTTATGTTAAACAAGAGGACTAGTAAAGATAGCTGTGATAATTCACATCCCGCCATAAAGTCTTTCGTGAATCTTTAACCAATTTATAAAATTCTTGTGCTTCTAAATCAGGTCCAGATCTGTGTATTTGGCAAATCATTACCATCACACATATGTACGTTATCATATATATGTCCAAATGCATCATTAATTAATTGCTGCATGTTACCATGCATTTCTTCATTCCTGGCCTGTGGTTGCTGATTAGCATTGTATTCCTCCGAAGACTCACCATGAAAAACCCATTTGTCATAGCTCTGAAGCATTCCATTGCACACCAAATGGCTATATACTTCATCCTTTGATAATAGAATAGTGTGGATGCATGTGTCACATGGACAAAGAATCTTGGTATCTTCCGGCTTATCTTTATATACAAATTCAAGAAATCCATTTACGCCAGCTAACTGCTGTTTAGATCCATTAGGATAACGCAAAAGCAACTTGATGGCTTCTATATCCATTCCGACACTGTATAAAAAGTACAGTTATTAATACTGCTGTAAATTAATAATAATCGTAAGGTTTTGCCATATAATTTTTTCAATTTTCAGTTTTTATTTATTTATTTATTTTCCAACTATCACTTCTGGCAAGAACACAATTATCGTTATATGAATGTCTCCAGTTATCACAAGTAATTAATATGCCAAAGGCAGTGCACATTAAAGAGTCTAACTTGACAATTACATCAAGCCAAAAAACATGACTATTAAGTTCTACAGGAAGGTTTCCTTGTACTACAGCACTAAAAAAAAATCAGAACTCATAAATTGGAATGTAACAGCAGCTAAGCAATCGGAGTTACAAGATTAATGACAGAAATAAACACGGAACTAGCTAGCTGCTACAAACAGACAAGTAAAGATAGAAAGCAGTGCCACTTTTCTCAAGACTGAAAAGATCTCCTTGTTACCATCAAGATAACCAAAAGCTAATTGTTATACTCTACCAAACACAAAGAACTTCCAGAACAAGTTCTATACAGACATATGTTAATGAACTCTACCAAGACTTCGACTATTGAAGATGCTGTCGAACTAGAATTTTTTTACCATCCGACATTGCTACTTTTATGCATACAAATTCAGTTTGACAATCTGAGTTGCAAGGCTAATATGCATGCACACTAACCTAAGTCAAAATATGCTACTTTCTAACATATGTTCAGTTTAGCACATCAAAATTGCAATATGACAACAGCCCAATATGCATGCAGGCTAAACTTCTGAAAAGATCCTTTTGTTTTACGACCATAACTCTCAAGGCTAGGACGAGTTGTTACTACGCACTAGACCTGTCACATAACTCTCAAGGCTAGGACGAGTTGTACGCCAAGATTAAATCTATTTAGCTTGTGGCAGGAAAAATGCAAGTTGCAACAATATGATAGTGCTACTATGAGTGCCAACGACTTCATCAAACAAGCAGATGTGATTAGACCAAAACAGCCTATATTCTTTATGCTGTCCTTTGTGGTTGCTGAATTCAATGTTTTGTACAGAGTTTCCTGGAATTCACTTTTGCATATAAAACATACATGAAAATTCGAGGCATTAAAACTACCTTTCAGTTTGCATAGCTACTGACAGACATAGCTACTCAAGATTACATGAAATTACCTTTCAGTTTGAAAATTACATGAAAAACATACATGGAATTCACTTCTGGGTGAACTACTGACAGACATAGCTACTCAAGATTAAAACTACCTTTCAGTTTGCATTATATTTCGCGGCTCTCTGATCTTAACTACCTGGCTGATCGAACTGCCTGAATTGAAGGATTAAAACATAAAACCAATGCAAATTGTATCCTACAAGAGCAGGAAAATGGTGCCACATTGCCGGTGTCGGAGGAGACAGAGACTCACTGGGGGAGGCGGCGTCGGACGAGGAAGGGTCGGCGTCGGGGTCTCTGGAGGAGGAGGCGGCGCGTCGAGCGGCGGCGGCGTTGGGGAGGCGGCGTCTTTGGGGGAGGGGAGCTGCGGCGTTGGGGGAGGGGAGGGGAGGAGGCGGTGTTCGGGAGGGAGGGAGGCGGCGGTGTTGGGTTAGGGAGCTGCGGCGGGGGGGGGAGGGAGGAGGCGGTGTTGGGGTAGGAGCGCGGCGTGGGGAGGAGGTGGCGGCGTGGGTGAGAGGGGAGGCGGCGGCTTTGGGGGAGGGGAGGGGAGGCGGCGGCTTTGGGGGAGGGGAGATGCGGCGTTGGGGGAGGGGAGGGGAGGCGGCGGTGTTGGGATAGGGGAGCGGCGGCGTGGGGGGAGGGGAGTGTAGGCGGCGGCGTGGGTGGGAGGGGAGGCGGCGGCTTTGGGGGAGGTGAGCAGAGGGGAGGCGGCGGCGTGGGTGGAACACAAAGGGAAGTGGAATCAGGGAAGACGACGCGCGAGATGGAACAGGAAAAACAAACAAGGGTTTTGCATTACAATGGCATTTCGTACGTAATTTCAGCGAACTTCGGTTTCTGTGCCAAACGATTATTCTATTCCGTAAAATTTTTAGCAAAAATAAAAATAAAAAACTAGGCATTTCAAATGTTTGCAACGCATAAAGTTGCAACGCATGTTATCTGTAGCCATCAGCATGATTTACGACGAATAGGTTTTGCAACACATATTATGCGTAGCCATAGTATTACTTCGCAACGCATGCATAGAGCGTTGCGACGTATGCGTTGGTAAAGGGGTGCTCATGTTGTAGTGTGTTCTGTAATAACTTATATTATGTATGTCTTTTGGTAGACTTGTTATATTCTGTTGTATGGAAATGATGCATGCTTTGATTTGATGTATGTGTGCTGCTTGTTCTGGGAGGCACATGTTCATCGAGACGCGGATTATTCTATTTGTGATACTAGAACCAGTGGAAGGTTAAGTATTACAAGTTTAATAAACCGGGGTCTCACATCCCAGCTGCATAGTCTTTTTGGTTCCTTTTGATGCCAAAGGGGGAGAAGCCAAGAAAGGGAGAAGAATAGAAGACTAGTTTAAGGGAGAAGAATAGAAGACCAATTTTTGTGTATCTCTGTGTCATGTAATGCTGTTACGCTTTTGGACTTATGTGCTTTGATATGGTTTTATGTTATTATGCTTGATGAATTACTGATGAACTTGGTATTATCTTGTTATGACAGTAAAGCTTTGCAATCTATATCTTTAGTCATAACTGTCATTCCTTCAAGTTTCAACATGCAAAAGAAACTTCCCCAAAAATTTTATTCCATATCTTCATGTGCTTACAAAACTCCTTCAATTTTATATGTACATGTTTAGGGGGAGCTTTCTTAAATGATTTTAACAAGCAAATAATTCTCTTACTCCTTTAAGCTTATTACAAGAATTATTCTGTTAAGTTAACAAGAATATAAATCTCACTTTCAAACAAGTGGTATATTCTAAAAACATATTCTTCTCATATATTGTTTGGGTTGTCATCAAATTACCAAAAAGGCGGGAGATTGAAAGCATCTAGGCCCCTAAAAGGTGTTTTGGTAATTAATAACAATATGTTATATGGGACTAATGTGTTTATTAAATGTTTTTAAAAAAGGTTTAGTCCCAGTGATGAACATAACAACATGGAGATGCAAGCTAAACGATAACATGAAGATCAATATGGCTCAAAGACAAGGTACAAGTAGTTTAGGATCCTTTTTCAGTTTACCGGTCTCAGGAGAATTGGTTGGGAGACCGGATTATAGGTTAGGTGCCGTACTATTAAGAAGGATCACAACGAGTAGCTTGAGAGCATGTTCTTGTGCATATTGGATCAATCTAGGATCATGCATTCTTTTGGAGTTAAGTTGTTTGCTCTTATCTGTTTTCTCGGAAGTTTTCGGTTGTACCGACGTGTTCTTTGCGGAACTGCCGCTAGAGCGGTAGTACCAGCATCCTTGTAATGGTACCTCCGATGTTTGTTCGAAACGTTCGAAAGTTTCTCTGATCGTGTGGTTAAAACCTTCAGTCTGAACGATTCTTTGAATCTGGACCGCCCACGTAGACACTCTGAATGTTTAAGCTGATCTGGTCGTTCTCTTACGGTAGTACCAGTGCGTTTGTTGCGAAATTGTTCTCTTACGGTAGTACCAGTGCGTTTGTTGCGAAACTACCGCAACGTGGTTGTAACACCCCAACTCTCAAAGAGCCTGGAATGCTACTGGAATTAAACTATTCTAGCACAAATACAAATTTTCGGCAGAGTCACCTTTGTTTAATCAGCTAAACTGAGAGTTCAATACGATCACATGGCATAAACAAAATTCTCATAATCAAATTATCCCAAACATGCATGATTATCAAATGAACCAACCAAGGCTAGCAACCTCATTATTACAACTAAACAGCTTAATTCAACCACACCATCCACGGTGTTAATCAACGATTTATTTAATTCTAAATTGGGACTAAGCACAAACGCCTTAAGAGTGTGATATAGTGAGTGCATCCAACATCTACTCCTCCCATGCATGTCGTTCCTGCCTCTGGTACCTAAAACACATTAAAGCAAGGGTGAGCCTAAAGACTCAGCATCGATGATCCTCAATTAACATCACACTAAACATAGCCACTTAACTCATGATATGCAACCAATGCAATGTTCCTTTGAACTTTATCTCTTTTCGCATTTTACCGTGAATACGGTATACAACCGTCATTGTATACTCTTGCTCGTGCCCTCTCGCACGAGGACCAATAACCTATACACCACATGTATAGGGACCTTTGCCCATCATCTTAATGATGGGGACCTCTTTGTTCATTAGCCCACATTCCGCGAATGTGGGGACCTCAAGCCCGTCATATACATGACGGGGACCTCAACTGTATGTGCTTGGTCACCACGTGACCAAGGCACTTGTATGCTCTCAACATGCATATGCACCATGATAACATTTTCATATGCAGGAATACAACATATTCTCATTGGCACCGAAGCAATAACAACATGCGGAAGAACTTTTAACCATAACTAGCAGTCATCAAGATAAACAGTAACTCATCTCATAAACAGGCATGCATGGCTATACGATCAAGATACACCACAATCACATCATGCAAGCATACGTATATTATAGCCCGAATACTTGCCTCAACCGTGCGAGAACGGTGGACGCGACTGCAGTGCCCACGGGACCACGCTCCCACCGAATATTAAGATAACCCAATCTAAGACCAATATACTGAACCAAGAGCAAAAGAACAACACAAATGAACTTGCTAAACCCCCCAAGTGTTTCCCAACTTCCAATTTCTAACGATCGGTTTGGCGCACCCTGTGAACAGTCAACTTCTAAAATACATAAATTTCTGGTCAGGCGTCCAAATAAGATGTTATTTGACTTTCTGAAAAGGTAATTAAATTATCTAAATAAACCTAGTTGGGGAGCCCTTCTGATTCTGCCCTTAACTGCCCCTAGCAAATCAATCTTTCAGACATCAGAATTCACGTCGGGTTCTCTGGACAGTACGATAAAACCACCAAAACTTTTTCTACGAAAGTCCAAATCTTGCGTTCTTTATCTCTATGAAAAGGTATGGAAATTACCTACATTTTTTGTTATATTGAGATCCTCTGATTTCGTCTTTAACTAACAGTTTAACTCAGTTTTATACAGATTGTCAGGATATTGACAGATTAACCAGACAACAGCACTAAACAATTCATAACATTCTAACCATTAATCGGATTTGGGCGTTCTTGGCGGACATTAAAAGCTAAGAACAAGACCTACATAACTCTAGGAGATCAAAGCTCCTAATTCGGCATCTAAACACATGAAACTGACCGCGCAATAATCTGGACAGAACGCGATCTATTAAACTGACGCAAATCAATCTACCAAACAACATCAACCGCAACTACTACGCATCAACCAACGAAGAACACACGACGTTACCCTTGTAGAATCGCAGCAAGATGATGAACTCTCCCCGCGAAGTTGATCTCCTCTCCTTTCTTCACTTGATCGGCAGTAGGGAGCACCGACGGCGAGGAAGGAGGCACCAATGGAGGGGCACCACCATGGAGGAGAGGCGTGCTACGGTAGCCATGCTACGTTGATGGCGCGGCATCAGTAGCTCTGATGAAGTTAGGGTTTCCCCTTCCTTTATTGGTGGTCGATCCTCATGGGCCTCCGGCCAAGGCACGAGGCCCAAGTTGTGAAGAAGCTAGAAACCCCCTTTTTATGTTTAATTTCTCTTTGAATGCTTTCTTTCCTAGAATAAATCGGAGTATTACATTAAAACCCTCTTTCTCTGTTCAATCGCTTTGCTAAAATAAATATTCTCCGATTTAATTATTCTCTCCGATTTTTTTAAAGTATTACATTCTACCCCCCTTAAACAGAATTCGACCCCGAATTCTACCTGTCATCTACTCGAAAAACAACAACAACCACAACTGGAAAATTAATAACCAACAAGATGTACCCGATGTGAACAACTTTGGTTAAAGCTCGATCATGCGAGACTACTTCCCAAGTCTCTTCTCGCTCAGACCGACGTGACCAAAACACCATAACGTATACCCATGTCTACCTCAACACTCTCTCTGACCTCTCCAGTACAAGTATCGGATGAGACTCGAAGGTGAGATATTGTTCGGTGGTCGACGACGTTAACGAAACTTCAAACTCTGGATCTCCCAGGTACTCACTCACACCAGAACAGACAAGATGTTATGTACTCCGTGCACGGACTCGAGACAGTCCTGGCGATACGCCAACTAGCGAAAACAACCCAATGTACCATGGGGCAACCCTCCCCAGTGGTACCAAACCACGCAACATGCGCATAGAGCACTGAACTCTTGTTCCACCTCTCAATCGGACTTGTTCACCCAAACAAAGATCACCTCCTTTAACGAGGGACACACAATAGAACTCGCTTTAAACACACTCTTTTACCGACATAGCCCAACTGAAAATGAAGGACTCTCATCGCAACCAAACGTTACCAACTCGGTACTAAAAAAAAATCAAATTTAGAATCGAAGATTTATCACAAAAATCTTTCCACCTTCAGATTAGAAAATTTGCAAATAAACACCACGTTCGCCAAAAGAGAAATCACTCGAATATCCAAATCCATCATTTCTTTTATTCTTTCTAAACAGATAAGAACCACACATGCCAACATAAAGTCAAGCCCAATTGGCGAAAGACACCCGTCATAAACTCATAGCTCATACAAGAATCAAGAGAGCGTTTCAGTATTCGAGGAAATAATCTTTTCTCAATTTCTCCTTTAGAAATAAAATTTCTCTCAACTTTTGGAATCGATTCATCGCATAACACACTAACCCATCTCTCTTTACTTGGCATTCTTAACGCTATGCTCAAGCGGAAATACATCAACCACACTCTGAGAGAGGCTCTATCAACCCCACGAAACAATACTCTAGTCAACTCCTCTTCCGATGAATTACTTTGATAGATAACTTCGATGCATCCTAAAATGGATCTTCACACGTAATCACGTTACCTCAATCCTTAAGAATGAACAACTCGAATTCACTTCACATAGTCTCATGTATTTCATCAAAAGATTTCTATCAATGATCATCCCACTATTCAAATCCACCCTTATACTACTTCTTCACATTATCATTGGGCGATCAAAGTTCTAGCATAATAATGCAAAGCCCAAATTTAACCTCTAAGACTCTTGCAACGAAATTCTCATATACAAGATAGGAAATCCTCAGATTAAATCCTAAAATTCCACAATTCCAACATACTCACTCATTAACATTATCATGAAAATATTTTCTTGACACATTTACCTCTACAAAGATTATAACTCTCGAAGGTTACTCATTAAAGCCAAATCATTCTTGACATTAACTTAACATTTTTCATTATCCCATTAATTGACATGACGATTCGATTACTTTATATTCCCACTCTCATTAAACCACATCTTCAAGAATAACTTTCATAGCCTCACAATACTACCAAATTGCGATACTCTATAGAATTGATCAAGATTTTCATACTTTCGATAATTCTAATGTTCCACTCGAAGTGAAACAAAGATCTTGGATCACAATCACTATAGGTTCTACTAGTTGTAACAATGCAATCAGTTTAACCTCCAAAGACAATCTTCTATTGAGATAAATTTCTCTCAAAGAACTATATTACGAAATTATTTCATCCTCCAATGCTCATCGAATAACTTACAACCCACAGTTTCACAACTACAATTATTAAACACCTCAAAAGACTCAGGTGAAACGAATAGGTTGATTCTTCCTCAAAAGAAAGAGCGAAAGTAATCAATTTTTTTTTTCATCCACTAGGAAAACATGTGCCACCCGCAGTGAACACAATACCAAGAAAAATGGTCACTTAGGCCAAGTACACGGAAAACATAAGGGAAAATCAACAGTCGAGGGCTCAAGCCCTACTGAAAGCGAATACCAAACCACAAATGAGAAGAAGGTAACGCCCTTTGAAATTGATAAACTCATATGGACCAATCGCATAAGGTTTAAGCACACTCAAATAAAGCGCAAAATGCGAAACGTGACTTAAATCTCAATTACTTATATTTAACTCCTTCCTTTAACAAGGAAGGTTATTTTCTGTTATTACTACATCACTTGGCTAGCTTAAATAGGATAAGGTCTTAAAACCCAAATCACAAGAACCACTTAAGAACCAATAAAATCTTTCAAACAAGTCACTTTGCTCAAACAAATTCAATGACCACGTAACTCAAGAGGTCCAATTGAACACAAACATAAAACTCAAACACTTTTACTAAATAAAAATTACGAAAGACGATCCAATTACTTTATTCCTAAAAGAATCATCACCACACACACAAGTCACCATCTCTTGCGATAATCTTACTAACATCAAGAATAATACACTCGAACACGAATCTTTGTCATCAACTATTTCATTAGAAAGCCTCCAAAGTTTCACCAAATTGTTTCATACTTCCTTTTCATCTCATCTTCAAAACAGTGTATACCAAAACCATACTACCCGCTACAACAACTTCTTAAGTTTGGAAGGGTCTACCCAATTGAAAAGGTCCTACCCAACAATCTTTCATCAAGGGCACATTATCATCCAATATTTTCACAATCATGTGGGCATAAGCCACCTATTATATCATATCAATTCAACTTTTAGTGATGCTCAACATCAAACTTCAACACACAATGCTTATACTACAACCATTGTTGTTATCAAGCGCTTCATTATGAAATCTAATTGCTACCTACTTTCCTTCCCAAATCACATGGATATTAACAAACACATATTCATCTGTTCCTCCTCATATTTGAATTTGGCAAAAATACACTAAAACTTCACAAATCGAAATCTTCTATCGATCAAAAGTCTCAACAACACTATAACCCAATTCATCGTGTCATCCTATATAGAAGAACTACATAGAACTCCTCCCATAAATTCTAGATCCACCGATATTCAATCCATTCAACCGGTTGTACACAATTCCAATAACTAATCATACTAGTGAATATGTAAATCTAGCATTTCTCTAGTTTCCTTTTCCACACATTTAACTTAATCCATGGGAACCAAAGAACCCAACAAGTTTAGCAACCTACACGATTTTAATAGCCGGACTAATTCATCAATGTTCCATACTTCTTAATATGTCTTTTGACTCCACATAGGTGTGGACATACTCTGAGTCACTACTCATATATAGTTCATCAAGAACTGGTAGAGGACAACATCAACTTAATCAATTTCACTTCCCAAGACACTAGTTAAGGCTAATCATGCACCTTGCCACTAATCCAACTTGACATCACAACCGCTATCAATTATCTCGCATACTTACAAATTCTCACTTAACACAACAAATCATTGCAAAAGAGAGTTGACACTCTCTTTCTCTATGAAGAGGGTCTAAATTTCAACACTCCATCTACTCCAAAAGAAATAAGTAGAATCAAAACTATATTCAATGAACTTTGTGAAAGATAATTCCCATATCCAAAATACCAAACAGACACCCGGGTCACCTTCATCAACAGGAAAGGTAAGATTCTCAAGAAAAGAACGTTCGCAAGTCGCAAAGATAGCTCACACTCGGCAAGTCAACAATTGTTTTGTAAAACAAAGATGGACCAATTGCAACCACAACACTAACAATTTGTTTTATTACAATCTACGACTTAACCAAGACATGACATAGCCAAAAGAACTTTGATGCTTCCTCTCATAAAAGAGAAGTATCAACTTCGAACTCAAATCCCGAAAAGAGTGCATGGGGGCCAAAGCTTTCTCACATTGTAAGGACAAATAAAATAAAGCTTCCATTGACCAAAGTTCCAAGTAAAAGATCAATCTTATAGACCATCTATGTTTAAAAACAGCAAAACAACTCATCATTCGGGAGAACAAATGTTTGCTTTAAGGAGCCAATAACAACGGATGAACACTCATCAACTGAAATAACCACTGTCCCAAGAGAATTCATCCACCGGGTCAGACCAAGAATAACCATTCCAACTCAAGGAAGACAATAGCCTTCCCAAAGAAACCCATATGGTGGTGCAATCCTGGCAGCCTAAGGCTAAAACCACAAGCTAACCCTCTCATCATCTACTATCATCAAATATAACAATCTTAAAGGCAACCCATAAGTATTCATACCCATTTCACATCAGAAATGATCAAAGCAATACAACGGAAACGTAAATGCAATGCTTGACCCATCCCCAACTTACTGTGTATAGTGTGTCAATTTAACAATTTATTTACCACAGACCTACTGCCCGCTCTAATACCAACTGTAACACCCCAACTCTCAAAGAGCCTGGAATGCTACTGGAATTAAACTATTCTAGCACAAATACAAATTTTCGGCTGAGTCACCTTTGTTTAATCAACTAAACGAGAGTTCAATACGATCACATGGCATAAATAAAATTCTCATAATCAAATTATCCCAAACATGCATGATTATCAAATGAACCAACCAAGGCTAGCAACCTCATTATTACAACTAAACAGTTAATTCAACCACACCATCCATGGGTGTTAATCAACGATTTATTTAATTCTAAATTGGGACTAAGCGAGAAACGCCTTAAGAGTGTGATATAGTGAGTGCATCCAACATCTACTCCCTCCCATGCATGTCGTTCTGCCTCTGGTACCTAAAACACATTAAAGCAAGGGTGAGCCTAAAGACTCAAAGAAGTATCAACAAGGCCATAAACAAGAACACAAACACAACATCGATGATCCTCAATTAACATCACACTAAACATAGCCACTTAACTCATGATATGCAACCAATGCAATGCTCCTTTGAACTTTATCTCTTTTCGCATTTTACCGGTAATGCGGGGTATACAACTGTCGCTGTATACCCTTGCCTGTGCCCTCTGGCACAGGGACCAATAGCCTATACACCACATGTATAGGGACCTTTGCCCATCATCTTAATGATGGGGACCTCTTTGTTCATTAGCCCACATTCCACGAATGTGGGGACCTCAAGCCCGTCATCTACATGACGGGGACCTCAACTGTATGTGCTTGGTCACCACGTGACCAAGGCACCTGTATGCTCTCAACATGCATATGCACCATGATAACATTTTCATATGTAGGAATACAACATATTCTCATTGGCACCGAAGCAATAACAACATGCGGAAGAACTTTTAACCATAACTAGCAGTCATCAAGATAAACAGTAACTCATCTCATAAACAGGCATGCATGGCTATACGATCAAGATACACCACAATCACATCATGCAAGCATACGTATATTATAGCCCGAATACTTGCCTCAACCGTGCGAGAACGGTGGACGCGACGAGGGTGCTGCCCCTGGGACCACGCTCCCACCTGAATATTAAGATAACCCAATCTAAGACCAACATACTGAACCAAGAGCAAAAGAACAACACAAATGAACTTGCTAAACCCCCCAAGTGTTTCCCAACTTCCAATTTCTAACGATCGGTTTGGCGCACCCTGTGAACAGTCAACTTCTAAAATACATAAATTTCTGCTCAGGCGTCCAAATAAGATGTTCTTGGACTTTATGAAAAGGTAATTAAATTATCTAAATAAACCTAGTTGGGGAGCCCTTCTGATTCTGCCCTTAACTGCCCCTAGCAAATCAATCTTTCAGACATCAGAATTCACGTCGGGTTCTCCGGACAGTACGCTAAAACCACCATAACTTTTTCTACGAAAGTCCAAATCTTGCATTCTTTATCTCTATGAAAAGGTATGGAAATTACCTACATTTTTCGTTATATTGAGATCCTCTGATTTCGTCTTTAACTAACAGTTTAACTCAGTTTTCTACAGACTGTCAGGATGTTGACAGATTAACCAGACAGCGGCACTAAACAATTCATAACTTTCTAACCGTTAATCGGATTTGGACGTTCTTGGCGGACATTGAAAGCTAAGAACAAGACCTACATAACTCTAGGAGATCAAAACTCCTAATTCGGCCTCTAAACACATGAAACTAACCGCGCAATAATCTGGACAGAACGCGATCTATTAAACCGACGCAAATCAATCTACCAAACAACATCAACCGCATCTACTACGCATCAACCAACGAAGAACACACGACGTTACCCTTGTAGAATCGCAGCAAGATGATGAACTCTCCCCGCGAAGTTGATCTCCTCTCCTTTCTTCACTTGATCGGCAGTAGGGAGCACCGACGGCGAGGAAGGGAGGCACCAATGGAGGGGGCACCACCATGGAGGAGAGGGCGTGCTACGGTAGCCATGCTACAGTGACAGCGGCGGCACTGTAGCTATAGCGAAGTTAGGGTTTCCCCCTTCCTTTTATTGGTGGTCGATCCCTCATGGGCCTCCTGGGCCAAGGCCTGAGGCCCAAGTTGCCGAAGAACTGCAGAAACCCCCCTTTTTTATGTTTAATTTCTCTTTTGAATGCTTTCTTTCGTAGAATAAATCGGAGTATTACATTAAAACCCCTCTTTCTCCTGTTCAATCGCTTTGCTAAAATAAATATTCTCCCGATTTAATTATTCTCTCCCGATTTTTTTTTGGAGTATTACAGTGGTAGCACCACTTAGCGCAGTACGTTTTTTCCAGAACACTTGTTTTTCGGAGATTGTTTGCTCTCTTAAAGAACGGTAGTACCCCAGTGCTTATAATGGAACTACCGTATCCCCGGTTCTTTTGATATCTTTAGCGGTACGTTTTTTACAGAGTGTGTGTTTTTCAGAGTTGGTTTGATCTTTTGTCGAACGGTAGTACCGAAGTGCAACTTGCGGAACTACCGCAACCCCGGTACATCCGAAATAAGAAGCGATACATTTTTTTCCAGTACTGATGTTTTTGGAACTCAAAGTTAAACGGAAGTACCAGCTCTTAGTCGGAACCTCTGATAAACACAGAACTACCGCATGATAGTTAGCGGTAGTACCGCACCAAATTTCCAACGGCTTTGTCAGAACATTTAATGCGTGTCTGCGCTAGCCGTTTCTGGACGTTTTGGGATGGTGTGGTAGTACCAGCCGTTCAATGGTGGTACTACCATTTGTGCTAAATATTTTTTCTGTAATCTGGTCCCAACGGTCATATTTGGCGTGGGGGGTTATAAATATCCTTCCACCTGCTCTTGGATATAGTTAGTGCTTACACATTTACATCTTTAAGCTAAGAGCATTCACTTCACACCTCATATTCTCTGTTGCATTCATTGTGAGGTTGTTGAGCAAGAATTAAAGTGCATTCATTCTAGTTTGATCTATTGCACTTGAGCACCGTCAAGTGAAGATCGTGATTTATTACTCTTGGTGCTGTCAGCACCTAGACGGCTTGGCGAAAGTTTGCACGTGATCTCTTCAAGAAGATTGTGAAGAGGCCCGGTGTCAATTGTGAGTGGTTCGGTGTTCACCATCTCCGGAGCAGAGAAAGAACAACCATTAGTGAAATCGAGGGAAGACTTAATTCGTGAAGCCAGCTTGATTGGTTCAAGGTTCCTCAACGTGGACTAGTGAAGACTTCGGTTTTCGATACCAGGGGAAAAACTCTATTGTCTTCACTTTGGTTATTTCATCTCTTTACTTTCAGCATTTACATTTCCAGCTTAGGCTGTGCGCCTGTTTTTGCTTAGCTAGATTTACATCAAGTTCTGATATTAGTTCCTCTCTATCCTGAGTTGCTTAAATTGTCCTATTATCTTGTTGTTAGACAACCTTGTTAATTTTATTGTGCTTAAAGGTTTAGTTTGGTCGATCTTTTTACAAACCTCCTATTCACCCCCTCTAGTCGGTTATCCTTGATCCTACAACGGTCTATACCAATGTATTTACTATGCGTTGCCATTGAGGCCATTGCGAGAGTCTATTATAACAGATAAACAAGCATTGGTAATATATATGAAAAGGCGTTGCGAAGTAAAAACGGTATAGTCAGGTTGTAACTACACTTGTATGCGTTGGTACTTACCATACATGGATGACTTTTACTATTTTGACAACGGATATAATTATATTGTGACAACGCATAGAAGCGTTGGTACTTGCAATACAGATGACTTTTGCTATTTTGGTAACGGATATAATTTGGTTGCTGCAACGATTATAAGTGTGTAGACGACAAAGTAAAAAAAAAATCATTATCGATCGTAGCATGGTTAAAAAGAACACTCATATATTAAAAATAAATTACTGCATTACATAGAGAACTATCCACACAAGACATGATATAAATATTTTAGTTGAACTTCATCTCCTAACATAATAAAATCTAAACGTAATGAAGATCATCTGCCTATGTCACCATTCTCCACCTTGCATTAATCATGTCATCCATACCATCATCCATTTACCTGATCAACCTACAATGAAAATTTTGAGTCCATTAGTGCACCATTAGAAAGAAACAAAATCACAATATTAAAGTAACAAAACTAAAAGGAGCACCGTACGTAAGTTGATGGCCACACAATATCAGCTCCTACTTCATGACCAATCAATTTGTAGCCTTGTATGGCTGTATCAATTCTTCACATTTCGTAATTGCAAGGTCGATATGCACCATCCAAAATTCATTTCCTAACTGAACGCCATCAAGTTTATATTTTGGATCACAACTTATGACTGTAGCAAGACCCACATCTGTAACACCCTGGCTATTCGGAAGCCAAGATGTCACCTGTTTACTCTAACATTCAACACAATGAGGAAGAATATGAATAAAGATAAACATCTAATGGCAATATTAAATCAACAAGATGTGGTGAAGGTATCCTTCCTTCACCATTTAACTTATTTTGTTTAATGTTCATCAATAATGAAGGTTCACAAGTAACAATGATTGAACTGTATCACGGAGAAGGTATCCTTCCTTCTCCATTTAGAGTTATTTATTACAATTCGTCAATAATGAAAGAACGGTAGAGACTAAATCATAAAGTTGAACTGGAATGTGATGAAACGTATAATGAGTGCGTGTCTACTCCCTCCCAGTCGGCCAGCATCAATGGTCACCTAAAATAAACAACAAACAACAAGAATGAGTCTGGAACTCAGCAAGTACAGTAAATAATTAAACATACCACAAATACGAACGAATACTCATCATTAAAGAAAGCGAAACATATGCAGAAGGATTATAAATGAAATAATGGAATGTATGGATTTAATGAAAGGAATGGACTGCACACAATGCTTATACCGGTATAGCTAGTGACACATCCGTCGGTGTTCACTTAAGCCCGTATTTATCGAAATACGGGGATCCAAAATACCGTATGAAGAACGTTTCATACGGGTGTCCAAAACTGCCCACATTGGAATGGTGGGACTTCACATGCCCATACTGGAATTGATGGGACTTTAGACTCCACTCCCGTGGAGCTCCACTCCCGTGGACAGAACATGAATATGGATGAATTAATGAACGTAAGTATTATGACTAACATGATCTGCACACATATGAAAGAACATACGCAAGGAACATAATCATTGGAACCTCTTGTATTCTTTAATCTCCACTCCCGTCGATATTCCACTCTCGTGGACGGAACATGAATATTGAAGCTTCTCTCATATCAAACAAAACACAATACTAATCATCGAGCATCCGGTATTTACAAATCACACAAAAGTCAATGTACTTGCCTTCCGCGACGCGATGCGTTAGGAGTCAACGGCGGTGCTCCTAAACCTGAAGCCTCTCCGCCTACACAGTATACTTGAAATAAGAACAACATATAACAGGGCGCTTTCAATAATGTTCTACAACGCCTTCCCGACGACCCACAATATCTAGCTTATTCTAATCTAAAAACATATTACATCAACAATGAACTAGTTCTGGACAGCAGCGCGAAAACACTCATAACTAATAACCTGGGGCCCGAAACGAGGTGAGCCCAGATCCTACATAAACTTAACGAACATATCTACAACATTCCAGTTGACGAGATAACCCAAATCGGCCAAATTAATTTGCTAACAGCTAAATGAAACAACAGAAATGAATCTGTCTGAACAGCTAAGACATCAGAATTAAAACGACCATAACGTTTAGTCTACAACTCCGAAGTGGGCGTTCTTTATCAATCTGAAAAGGTTATGAAATTATCTACAATAACCTAGTTGAGAGTAAACCCTGATTCGTCCATTAACATACACATATTTTAGAAGACAACTTAAAAGGTAATTCTCGTCAGAAATCTGGACAGCAGAAACTAAAACGATCATAACTTTTGATTCGTACGTCGGAATCAAGTGTTCTTGGCGGCCACCGAAAGCTAAGAACAATACCTACATAACTCTAGGAGATAAACAACTCAAATTCGGTTTCTAATATCACGAAATAGACCACGCAACATACTGGACAGAACCAAACTAACAGCAGAAACAATTCGATCCAATCAATCTATTCGAATTCGCATCTAATAAGAACATAGCAGCGAAGAACGCTCTTTGTTACCCTTGAAGACTCGTATGAGACCGCTGAATCCTTGCGAGGTTCTCCTCTCCCCACTTCCCTTTTCTTCTTCCTTAGCCGACGGCAAAGCTCGGGCTCTCCTTCTTCCTTGCTTCGCCAAGCGGGGCAGCACCAATGGGGAGGAGGAGGTGGAGAAGATGGGAGGAGAGGAGGATGGCGCATGGGGAAGAGAGAGTGGCGGCTCTAGGGGGAGGAGCCACAAGGAGGGAGGAGTTCTAGGGTTTTCAGCCGCACCCCACATGGGCTCCAAGGTTAAAGGCCTGAGGCCCAAGTTCGGAACGTTTCTTTCTGTGCAGCGAATACCTCAGAGGTCATAACTTTCTCTCCAAAACTCAGAATGGAGTGATTCTTGTCTTCCAATTTAGCTAACTTATAGTAATTCAACTTCCTAGTTGTGGAGTTGTTCTGAAAATTCAGTCTTCATTATGAAATTTTCCTTGGAAGTTGACTCTATTGCGGACCTTGATTCTCTGTACAGCCTGCCTTGCGGGCCCCATATCTCAAACATCAGAACTCCAAATTAGGTCAATGAGGACTCTAAATTGTACTATGAGAAACGATCTACAACTTTGTAGTTATAATGTTTTCCAATCGAAGCCGTTCCAGTCGCGAAAATCACGCTGCAAGATGATTACCGATTCTGTCCCGTTTCTTTGCGAGGTAAATAAGGAATCTCTCAATCTCCTTATTTTCTCTGTAACTAAACGGGATATTACATTCTACCCCCCTTAAACAGAATTCGACCCCGAATTCTACTCGAAAGAACACCAACTGAACTTAATAATCATTAACACGTACTCGACGTTAACAACTCTGGTTAAAGCTCGCACATGCGAGTTTCGGAGTCCGAAGTCTCATCACGCTCAGATCGACGTGACCACACCACCAAAACGTATACCAGCGTCTTACACCTCAACACTCGTCTCGATCTTTACAGGTTCTCTCAACACACAGGACACAAATGTAAGGTCTTACTCATTGGCCAACGGCTCTAACGAAAACTCAAGTTTTGGACCTCTCGCGTACTCACTCAAAGATCGAACATACCAAATGTTGCGTACACGCGTATGGACCCGAGGCGGTCCTAGCGATCGCCAACTTTCGAATCCCGCATTAGCAACAACAACCCAATGTACCTTGGGCTAACCTCCCCTTTGGTACCAAACCACACAACATACGTATAGCACACGGAACTTGTGTTCCACCTCTCATTCGAATTCTTCAGCGAAACGAGGATCACCTCCTTTAACGAGGGACACACAACAGAACTCGTTTTGAACAAACTCTATTAAAAAACAGGGTTAACTAAAAGTAAATGATTCTCATCGCAACGACGCAATGCCAACTCCCCACCAAAAGGGTCAAAACCAAAATCGAAGATTCATCACGAAAACTATTCCACTTTCTAATTAGGTAGACCAAAGTCAAAGGAGAAATCACTCAAATAACCAAATCAATCATTTCTTTTCCTCTTTCTGAAGTGATAAGAACCACATATGCCAACATAAAGCCAAGCTCAAAATGCGCAAGACATCCGTCATAAAACACATGGCTCAAACAAGAAACAAGAGAGTGTTTTAATATTCGAGGAAACATCACTTCTCAATTTCTCTTTTAGGAATAAATTTTCTCTCAGATTTTGGAATTACAATTCATCGCATAGCACACTAACCCATCTCTCTTAACTTGGCGTTTTCAAAGCTACGCTCAAATCGAATTATATCATCCGCACCTCTGTAGAGAGGCTCCATCGACCCCACAGAAACAAACACTCGACATCTCCTCTACCGACGGAATTAATTTGACAGATGAATCCCAATGCATCTCAAATAGATCTCACGCAAACACATCACCTCAAACTTTTAAGAATGAACAACTCAGAATTCTCAGCACACACACTCATGTACTATCTCAAAAGGGTTCTATCAATGATAATCCCAACTTCAAAATCCGCACTTACTCTGTTTCCTCTACACAATCGTTGGGCGACCAAAGATCTAGCATAACATATGCAAAGCCCAAATTTTAACCTCCAAGACCCCTACAAAGAACTTCTCATACAGAAGATAGGGAAAGCCTTGGATTAAATTCCTAAAATTCTCACAATCCAAACATACTCACCAACATGGAACATTTTGTCGACCAAACTGTCTTTAGAACAATCATAACTCTTAGAGAGTTAGTCACTAAGTCCAAGTCATACCTGACATTAACTCAACAATTCCTCCCAACTCAATAGTTGTCATAACAATCAGATTTCTTCACAATTCTATCCTCATTAAGCTATACCGTCACAATTCTCCTACACAACCTCGTGAGGTACCCAATCAGGATACTCTACTAAACTGATCAAGATTTCTATTCTTTCAACACTTCTAATGTTCCACTCAACATGAACAAAAGATCTTGGACCACAAATCACTATAGGGTCTCTGGTGCAATCAAAGCAATCAGTTTAGTCTCCAAATATAACATTCCATTTAGGTGAAATTCTATCCAAGAATTATATCATGAATTCAAATCATCCTCAAATACTCCTCAATTACCTTGCAACCCAAGGTCTCACAACAACAATTAATAAACACTTTGAAAGACCCCTGTGAAACGAATTAGTGGATCCTTTCTTAAAAGAAAAGGCAACTGAAAACAATTTCGACCTCATACAAAAGAAACATTTACCACTCGCAGAAAATACAGGACCAAGAGAAATAATCAATTAGGCAATGAACGCGGACAACAAAAGGGAAAGTGAACAGTTGAGGACATAAGTCCCACAAGAAGAGAATTCCAAACCTCAACCAATAAGAATAAAGAATATTTTTTGAACCTTGAGGAACTCTTAAGCAGCCAATCAACAAATCTAAGCACGCTTCGAATAACTGCAAGCTACAAAACTTGGATCCAACTCCAAATAACTCTACCCCACTCTTTACTTTAACAAAGAAACAATTCTTTTTAACTACCACCTCACTTGCCATATCTAACAAGAAGTGCTTGTAAAACCAAATCACCTCAATCACTTAAGCACCAAATAGAACCTTCCAATACGTCACTCGCTCAAACTGATTCTAGTTACAACATAAATCATGGAGCCAAAACATCGTGCACACAAATATCAAAACCTTTAATTTAAACCGTATCACGAAAGTTTTCAAGTTCTTTTATTTAGAGATCATTCAACAATATCACCACATCCACATATTGATAATCATACTAACAGTAAAGTAATACACTCATTTAACAAGAACATACTATCATATGACAATTTCGCAAAAATACGCATGTAGACCACTTATTAAATTTATCCATTCAACTAATAATGAGGATCAACATTCCACCTTATGTTCAGAAATTAGAACATAGTATCTTTAATCTTCAATAATATAGGATACATAAGACAAGGTTTCACAAGTCAATACATCTACCTTCATTCATTTCTTAATATATATAACATCAGTTTAGCATGGCAAAATTAGGTGAATCAAACATTTGAATAAGTTCATCAAGTATCTAATTAGAAGACAGATTCAAGCTTAATGTTTACTACAGCAACATTTGAACACATCCATGTCTTAACCACCTCTAGCGATTAGAATAACCGAAAGATGGCCTAGATTCCAATTCATCTAATAAATTTAGTAGATTACTCAATCATAAAGATCAAATCGGTTCAATAACATTTCCACCCTTCTTGACAACAATAGGTTCTTGAACAGATACGGACAAACTCTTATCTAAATTTTTCATCATGCACCAAATACGACGACAATTCACAGTAATCAATTTCACTTCCATGGATACTAGTTAAGAATAAACTGCTTACACAAAGCTAGTAACCCAATCTGATGACTATTACCACAACGATTAGTTCATTTAATTAACATCCCTTACTTAATCATGACACAACATCACTTAAGGATTTTAACACATTCTTCCAGAAAAGAGGTATCACACTTCAATACTCGAAACAATCCAAAAGAAATACATAAAGCCAAAGTTTTCACATGTTAAAGAACCTGCAACAGAAAACCTTCAGTATCCAGAATACCAAGTGAATAAAGGAATCATAATTTCCAATAAGAAGGGCAGAACTCCCATGAAAAGATCAACCTTGCTGATAACCGACGTTCACACCAAAATCAACAATGGATCAGCAATCGAAGAACAAGTAGTCGACTTATAGAACCAAGAAAGACTAATGAAAGCTCATCATGAGAACTATAAGCCATTACTCAAGAAATCTTCATCAGTCGTAACTAATACCAGAACTGGCCAAATTCAAGATCAAGGAAGAGAATAACTTTTCTAAAGAAATTCGCCCTCAACACCCAACTACAGAATGGGGGTAAGTACTTCTCTAATCCCCTACCCCGAACAGTGGTGTTGTCTGGTGAAATCCAGGACAACATCCATGACTTTAACTTCTCAACGTCCGTTACCAATCCGCATGACCGTTATAATCAATCATGAATATATAGGATCATCTCATGACAATCATAGAATAAATTCATAGATATAAAATATCACAACATATCATAAATTAACAACAAGAAAAAATAGTACAGAAACAATTCAACAATTGCTCAACAAGTGGAACATAACAAAGAAAATGCGGAAGCAATAAATTTCCCAACCCCACCTACTGTGCACAGTGTGTCATATTAATATTTTTATTAACCACGGACCTAAAGCCCGCTCTGATACCAACTGTAACACCCTGGCTATTCGGAAGCCAAGATGCCACCTATTTACTCTAACATTCAACACAATGCGGAAGAATATGAATAAAGATAAACATCTAATGGCAATATTAAATCAACAAGATGTGGTGAAGGTATCCTTCCTTCACCATTTAACTTATTTTGTTTAATGTTCATCAATAATGAAGGTTCACAAGTAACAATGATTGAACTGTATCACGGAGAAGGTATCCTTCCTTCTCCATTTAGAGTTATTTATTACAATTCGTCAATAATGAAAGAACGGTAGAGACTAAATCATAAAGTTGAACTGGAATGTGGTGAAACGTATAATGAGTGCGTGTCTACTCCCTCCCAGTCGGCCAGCATCAATGATCACCTAAAATAAACAACAAACAACAAGAATGAGTGCGGGACTCGGCAAGTCTGATAAATAATTAAACATACCACAAATACGAACCAATACTCATCATTAAAGAAAGCGAAACATATGCAGAAGGATTATAAATGGAATAATGGAATGTATGGATTTAATGAAAGGAATGGACTGCACACAATGCTTATCTGGTATAGCTAGTGACACACCGTCGGTGTTCACTTAAGCCCGTATTTATCGAAATACTGGGATCCAAAATACCGTATGAAGAACGTTTCATACGGTGTCCAAAGCGCCCACATTGGAATGGTGGGACTTCACATGCCCATCTTGGAATTGATGGGACTTTAGACTCCACTCCCGTGGAGCTCCACTCCCGTGGACAGAACATGAATATGGATGCATTAATGAACGTAAGTATTATGACTAACATCATCTGCACACATATGAAAGAACATACGCAAAGAACATAATCATTGGAACCTCTTGTATTCTTTAATCTCCACTCCCGTCGATATTCCACTCTCGTGGACGGAACATGAATATTGAATCTTCTCTCATATCAAACAAAACACAATACTAATCATCGAGCATCCAGTATTTACAAATCACACAAAAGTCAATGTACTTGCCTTCCGCAACGCGATGCGTTAGGAGTCAACGGCGATGCTCCTAAACCTGAAGCCTCTCCGCCTACACAGTATACTTGAAATAAGAACAACATATAACAGGGCGCTTTCAATAACGTTCTACAACGCCTTCCCGACGACCCACAATATCTAGCTTATTCTAATCTAAAAACAGATTACATCAACAATGAACTAGTTCTGGACAGCAGCGCGAAAACACTCATAACTAATAACCTGGGGCCCGAAACGAGGTGAGCCCAGATCCTACATAAACTTAACGAACATATCTACAACATTCCAGTTGACGAGATAACCCAAATCGGCCAAATTAATTTGCTAACAGCTAAATGAAACAGCAGAACAGAATCTGTCTGAACAGCTAAGACATCATAATTAAAACGACCATAACGTTTAGTCTACAACTCCGAAGTGGGCATTCTTTATCAATCTGAAAAGGTTATGAAATTATCTACAATAACCTAGTTGAGAGTAAACCCTGATTCGTCCATTAACATACACATATTTTAGAAGACAACTTAAAAGGTAATTCTCGTCAGAAATCTGGACAGTAGAAACTAAAACGATCATAACTTTTGATTCGTACGTCGGAATCAAGTATTCTTGGCGGCCACCGAAAGCTAAGAACAATACCTACATAACTCTAGGAGATAAACAACTCAAATTCGGCTTCTAATATCACGAAACAGACCACGCAACATACTGGACAGAACCAAACTAACAGCAGAAACAATTCGATCCAATCAATCTATTCGAATTCGCATCTAATAAGAACATAGCAGCGAAGAACGCTCTTTGTTACCCTTGAAGACTCGTATGAGACCGCTGAATCCTTGCGAGGTTCTCCTCTCCCCCACTTCCCCTTTTCTTCTTCCTTAGCCGACGGCAAAACTCAGGGCTCTCCCTTCTTCCTTGCTTCGGCCAACGCTTGGGCAGCACCAATGGGGAGGAGGAGGTGGAGAAGATGGGAGGGAGAGGAGGGATGGCGCATGGGGAAGAGAGAGTGGCGGCTCTAGGGGGAGGAGGCACAAGGAGGGAGGAGTTCTAGGGTTTTCAGCCGCACCCCACATGGGCCTCCAAGGTTAAAGGCCCGAGGCCCAAGTTCGGAACGTTTCTTTCTGTGCAGCGAATACCTCGGAGGTCATAACTTTCTCTCCAAAACTCAGAATGGAGTAATTCTTGTCTTAAAATTTAGCTAACTTATAGTACTTCAACTTCCTAGTTGTGGAGTTGTTCTGAAAATTCAGTCTTCATTATGAAATTTGCATTGGAAGTTGACTCAGTTGCGGACCTTGATTCTCTGTACAGCCTGCCTTGCGGGCCCCATATCTCAAATATCAGAACTCCAAATTAGGTCAATGAGGACTCTAAATTGTACTATGAGAAACGATCTACAACTTTGTAGTTATAAGGTTTTCCAATCGAAGTCGTTCCAGTCGCGAAAATCACGCTGCAAGATGATTACCGATTCTGTCCCGTTTCTTTGCGAGGTAAATAAGGAATCTCTCAATCTCCTTATTTTCTCTGTAACTAAACGGGATATTACAACATCCTTATTTGCATTTTTCCAGCTCTTCAAGAATACTTTAGTACCAACATAGTCCACACATATAAGTACATGATCAAATACTTTACAAAGGATGCAGTTAAATATTTTTAAAGCATCACATATCAAATAAACATAAAGATTGTCGTACCGCTATCGAATTGGTAGCCAACCAATTAAATGTACTACGCTGTTGTTTTTATAAAAGATATTATGTGGAACATTAGTCTACAATTTAAATAAATTATTAGCAAAATAGATATAGAGGAGACAAAAATTTAGAAGGTGCATGTTATACATGAGGAAGCATGGTTGCACTAGCTCCTTTTGCGTTTTTTTTTGTTCTGGACGTCATGCTAATAACAAGAGGTCAAATAATTAGAAATAAGCATTGAACTACTGAAAACTGAATAGAATAGAAATATGAATAGAACTGAACTGAACTAAACAGTGTGTCCATTGTTAATATGATAACAGAAAAATGTTCTGTTCAGAACTGAAAACTAAAATATGTAACCAGCAGAACTGAAAACTGAAAACTGAGCAGGACTGAAAACTGAACCTTCATAGCATTAGTGTGGTTGTTTAGGGCCAGCCTGGTGTCATCGTGGACATGATTTTCTTTGGTCTACCATATAACCATAATAAGTTGTGAATTCATGTAAACTATAATAAGACGAAAATGTATTTGTATACAAGATGAATGGAAAAATTAACCTTGTGTGCAGCAAAAACTTTATATGCTTGTATTGTACTGTTATCTTGGCTATAAATTTCCTTGTCCTGTAGTGAAGGACAACAATTCATTACAATGGCTCAATTTACTTTCAGAAATAATGTTTTTTCTAAACCTTAGCTTCATATTATTTTGATACTCGACCATGTTCATAAGTTCCAAACAGTAGAGAAGTGAACTAACCTTGTATGCAGCAGAATTTTTCTTTCCTTACTGCACATTGTCATTTTGGACCAAAGTTTTTTGGTTTTATAATGAAAGACATGTCAGAAGATTGGCACTACCAGTAGTAAACATCGATAATTGCAAACAGTACCAACATAATGTATTCCTACTCAACCACAGTGAGTTCCGAACATTATATAAATGAACAAACCTTGTCTGAAGAGGAGTGTTTGCTTGGTGGCTGCAAATCGTCATCCTGGAAATCATTTTGCTTGCTCTGCAGTGAAAGAGAAGAAATAAATACTCTCTTAAACCTTAGTTGAAAAATAATACAATATCCATACGCTACCATCGTATTATTTTGCTGCTCAACCATACTGAATTCTTGATCGGGACAATCACCATACACTCTCTGTGTACAATAAAAAAAATGAGAGTTAGACGATATTTATTTAACAAAGAATATTTTTTTTGAACTATAAGAATATTTTATTATGTATTCCACAGAGCTACGTACTTTCCTTTTCAGATTTTGTCCATCGACATGAGGAGCATCTCGGGGTATAGACACCAGATCTAAACTTTCCTGTAACAAAAAATAGAACATAAAGTGAATAATGGAGAAGTTATTTCAATTTACCTCATTTGTTTGTCTTCTAACCAAATTTTTGTCTTCTCTTTTAATTCCAGAATCATGGCATCTTGATTCTGAACATGTTTTGCAACCTTTTCCATCTAAAGCCTAAGAGATAGAACATCTTCACTTGATGCTCCATCCAATGAAGTTAGTTTTATGTTTTGAAGGCAATGTGAAGTTGACTGATAAAAAACTTGATTAGGATTTGGGACTAATCCCAAACCATGTACACGCCCAGGCTTGTCTGCTCCTAATATTTGATTCAATGCATCTCCTTTCCAAGTAGTCTTTCCTTGACTAGTATCTGCTAAATCTGGCTGCTGGACTAAGAGTGTCTTCAAATCACCCTAAACATATGATCAATGTAAATAAAAACAATATGAAAAATCGCAATGTGAACTATGAATGATTCTTAGTTGACAACATATCACATGTCCATTTATGTTCTTGTCGCCTTTGGGCTGATGTGTATGGATGTACAAAAGAGCCCTGTGTGGATTCTTCTTTTCAGAATTTTGTTTTCTCTATTGAACATATGATTGAATTATTAAGGAGTGGATAATCCCTGTATAACATATGAATGGAAAAGGAGATGCATATAATTAGAGATCTACAAAATTTACTAACTCTTCTCTATTTCGAGCAAAACTCTTTGAACCATCTGTATGTTTCGACTTCTTTGCACAATTTTTCCTATTTTGCTCACTTATATCCTGTCAAAGAATTAACAAATACAGAGAATCACTTCACTTTGGTAATTTTGTATAAAAGCTAATCTATTGGAACAAAACGTAAATGAAAAATCTGACAGTCTATGTACCTGTGCTTTCTTGCTCATCCAGTTATTGACAAGAGCAATCCACTGGTCAAGAACCACACCTTGTGGGACATTGTTGTAATTAACTTCCGTACTCTTATGCATATCAAAATAAAGTGATTTTAGATTTGACTTGTGTTGCCTCCATTTTTCTCTAATACTTCTTAATGCATATTTTTCCATTCGAGGGGCATAAAAGAATCTCATCTGCATATCCATTAAAAAATCAATATGCAAACAAACAAAATGTAAAGCATAATATTATAAGTTAGCAAAAAAATGTAGGATGTTTACTTTTACTTGCTCAAGTATATCCTTTTTGTTTTTTCTTCCTTGGTATTTCTTTCTTTCTTTCCTATTAGTATTCTCTAGTCCGTATAGCTCAAGCTACACAAGCATCCATTCCTAGCAACCATGCCAAGAAAATTGCCTAGAAGTCCAGCTTCTTCACCAATTGCCTGATTGAGATCATTACACTCAACCACAATTCTAAGCCCTTTCGGGAGGTTCCAAACATCTTTAAGTTTTGTCTTCCCACGCTTTCTGGTTTCTCCATTTTCATCTGTTCAGTGTTACATTGCAAAAACAATTTCGATGTTCAACAAGCTAGTAATCAACATTTATTATCATGAATATTGAAGAACTAAGTAATTACCTTGAATGTTAACATCAATGTCATCATCGTTATCTGTTCGGCCTTCTTCAACATTGCTAGATACTGATTGAAGTTCAAGTGATGCAGCATGTCCTTGAGGGTAATTCTCTTGCACCAGTTGAACACGCACGCGAGTATACAAATAAAAAGTGAACTATTTACTGCACCGGTGCACCCTGCCCCAAATTCAAAATGAGTGAACCTTGCGCCGACCGAGGCAGCTAGAGAGGATAGGAGAGAGCGATGGGCCGGGCGGTTACCTGGGTGTGAACGGAGCTGCACCATCGGGGGATCGCCGTGCGGAGTCGGAGATCACCACGCGGAGGTGGGGAGAGTGGCGGAGATGGAGACAGGGAGCGAGGCTGGGGCGGTGAGAAGAGGGAGAGCCTGAGATAGGGAGAGACGATGAGAGGAGAGGAGAGGAGATGAGTGGCTGGTTTATGTGGAGGCGTTGCAGGGGAGGTGTGGAGGCGTGGATGGGGAAGAAGAAACCCACGATTTATGTGGAGGCGTGAGCAGATTTTCAGGGGAGGTGAGAAGATTACCTAGCTGTTACAATTAATACCCTTTCTATGGAAGGTGGGGTCACTATAGATATTACCCTACACAACCCAAAAAATGGTGGGATTGGAGACTCTGAGAGAGGGAAAACAGTGGGATAAAAAAAGACACGAGAAGAAATGGAGGAAAGGAATGGAGGGAGATGAAATTTTCTAATGTAAAAACATTTCCTTTTAACTAACCAATATTTTCTGGAACAGAATCATATTTGACATCTATTCCATTTAAAAGTACATTAAAAATGAAAACCAACAAAATTGGTTTCATTCAATTTGGAGGAAATTTGAATTAGTTATGAATTTTCTAAGTTATAAGAATTTTCAGTGCAAGTTTAAATCCCTTCGGATTTTTCTAAATGAAAACCAAGTGCAAATTCATGAGATTCAACAAAACTTTTAAAATCTCAAACTTTTATACATTTGAAACACAAACCCTAATTGGGAATGAGATTTGGTATGTTATAGGCGTGAAAGGCCTAACTCGGTGATTTAACATGATGTGAAATGCCTAACTCGGTGATTTAACATGACGTGAAATGCCTAACTCGGTGATTTTACCATGGCGTGAAATGTCTAACCCATGGCGTAGCTCGGTGATTTTACCATGACGTGAAATGCCTAGCTCAGTGATTTTACCATGGCGTTGTGAGAGCCGCCGGACGATTTAACTCGAAATGCCTAACCTTCCAATTGGTCATAGCATCCCGAATTAAATTTTCCCGCTCTCGGGATAATATGTACCTCCCAGAACAGCGGTACACATACCCCACACAAAAATAAGCATCAACTCCATACAAAAGTTATTATATTACCAAAACTTTATAATTGACAACATACTCAACAACACTTAGACTTCATACAAAAAGTCCGACCGACCAAACACAAGACAGAGTACTGTAGCGAAAACACATAGGCCATAAGATGGTAGTAAACAAAAGCCGACTGGTTTGCCCTTACCCCACAAGGCAACCGACCGGGCCGTCGAGCTAGTCGTCAACTTCGTAGACAGTCTCACATTGATCGACCCCTTGGGGGTCAACCTTGTAACACCCTGGCTATCCGGAAGCCAAAATGTTACCTAAAGAATCTAACATACAACTATAATCAAAAGAATTGAGATAGCATTCCATGTTATAACAAAAGGAAGGAGGTCCACCCTACTAGCATAATAGCATAAATATAGTCTGAACCTATGTAAGTCAAGTACCACAGCGGGAAATAAACATCCATAACCAATAGGGAGACATCATCCACATGCCACCTCAATTATTACAATTTATCACTAAACAAATGAAGGAAAATAACCAAGTTCTATTGTTGAAACTAGAATATGGTGTTGTGTGTTTAGTGCATGTCTACTCCCTCCCAAAAGAGTCATCATCAACGGCCACCTAAAACAAAACAACAAAACAAGAGTGAGTCCGGGACTCAGCAAGTACAGCGAATAAAAGGACATACTTCACGTAGAAACATGGCACTATAGGATTATCTGAAAGAATGTACTGAAATGCATGGATGATATGAACTGGTTGGACTGCACTCCTGCTTATACCGGTATAGCTAGTGACACACCCGTCGGTGTTCACTTAAGCCCGTATTTATCGAAATACGGGGATCCAAAATACCGTATGAAGAACGTTTCATCTGGTGTCCAAAGCGCCCACATTGGAATGGTGGGACTTCACTTTCCCATCTTTGGAATTGATGGGACTTTAGACTCCACTCCCGTGGAGCTCCACTCCCGTGGAGCTCCACTCCCGTGACGGAACATGAACATGGATGCATGAATAATGTAACACCCTGGCTATTCGGAAGCCAAGATGTCACCTAAATAATCTAACAATCTACACAAAGCGGAAGAATATGAAATAAGTATATCAACTAATGACAGCATTAAAAAAAATAACAGGACATGGTAAAGGTATCCTTCCTTCACCTTCTAAGTTATTTAATACTGATCATCAATAAAGGAGTTTCACATTGTAACACCCTGGCTAATCGGAAGCCAAGATGTCACCTAAAACATCTAACATACATCCATAATGCAGAAGAATTTGAACTAAGTATTTCAACTAAAGACAGCATTAAATTAAACAGGACATGGTGAAGGTATCATTCCTTCACCTTCTAAGTTATTTAATACGATCATCAATAAAGAAGGTTCACACGATAATAAATCAACATCCATGTGGAGAATGTATCCTTCCTTCACCAATTATAATTTAACTATTACAGTTCATCATTAACGAATGTAAGATAGAACTAAATTTAATCTTGAACATGAATAGGATGATGTGAGCAGTAGTGCGTGTCTACTCCCTCCCAAGTGAGCCAACATCGGGGTTACCTAAAATAAACAAACAACGCAAGAGTGAGTCCATGACTCGGCAAGTACTGATGAAAGAAAAAGAACACATATACAAACAGGACATCACCATTTAAGAATGCGAACCTTGCATCGAGTGAACACTTATGAAAACATGAAATGAATGAATGTAATCAAGGATGGACTGCACACATGCATATCTGGTATAGTGAGTGACACACCCGTCGGTGTTCACTTAAGCCCGCACCTTAACAAAAGTGCGGGGATCCAAGTCCTATATGAAGAACGTTTCATATAGGTGTCCAAAGCTGCCCATCTTGGAATTGATGGGTCTTACGTGCCCATTTGGAATTGATGGGTCTTTCAATCCACTCGTGGGACGGGACATGACAATGTCCAAATTTGCCCACATTGGAATGGTGGGACTTACAATCCACTCCGTGGACATAACATGAATAAAAGGATGCATGATATGAACATGAACAATGATAATACCATCTCTCATTATATACTCCACATAATGAAAGAACATAACCAATTCCGCATCTCGGGTAACACAATATGTCACACTATATTCATGAAAACATTCACAATCACAAGCACTCAAAAGCAACAAAGTACTTGCCTTCGGCGTTGCGGCGCGTTAGCGAACAACGATGGCGCTCCCAAACCCGTAGCCTCGTGGCCTAAACAATTAAATAACCGAAATAAGAACAACATAGAATCCAACCCGAATTAATAGTCTACAATACCC
Organism: Ampelocalamus luodianensis; assembly: GCA_036346255.1. NCBI lineage: Eukaryota > Viridiplantae > Streptophyta > Magnoliopsida > Poales > Poaceae > Ampelocalamus > Ampelocalamus luodianensis. The sequence continues at coordinate 40,030,610 of CM070620.1, read as the reverse complement.
CTTGAACTCCCAAGGAATCGCCATAAAACCTAATCTGAAAAACAGGCTGCAACCCAAAAGCGTGTCGGGACAGCAGCACGAAAATGACAGTAGTTAATGACGTGGGACTCGAAATGAGATGAGTCCAGATCCTACCTCATATTAACGAACATATCTATAACATTCAAGTTGATGAGATTTCCCAATTCGGCCAATAAACTTCTCTAATAAAGAAAACAAAACAGCAGCACAGCTTCTGTCTGAACAAACAGGACAGCAATACTAAAACAACCATAACTTTTAATCTACAACTCCGAATTGAGCGTTCTTTAACAATCTGAAAAGGTTATGAAATTACCTACAATAAACTAGTTGGCACGACATTCAAATTTTGCCTTTAACAAAAAGTGGCACACGGGTCAAAACTAAAGATAGAAACTGACATACAATCTGGACAGACTGATCTACAATCTGGACAGTCACAAAGAAAAGTGCATAACTTTTGATCTATAAATCCAAATGAGGTGTTCTTTATCAATCCTGAAAGCTAGTGATATCACCTTCAAAATTTGTTATGGGCAAGACCTCTGAATCACCCTCTAACTAGGCCATATATCAACCTAAACAGAGACTGCTAATTCTCGTCAGGATTCTGGACAGCAGATATTAAATCTATCATAACTTTTGACTCGAAAGTCGGAATTAGGTGATCTTGGCGGCCACCGAAAGCTAAGAACAAGACCTACATATCTCTAGGAGATGGGAAACTCAGATTCGGCCTCTAACATCACGAAAAAGTCCACGCAACAATCTGGACAGAATCGAATTTCTACCCGCAGCAAATCGATATAATCAAAATTGAACCAAAACACATCTACCACTAATCAAGCGATGAGGATCGGCACTCGTTACCCTTGTAGCAACCAGGGCGTAGGTGGGAGAACCTTGAGAAGATGATCTTCCTCCTCCTTTCTCCTTCTCCCTTCTTCTCCTTCCACCATGGCGGCGGCACCTGAGCTTCTTCCTCATCTTGGTAGAGCAGCACGGAGGGGGCTGCTACAGTACCGCGTGCTACAGTGCGGCGCGGTACTGTAGCAGAGGGTAGGGTTTTGGGAAGAGACCCCCTTCTTGACTCCACTACAAGGCCGGCCCACTTGGCTAGGACACCTTGGGCTAAAGCCGAAGGTCCAATCCTCTCTCAAATCCTGAATTTTCTTTCAATTTTCCTCTAAACTTTAATGCATTCAAATTTGAATAAATTTCTCTTCGAATAATATGTTCTCTCTATTTGATATTCGAGGTATTACATTCTACCCCTTACTGAATTCGACCTCGAATTCTAACCGTCGAAATAAGCGAAAGAATAATTGCCACGAAAAGAAACATCTATTAACATATGCCCGAGCAAACATGTGCGGATAAAACTCGCGCATGTGAGACTCAGGTCCCAAATGACCTATCTCTCGGTGACAAGACCACAAGACATTGGCGTAAACTACATCGACCTAACACTCAATCCGACATTGCCAAGTACACTCATCGAAGAGATTCAAAGGTAAGATCCTACTCGATGGTCAATGGCGTTAACGAATATTCAAACTCTAGTTCTCACGGTACTCACTCGGCACCAAACATGCTAAATGTAGTACACCACATATGGACCAGAGACGGTCCTTGCGATACGCCAACTTCGAATTCCGTAGCTAACGAAAACAACCCAAAGTACCTTGGCTAACCTTCCAATTGATCTTGAACCACACAACATGCACATAGAACACGAACTCTTGTTCCACCTCTCAATTGAACTCTTCACTAAAATAAGGATCACCTCCTTTAACGAAACACACAACAGAGCTCTCTTTAAGCAAACTCTTTTACCGACAAAACCCATCCGAAAAGAAAGATTCACATCGCATCTATCGTTACCATTCGATACTAAAGAGTCAAACACGAAATCGAATTTCATCACGAAAAACCTTTCCACGTTCCAAGTGGCGGTTCGCGAATAAACGTCCACGAAATCTAAAGGAGAAATCACTTGAATGCCCAAAAAAATCATTTATTCCGTCTGAATGGAAAGAATCACACATATCAACATAAATGTCGAGCTCAACTTGCGAAAGACATCTGTCAAAACACATAGCTCAAACAAGAATCAATAAAACGTGTCTCTACTTTAGGAAGCATCAATTTCTCAGTTTCTCTTTCAGGAATAAAACTTCTCTCAAACTTTGGAATTCCAATTCATCGCATAACACCCTAACTCATCTATCTTAACTTGGCATTCTCAACGCTATGCTCAAGTCGAAATACATCATCCACACCTCGGTATAGAGGCTCTATCGACTACTTTGAAACTTTCTCTCAACAACTCCTCTACCGAATGAATTAATTTGTGGATGACTTTCAATGCATCTCAAAATAGATATCACATGCAATCACATCACCTCAATGTTTTAAGAATAAACAACTCGAAATTCCCAGCACACACATTCATATACTTCCTCAAAAGGGTTCTATCAATGACCATCCCATTGTTCGGAATCCACCCTTATTCTACTTTCTCTACACATAATCATTGGGAGACTCAAGGTCCTAGCAAAAAGAATGTGAAGCCCAAAATTAAACTCCAAGACTCCTACCATGAACTTCTCATATAGAAGATAGGGAAGCCTCAAATTAAATCCCTAAAATTCTCACAATCCAAACATACTCGCGCATTGACATCAACACAAAAACATTTCTTGATCCAATTATCTTTATCAAGATTCTAATTCTTAGAGAGTTACTTACTACGTCCAAGTCATTCATGGCAATAATCCAACAATCTCGGCTATCTCTTTAACGATCAGATCACTTTGCTAATATTACTCCCATTACAACACCATCATATTTCATCTACACAACCACGCAAGGTACTCAACCGCGACACTCTAATACATTGATCAAGATTTTCATACTTTGGATAATTCTATGTTCCATTGAAATGAACAAAAGAACTTGGACTACGTCTCGCTATAGATTCTACTAGTTGTAACCATGCAATCAGTTTAACCTCCAAAGGCAACCTTCTAATGAGATAAACTCCTCTTAAATAACTATATTACGAAATTATTTCATCCTCCAATGCTCATCGAATAATTTCCAACCCAAAGTTTCACAACTACAATCATTAAACACCTCAAAAGACTCAGGTGAAAGCGAATAGATTGATTCTTTCTCAAAAGGAAGAGCGAATGAAATCAATTTTCTTCAACTAGGAAAACATGTGCCACCCGATGAACAAAGGATCAAGAAAAAATAGTCACTTAGGCAAAGTACTCGGAAAACATAAGGAAAATCAATAGTCGAGGCTCAAGCCCTATTGAAAGCAAATACCAAACCACAAATGAGAAGAAGGTAATGCCCTTTGAAAATTTGATAAACTCTTATGGAACAAATGCATAAGGTTTAAGCACACCCAAATAAACTGCAAGTGGCGAAAGCGTGACTTAAATCTCAAATACTTTTACTTCACTCCTTCCTTTAACCAGAAAGTTATTTTACGTGATTACTACATCACTTTGCCACTTAAACAAGATAAGCTCTTAAGACCAAATCATAAGAACCACTTAAGAACCAATAAAATCCTTCAACCCGTCTCTTTGCTCGAAACAGACAAAGTTACCACATAACTCATGAGGTCCAAAGATAACAAACGCAAAACTCGAAACACTTTCACTAAACAGTATCATGCAAATGATTTTTCGTTGAACATTATCATCACAACCACGATCGACAATCACACTAATCAACGAAATAATATGCTATTGGCGAGAATCATCAAATCTCTTAACACTCCATGAACTTTTGAAAAGAATCACAATGAACTACTTCATCATGTCTCTAAAATCTAAATAAGGTTACATATACTTGATCTAGGAAAACCTAGTGCAAAAACCTTATAATTGAAACAAACTCTTTCAACAAGATGATAATAGAACATGACAATCTCACCAATGTACACCAAATGAAATCTCTGTTTAGCTTTCATCCATTTAACTCTTAGTGACACTCGATGCCAAGATAGTACACACTAAATGCTCTCTAGCCACACATGGCACAAACATGATCCTACCTCTGTTTGCAACCTCAACAACGATTAAGAGGATATAATCAGCATTCTAACTTATGATCACAATTAGAATAAAATGTCCTTAACTTCAATAATATAGGACACATAAGTCAAGGTTTCACAAGGCGATACATCATCGTTCATCTAGTCATTTAAACATGTTTCAATAATTTTTAGCATGGCAAGAATCAAGTAAAGCTATCATTTAAATAAGATCATCAAGATCCAAATAGAAGACAAATTCAAGATTAATATTTATCAAGACAACATTCGAACACATCCTTAACTTAACCATCACTAGCGGTTAGAATAAGCGAAAGAGGACCTAGATTTCAACTTATCTAACAAATTTATCAGATTATCCGATCGTAAAGATCAACCCGATACATCCACATTTTTTCCACAATTCTTAACAACAATAGCTTCTTGAACAAATATGAACAACCTCTTATCTAAAACTCATCCTGTACCAAATACAACGACATTTCACTTTAAGCAATTCACTTCCACGGATACTAGTTAAGAATAGACTGTTTGCACAAAGCTAATAACCCAAATCTGATAACTCATACCATAATAATTAATTCATTTAATTAACACCTCGTACTTAAGCATGTCATGACATCACTTAAAGATTTTAACCTAATCTTTCAGAAAAAGAGGCATTACATTCCAACACTGGAACTAATCCAAAAGAAATACATAAAGTCAAAGCTTTCACATGTTAAAGAATTTGCATGAAAACTTTCAGTACCAGAATACTCGTGAATAAATGATTCACATTCTCCAATAAGAAGGCAGAACTCCCAAGAAAAGATAAGTTTTTTTTGCCGATATCCAACGATCCCAAGAACAACTTTAGACCAGTGATCGGAAAACAAGTAGTCGACTTATGGAACCAAGAAAGTCAATGAGAACTCATCGGAAGAAATGTAAAACACTAACTCAAGAAAACTTCATCAAACGCAACTATTACGAAGCGGCCACATACGGAACCAAGGAAGAGAATAATATTTTCTAAAGAATCTCACCTCAACACTCCACTATGGTATTCGGGTAGATACTACTCTATTCTGCTACCACAAATCTTGGTGCAATCGACAAAGTCGGGGCCACAACCACGGCCTCCACTTCTTAACCTCCATCATCGACACGTTTAAACAATATAATCAATTATGATTATACATGATCATATCATGACAATCATAGAATAGATTCATAGATATGGAATATCATAACATATCATAGATTAACAACAAGAAAGATAATACAAAAGCAATTCAACAATTGCTCAACGAATGAAACATAACAATAGAAATACGAAACAATGGATTTCCCAACCCCACCCTCATGTACAAGTGTGTCAATTTAATATTCAATTACCACGGACCTAAAGCCCGCTCGATACCAACTGTAACACCACAGCTAATCGGAAGCCAAGATGTCACCTAAAACATCTAACATACATCCATAATGCGAAGAATTTGAACTAAGTATTTCAACTAAAGACGACATTAAATTAAGCAGGACATGGTGAAGGTATCATTCCTTCACCTTCTAAGTTATTTATCTCGATCATCAATAAAGAAGGTTCACGCGATAATAAATCAACATCCATGTGGAGAATGTATCCTTCCTTCACCAATTATAATTTAACTATTACAGTTCATCATTAACGAATGTAAGATAGAACTAAATTTAATCTTGAACATGAATAGGATGATGTGAGCAGTAGTGCGTGTCTACTCCTCCCAAGTGAGCCAACATCGGGGTTACCTAAAATAAACAAACAACGCAAGAGTGAGTCCATGACTCGGCAAGTCTGATGAAAGAAAAGAACACATATACAAACAGGACATCACCATTTAAGAATGCGAACCTTGCATCGAGTGAACACTTATGAAAACATGAAATGAATGAATGTAATCAAGGATGGACTGCACACATGCATATCTCTAGGTATAGTGAGTGACACACCGTCGGTGTTCACTTAAGCCCGCACCTTAACAAAAGTGCGGGATCCAAGTCCTATATGAAGAACGTTTCATATAGGTGTCCAAAGCTGCCCATCTTGGAATTGATGGGTCTTACGTGCCCATCTTGGAATTGATGGGTCTTTCAATCCACTCTGTGGGCGGGACATGACAATGTCCAAATTTGCCCACATTGGAATGGTGGGACTTACAATCCACTCCGTGGACATAACATGAATAAAAGGATGCATGATATGAACATGAACAATGATAATACCATCTCTCATTATATACTCCACATAATGAAAGAACATAACCAATTCCGCATCTCGGGTAACACAATATGTCACACTATATTCATGAAAACATTCACAATCACAAGACTCAAAAGCAACAAAGTACTTGCCTTCGGCGTTGCGGCGCGTTAGCGAACAACGATGGCGCTCCCAAACCCGTAGCCTCGTGGCCTAAACAATTAAATAACGAAATAAGAACAACATAGAATCCAACCGAATTAATAGTCTACAATACCCCCTTGAACTCCCAAGGAATCGCCATAAAACCTAATCTGAAAAACAGGCTGCAACCCAAAAACGTGTCGGGACAGCAGCACGAAAATGACAGTAGTTAATGACGTGGGACTCGAAATGAGATGAGTCCAGATCCTACCTAATATTAACGAACATATCTATAACATTCAAGTTGATGAGATTTCCCAATTCGGCCAATAAACTTCTCTAATAAAGAAAACAAAACAGCAGCACAGCTTCTGTCTGAACAAACAGGACAGCAATACTAAAACAACCATAACTTTTAATCTACAACTCCGAATTGAGCGTTCTTTAACAATCTGAAAAGGTTATGAAATTACCTACAATAAACTAGTTGGCACGACATTCAAATTTTGCCTTTAACAAAAAGTGTCACACGGGTCAAAACTAAAGATAGAAACTGACATACAATCTGGACAGACTGATCTACAATCTGGACAGTCACAAAGAAAAGTGCATAACTTTTGATCTATAAATCCAAATGAGGTGTTCTTTATCAATCCTGAAAGCTAGTGATATCACCTTCAAAATTTGTTATGGGCAAGACCTCTGAATCACCCTCTAACTAGGCCATATATCAACCTAAACAGAGACTGCTAATTCTCGTCAGGATTCTGGACAGCAGATATTAAATCTATCATAACTTTTGACTCGAAAGTCGGAATTAGGTGATCTTGGCGGCCACCGAAAGCTAAGAACAAGACCTACATATCTCTAGGAGATGGGAAACTCAGATTCGGCCTCTAACATCACGAAAAGTCCACACAACAATCTGGACAGAATCGAATTTCTACCCGCAGCAAATCGATATAATCAAAATTGAACCAAAACACATCTACCACTAATCAAGCGATGAGGATCGGCACTCGTTACCCTTGTAGCAACCAGGACGTAGGTGGGAGAACCTGGAGAAGATGATCTTCCTCCTCCTTTCTCCTTCTCCCTTCTTCTCCTTCCACCATGGCGGCGGCACCTGAGCTTCTTCCTCATCTTGGTAGAGCAGCACGGAGGGGGCTGCTACAGATACCGCGTGCTACAGTGCGGGCGCGGTACTGTAGCAGAGGGTAGGGTTTTGGGAAGAGACCCCCTTCTTGACTCCACTACAAGGCCGCCCACTTGGCTAGGACACCTTGGGCTAAAAGCCGAAGGTCCAATCCTCTCTCAAATCCTGAATTTTCTTTCAATTTTTCCTCTAAACTTTAATGCATTCAAATTTGAATAAATTTCTCTTCCGAATAATATGTTCTCTCTATTTGATATTCGAGGTATTACACACATGCAGTAATAAATCAACATCATTGTGGAGAAGGTATCCTTCCTTCACCAATTATAATTTAATTATTACAGTTCATCATTAACGAATGAAAGATAAAACTAAAATTAAATTTTGAACATGAATTTGATGATGTGAACAAGTAGTGCGTGTCTACTCCTTCCCAAGTGAGCCAACATCAGGGGTTACCTAAAATAAACAAACAACGCAAGAGTGAGTCCACAACTCAGCAAGTACAGTGAAGGAAACAGAACACATATGCAAACAGGACACCACCATTTAAGAATGCGAACATTTCATCGAATGAGCACTTAAGAAAAACATGAAATGAATGAATGTAATCAAGGATGGACTGCACACATGCTTATACCGGTATAGCGAGTGACACACCCGTCGGTGTTCACTTAAGCCCGCATCTTAACAAAAATGCGGGGATCCAATTCCCGTATGAAGAACGTTTCATACGGGTGTCCAAAGTTGCCCATTCTGGAATTAACGGGTCTTACATGCCCATCCTGGAATTGATGGGTCTTTCAAATCCACTCCGTGGGCGGACATGACAATGTCCAACACTGCCCACATTGGAATGGTGGGACTTGAAATCCACTCTCGTGGATGAAACATGCAAAATGAATGTATAACATGGATTGAGAATATTGAAAGACATGATATCTAAACATGGATATAACACATATATCAAAAGATAAACAATCCACCTTCTCATGTATTATATGGAATCACCACAAGATCATAAAAACATTCACCAATCACAATCAATAAAGGTGGCAATGTACTTGCCTTCCACGATGCGACGCGCTAGCCGGCAAAGATGGTACTCCTAGATCTGAAACTCCACCTCCTAAATAAATAAAATAGCTACCATAAGGACATGATATACCCAATTCTACTAATCGGTGTTCTACCCCGCTACCCTGACAACTCAGGTCTAAAACAAAAGCTGAAACTGAAAACAACAATTTCTGTCATAACTTAATTCTGGACAGCAGCATGGTAATTGACATATCTTAAGATCTGGAAGTCGAAAAGAGGTAAACCCAATTTCTGTATATTCTTAACTGACTAAACTACAATACTCTAGTTGACATGATAATCCAACTCGGCCAATTTAAAAGGCTAACAGTTGTTTGAAATAGCAGTACAGAATCTGTCCGAACACAATAAACAGCAGTACTAAAACGTCCATAACTTTTAAACTACAACTCCGAATTAAGTGTTCTTTATCAATATGAAAAGGTTATGAAATTATCTACATTAACCTAGTTGGGATGAAACCCTGATTCGTCCATTAACATACACCTATTTTAAAAGACAACTTAAAAGGTAATTCTCGTCAGAAATCTGGACAGCAGATATTAAATCTATCATAACTTTTGACTCGAAAGTCGGAATGAGGTGATCTTGGCGGCCACCGAAAGCTAAGAGCATCCTCTAAATATCTCTAGGAGACCAGAATCCCTAATTCTGCCTCTAAGCACACGAAACAGTCCCCGCAAAGCACTGGACAGAACTAACTTTTTAATCGCAGCAAATCGATCTAATCAATTATGATCCAAATCACCTCTACCACTAATCAAACGATGAGGATTGGCATTCGTTACCCTTGCAGCAACCAGGACGCCGATGGTTGATCCACGAAGATGTTCCCCTCCTTCTTGATCAGCCAATTCCACGAAACACCGCTCCTACCTTCGCGAAGCCGGCAACGGAAGATCGGCACCAAGGGACGACTCCGGGAGGTGGGGTGCTGCACTAGGCGCTTGGGGCGGCAACAATGGAGGTGGAGAAGGGCTGCAACCAGCAGGGGAGGCGCAAGATGGAGAGGAATGGGGAGAGGAGGGAGGTGGCGGCCAAGGTGGGGAGAGAGGGGGAAAAGGCGGCTAGGGTTTTGGGGGAGGGTGGCACCTCCCCCCAATGGCCAGCCAGGCCTCATGGGCCAAGGCCCAGGCCCAGTTGCGAGAAACGCAGAAAACCCCCTCTATCCTCCTGATTAAACGTTTTTCCAAAAGAAACCTTCTACCGATTAATTATTTTCTCACGAAAATTATTTCTAGCACTAACAAAGAATTACACTAATTCTCCCTTAATTTGAATTGCATTCTCAAATGAAAGTCGGGATATTACATTCTACCCCCCTTAAGAGGATTCGACCCCGAATCTATACGCCGATCTACAACAAAGAAAACCACGACTGGAATTTAGCAACGGTATACAGATACTCGTTGCGAACTAATCCGGATAATGCTCACGCACGCGAAACCCCGACTCCCAAGAGGCCTCACACTCGGATTGTTGAGACCACAACAAAATGACATACAACCATGTCTGTCATAACACTCAACCCAGAAATTCCAGGTACACTCATTAGAAGAGAATCGAAGGTAAGATCCTACTCGAAGGACTACGACGTTAACGAATAATCAAACTCTGGATCTCCTAGGTACTCACTTGGCACCAGAACATACCAAAAGTTGCGTTCACCGCGTAGGGACCCGAAATGGTCCTAGCGATACGCCAACTAGCGAAAGCAACCCAACGTACCTTGGGTTAACCTCCCCATTGATGCCGAACCACACAACATGCACATAGAACGCGGAACTCTTGTTTCACCTCTCAAATGAACTCTTCACTGAAAACAAGGATCGCCTCCTTTAACCGGAAACATATAATCGAATTCTTTTTAAGCAAACTCTTTTACCGGCAAAACACATCTGAATAAGGAAGATTCACGTCACAACTAGACGTTACCAACTGGGTACAGAAGAGTAAAATCCACAAATCAGAATTTCATTACGAAAACCTTTCCACCTTCCAAGTGGTAGCTTGCGAATAAACATCACGAAAACCAAAAGAGGAATAATTTTAAATGCCCAAATAAAAACTTCCTTTATTCTTCCTGAACCGATAAGAACCACACATACCAAAATTGAGTCAAACTCAACTTACGAAAGACATTGGTCAACAGCCCAAGCTCAAGCAAGAATAAAGAAAATGCTTCACTAATCAAGAAGACATCTTTTTCCTTAGTTTCACTTTTTGGAATAAAATATCTCTCCAACCTTGGAATTCGAATTCATCGCATACTACACGGTCTCAAACCTCTTAATTTAACATCCTCAAATTTAGGCTTAAACCGAAATACATCATCCACACCTTTGTGGAGAGACTCTATTGATTCCATGAACACTCTAGACAACTCCTTCAATCGATGACATTAATTTGATAGAAGGCACAAGCACCTCAAAACCCATGCAATCTCATCACCTCCAACTTTTAAGAATAACCCATCAGAATCCGCAATACACCCGCTCATGAACTACATCAGAAGAGTTCTATCGACAATCATTCCACTACTCAGAATACTCCAGTTTTCTATCTCCTCTACACACAAATCTTTGGGCGACCAAAAGTCTAGCATGAAAATAGAAAGCCCAAATTTAGCCTCCAAGACCCCTACAACGAAATCCTCTTATCACACATGATGAAATCATCGGATTAAATCTCTAACATCCCCACAATTCCGACATACACACTCATTGACATCATCAGGAATCACTCACACAATATCGCAATACTTTTCAATTGTGTTACTCTATAAAATTGATTAAGGTTTCCATACATTTGATAATCCCCAACATTTCAACATGAACCAAAGTTCGAACTACACTATACCATATGTTCTACCTAGTCGAACACTAAACAGATTTTACTTGAGGCCATACATTCCATCCGAATCAACTTCCCTCTAAGAGGTTCAGGTCAAAACCAACTCATCTTCTATTACTCCTCCAATAGCTTCGTAGAAAAACTCACCCCAACAATCACTTAACCTCCACTAATCAATTAACAACTTACGCTTTGCAAAACTTTGCAACACAAAACTGTTGATCTTTCTCAAAAGAAAGAGGCGAACAAGGACAAGTTTCACCACACCGGAAAATGTTGTTGCTCACAGTGAGCACGAAACCAAAAGAAATAATCTGGTAATGAAGATCTGGAAAAACGAAAGTTGAGTTCACAGCGGAGGGCACGCATCCCTCAAAAAGGGAATAGCAAATAACCACCAATAAGAGAAATGACATTGCGATTGAAACTCGACAACTCTTGAGTGAAAAGAGCAAAAAGTTTATGAACAATTCAAATAACCACAAGTCACAAAACCTGACTCAAATTCTCAAATATTCCTACGGCACTCTTTCCTTTAACACTGAAATTAATTCTTTGACTAACATCGCTTTGCCACAACGAACAAGATAAGGTCTTTAGTCCAAACCACACGGACTAAATAAGAACCAATGAAATTCCTCAATACGTCACATTTGTTCAGAACAATTCAACTACACACGAAACATGAGATCCAAATAATCTCAGCCACCAAACTCGAAACATTTCCAATTACAGGATTTCATGAAAAGCAAGCGATTATTCTCCTCTTAAGGGAACCAACATAATTTTTCTTTAATTGCACTTCACATTGCCAACTCCAACCAAAAATCCTTTAAGATTAAATCACATGAATCTCTTAAGAAGCAACAAGACAATTCAATACCTCAATTTATTTAAAATAATTTCTACGGATGATTCATGGGCTCCAAAATATCAAGAAAGCTAAACTTGAAATATTCTCATATGAACGGTATTAACTTCAATTCTCTCAACAACAATTAGAAAACACTTTTAAAGACCCACGTGAAAGAATGGGTTGAATCCTTCTCAAAAGAAGAGGCAATTGGGAACGTTTTTTCACCCACTAGAAAACTCATCTACCACTCGCATTGAACACGGGACCAAGGGAAAAACCAATTAAGCAATGAACTCATACAACATAAGTGGAGTCCACAGTTGAACGCATAAGCCTCACAAGAAGAGAATATCGAACCTTGACAGATAAGAACAAATAAGTATTCAAAATCGAAGCACTTGCAACACCTGAAGAACCATTGCAACTTTGCAACATATCATTACTCGATAAACTTCATTTACCACATAAAGCCTGAACCCCAAAAGATCATGAATACAAAACTTGAAATTTGATTATTTAGGAAATATCACCATGGGTGATCAAATTACTACAAGAATTAACCTCATTCTCATATTTTGACGATTTAATAACATCGACAACATACACTAGTACCATGAATCATCAAACTTTACTACTCCATCCTAACGCTTCCCAAAGGAATACAAACCATAAGATTGAAACAAATTTATTCTAACAAGATTATGCTAAGCAATAACAATAACACAAGGCACGATATCAAAGACTACTTACGAAATTCATCTACTCAACTATTGGTGTTGCTCAACACCTTCTTCAACGCTCATTAACAATTGATGATTGTATTAATCATGGGTGTACATACGGTACAAATTCCGGTTGCAATCACATAACCATATATAAATATAGATTCACATTTCACCTTTGTTCAGAAATCATTTCAAAACATGATTAAAGATCCACTAACATCATTTTCTATAACAAGGTTTCATGAATCGATTCACCAGCACCCATCTGGTACTTTATACAAGTTTCAACAATTTAGCATACCAGGAAATAGATAAATCTAGCTCTTATGTAAGATCTATAGGTTCTGAATGGATATGGACAGTCTTTATTTATCATACACCAAGTATCAAATACAAGGACATTTCAAATTAATCAATTTCACTTTCATGGATGGTAGTTAAGAATAATTGATTTGCACCATGCTAATAACCCGACTTGGTAACTCATATCATAGTAATTTATTCATTTATTTATAACTTCTCATTTTAAGCATGATAAGACATCATAAAGGATTCTAACACCTTACTTGACAAAGAGAGTCTTCAAACCTCAACGCTCGAAGTAATCCAAAAGAAATACATAAAGCCAAAGCTTTCCCATGCAATCAACTTACAGCGGAAAACACTCACTAACCAAGCTATCAAACGAGTAAATGAGTCATTCTTTTCCAATGAGAAAGAAGGAGCAACCATGAAAACATCAATCTTGCCAATTGACAACGATCACAAGTAGTAAAAGCAACTCAACGATGAAAAGCAATAATTGTTTGAGAGAACCAAGAGAGATCTATTGAAAACCATAAACTATCACGAACCACAAACCCGGAGAAATTCATCAACCACCGCAGGACAAGAATTGCCAAATTCGAAATCAAGAAAAGAACAACTTTCTAAAGCAAATCACTCTTAACACACGAAACTATGGTACTCAGGTAACTACTCCTCTAACCATGTATGCGACGATGGTGTAACCTGGTGAATCCCAGAGTAACAACCACGACCTCCACTTCTTATCATCCGTTAACAACACGTTTCACCAAAATACCCAATTATGAATATACAGGATCATCTCATGACAATCATAGTATTAGTTCATATTAACAACACGAACAATAGTACAGAAGCAATTCAAGAACAGTTTAATATGATGAAACACACCACTAGAAAATACGGATACGATGGTTTACCCAAACCGTGCACAGTGTGTTATTTTAATAACTTAATTACCACGGACCTAAAGCCCGCTCTGATACCAACTGTAACACCCTGGCTATTCGGAAGCCAAGATGTCACCTAAATAATCTAACAATCTACACAAAGCGGAAGAATATGAAATAAGTATATCAACTAATGACAGCATTAAAAAAATAACGAGGACATGGTAAAGGTATCCTTCCTTCACCTTCTAAGTTATTTATATCGATCATCAATAAAGGAGTTTCACATGCAGTAATAAATCAACATCATTGTGGAGAAGGTATCCTTCCTTCACCAATTATAATTTAATTATTACAGTTCATCATTAACGAATGAAAGATAAAACTAAAATTAAATTTTGAACATGAATTTGATGATGTGAACAAGTAGTGCGTGTCTACTCCTTCCCAAGTGAGCCAACATCAGGGGTTACCTAAAATAAACAAACAACGCAAGAGTGAGTCCACGACTCAGCAAGTCTGATGAAGGAAACAGAACACATATGCAAACAGGACACCACCATTTAAGAATGCGAACATTTCATCGAATGAGCACTTAAGAAAAACATGAAATGAATGAATGTAATCAAGGATGGACTGCACACATGCTTATACCGGTATAGCGAGTGACACACCCGTCGGTGTTCACTTAAGCCCGCATCTTAACAAAAATGCGGGGATCCAATTCCCGTATGAAGAACGTTTCATACGGGTGTCCAAAGTTGCCCATTCTGGAATTAACGGGTCTTACATGCCCATCCTGGAATTGATGGGTCTTTCAAATCCACTCCCGTGGACGGGACATGACAATGTCCAACACTGCCCACATTGGAATGGTGGGACTTGAAATCCACTCTCGTGGATGAAACATGCAAAATGAATGTATAACATGGATTGAGAATATTGAAAGACATGATATCTAAACATGGATATAACACATATATCAAAAGATAAACAATCCACCTTCTCATGTATTATATGGAATCACCACAAGATCATAAAAACATTCACCAATCACAATCAATAAAGGTGGCAATGTACTTGCCTTCCACGATGCGACGCGCTAGCCGGCAAAGATGGTACTCCTAGATCTGAAACTCCACCTCCTAAATAAATAAAATAGCTACCATAAGGACATGATATACCCAATTCTACTAATCGGTGTTCTACCCGCTACTACGACAACTCGGTCTAAAACAAAAGCTGAAACTGAAAACAACAATTTCTGTCATAACTTAATTCTGGACAGCAGCATGGTAATTGACATATCTTAAGATCTGGAAGTCGAAAAGAGGTAAACCCAATTTCTGTATATTCTTAACTGACTAAACTACAATACTCTAGTTGACATGATAATCCAACTCGGCCAATTTAAAAGGCTAACAGTTGTTTGAAATAGCAGTACAGAATCTGTCCGAACACAATAAACAGCAGTACTAAAACGTCCATAACTTTTAAACTACAACTCCGAATTAAGTGTTCTTTATCAATATGAAAAGGTTATGAAATTATCTACATTAACCTAGTTGGGATGAAACCCTGATTCGTCCATTAACATACACCTATTTTAAAAGACAACTTAAAAGGTAATTCTCGTCAGAAATCTGGACAGCAGATATTAAATCTATCATAACTTTTGACTCGAAAGTCGGAATGAGGTGATCTTGGCGGCCACCGAAAGCTAAGAGCATCCTCTAAATATCTCTAGGAGACCAGAATCCCTAATTCTGCCTCTAAGCACACGAAACAGTCCCCGCAAAGCACTGGACAGAACTAACTTTTTAATCGCAGCAAATCGATCTAATCAATTATGATCCAAATCACCTCTACCACTAATCAAACGATGAGGATTGGCATTCGTTACCCTTGCAGCAACCAGGACGCCGATGGTTGATCCACGAAGATGTTCCCCTCCTTCTTGATCAGCCAATTCCACGAAACACCGCTCCTACCTTCGCGAAGCCGGCAGCGGAAGATCGGCACCAAGGGGCGACTCGGGAGGTGGGGTGCTGCACTAGGCGCTTGGGGCGGCAACAATGGAGGTGGAGAAGGGGCTGCAACCAGCAGGGGGAGGCGCAAGATGGAGAGGGAAGGGGAGAGGAGGGAGGTGGCGGCCAAGGTGGGGAGGAGAGGGGGGAAAAGGCGGCTAGGGTTTTGGGGGAGGGTGGCACCTCCCCCCAATGGCCGGCCAGGCCTCATGGGCCAAGGCCCAGGCCCAGGTTGCCAGGAAAATGCAGAAAACCCCCTCTATCCTCCTGATTAAACGTTTTTCCAAAAGAAACCTTCTACCGATTAATTATTTTCTCACGAAAATTATTTCTAGCACTAACAAAGAATTACATTAATTCTCCCTCAATTTGAATTGCATTCTCAAATGAAAGTCGGGATATTACAAATAAACTATTGAATAATGACTAATATCATCGCCACACATATGAAAGAGCATACGCAAAGAACATAATCATCCGAACCTCTTGACTACTATAATCTCCACTCTTGTGGATATTCCACTCCCGTGGACGGAACATGAACATTGAAGCTTCTCACATATCAAACAAAACACAATACTAATCATCGAGCATCCAGTGTTTACAAATCACACAAAAGTCATTGTACTTGCCTTTAGCGTTGCAGTGCGTTGGGAGGCAACGAAGAAGCCGCTAACCTTGGCGCCTCACCCCCTACACCAAAGTTACTCAAATAGAACCAAGGAATCAAGACATTACTCGCATCGCCCCTAACTCATACCCCAACCCCATCACTTAATTGTACACATTGCTTGAATTAAACCACATTCTAGCAGAAAGCCTTATCGGACAGCAGCAGTAAAAGTAGCATAACTTTTGCTCTAAAACTCTAAAATGGGTGTTCTCAGGTTTGTTTGAAAGGTAATGAAATTATCTACAACAACCTAGTTGGTGGAAATCCCGAATTCTACATGTATCTAACTCCAAAAGACCGACGAACACTTTCTGTCAGAACTACCGGCAATTCTGGACAGCTGCACGGTAAATGCCATAACTTCTAATTTGCTAAACTAAACTTAGCGTTCTTTATCAATATAAAAAGCTAAGATCAAGGCCTACAATAACCTAGTTTGGTGAAAGCCCCGAATTTTCCATTAACACAATCATATTTTAAAAGAAAACTCGACAGTTCATTCTCGTCAGGATTCTGGGCAACAGAGACGGAAACTATCATAACTTTTGATCCGTACGTCGGAATTTAGTGTTCTTGGCGGCCACCGAAAGCTAAGAATAATACCTACATAACTTTAGGAGATGGACATCTAAAATTCGGCTTCTAAAATCACGAAACAGGCCACGCAACATTCTGGACAGAACTGACTTTCTAATCGCAGCAATTCGATCTAATCAATTATGATCCAAATCACATCTACCACTAATCAAACGATGAGGATCGGCATTCGTTACCCTTGCAGAAGCCAGGATGTAGACGGAAGAACCTTGGAGATGATGGTCTTCCTCCTCCACACCTTCTTCTTCTCTCCTTTAGCCGAGCCTCAATGCTGTCCACCTCCTCTTTCCCTCGCGAAGGCCAGCAGCGGGGAGCTCCAAAGGCGAGATGGGGAGGCACCACAGAGGGCAGCCACCAGGGAGGAAGGGGGCGGCACCAAGAGGGAGGGGCGTAGGGAAGGGGAGGGGGCGGCGGCCAAAAGAGGGGGAAAGGGGGTTCGGCCAGGGGGGAAGAAAGGGGGCGGCTAGGGTTAGCACAAGGGGCGCATGGGCCTAGGCCCAAGGGGAGTGGCTTGGCTGGCCAAGAGGCCTGGACAGCCTGGCCAGAGGCCCAACTCCCTAAACCTCCCCAGAAACTGAAGATTTTTCCTTAGCAGCTTTTCCCCGATTAAATTCTTTTCCCCCCTAAGCGAAACTCGGGGCATAGTACATCACATCTCCAAGGATAGGGTTAGTATCACCCGCAGAAGCATAACTTGATGTTTTTGCAGTCACAACAACTCCACTATTTTGAGTCACCTTGTCATAACGCTTGGCTCTAAACCTGTATCCACGGATATTAAAGGCTCTGTGTCTTATTACTACCTCAAGTGGACCACGGGACAACCATCTAATATCGTCATCGATGTAGTCACTACCTCTTTGACGCTCCAACTGAATGATCTGTACCAACCAAAAAAATATATAAGCTATATTCAAAATTTGATAACACTAATCCATAATACTTACATGATCTCTATACCAATCGGGAAATTTATCATTCTACATACGCTCAATGGCTTTTGGAGTTAGGCGACGGTTGCGATTTTTTCTTTTCAAATCAGCAGCATGTTCTCTACAATGCAATGAAACATAAATATAAATTGAAACACCCTGGTGCAACATGTTAAAGGCTATGACAGCACACTTACTTGAGATATGGAACGACAACTTTACAGTTGTATAGCACATATCTATGGGCTTGTAATTTCTCTATATCAGTTAAAGTGTAAACAGATGGTTTTCCCAATGGTTTTCCTATCGGAGGAAACAAAGTGGATACATGTCTATATATGGGAGATTCAAATTGATCTGGTTGGTCATGATTCCTTGATTGTTGGTTATGCTTAGTGGAGAAACCTTCCAAGTATCTAGAACAAAAATGCCATACACTGATCCGCCAAATATGATTCTGCAATTGAACCCTCTGGACGAGCTTTCTTGCGAACATATGACTTCAATTTACCCAGATACCTGCAGCATATGGGAAACCATCAAGTTAGTAAGTTATATGATATGCCAAATATTAAAACTTGTATTAAGAAAATGTTTGTACCTTTCAATAAAGTACATCCATCGATAGCAAACTGGCCCAACAATCTTACATTCAGATGCTAAATGGATGACTAAGTGAACCATAACTGTGGAAAATCCAGGAGGGAATATCATCTCTATTTTGCACAACGTTATTTTAAGTGTTTTCTCCAAGTGGTCAAGCTGATCAACATGAAGAACTTTTGAACATATTCCTCGAAAATAAGCACATAAATCAAATAGTACTGCTATGACATCATCGGGAAGAATGCCCCTCAAAGCGATGGGCATGAGTTGTTGCATTAGGACATGGCAGTCATGTGTTTTGAGCCCATGAATTTTTCCTTCAACACAGCTAACAGATTTGGATATATTTCCAGAATAGCCATCGAGAACTTTTATATCTTGAAGAACTTTACAAAACAACTGCTTCTCACTTCTAGACATAGTAAAGCTTGCGGGTGGTATGTAAAACTTGCTTGATGCTCTTTTTTCTAGGTGGAGCTCCTCTTTGATGTTCATTGCTTGGAGATCTAGATGAGCTTGGAGATTATCTTTTGACTTCCCATCTAAATTTAGAAGTGTGCCATAAATATTATCACAAACATTCATCTCTATATGCATCACATCAAGATTATGTCGAAGGAGATTATTATCCCAATAAGGTAATGTGAATAGACTACTTAATGTCTTGTAAGTTTTTGACTTCTTAAAATCACCAATAGCATTTATTTCACCCAATACAAGACGCTCATAGTAAGTTATAGGTTCTGTTCTAAGCTCCACGGTCCCAACAAAAGAATTTCTATCAAAGAGAAATTCATGATCAGGTGGCAGAAATCTGCAATGACCCATAAAACAAGATTTCTTCCCATGTGTCAAGTGTTTCGACCATGCATTTGCACCACAAGGTGGACATGAAAAATCCCTGTGCACCATATATGATGCAAGCATCCCTAAGGCTGGTAAGTCATTTATAGTCCATAACACAGCTGCTCGCAAATTGAAAGTTTCATTTTTAGATGCATCAAATGTGGACATGCCATTCACAAATATGTCTTTTAAATCTTCCAAAAGGGGCCGGAGGAACACATGAATATTATCTCCCGGACTTTTGGGGCCAGGAATTAGTAAAGACAACAAAAGATAAGGTTGCTTCATGCATAGCCATAGAGGCATATTATATATTACTAAAACAACTGGCCAACAACTATAAGTAGAGCTCAACATCCCATATGGATTAAACGCATCAGTAGCCAATCCAAACCAAATATTACGAGAATCACATGCAAAATCTGGGAACCTTTCATCGAAACGCTTCCATGCTGGTGAATCAGCTGGATGTCGTAATGCGCCATCCTTGATGCGCTCTTCATCATGCCATCGCGGGAGAGGTGTTGTTTGTTTGCACATGAACAATCTTTTCAGCCTCTCCTTAATTGGAAAGTATCGTAATACTTTGCTTGCTGTTGCTTTCCTTCTTTGTCAACTTGGTTCCATGCTTTTTATCTTTCCATCTAGAAGCCTTATAGGTTGAGCAAAAATCATTGTTTGTCATGTCTTTCCAAAACAGCTGGCAGTTATTTGGGCATGCATGAATTTGTTCATAATCTAACCCAAATTTTGAAACAACCTTCTTAGCCTCATAATTTTTTTGGGCAATTCATTTCCATTTGGAATTGCTATGTGCAGAATATCAAGTAGATCTCCAAATGATTTATCAGTCCATTTGTTCATGGATTTTATGTTAAACAAGAGGACTAGTAAAGATAGTTGTGATAATTCACATCCTACCTATAAAGTCTTCTCTAAATCTTTAACCAATTTATAAAATTCTTGTGCTTCTAAATTAGGTCCAGATACAGGTGTATTTGGCAATTCATTACCATCACACATAAGCAGGTTATCATATATATGTCCAAATGCATCATTAATTAATTGATGCATGTTACCATGCATTTCTTCATTCCTGGCTTGTGGCTGCTGATTAGCATTGTGTTCCTCCGAAGACTCACCATGAAAAACCCATTTGTCATAGCTCTGAAGTATTCCATTGCGTACCAAATGGCTATATACTTCATCCTTTGATAATAGAATAGTGTGGATGCATGTGTCACATGGACAAATAATCTTGGTATGTTCCGGCTTATCTTTATATACAAATTCAAGAAATCCATTTACGCCAGCTAACTGCTGTTTAGATCCATTAGGATAACGCAAAAGCAACTTGATGGCTCTATATCCATTCCGACACTGTATAAAAAGTTCAGTTAGTAATACTGCTGTAAATTAATAATAATCGTAAGGTTTTGCCATATATTTTTTCAATTTTTAGTTTTTATTTATTTATTTTCCAACTTTCACTTCTGGCAAGAACACAATTATCGTTATATGAATGTCTTCAGTTATCACAAGTAATTAATATGCCAAAGGCAGTGCACATTAAAGAGTCTAACTTTACAATTACATCAAGCCAAACAGTACTATTAAGTTTTACAGGAAGGTTTCCTTGTACTACATCACTGAAAAAAAAATCAAAATGCATAACACGGAATGTAACAGCAGCTAAGCAATCAGAGGTACAACATTAATGACAAAAATAAACTAGGAACTAGTTAGCTGCTACAAATAGACGAGTAAAGATAGAAAGCAGTGCCACTTTTCTCAGGATTGAAAAGATCTCCTTGTTACCATCAACGTAACCAAAAGCTAACTGTTATACTCTACCAAACACAAACAACTTCATCAAGTTCTATATAGACATATGTTAATGAACTCTACCAAGACTTCGATTACTGAAGATGCTGTCAAACTTGAATTTTTCGACAATCCGACATTGCTACTTTTATGCATACAAATTCAGTATGTTGTTCTGAACTTTACGATGTTACATGCAATCGAAAAATGGTGCCACATTACCGGTGTCGGAGGAGACAGAGACTCACTGGGGGAGGCGGCGTCGAACGAGGAAGGGTCGACGTCGGGGTCTTCGGGAGGAGGCGGCGGCGTCGGGCAGGGGGGCGATGGCGTTGGGGGAGGGGAGGTGACGGCTTTAGGGGAGGGGACCTGCGGCGTTAGGGTAGGGGAGCGGTGGCGTGGGGGGAGGGGAACGGAGAGGAGGCGGTGGCGTGGGTGGGGAAACACGAAGGGAAGTGGGAATCGGGGAAGAGGACGCGCAATATGGAACAGAAAAAACAAACAAGGGATTTGCATTACAATGGCATTTTGTAGGTAATTTCAACGAACTTCAGTCCCAAACGATTATTCCATTCTGCAAAATTTTCAGCAAAAAGAAAATGAAAAACTAGGCATTTCAAATGTTTGCAACACATAAGGTTGCAACGCATGTTATATGTAGCTATCAACATGATTTACGACGAATAGGTTTTGCAACACATATTATGCGTAGCCATAGTATTACTTCGCAACACATGCATAGAGCGTTGCGACGTATGCGTTGGTAAAGGGGTGTTCATGTTGTAGTGTCTCTTGCTGCATCAATTGAATAACAGGTGAACATTGTGAACACCTTTCAGCCATCCAACCAACCATGAGATTCATGTTTCAGCTCATCTGAGAGAAGGTCACTGGTGGAGGTCAAGGAGGCGGTCGGAAGCAGTAGTGGCAAATGGGTGGAGGCAGCCATAGCTGAGGCTAGGGGACATCTTACATCATGGTCGGAAGCAATAGTGGTCAATGAGTGGAGGCAACCATAGCTGAGGCTAGGGGATTATCGAAGGTATGGAAACCTAGATCAATTTTATAGAGTAACGCAATTGGATAGTATTGTGAGATTATGTGGGTGATTTATGATGATGATAATGAGTGAGTACGTTAGAATTGTGGGGACGTTAGGGATTTAATATGATGATTCCTCTATCTGTTATAAGAGAAGTTCGTTGTAGAGGTCTTGGAAATTAATTTTTTGGCTTTGCATTTTTATGCTAGACCTTTGGTCGCCCAATGATTGTGTATAGAGAAAGTAGAATATGGTGTTTCCTGAGCAGTGGATTAATCATTGATATGACCCATTTGATGTAGTACTTGAGCGTGTATACTGAGGATTCTGAGTTGTTATTCTTGAAAGTTGGAGGTGAAGGGGTTGCGTGGGATCTATTTTTGAGGTGCTTTGGGCGCCTTCTGTCAAATTAATTTGGTCAGTAGAAGGAGTTGTCTAGAGTGTTTGGTGGAATCAATAGAGCCTCTCCACAAAGGTGTGGATGATGTATTTCGGTTTGAGCACAATTTGAGGATGTTAAATTAAGTGGTTTGAGCTCGTAGGGGCATGCAATGAATTCGAATTCCAAGGTTTGAGAGAAATTTTATTCCTAAAAGAGACATTGAGAAAAAATGTTTCCTCGGGTAATGAAGCGTTTTCTGGATTCTCTTCGAGTTTTGTGTTGTTGACTGATGTCTTCCGCAATTTGAGTTGGCACTGTGTTGGTATGTGCGATTCTTTCCGGTTCAGACCGAATAAAGGAAATATTTGATTTGGGGATTCGAGTGATTTCTCCTTTGGCTTTCGTGGTGTTTATTCGTAAATTGCCTAATTAGAAAGTGGAATAGCTTCCGTGATGATTTCTCAATCCTAGATTTGACCATTTTGGTGGAGAGTTGGCATTGCGTAGGTGCGATAAAAACTCTAAATTTTCAATTGCATTCTCTTTGTAAAATGGTTGTTTTTTTTTAAAAAAAATGAGTTCTGTCGTGTATTCTTTTTTAAAGGAGTTGCTCCTTGTTACATGAAAAGTTAGATTTAGAACTAGGACGAGAGTTCCATGTGTGTTGAGCATGTTTCGAGCTATTGTACCAAAGGGGATGTTGGCATATCGCTTTGACCGTCTCGGGTCCATACGCGAAGTACACAACGTCTAGTGTGTTCTAGTGCTGAGTGAGTAACTGAGCCGTTCAAAGCTTGAGATTTTGTTAAAGATGTTGACCTTTGAGTAGGGTCTTACCTTCGATTCTCTTATGACGAGTGTACATGGAAGGGGTCGGGTTGAGTGTTTGCACAGACATCGTTTTACATCCTTCTGTTGTGGTCTCATCAGTTCAAGAGAAAGGCCACTTGGAAGATGGCGTTTCGTATGTGCGAACAATATCCTGATTCGTTCGCAACGGGTGCGGGTTTGTCGTTGTCTAATTCCAGACGTAGTTTTCTTTTGGGAAGGTTGGTGAGAAGATTCGGGGTCGAATCTTATTAAGGAGGGTAGAATGTAATACCCCGATTATTCAATATTATTTTTAACATTATTTAGAGAGGGAAATTAAAAAAATTCAGGATTTGTAGGAGGATTGGACCTTGGGCTTTCGGCCCAAGAGTCCTAGACATGTGTGCCGGCCATTTAGTGGAGTCAAGAGGGGGTGCCCCTTCCCCCAAAACCCTAGCACCAGCTACAGTACTGCCGCCGCACTGTAGCACGTGGTACTGTAGCAGCCCCCTTCCCTGCTTTGCCAAGATGAGAGAAGAGGAGAGAGGAAGGAGAGGAAGGAAGAAAACGAGGAAAGGAAGAGAAGGAAGAGGAAGAAGTATGGGAGAGGAGAACCTCGCAAGGATTCCAGCAATTTCATGTGTCTTCGAGGGTATTTGTTCAATTCCCCGCTGTTTTGATTCAAGTTAGATTCGAAATTGTCATCTTTTAGAAGATCGTTGCAATGCTGCGATTAGAATCAGAAATTTGTGTTATGTTGCTTATCAGTTTTCGTGTAGTTTGAGTACGAATTGGAGGATTTCGTCTTCTAGAGTATTATAGGTATCTTTCTCAGCTTTCAATAGGTTCAAAGATCGCCCAAATTGGAGTTGTGGTTTAAAAGTTACGTTGATTTTACTGCTGCTATCCAGAAAGTCTCACGAACTTGGGCAGTCGTCTTGTTCATTAATTTAGATTTTGTTAAGGGCCGATTCAGGGATGTCTCCCAAAATGATTGTTGTAGGTAATTTTATTAACTTTCAGGATTGGTAAAGAACACCCTTTTTGGATTTGTAGAACAAAAGTTATGTACATTTCAATTTGACTATCCAGAGTGTATGTCGGTTTCTGTCAGTAGTTTTGACTCGTGTGCCACATTTTACTAAAGGAAAAATATGAGTGTCATGCCAACTAGGATTTTGACGGTGGTGTTCGTAGCTTCCCAGAATGATAAGAATCTTGGATTTTGGTTACTCCAATCAAAAGTTATTAGTATTTCTTTACTGCTGTGTAGTTCTGCTAGACAGATTGTATATTAGACTTTCACCTGAATGTTACGCTAGGTTTTTGGCCGAATTGGAAGTTTCCGCAAACTAGACTAATGTGGAGGATTTCGATACCTTTTCATAGGATCTAATATCACTCCGTTTCAAGTCTCGGAACAAAAGTTATGATGTTTTTAGTACTGCGGTCCCGATTATCGTCCTGCTAGACTGTCGGTTTTATTGTATAGAACAATTATACGATTCACCCACGGGAGTGGGATTGAAAGACCCATCAATTCCAGTATGGGCATGTAAACCCCACCATTCGAATGTGGGCAAATTGGATCTCCGTTATGAAACGTTCTTCTTACAGGCCTTAGATCCCCGTATTTTGTGAAATGCGGGCCTGAGTGAACACCGACGGGTGTTCACTGGCTATACCGGTATAAGAAGAAGTGGAGATCATGCATTTCATACATTCATATGGTTTCTGTCATTCTACATTCACACTCTATTCTATGATGATAACTCCTTGATCATCCACTCCACATTCGAATTCTATTCGATGATGCTATGTTCTTATTCAGTCGTGCTACATTCGTATTCAATTCTGTGATTGTTATTCTTATTCAGTATTGTTCATATTGTTATGTTGTATTTGCTGAGTCGTGGACTCATTCTTGCCGTGTTTATTTGTTTTAGGTAAACATTGAAGACGGCATGCATGGGAGGGATTAGTCACATGAATTACTTATTTCACTTCACATTCGTCACCCTTTTAAACAGTTGAACTTGTTATTATCTTTCATTTAATGAGTTGGATTGTAATAAATGGAGTTATGATGATTTAGACTTTCATTTATCATGACTTGGTTGAACCTGTGAATGCTTAATGATCTTCGTATAAACCTATGATAGCCTTATAATATTTGACTCAATATGATTGGATGATAGAGTAGTTCGATATGTTGTTAAATTCTGATTCAATTCTTATACTCATCTTTTGAGATGTTGATCTCCTTAAGTCATTAGTTGAAATATGGTTGAAATTATTCCGTATTGTTGTTGTTTGTAAGTCTTTAAGGTAAACATCTTGGCTTCCGCAAAGCCAGGGTGTTACAGTTGGTATTAGAGCAGGCTTCAGGTTCGTGGTAAATAAAATATTAAAATGACACACTGTGCACAGTAGGTGGGGTTTGGGTAATCCATTGCATCCGCATTTCTAGTGGTATGTTTCATTATGCTATATTGTATTGAATTGTTTCTGCACTATCGTTCTTATTGTTAGTCTATGATATGTTACTATATTCTATATATATGGAATCCTTCTATTATTGTTATGAGTTGATCCTGTACATTCGTAATTGGTTATGTTGGTTATGTGTGTTGATAACGGATGTTGGAAAGTGGAGGTCGTGGTCGTTGCCCTGGGATTCACCAGGTTGCAACACCGTTCACAGTATGTGGATAGGGGGTAGTTACCCCAAGTACCATAGTTACAGGTGTTGAGCGTGAGTCGCATTAGAAAGTTGTTCTCTTCTTTGATTTTCGAATTTGGCCAAATCTTGTCCTGTGGTGGTTGATGAATTTCTATTGGGTTTGTAGTCCATTGTAGTTGATGGGTTTCAATAGATCTCTAATCGTTCCCTGAAACAATTATTGTTTTTCGACTGTTAAGTTGCTTTTACTACTTGTGATCGTTGTCTTTTGGCAAGATTGATATTTCTATGGCTGTTCCTTCTTTCTTATTGGAAAAGAATGACTTATTTATTCGTTTGATATTCTGGGTAATGAGAGTTTTCTTTTGCAAGTTCGTTAACGTGAGAAAGCTTTGACTCCATGTATTTCTTTTGGATCATTCCGATTGTTGAAGTTTTGAAGCATCTCTTTTCTGAAAGAAAGTGTTAAAATCCTTTTGTGATGCCTTGTCCTGGTTAAGTCGAAGATTGTAATCAAGCACAATGGTTGGGTACGGGTTTCCATTGATCCCTATTTACTTTTCAGAACAACTATTGTCGTTCCGACTGTTGAGTTCTCTTTGCTACTTGTAAACATTGTTATTGATAAGATTGTTCTCTTTCATGTTAGTCCTATCTTTCTTGTTGATAAAGGTGACCTGGTTATCCGTTTGGTATTTTAGATAATGGGAATTAGCTTTTACAAACTTAGTTAAAGAAAGTTTTGACTCTACTCATTTCTTTTGGAGTAGTTGGAGTGTTGGAGTTTAGAACATTGTTCTTTGAAAAAGAGGGTGTCAAAACCCTTTGTAAAGTTTTACGGTATTAAATTAGAAGTTGTAAGAAAAGAAGTTAAATGATAATCTATGACGTCAAGTCGGGCTAGTGTTTGTGGTAGCTGAAATTATTTTAAATAAAATGATGTATTGTATTGTCATATTGCTTCTTAATAGATTTGTGTGATTTAATCTTAAAGACTCGTTGGTCTGAGTTGGCAACATGAGTAGCAATCAAAGAAAAATTATATTGATTCCCTTAAGAGGAAAATAATATGCTTGCTTTTCAAGAAATCCCATAAATAAAAATGTTTTGAGTTTTGTGGCTAAGATCATTTGGATCTCATGTTTCATGTGTAGTTGAAATGTTCCGAGCCAAATATGACGTGTTGAAGAATTTTATTGGTTCTTAATTAGTTCTTGTGGTTTGGACAAAAGAACTTATCATGTTCGTTGTGGCAAAGTGTTGTTATATTCAAAGGACTAATTTTAATTTCAGTGTTAGAGGAAAGAGTGCAGTGGGAGTATTTGAGAATTGGAGTCAAGTTTTGTAACTTGTGGTTATTTGAATCGAGCCTAAAACTTTCTGCTCTTTCCACACAATAGTTGTCGAGTTTCAATCGTAATGTCATTTTCCTATTGGTTGTTATTTGCTATTCCTCTTTTAAGAGATGTGTGTACTCAATTGTGAACTCAACTTTCGTTTTCCAATATCATCATTATCAGATTATTTCTTTTGGTTCATGCTCGCTTAGAGGAGAACATTTTTCTATGTGACGAAATTTGTCCTTGTTCGCCTCTTTCTTTCGAGAAAGGGACAACAGTTTTATGTTGCAAAGTTTTTACAAAGTGTAAATGGGCAACTGTTTGGTGGTGGTTAAGTAATGGTGGTGATGAGGTTTTGCTACCAATCTATTGGAGTAGTAGTAGAAGATGATTTGGTTTTGACCTATACCTCTTGGAGGAAATTTGATTCAAATAGAATGTATGGTTTCTAAGTAAAACTGAATGGTGTTACGTGTCGGGACCCAAAATTATGATTCTGGAACCCTCTGTGTATACTGCACTAGTCCAGGATCACGCTAGTGCACACAGTGTCAACATAGGTGAATATCAATCCACACAAGCGATAAATAAAGTAAACGATTAGTTTGAATAACAAATAAGGGTTTTGACCTTATGGTCGAGTTTACACTTATTAAGCCACGCAGGGCTAACAGAGAATAAACAGCAGCGGAACGGAAATAACTTCAGCGTAGATCCCATCAATTCACCACAGGCAACCGACTGGGATCCAGACCTTAACGATCAGCAACCTTCGGCGAACTCCTCTTCGAAAGCAGGCGTAGACTCCTCCTCTTCTATTGGTTTGGGCGCAAGTTTTACAACAAGCGTGAGTACACAACCGTACTCGCAAATCATACCACAAAATGCAATTTATAGATACAGGCTTATTCCAAAGAAAAGGCTTCTGTGGTTCTTTTGTAGGGATACGGGTAGGCTACGCTAGCAACAATTCAAAATTTCTACCACGTAAACCAGGATGCCAAGCAAGATAGATGATCACAGATCATTACCACCAGACGCGCAGTGCAGCGGAAGTACAGTTGGAGCAGCCTAGTCAGACGATGAACGCGCTGATGTAGTGGTCGTAGATGATCGTCCAACGTCCTCGTAGTCGATCGTCTCCTCCAGCAGCCTCTGCGGTTCCTTGTGAAGATCACGGATCGTCTTCAGCGCAACAGCGACCGTAGTAGCGCCTCTACGGTATCCACACGTCCAGAGAAGGAACAACCGTACGCCGGTGTGCTAGCACGAAGTTGCACAGGAAGGCTCTCTCAAGAAGATGGCGGCTAGGGTTTCGGTGGAAACAACTCACGTGTCTCTCTCGCCTCTCCCATACTAGCCTCAAGCATCTCCTTATATAGTGCCCCGTGTCGGATTCTATCCAAACACGTTTTACGAATCGTATTTGTACTGGTTTGTTCAATCAATTAAGTGTGTGACCCGTTAGGTTTATGTGTAATTGGTTGTGACTCGAAAACCCTTTCTGACCACGAGTCGTAGCGGTCCCTAGCAGGACATAACGATTCCCGAATACACACAAATTATATCGGACGAACCTTAATGCTATATGATCTACGACTAGGTCCTCATCACTTATGACCAGGTCCTATCTTTATATGACCAGTTCGCACTCGGTCACGACCAGTTCGTAACTCCTTACAACCAGGTTTCGACCACTCTGTGATTTCATTCGATCAGTCTACGACTTGCTCGTATCACCATACGACTTGTCTGGATCTGATCGAACTAAGCGACTTACTCTAGTATTTTTCCTTTGCCTCACGATATCTGGTTTGAACTCCAGGTGAGATAATGTGTCATCCATGGACTGTTCAATATTTTCTCGATCGAGTCGTCGGATAACCTTACGTGGTCGAACACATCGACCACTAGTGGCATGACCATGCATTTTCTTTATCCAACTACTTCGAGGGGCCCAGAGACATCTCTCCCGTTATGTTAGGAGGGGCAAATCCCATATCCGACCAGTCACATCCCTCCGTATGTTTCATAGCATACCCGAAAGCTACCTTTATAACTACCCAGTTACGAGTAGCGTTTGGCAACCCCTAAGAGTGCTATTACACATGTAGGGAACCATGCTGATCTCAGGTCTAAGGATTATACATCATCATTGCTTGAGACCAACTAATGACACACAGGATCATAACAATCTCAATAGTGTCTCAAGATGGGTCAATCCAACCCCATGTTTTCTAACATGTGTTCACATTATTGATTCGATATCCCTATATCCATGACCGGTGAAACATGATCATCAATCAATATATGCGCTGGTCGTAGAGTCACTAGTGTTCCGATCAGTGACATTCGACCAGAGATACTTTTAGAACGACATCATACAAGTCGAAGAGTTTCACCAACAAGTCACATACTCGTTGATCTTCAGAACTAACGATTCATTCAAGGAACAGAATAACATTTATTCAAGAACTCATAAACATAGACATGATACAATCATCTCCATGAATGCCTCTAGGGCATATCACCAACATCTTTTGCATAAAAGCAACATTTTCAATTGAATACAATAATAGATTGAAAGCATAATTCAAAACAAATAGACAATATCAATTTAACAGTTATTTTCACAAAGACACAAAGCTACACAAATTATTTCACATAGCCACATGACTTAGATCACATAGCTCCCATCCCAACATTTTATGAAAACTACCCCTCGTGTGAAATCCCGGAGCATGTCCATGACTGTGGACGCGGCTAGTCGAATAGATTGATTTAACACTCTGCAGAGGTTGTACACTTTACCCACAAGATACAACTAGTGTAGCCAGCACTAATCGTAACAAAACAGTTCCAAAACTTCATCTCAAACATTGACATCCACGATGTGCTTTCCCGTTAGACCAGCTCACAAAGAAAACTAGTCAACACACACCGCTGGACAGGGATGCGGCGAACCGTCCCGCGATGCGACTACCAAATAGTTACACCTCCACCCTATCACAAAGCCTAACCTATCCACCTGAACATCAATGCCGAGAATCCATAACTTACTAAGTTAGGCCCGTCCCATCAAGCATGTGGTCGTACAGTAAGGCTCAGTTCAATGGCGCACAAAGTTAAGTCCTTAATTGACCAAGGCAAGACTTATATTTTCTAACTAAGACACAAAGATTATCAAGCCCGTTCACAAAGTCCACCATATCACAAAGTATCCACCACTTGCCTCAGTCCAAATCCTTTACCACCCAGTTGGTTTTAGTGCAACACATGGTTATCACGAAGTAATAACACATAGCACACAGTTTTACATAAAGTTCCATAATCACTTAGTCAGATTTAATATTTGCAACTTACATGAGATGTGAGATTCGTAGCATGGCTAAGCAATTGTACTCGCCTCTAACCAACCCACGTTGGTGCTATGATATTACCAACTAATAACCAATCTAGGGTGACAAGGAAATATGACATACAAGGCCAAGGTGTATTAACAAATTGGATAATAACTATGCCCAAAAGCATTTAAATAAATAAGTAAAATAGAATGCAATACTTGAAATAAAGTAGTTTGAAAACTGGATTCAAGATGATCAAAGGTATGACTTGCCTTGGAAAAGGTCTATGTACTGGTCTTGATCTTGGGGTGCTCCTTCTTCTCCAAACTTCCCCGACGAAACGACGTCTACTCGCAAACGAGATAAATAAACAAAACAATATAAATAATAGAGGCAAAACAAGCTCCAAAAATTAAATAAAAATCTTAGATAAATAGAGCTTGAATTTAGATAAATTTAGGAATTTGAATGGGCTCAAACGGAGTTAGGATGCAAAAGTTATGGGCTCTGGAAGTTTAAATCTAAAAGAAAAAACCCTAAATTGGATTTTTCTGGAATTTCCGAATTATTTCATAACAGAAAAATCGGATTATTGCGCAATGCTGACGTCAGCTCTCAGGATTTCGGAAAAGAGATAAATAAAAGAAAACACTGACAGGTGACAGGTGGGACCCACATGTCAGCGAGCTGGCTCACGGTAGACCAAGTCTACCGAGCCTCGGGACCTGGGGTCCGGTGGATGGTGCCACGCGGCGCTGCGTGCTGGCGACACGGCGCCACGCATGCAAAGCAGCGGTGTCTTTGGCGAGGTGCACGCGGCGGACTCCAACGGCGGTGGCGGCTCGGGAACCAAGGGTCCCCGCGAACGGTGGCTTCTCGTCGGCGATGAGTGGTACCGGCGTGTAGAGAGTGCGACGGCGATCACGTTGAGGTGCTCACTGGTGCACGGGGGCGACTATGGCGACCGACGGCGAGGTTTAAGCGGCGGAGGGCTCACGGACTCGACGGAATCGAGCTACGCCGACGCCCGCAAACGGCGCCACCACGAGTAGCGGCTTCCGTGCGATGCTGGCGGTGCAGACCACGAAGCTCGGGTGGTACTGACGGCGGCGTATGGGCTCGTCGGAGTTGGCGGCGGCGCAGATTGCTTCTCGAGCTCCTGCGGCGACTAGGATTCGGCGCGAGGGCGGTGGCGGCTAGGGTTGAGGTGCGGACGAGCTCCTTATATAGGCGGCGACTCGGGAGAGTCCAGGGCACGAATGCCCAAATCGGGATAGCGCGGCGGCCGGGAATCCCTAACAGATTCGGAGACGATGATGACGCGGCAAGGTGGGACCCACACGTCAGTGGCTAGGGCTCGGACGCGGGCGCGTGCGAAACGGCGCGGTTGAGAAACAGATTCAAAGGATCTGACCGTCCATCCAAGATCGAACGGTCCACAATCAAAGGGACAATCGGAACCTCCGATTACATCACGCGCATCCAGCCATCCATTTTTTATCGCACGGTGGAGGGTGAGCGGGGCGTTCGGAAGGAAAGAGAGAAGAGATGGAGAGACTGACAGGTGGGGTCCACATGTCAGTCGGAGGCGACACGCGTGCGGGCGATCTGGGCTGCGTGCGGGATTGGGCCAGCGGCAGAGAGAAATGGGTCGGGTTTAGGGAATTCGGCTCGAAGGGTTTTCTGAGATTTTAAATAGATTTTCTATTTTAGAAAATACCAAAAATTCAAATAAGTAATAGAAAATAGCAAATGAACTCAGAAAAATTCTAGAAAAATCTAAAAAATATATCTGAGCACATAGAACCCAAATAAAATAGTTTTGGCTATTGTTCATGTTGGGATTATTCACATTAAAGTTTTTTTATTGTAAAGTCCAATATTAAGTTTTTGAATTAAATTCAAATAAAATCAAAATTGTGACTTTTCCCTGCTAACTATTAAAAGATTTTTAAACTCAGAAAATTGGGATGTTACATTACGACTAAGTAGAATCTATGGTATAGTGTAATTCTAGAACCTTAGTTCATGATGAAATGTTGGGGATTATCGAAGGTATGAAAACCTTGATCAATTTTATAGAGTATCGTAATTGGATAGTATTGTGAGATTGTGTGGGTGATTTTTGATGATGATAATGAGTGAGTACGTCAGAATTGTGGGGATGTTAGGTATTTAATCTGATGATTCCTCTATCTGTTATAGGAGAAGTTCGTTGTAGAGGTCTTGGAAATTAATTTTTGGGTTTGCATTTTTATGCTAGACCTTTGGTCGCCTAATGATTGTGTATAGAGAAAGTAGAATATGGTGTTTCCTAAGCAGTGGATTAATCATTGATATGACCCTTCTGATGTAGTACTTGAGCCCGTGTACTGAGGATTCTGAGTTGTTATTCTTAAAAGTTAAAGGTGAAGGGTTTGCGTGGGATCTATTTTTGAGGTGCTTTAGTCGTCTTCTGTGAAATTAATTTCGTCAGTAGAAGGAATTGTCTAGAGTGTTCAGTGGGATCAATAGAGCCTCTCCACAAAGGTGTGGATGATATATTTTGGTTTGAGCATAATTTGAGGATGTTAAATTAAGTGGTTTGAGCTCGTGGGGTGATGAGGACATGACCCCTATGGATACAACCATATTTGCTATGCTTACTGTTCCAAATATAAGAGCTCGCACACTTCACTTAAATTATCAGGTGAGCTTGTTTTTAGGAGTGTCTTTATATTATATGAACTATATGACGCTACCTAATGATGAAATATATATATATCTGCAGCACCATATCACTTTTGGTCCAAGACAAGCAAGCAGTTCGAGCTGGACCTGTTTTGGAATTCAGTTCGGCCTCCGGAATCAGCCTGATAACACCAACTTAAAACAGGCATAACTTTCACATACGGAGTCCGTTGGAGGTCCACAAGTACTTGATTGAAAGCTTATTTCGTCCTCTTTCCAACGGATCCAGTATCACCGCAAAATTCCTTCTAGACTGATCGTAATCATCAAAAGAAGATGTCATATCACTTGTTTGGGCCAATCTGGGCTTTGTAATCATACTGAACTTGGCCCATCTACCGGCGGCCCACCTGGGGGGGTGTGGTTACTGTTCATGTGAACAGTAACCACAAGTTTTAGTCCCACCCCACTATTTCTTTTAGATTTGTGGCTCTTTCTCCCCTATATAAGGAGGCCGCACCCCCTCTAGTTGTAACACCCCAACTCAGCACGAGCCTGGAATGCAACTACCCTAAGCTGAAAAACTAAATTTCGGCAGAACCTCCTTTGTATACGAGGATTCTGGAGGTTCCACACAACAAAACACACAAGTAATCAAAAACTAGTCATGAAATCCAACTCTAAGGTCTAAACATGAATCAACGATAATGAGCTAAGATAACAAATAACCATATGACTTAAAGTTCTCATCTATGTTCTCATTGATCATAAAGGTACCATCCATGACTAAATTTATTTATTACAAACCAAAAGATGACAAAAAGGAATCATTATTTCTTATAGCAATGAGTCTAATGTGAAGTGCATTATTCGAGTAGTGCTCATCTACTCCCTCCCAAGTGAACTTCATCAACGATCACCTAGAAATAAACAAACAAAGCAAGAGTGAGTCCATGACTCAGCAAGTACAATGATTAAGAAAACATTCATTCATTGAAGATCAAACATAACATCATTGGGTTCGATCATAACACATTGGATTTCTTATGAATACATGATATGAATGCTCAAATCAAGGAATGGACTGCACACACGCGTATACCGGTATAGCCAGTGAACACCCGTCGGTGATCACTCAAGCCCGCATCTTAACAAAAATGCGGGATCCACTTCCGTATGAAGAACGTTTCATACGGTGTCCAACATTGCCCATATTGGAATTAATGGGTCTTATCCAACCATCTTGGAATTGATGGTGGTTCTCATCCACTCTGTGGACGTCAAATGTCAATGAATGCATGCAACAATTAAATGAAATATACCATAACATCACTTCTATTCATGAACTCAATGTATTGAACAAGGCATGAATAAGTCATTTCACATGTCTCACAAGTTACCAAAACAACTCATGCTAAAAACCACAATGCACAAACATCCAAATAAACATGGTACTTGCCTTCGCGTTGCGGCGTTATCCGCAACGAAGGCGCTCTTATACCAAGTTTCGCCGCCTAAACCAACGAAATAACTTAATAAGTATACATGATACCCAGCTCAACTAGTCGGTGTTCTATTTTGCTTCTATTAGAGTCAATTAAATCCTATATCGCATAGACTGAAAAACAGCGGAGTCTGTCCAATAAGAAAATCCTGGACAGCAACACGGGACTAACATAACTCACAGCCTGGAAGTCGAAAAATAGCAAACCCAATTTCTGTAGATTCTTAACTGGTCTAACTACAAAACTCTAGTTGACGCGACAAACCAATTTGGTCAAATTAATAGGCTAATAATTGTTTGAACATTCAGCACAGATTCAGCCTACCAAAATTCAGCAGAAATATTCAGTTGATCATAACTTCTGTGTTACAACTCCGAATTGAGCGTTCTTTACCAATCTGAAAAGGTTATCGAATTACCTACAATAACCTAGTTGGGTGAACTTTCAGATTCTTCCAATTTCTCTATCATAATATAGAAAATATACAGACAGATTAATCACGTCAGGTTTCTGGCAGCGACTGATAAAACAGACATATCTTTTGACCCAGAACTCGGAATCAAGTAAACTCAGTGGCCATCTAAACCTGACAGGGAATACTTCAATTTTCTAGGAGACACCAAGTTCAAAATCTGTGAAAAACAATTTCTTATACAATTTACAAATTGACTGCAGAATCTCGTCAGGATTCTGGACAGTCAAGACTAATTCTATCATAACTTTTGACTCGGACCTCGGATTTGAGTGAACTCGGCGGCCACTGAAACGTAAGAACAAGACCTAGATATCTCTAGGAGACCAAACCTTCAGATTCTGCCTAAAAATAACCGAAACACCCTCTACAACGTACAGGACAGAATCAGTTTCTAAATTTCAGCAAGTCTGCCTAAACAAAAACGTATCCAAATCTCTTCTACCAACTATCAAACCACGAGGATCGGCATCGTTACCCTTGCTGCAACCAGGAGTAGGTAGAAGGATCCTGGCGAAGAAGCTCTTCCTCCTTTTCACCTCTTTTGCCCCAAGCGAGCTGCTGTCCTCCTCCACTCCTTGCGCAACCGGTAGCGGAGAAGGTCGA
Source organism: Ampelocalamus luodianensis (assembly GCA_036346255.1). Lineage (NCBI taxonomy): Eukaryota > Viridiplantae > Streptophyta > Magnoliopsida > Poales > Poaceae > Ampelocalamus > Ampelocalamus luodianensis. The sequence goes on along the minus strand of CM070620.1, from coordinate 39,993,900 downwards.
AGGAAGATTCGGGAGGCAAACCAGCAGGAGCAGCACCAATGGAGGTTGGGGCGACTCCTAGGGGCAGGGCATGAGGGGAAGAGAGGAGGAAGGGAGGGGTGGCGGCCAAAGGGGAGGGGGTTCGGCCAAGGGGAGGAAAAGGGGCTGGTTAGGGTTTAGAGGGGGAGGCGCATGGGCCTAGGCCCATGGCCGCCAAGGGTGGGAAGGCTTCCCAGAGGCCCACGACCTAAAAACTCCACCGAGAGTTTTAAGCTTCAGAAGTTCCCGATTAAAAACTTTCTTTCCGACTAAAAACAGGGTATGACATTCTACCCCCCTTAACAGAATTCGACCCCGAATTCTACTCACGCAACGGACACAAGAGCAGAAGTCTAAGGAATTGAAAACAAGATTTAACACGTACCAGCTACAAATAGGTCTGGATACTGCTCGCGCATGCGAGACTCCAGTTCCCAAGTGGCTTCTCTCTCCGATTGATGAGACCAAAGAATCTTGACATACTTCAGGGTTTTATTCCTCAAAACCCGCTCTGATTCTTCCAGAATTTTCACTGGTCGGGACTCAAAAGTAAGGTCCTGTTCAATGCTCAACGGCTCCATTGGAATTGCATGCTCTGGGTCAAATAAGAACTTCCTCAACATGGACACATGAAACACATTATGAATCCTCTCATAGACTCGGAAGATCCAAGCGGTAAGCCAAATTTCCAACTCTTGCCTAACCGAAACGGTCCGATGTACCTTGGGCTAAGCTTTCCTTTAGTACCGAAACGTACTACGCCTTTGGTAGGCGATACTCTCGAAGGACCTCGTCACCACATTGAACTCCAATTCTCACCTCCGACATCTGCGTAGCTTTTCGCCGGCTCGAGCGACTAACAAGTTCCTTCTAACCCGGCCACTCTAGCCACGGTTTCTTGAACCCACTGGACCCAAAGCTGTCCTCTCTCCCACTGCATCCCAACACAACGGAGATCTGCATTTCCGCCATAAAGGACTTCAAACGGTGCAGCTCGAATCTGGAGTGATAACTATTATTATAGGCGAACTCGCCAAAGCGGTGATCTTCCCAACCACCCTTCCAGATAAAACACAACACTGAGCATATCTTCTAAGGTTTGAATTGTGCGCTGGTGACCATCCATCTCGAGGGTGGAATGCAAGATACTAAGACGGAGTTGCGTGCCCAAAGCACTCGCAAACTCTCCCAAAACTTGAAACAAATTTGGCATCTCGGTCGGAAACAATAGTCTTTGGCACCCTGCAACCGTACTATCTCTCGCACATAAAGTGGAGCCAAATCGCTCGCAGAACTGGTGGTTCGAATAGGAATGAAATGTGCGGACTTTCATGAACCGATCCACTATCACCCATATAGCATCCTTCCTCGCTGAGTGCGAGGTAAACCAACCACAAAATCCATGGAGATGTCATCCCATGGCCACACCGAACCTCTAAAGGTTGCAACAATCCTGCCGGTCGCTTATGTTCACCTTAACCATTGGCAGATCCCACACGAGGCCACATCTCTGCGCAATATCGACTTTCATTCTCTTCCACGAAATTCTTCTTCAAATCTTTGTACATTTTGGTCTCACTGGATGTACTGAGATACTGGTACAGTGGGCTTCCTTTAGAATCTCATCTTTGTCTGTGCCTCTGTGGCACACAAAGCGACTCTTTAAATCGCAAAGTACCGTAATCATCTATACCAAAATGGCCTTGCTTGCCTTCATCTAGGCGCTTCCTCACACTGGAGCATTTGATCATCTTTGTTGTGCTTCCGTACTCGTTCGGAATGGTGACTCAAGAAGCAAGCGGGTCTCGGTCTCGCGGTACCATAAAGCAAAAAGATATATCCATACGCTCAAAATCAGCGATGAGACAAGCGAGGGTAGGAGGTGTCGCCTTGCGACTCGGGCATCGGCTACAACATTTGCCTTGCCGGATGATGCGAATGGTGAGATCATAGTCCTTTATCAACTCCAACCATCTCCTCTCGCCTCGAGTTTAAATCTTTCGGGTAAAGATGTATTTGAGACTCTTGTGATCGGTGAAAATGTCACAAGATTCGCCATACAAATAATGGCGCCAGATCTTTAAAGCCGCATTACTCTGCTGCAAGCTCTAGGTCATGAGTAGGATAGTTCTGTTCATGTTTCTTCACCGCCGAGACGCATAGGCAATCACCTTACCATCCCGCATAAGTACACAACCCACCCAACTCTAAACGCATCCGAATAAATAGTGAACCGCTTCACAGTTCGGAAGGGTGAGAATTGGGCGGTCACCAATCTATCCTTCAAAGTCTGAAGCTTCGCTCACACGCATCCGTCCATCGAAACTTGACACCTTTCGTGTCAATCGAGACATTGGTCTAGCAATGGTAGAGAAACCCTCCACGAAACGCCGGTAGTAACCACCAAACCCTAAAACTCCTCACTTCTTTTACATTGGTTGGTCTCTTCCATTCCACCATTGTTGAAATCTTACTTGGATCGACGTAAATGCCCTCTTGATTGATTACATGGCCCGAAACCCAACTCGTAAATCCGAATTCACATTTCTTCAATTTGGCATAGAATTGGTTCACTCTCAAGGTCTCGGTACCAACCTCAAATGTTGAGCATGGTCCTCTTCCGCTTTGGAATAAATCAAGATGTCGTCAATAAATACTACGACGAAATCATCAAGATAAGGGTGCAACATACTATTCATGGCTTCCATGAAAATCTGCAGGAGCATTAGTTAGTCCAAATGACATAACCTTATACTCATAATGACCATACCTTGTAGAGAAAGTCGTCTTCTCAATATCTTGCTCGCGAACTCGAATCGATTATAACTTGATGAAGGTCAATCTTGGAAAATATTTTAGCTCCCTTCAAGCGATCAAAGAGATCTTCAATACGGGCAACGGATATTTATTCTTTGATTGCTTGATTAAGAGCCCAGTAGTCCACACACATCGCCAACTACCGTCCTTCTTCTTAGTGAGCGAGCAGAGCTCCCACGGCGATACACTACGCGAATCATACCTTTGGATAGCAAATCATCCAGTTGCTTTTTCAACTCCTCCGGAATGGTCGTGCCAAACGGTATGGAGACATCGAAATAGGTCGGGTTCCGGAACAAGATCTATCCGAATTCCACTTCACGTTCGAGGCATACCAGAAGCTCCACAGAAACACGTCAGAAATTCATTCACCACCGAATATCTTCAATACGGTGGAGATTGAGACTTCTCGCTAAGAGACCAAAGCAACCCAAAGTTCGAGGCTCGACGACTAGGAAACAGACTAGCCAACACACAGGGAATCAAGCGGCGACCGCCTCAAACACTAGTTCCTCTCCGACGAGCTCGCAAAGTCACCGTTTTCCAAAACAACAAATCTTGGCACGGTAAAAGAATAGCCAATCCATACCCAAGATAACATCAAAGGTGATAATCGAATCACCATGAGATTGGCAATGAAATTTTCATCTTCTATAGTGATAGTACGGCCGGGACAAATCAGAGCTAGAAATAAGACCTCCTGGGGCCGACCACCACAGATTCGAAATAGATTGCACACTCAAACCCGCCTTTTAACAAAATCTAAGGACACAAAAGAATAAGTAGCCCTGAATCAAAGTAACGAAAGCTGAAGTGAATCAACTAATAAAGTACTGTCACCACATCGGGCGCCCACGGTGTCGGGGTGGGCATGGCGTGACTCCCAAAGGTGCCGGAGCAGAGGACGCACCAACGCTCGAGAGGGAGGCGAGGAGCTGCAGCAGTGCGTAACGAGGGCGAGCAGATGGAGCAGGTTCCGTAAGAACCCGGTCGAGGCGCAGGAGTCAAATCGCGGTGAAACCCATCCGTGTGAAGCGAGGCACAAAGGTGCAAACAGTGCGAACCGAGCTCCGAGGAGTACTAGAGGACGACGCTGCTGAACGCTTCCCACTTGATGATACTTGCCGGATTACGCACAAACAGAAAGCTTGTGGCCCTCTCGACCACACCGACGACAAGTCCTCTAAAGAACATTCGACGCACGATGCCCTCTCCACACTTAAAACATTTCATACCTTGACTGAATGGGCGCATTCGAGGTGTGGAAGAAGAAAAACGTGGCGCCAAGAAAAAGCGCCTCGCTGAGACGGACGAGATGGGCGGCTCCCCTGAAACCTCTTGGAAGTAGGCCGCTGAGAGGACCCACCTCCACCAACAAAACTCCTCTTCTGGCCACCACCAGAACCACCAACAGCAGTAGTGCCACCACCGCTTGCTCTGCGAAGGAGAATTCCTCTCCGCTCTATCCTCTAGCCTCGCTCAACCACGTCCGCAATCACGCAAAACCGAGGCTCCCAAGATCGACGATACTCTGAAGGAGACCCGCGAAACCTCTTGGCCTTCTCCAAGTCATCACTGGCCACAGCTGGTACAAAGCGTACCAGATTGTTGAACTCCATCTCGTACTCAGATACTGACCTATTGCCTTGAGTCAACACTAGCAATGACTGCTCCATCCTCTCAATAAAAGAATCCGGATAGTACTTGGCTCTGAACTGTGCCACAAAAACTTCCCAAGTAACTGGTCCCTGCGCTGGGGTCCTAGCAGACAGAACCCCTTCCCACCAGATATCGGCTTGACCCTTCAGTTGAAAGGCCACAAAACGAACCCTTTGCGCCGAGTTCATCTCCAATGCCTCGAACTGACGCTCCATGTACCGGAGCCAATCTGCTTTGCTCGAATCGGGTACCGCCCATCAAACGTGTCGGTAGGCGTCATCCACTCACGAAGACTCATCCTAGTCTCGGTGGAAGCTGCGGCAACAACCGACGCCATGGCGGCAAGAAGAAGATCCACGGCGATCGCCGGAGCAACAGAGCGGCAGGATAAGCCGCCGCACTGCCGACGAGGCGCTCGTTCTCCCTTTGAAGATTTCGAATAATCGCCGACACCGCCGAGCATCGCCGGCGCAGCTTGAGCTTCCACGGTGGTTGGCGGTGAGGCAACCTCCTCATTAACCCCACCGCAGCTCTTCTCGCGGACGTTGCGTAAACAACCGACCACGCCCACGATCGCGACCACGGATGGCGGGACGCCACGGCCTCTACCTCTCGCCATCTAAGGACAACACAACGAAAAAGACCAAACCGAACAACGGTTGCACAACAAATAAATCATAACAACAAGAAAATTGCGGAAACAACGAATTGCCCAACCCAACCCATCGTGTACGGTGTGTCAATTTAATAATTTTATTTTAACCACGGACCTAAAGCCCGCTCGATACCAATCAGAACACCCCAACTCAAAGACGAGCCCGGAATGCAACTACCCTAAGTTGAAAAACTAAATTTCGCAGAACCTCCTTTGTATACGAGGATTCGGAGGTTCCACACAACAAAACACACAAGTAATCAAAACTAGTCATGAAATCCAGTTCTAAGGTCTAAACATGAATCAACGATAATGAGCTAAGATAACAAATAACCATATGACTTAAAGTTCTCATCTATGTTCTCATTGATCATAAAGGTACCATCCATGACTAAATTTATTTATTACAAACCAAAAGATGACAAAAAGGAATCATTATTTCTTATAGCAATGAGTCTAATGTGAAGTGCATTATTCGAGTAGTGCTCATGTACTCCTCCCAAGTGAACTTCATCAACGATCACCTAGAAATAAACAAACAAAGCAAGAGTGAGTCCATGACTCAGCAAGTACAATGATTAAGAAAAACATTCATTCATTGAAGATCAAACATAACATCATTGGGTTCGATCATAACACATTGGATTTCTTATGAATACATGATATGAATGCTCAAATCAAGGAATGGACTGCACACACGCGTATACCGGTATAGCCATGAACACCGTCGGTGATCACTCAAGCCCGCATCTTAACAAAAATGCGGATCCACTTCCGTATGAAGAACGTTTCATACGGTGTCCAACATTGCCCATATTGGAATTAATGGGTCTTATCCAACCATCTTGGAATTGATGGTGGTTCTCATCCACTCCCGTGGACGTCAAATGTCAATGAATGCATGCAACAATTAAATGAAATATACCATAACATCACTTCTATTCATGAACTCAATGTATTGAACAAGGCATGAATAAGTCATTTCACATGTCTCACAAGTTACCAAAACAACTCATGCTAAAAACCACAATGCACAAACATCCAAATAAACATGGTACTTGCCTTCGCGTTGCGGCGTTATCCGCAACGGCGCTCTTATACCAAGTTTCGCCGCCTAAACCAACGAAATAACTTAATAAGTATACATGATACCCAGCTCAACTAGTCGGTGTTCTATTTTGCTTCTATTAGAGTCAATTAAATCCTATATCGCATAGACTGAAAAACAGCGGAGTCTGTCCAATAAGAAAATCCTGGACAGCAACACGGGACTAACATAACTCACAGCCTGGAAGTCGAAAAATAGCAAACCCAATTTCTGTAGATTCTTAACTGGTCTAACTACAAAACTCTAGTTGACGCGACAAACCAATTTGGTCAAATTAATAGGCTAATAATTGTTTGAACATTCAGCACAGATTCAGCCTACCAAAATTCAGCAGAAATATTCAGTTGATCATAACTTCTGTGTTACAACTCCGAATTGAGCGTTCTTTACCAATCTGAAAAGGTTATCGAATTACCTACAATAACCTAGTTGGGTGAACTTTCAGATTCTTCCAATTTCTCTATCATAATATAGAAAATATACAGACAGATTAATCACGTCAGGTTTCTGGCAGCGACTGATAAAACAGACATATCTTTTGACCCAGAACTCGGAATCAAGTAAACTCAGTGGCCATCTAAACCTGACAGGGAATACTTCAATTTTCTAGGAGACACCAAGTTCAAAATCTGTGAAAAACAATTTCTTATACAATTTACAAATTGACTGCAGAATCTCGTCAGGATTCTGGACAGTCAAGACTAATTCTATCATAACTTTTGACTCGGACCTCGGATTTGAGTGAACTCGGCGGCCACTGAAACGTAAGAACAAGACCTAGATATCTCTAGGAGACCAAACCTTCATATTCTGCCTAAAAATAACCAAAACACCCTCTACAACGTACAGGACAGAATCAGTTTCTAAATTTCAGCAAGTCTGCCTAAACAAAAACGTATCCAAATCTCTTCTACCAACTATCAAACCACGAGGATCGGCATCGTTACCCTTGCTGCAACCAGGGAGTAGGTAGAAGGATCCTTGGCGAAGAAGCTCTTCCTCCTTTTCACCTCTTTTGCCCCAAGCGAGCTGCTGTCCTCCTCCACTCCTTGCGCAACCGGTAGCGGGAGAAGGTCCGAAGGAAGATTCGGGAGGCAAACCAGCAGGGAGCAGCACCAATGGAGGTTGGGGGCGACTCCTAGGGGCAGGGCATGAGGGGGAAGAGAGGAGGAAGGAGGGGTGGCGCCAAAGGGGAGGGGTTCGGCCAAGGGGGTGGAAAGGGGCTGGTTAGGGTTTAGAGGGGAGGCGCATGGGCCTAGGCCCATGGCGGCCAAGGGGGTGGGAAGGCTTCCCAGAGGCCCACGACCCTAAAAACTCCGAAAACTGAGAGTTTTAAGCTTTCCGAAGTTCCCCGATTAAAAACTTTCTTTCCCGACTAAAAACAGGGTATGACACTAGTTTTCTTGGATTTTGTTTAGTTAAAAGTTAGCCTTGTTGCAACTTCGTGTATTGTCTTGTGTCGACTAGACCAACCATAATACCGCTTCAAAATCCCAACTCAATTCAATATTTCAATTCCTATTTGCAATTTCAGATTGCTTTATCTTTTTCTTGCGTGCTTCTTCGGTGTATGCAGGAATCGACCTTCGTGGTCAGGTCATCCGGGTATTCGTGCACAGTTGATAACGATTTGTCAATCAGTTCAGCGATTACGTGGTTTTGGGCCTTGCGTGTTCGTAGCCAGGATCGTGAGAGTTGAGCGACGCCTACTGAACTTATCGTTCTCATCGAAAGATCGGGCCAACAATCAGACCTTCGGGTTCATCATGGGGCATGCGATGAATTCAAATTCCAAGGTTTGAGAGAAATTTTATTCCTAAAAAAGACTCTGAGAAAAAAATTCCTTGGGTAGTGAAGCGTTTTCTTGATTCTCGTTCGAGTTTTGTGTTGTTGACTGATGTCTTCTGCAATTTGAGTTGGCACTGTGTTGGCATGTGCGATTCTTTTCGGTTCAGACAGAATAAAGGAAATATTTGATTTGGGGATTCGAGTGATTTCTCCTTTGACTTTCGTGGTGTTCATTCGCAAATTGCCTAATTAGAAAGTGGAATAGCTTCCGTGATGATTTGTCATTCCTGGAATTGACCCTTTTGGTGGAGAGTTGGCATTGCGCGGTTGCAATGAAAACTCTTAATTTTCAATTGCATTCTCTTTGTAAAACAGTTGTTTAAAAAAAACGAGTTATGTTGTGTATTCTTGTTTAAAGGATGTGCTCCTCGTTAGATGAAAAGTTAGATTTAGAACTAGGACGAGAGTTCCATGTGTGTTGAGCATGTTTCGTGCTTTTGTACAAAAGGGAAAGTTGGCTTATCGCTTTAACCCTCTCAGGTCTATACGCGAAGTACGCAATGTTTGGTGTGTTCTGGTGCTGAGTGAGTAACTGAGCCGTTCAAAGCTTGAGATTTCGTTAAAGATGTTGACCTTTGAGTAGGGTCTTACCTTCGATTGTCTTATGACGAGTGTACCTGGAAGGGGTCAGGTTGAGTGTTTGCACATATATCGTTTTACATCCTTGTGTTGTGGTCTCTTCAGTTCAAGAGAAAGGCCACTTGGAAGATGGTGTTTCGTATGTGTGAACGATATCCGAATTTGTTCGCAACAGGTGCGGGTTTGTCATTGTCTAATTCCAGACGTAGTTTTCTTTCGAGAAGGTTGGTGAGAAGATTCGGGGTCGAATTCTGTTAAGAGGGGTAGAATGTAATACCTCGATTATTCAATATTGTTTTGAATATTATTTAGAGAGGGAAATTAAAAGAAAAATTCAGGATTTGTAGGAGGATTGGACCTTGGGCTTTCGGCCCAAGGAGTCCTAGCCATGTGGGTCGGTCATTTAGTGGAGTCAAGAGGGGGGTGCCTCTTCCCCCAAAACCCTAGCATCTGCTACAGTACCGCCACCGCACTATAGCACGCCGTACTGTAGCAGCCCCCTTCCCTGCAGCTTTGCCAAGATGAGAGAAGAGGAGAAAGGAAGGAGAGGAAGGAAGAAGAAGAGGAAAGGAAGAGAAGGAAGAGGAAGAAGAAGTGTGCGAGAGGAGAACCTCGCAAGGATTCCAGTGATTTCACGTGCCTTCGAGGGTATTTCTTCAATTCCCCGCTGTTTTGATTCAAGTTAGAATCATAATTGTCATCTTTTAGAAGATCGTTACAATGCTGCGATTAGAATAAGAAATCTGTGTTCTGTTGCTTATCGGTTTTCGTGTAGATTGAATCCGAATTGAAGTATTTTGTCTTCTAGAGTATTGTAGGTCTCGTTCTCATCTCTCAATATGTTCAAAGATCACCCAAATCGGAGTTGTGGTTTAAAAGTTACGTTGATTTTACCGCTACTGTCTAGAAAGTCTGACGAACTTGGGTAGTCGTCTTGTTCATTAATTTAGATTTTGTTAAGTGCCGATTCAGGGATGTCGCCCAAAACAATTATTGTAGGTAATTTCACTATCTTTCAGGATTGGTAAAGAACACCCTTTTTGGATTTGTAGAAAAAAAGTTATGTACGTTTCAATTTGACTGTCCAGAGTGTATGTCGGTTTCTGTCAATAGTTTTGACCCGTGTACCACATTTTGTTAAAGGCAAAATATGAGTGTCATACCAACTAGGATTTTGAAGGTGGTGTTAGTAGCTTCCCATAATGATAAGAATCTTTGATTTTGGTTAATCCAATCAAAAGTTATAAGTATTTCTTTACTGCTGTGTAGTTTTGCTAGACAGATTGTATATTAGACTTTCACCTGAATGTTAGGCTAGGTTTTTGGCCGAATTGGAAGTTTCCGCCAACTAGAATAATGTGGAGGTTTTCGATACTTTTTCATAGGATCTGATATCACTTCGTTTCATGTCTCATAGCAAAAGTTATGATGTTTTTAGTACCGTTGTCCCGATTATCGTCTTGCTGGACTGTCGGTTTTATTGTATAGAACAATTATATGAACCTTGGGTTTAGGAATATGAGATTAGGCGTTGCGGGTAGCGTCTTATTAATGTTGTTTTCTTATTCAAGCAGTTAAATTGTGTAGGAGGAGGGAATTCGAGATTAGAGGCTTCATCCTTACCTCCTAACGCATCGTAGTTCGAAAGGCAAGTACAATTGAATTGTCTTGATTGTTGTTTGTTTCACCTGATAGGTGAATATGCAATGGGTAATTCTAGTATTTTCTGTTTCCTTTCAAAATTGATATACCATGATTCTTCGATTATGTGTTTACGTCCAACATATTCATTCGTTCTTCCATTCATGCTTCACCCACGAGAGTGAGTAGTGAAGTCCTATCATTCCAACATGGACAAGTACATTGTGTAAGTATTGCTATTGTTAATTCATAGTGCTTGATGTTCATGCCATGACTGAATACTATGGTTTATGAGTAGTTCTCGATGATTTCTGATTCGATCCATATATGTGAATTCATGCTTCTTGAGATTTCGTCTTCCATATTCATGCATTCATTCATTCCTTGTTCATGATTCACCCACGGGAGTGGGATGTAAAGACCCATCAATTCTAGTATGGGCATGTAAGCCCCACCATTCCAATGTGGGCAAATTGGATCCCCGTTATGAAATGTCCTTCATACGGGCCTTAGATCCCCGCATTCTATGAAATGCGGGCCTGAGTGAACACCCGCGGCGTTCACTGGCTATACCGGTATAAGTAGAAGTGGAGATCATGCATTTCATTCATTCATATGGTTTCTGTCATTCTAAATTCATATTCTATTCTATGATGATAAATCCTTAATCATCCACTCCACATTCGAATTCTATTCTATGATGCTATGTTCTTATTCAGTCGTGCTACATTCGTATTCAATTCTGTGATTGTTATTCTTATTCAGTGTTGTTCATATTGTTCTGTTGTACTTGCTAAGTCATGGACTCATTCTTGCCGTGTTTATTTGTTTTAGGTAAACATTGAAGACGACATGCATGGGAGGGATTAGTCACATGAATCACTTCTTTCGCTTCACATTCGACATCCTTTTAAACAGTTGAACTTGTTATTATCTTTCATTTAATAAGTTGGATTGTAATAAATGGAGTTCTGATGATTTAGACTTTCATTTATTATGACTTGGTTGAACTTGTGAATGCTTAATGATCTTCGTATAAACCTATGATAGCCTTATAATATTTGACTCAACATGATTGGATGATAGAGTTCGATATGTTGTTAAATTCTGATTCAATTCTTATACTCATCTTTTGAGATATTGATCTCCTTATGTCATTAGTTGAAATATGGTTGAAATTATTCCGTATTGTTGTTGTATGTAAGTCTTTTAGGTAACATCTTGGCTTCCGCATAGCCAGGGTGACGGACCCCCGGGCATGGAATACCCGAAGACCCTATGTGTATTTTGTGCTAGTCCCTGGATCAGTAGCTAGCACACACATTCAGAACATTTGGTATTCACAATCATACATTCACATATACAAGGTAAAGCAAAATAGTACTTAACTTAAGCGATTGCAGTATTTACATTACAAAGGCCGACTGGCCAAATAAGACTTAAGTACCGTATAACAGAGTAAATGTAAATAGCAGCGGAAGATTAAAAGTGGTGAAAGTAAACAAATTCCAACGGTGTGCCCATCCATACCCAAAGGCAACCGACCAGAAACAAATCCTAGATAGACCCGTCCCCGAACCCTCCGGTTCTGGGTGCGAAGAAAGCGTCGCCTGGCGTCGGTTCATCTTCATACTCTAAACAACAACATAAGTAAGATTGAGTACATGTGTACTCAGCAAGACTTGTAGTGTATCGCAAAAGTTATATTAAATGCAAGGCTAATCAAGAGAAGGCTCTATGCTACAAGTTATTTTGCGCTAAGCAGGTTTTATTTGCAATATTCATAAGTAGTACTTTACAACGAAATTTGAAATGTGCAGTTAAATAGATAACAGGACAGTAAGTAAGTAATTGAATGATCCAATAATAAGAACAACTACAGCTCACTGTCTTCCTTGGCTACGAGCAACAATTTACGTTCAGTCATAACATGGCAGTTATCTCAAATAAATCACAAACCAATTCCCACAATTTTCCGATAAGACAGTTTTTGTGAAAATCAAGACTATACCCGGCAATATTACACTTAGCACGCTCATCACCACGAGCACGGCTATTATAATAGATTTACACTCTGCAGAGGGGTACAACTTTACCCATAGTACACGAATTCTCTAGTTTGTTCAGCATATATCTATACCATCGCTCACTACCGTAGGTAAGCAGTGTAGAGCACGTGTTGAAGCCTTTACATCATCTAGCTCTAACCTTGCACTTAGCCCGTCGAATGTTATTCCTCACCGAACCTAGGCATACCCGTCTAGGTGCTACATTTATTGTCACTTCGCCCAGGTATCCCCGTTCCAGTGAGGCATTCGCCGTTATGTCGGCAATCAAACATGCTCGCACCTCTCCTGCCTACCCCTCATGCAAGGCTAGTTCTCGACAACTTAATTAGATAAGGCCAGCCCATAACTAGCACTATGGTTGTACACTTACGCTTAGGTCGGATATACCGGTGCTCGGTCCTTAATTGACCCAGGCGAGAATCTCCCCCTATCTACGAGTGAGGTTCTTCTACGAGTGAGGTTCCTTTTCCACCCTTTTCAGAATATAATATAACTTACCCGCGTCTAAAACTAGGTTTTTCCTTTTTTTTAATACCAAGATAACAGAGGCACACCCCTCTGGACATTTTCACAATTCTCCCAAATTCACATTTACCATAGTGTCCTTTATACATCCTTTTTCGAGAAATTCTATCATTCTAGTAAGCATTTGTGCGATAGCTCGCACTCAAAAATTCCCAAATGACATTATATAATGTCTAACCCATAATCTAATGGTACAACAGTAAGACATCAATTTTTCAAGCAGGTATATGCAGCAAATAGGACTTACCACTACCGATTTCCCAGACATAGCAATTTCATACAAAACATACACGCATGCATAATAGGATTTGCAAAACAAAGTACAATAAGTAAAATACTGGGATCAATATGATCAAAGGAGGTGCTTGCCTTGTTTTTGCTTATATTGTTCCGAGAGTGAGGTTGCCTGATCATCGATAATCTGGCTTGCGAACTCCAGCGTCTATTCGAAAGAATCAAGAATAAAACACAAAGGGAGAAATAAATCCAATAGAAAGCAAATCCAAATACTTTTGCATGTTATTATAGAGAAAGATTTTATATGAATTTAGCAAAAAGATTCTTTTGATTCTGCATTCGTAAGTGAAAGTCATTAATGTTTTGATTTGCTTTGGTTGTTAAATTGTGAAAATACATAATGGTGATCTTTGAAAGTGTAGTTTCAAATTTATGCTTCATATTAGAGAGAGGGTATTTCCTTTAAACTGAAATTGGATCATCTCCTTTAGCGTTTGCATAACTAAAGCATTCTCTTGATTGATTTATTCACTAACCATTTCCTTTTTATGTTTTTTCAAATGTAGGTTGGAGGTTTACTGTTGTAGAGATTATGTACTCTTAATTATTTTTCTGTTCATTTCGTTGTTGGTGGCTGCTAATCACTATCAGCAATCCTTAACTACTAGTTTTAGCTACCACCATGAGGTTAGTAAATATTTGGACTATCCCCACTACTATTTACTACCTGATTTAGTTAGCAACATGTATGATAATGGAAACCTACCGAAATAACCTATCTTCTTCATTCCAGTTACTTGAATTAACTATTAATTACTTAAGTTATCCTTATGACTATTACCAATTGGTATGATTTAAACAGGTACTCACTTTAGAAATGACAACTAGCCTACTGGTTGCTTTTAGTTAACCTCTAATCCTCTTATTTTATTTAACTTATCACTTAATTTGGGAAAGGACTTGCTACCTTGGGTTTATCTTTGCTAAAACCTTACTAATTAGCCTCCAACCATTTCTTCAAATCAATGGCCTACTGTTGCTTAGATATCCCTATTCCAATTCTTGATTCCTAATTAGTTTTACTTCTTTAGATTAAGTGCTAATGGCTAATAGTTCATTTTACTTCCTACTCAATTAGTCTTTGCATTTGACATGGCTTTGGTTAATTGCTAGCAGGCTTCCTGTTCTTCATAAATCTATACTGCAAATTTCTCTTAGTGCCCACCGAAAGTCTGTTGGACCTTGACCTACTAAGCTTCAAGAGCTAATCACTTAATTAGGTTGGGCCCTATGCTAGAGAAATGTCTAAATGGCTATTTGAATTAGCAGGATTTCTAGCTATTTGTATTAACCATGTCATTTAGCTTACTGTCAAGTCTAACCACTCCAATTGTCTTAAGTCTTCCAGACATTCTGAACTTTTAAGTAGAGATTTGCAGTATTGTCTAACCCAACTTATTGCTAACTGAAATTTCAACTTAGCTAAACTTGTGTGGGTCTCTACTGACATTTTAAGTTTGCATCTAACTTACCTTCTCTACTCACATTTTACCAAAAAGACTTTACTTTCTTGTGTTGGCAAGATCATTAGCTTACTGTCACTTTAATTTTTTATTCAAACTCCTCCTCTGTTCATGAATCCTACAACAGGGCAGTTCTCTGAACTAAAGTGCTAAGTGTTACTAGCTATTTCCTTCAGATAACAAATTTCAGATTTGGCTATTTCTGTTAAGTAATTGCAGATTGACTAATTGAATTAAACTCTAACTACTAGAGTTAGTCATGTTATTAGTCTTTTGACAAAACTAGCATTTTTCAGATTACTAATCAGGTAACCTACAACAGCAAGCTTTTTTAGAAACTGAGTGCTGTCAACTAATCTCCCTTCTGAAGTTTAAACATCAAATTGTTTACTCAATTGCTTGACTAAATAGTCCTACTGTCAGATAGACCTTCACTGACTAAATGAACCAAGGAAAACTCTACCTGCTGGAGTGGGTCATGCTATTAACCCACTGACAAAATTACTTAGCATCTAACACCTTCTCTCTTCAACATCTTTCTACATGAAATTGCCTAAGTTAAATTGTTGTTAACTAGCTTCTTTACAAGTTTAAATTTAAACTTTTGTTAAATCACTAAAGGATTCAATAGACATTCAAAAGTTATATTAGCATTTGAATTAGGTCTCCTACAGGCAGGTCCTTCATAACAGAGAGAGGAGGACTTGAACACCTAATGGACTGGTTTACTGTAATCTCCGTACAAATCTTAAACTCTAAATTTGCTAATTCATTTAGGTGACATAATGACATTTACAATATGTATTAGCAGCATTTGGTTTGCTTTTATCAGAGGTTACATGGTCTAGTGACAGAGGAGTTCAGATACAGACTGAGAACAAAGGGAGCAGAATAGGGGCAGCTTGGGCCTGGTTCGTCGCCGGCGATGGAGCGGCGGTGATGGCTGAAATGGAATGCCAGATGGTTAGTGAGGCTAGAGGAGGCGGGTTTGCGGTTTGGGCAGCACTGTGGCGGCGCGGCAAAGGCACACGGCGGCCGGCCATGAAGGCAACACGGTGAGGCGACACTCGGGAGTTGCAAAGGACGAATTAGGGGGAGCGTAGGCACTAGGGAGGTGGTAGGAACTTACCGGGGTGCTCGGGTGGAGTCGAGGTGGCCGGAGTCGGGCCGGCGGCTTGAATCAGCGGCGGCGCGGGGGGGTCCAACGGCGACAGCGACCTGGGAGGAAGACGTAGTAGGTGAGTGATAGGGAGAAGTAAAGGGAGTCTAGAGAATGCTCACGGAGGAAGGAATTGAGATGGGGATCGCTGGAGGAGATGCGGCGACGGTGGACGCGGATTTGGCTGGAGCCGAGGAAGAAGCCGGATGCGCGGCTTCCTGGTGGCGCAACCCTCAAATTCGTCGAGGGGTTTGACTCTTTGTGGTGCAGGGCGCGGTGTGACACGGTTGGGGGCAGCCGGAGCTCACTGGAGCAACCGGAATGCTTGGAGGCAGTGCGGCGGCTCGATGGTTGGCATTCGGGTCATTGCTAACTTGGAGCTCGGGTAGGTGAAGACAGGGGAAGGAGCTTGGGGAAGATGGAAAGGGTGTTGAGGCGGCTCGGGCTGGCCTTCTTATAGGAGAAGTGAGGGCAGAGACGCCGATGGCGAGACGATGGCATTGACGGGCGACAGCATGGTTGGCAGCATTGAAGACACGGTGTGGGCGCAAGACTTGACCAGGCCAGCATGGGGACGGCATGGGCTCGACGATACCGTGGGCAAGGGGAGGAAACCACAGGCGAGGCTGCGGTGGCATGGCCAGCACTGGCTGCTGCGTTGGAGAAGAAACACTGCCAGGGGGACCCACTGGTCAGTGAGGGGTGAAGGCAAATGCTGTCTATAGGATTTTTAGAACAGGCTGATGCTTTAGGAGATTTTTGTGGCATAGAATATAAGTCTAAAAATTATGAAACTTTTAGGGTAGGGTCTAGACATATTGTAGATTTTTATGTAATTGTTTCAAAGTTTTATGATCTCTGCATAATTCTCTAAAATTCTGTTAAGCCTCTCTTTGAATGCATTTTTATTATTTGATGTGAAGAGAGTTTCAAATCATGCTTTAATTATTTCTTATCTTATAGACATTATAACTACACCAAGTTTGTATTATCATATTTTGTTTTAGGTTATTTTAATTATCAACTAGGATTGTTTATTTATCATCTCTTGTTTTAATTCATTTAAAATTCTTAACGAAATTTGGATTTCTAGAAATTTGGATTCTCAAATTTCTTAATTAGACAAAAAGTCTCACAAATAAAATCCAGAAAAGAAGTTGTAATTAAAATTCATCAAAAGTTTTTAAAAAGTTTCACATTTTTATCTATTAGAAAACAATCCCAATTTTTGGGATGTTACACAGGGTGTTACAGAGGCGTTCGTGGTGTCGGGCCTGTTTGGTACAACTCCAGATTCTTGTTTTTCATATTCTGCTCCTGATTCACTGAGAATCCACTTCTCAATGAATCTAGAGCTATATCAAAAAAATGTTTGGCTAGTAGATTGGTTCCAAAAACAATAAGAGAGGATTAGAGGTAAATAGATTATACTACCCCTGGTTGTAATACTTTGTAGACAAATTATATTTTTTTTTTGAATTTTCAATGGATGCCGCATTATACGTACTATCTTTTTTCTCCTATTTGTAAGTCATCTTATTTTCTGTACATCAATTATGTGGTGCATATGTCATCCAAATCATCCAAAAAAATGTTAACCTAGAGGCTCAACGTTGAATGGACAGGTGCAGTCCTTATGAATTGTAGTGTACTTGAAATGTTCCGTGAAAACTGCATGAACAAACTCGTTGTACAAGCTGCCTCATTCAATTCATACGTTTCTTCTTGATTTCTCACGAGTAGAGATGACCATTAGGTTGTTTTCGATTGCCAACTTCAAAGGTCGGAGAACTTATATCACAAGATACCTTTATTCAATTTCATCAACTAACTAGATACTTTCATATCGTATAAGTGTTTAAACAACAATTAAGTGCTATTACGTACAAGTATTCAAATAATAAATAAGTGGTAACAAAAGACCACAAAATATCCCAAGTAGTGTGTCCATCATATAGATTGAGCAATTGCACTTGCAAGGTCATCACAGAAACTATCCATGATCTAGCACTCGTTTGTGATGTTAACACATCCGATGCATACTGCGAAATGACATATTTTGTATATCTTGATAGTATTGTGTGCACATAATTAGGATTCCGATTGAACCTACGAAAATACATGTCAGGCGAAGCATGTTCACGTATGAAGTTGTGGAGTCCCATGGTTGCTGCGATAATCATCTTTTGCTTGGACATGTCAAAACTCGGCATCTTGAGAAGAATTCTCCATTTTATCTTTCATACACCAAATGAACTATCAATTATATTGCGACCCCTCGAGTGTAATTGGTTAAATCACTCTTTCACACCACCCAGAGCAGCACCTCTCTGAAATTCAGGAACATATTAACTTTGCCCCTTGTATGACGCTAAGTACCATGGCCTGTTTGGATAACCGGCATCATCCAGGTAATATTTACCTGCAACATAGGATGAAAAGTCATGTCTACCAACATCCAATGCATTAGCATTACAAGTAATTATATTCGTAAATGCTATGAAACAAAGAAAATTACCCTGTGGAGGATGTGGAAAGACTTCTCTGTCTACATCCAATGCATGATAAAGCACGTTAGTATCGTGCATAGCTCCTGGCTATCCAATAGATGTGTATATGAAACGCATGTCAAAATCACACACCGCCATAAGATTTTGTGTTGCACTTCTTGAACTACCAATATATCTTGATCTTCTGGGGGCTAAGTTGCAAGAATGTGTGTACCATCGATTGCTCCAATGCAATCTTTGAAATATGGCCACATCCTCTAATCATTTCTAATTCTAGCGTGAACCGTAGAAAGTTTGGATCCTTTGGATCTACAAAATCTTTAGACATCATTACCACATACTACAAAACCTCATCAAACTTTCTGCTAATGGTCTCACTAGAATGTTTGAACCAATTCTACGCTCTTCGGTTCAATTCATAGCAACCACATATGAATAGAAAAGGAGCTAGTGCTTCAATTGAACTCATATGGGTAGTTGATCTCAAGTCACACATACTCACCAAAAGATCATACAGACTGTGAAAGATCGTAGCATTCGTATGAAACATGTGGTAGCTTTTGCCCCGGAGTGGTCAAAGTTTCTCTTACCCAACTACTTATACAAATGAGTGATAATTCTCCCCGATAATTGCAGTGGCAATGAGGTGGCTTGACATCTCTTGCCATAGACACATCATCTGCACGTCAAACTCATGTTCGTCATCTGATGTATTACTCCCTTCACTATCGCTTTCACAAGACGACATCTGTACATAAACATAGAAAAACACAACAACATAAATAGAAATTTTAAAAATATAAGTAGGGATCAGGTCCAAATGATAATATATAACTATTGAAATAATGTCTTACAAACCAAATAAAATCTTACAAGCCAATAGAAAACAGAAAGACAAATAAAGTCGCATCAAAGACAAAATACTTATACGAATGATAGTTACATTTCAAATTTTATTTGCCATACTTGGCATCGTACATACTTTTGAGCCATTCAAATCATGCTTCACTATTACGCAAGGTCATAAACATTTCCCTTTACTCCTTCTTTATGAAATTTCAAATGCAATAAAGTGCTCATAACTCCCATTTTCAGCACCACACTCCTCAACAGATGCCATGACATCCTTGATGCTACACATCAAGCCTTGCTCTCTTTTTTATGCAAATGCTTCAAAAGATGCATGCGACTTCTCATTCAACTCAACAATTCTTCTCAGTTACTCCTGCATGACCATAGATCCACTTTTTGGCTTCTTCCCCTTATCAGTGCTAGGACCGCAGGCTCTCTTCCCTTTCCTACCAATTGGCGAGTCATCTTCACAGTCACTATCATATTTGTCATCATTTTCATCTTCAAGCTCTTCAACCTCAATAGTTGTCAATACATGCACATGACTTTGAGGTAAGGTTCCCATTGTAGGAGACCAATGGTCTTCACCGGTGTTGCGAATGCCTTCAAACATATTGGACAACAACTCCTCATTTTGAAGTACAGCCTTCTCAAACTTGGAACATCCTTTATATTCTTGTCAATCAAGGTAGTTAGAATCGCGATCCTACTCTTAGAATCTTACGATTCTACGAACCCACGACAGTCTGTCGATCCAAATCGCACCGTGAATTGGAATCAGATAGAATCGTGGTAGAGTCGCGATCCAAATCGTAGAATCGTGTAGAATCGCAGAGTAGAGTCGTGGTAGAGTCGTTTGGACAAAAAAAATGCATTTTTTGCAAATTTTTTTTGATTTTTTTAGAGGTCAGGGTTTACTGATATTTTGTTTTAGAGTAAAATTTATTGATATTAATTTCTGAGAATGAAACTATAAATATCAGTATGGTAATGCTAGTACAAATATCTATATTATGACATGAGCAATGTTGAGCTTGATAATGATAAGCTATTTTTATTCCTGTATGTCTAGCTGCTTTTAAGGAACATGCAAGTGTTACAATTAGATATTGATTTACAAAAGTTGTGAATATTTCTCATGTAATTGTAGTAAACTAGTCATGGTCATTGGTTGTTCTCCTATAGTTCAAAACTATATCACATATCATGTCAGTACCATTATGCTTTTCTGTTGTGCGATAAAAAGTGTTTTTTTCCTTTTTGGATTATAAATAAGTGGTAAACCATATAAGAATCATACAAACTTATAGTGTAGGTATTAAATATGTGTATTTTTACAATTCCGTAGAATCGCCGATTCTACGATTCAATCCTACCGGAGGCAAATCGATCCAACTTAGGATCTCGACTCTGACTACCTTGTTGTCAATACCAAATGTTACAAGTTAGACCTTCGTTGGTAATATAGCTAGGAGTGTACATGAATGCATTAATGAAGCACGGCTATTTAAATAGATTTATATTATACAGAGGTGTACAAGTTTGCCCATAGTATATGAGTTCTCTAGTTTGTCTAGTATCCGTCGATACCACCACTCACAACATTATAGTAAGCAGTCTAGAATCCATAATGAAGCCTTTACATCACCTAGTTCTAGCCTTACACTAGCCCAACAATGATAACCCTCACTTCGATCTCGGGTACCTCCCATCAAAGTGAGGCATTAACCGTTGTGTCAGCAAGCTTTGTTTCCAACGCCTCGGTGAAGCGAGCCCCTTCGAACAAGCCTACCCGATCATGCTCACACTACTATGGTCTACCAATATTTAAGGCTAGTCTTCGATAACTTAATTAGCTAAGGCCGTCCTATACCGACACATGTGGTTGTACGCTTAGGCTTAGATATGATTCATCAGTGTTCGGTCCTTAATTGACCAGGGTGAGGATCTCTCTATCTACATGCGAGAAACCCTCTCACATTCATCAGTTTATATTATAACTCACCCAAGTCATAATCTAGGTTTTCATTTTTATTTTTATACAAAATTAACAGAGATAACCCCTTTGGACCATCAGTTTAAAATCTCCCAAATCATATCCAATATTTCATCCACTTATCTAATACGTGCAATAGCTCTAGGGGACTACGAGAAGCTCACCAAGGTCCTTGATAGCGTCGGGGGATGGCCGGAGAAACTCGTCGATGTTGAATAGTTGCGACACAGAGGAGGCTCTCGGTGCTATCACTCTATGACGATGGAGGGGATACAAAAGGGCGCGCATTAGCTCACAGGTAGGCTGCGGGTGAAGTAGATGCGAGGAATCAAACGGGGTCTCACTAGAGTGGCGACGAACAAAAAAGGAGTCGATGGTGGCCGGATTTGCAGAAGATGCTCAATTCTGGTGATTTCCTAAGCTTGGGTCCACATTAAGCAAGGAAGACACATTAGTGGAGTATGGAACACAATATGACACAGTTAGGTGAGGTTCAAGCTCACCAGAGCGCTGGGAACGTGGAGGTCTAGATTGGGGTGCGCACCGGATATGAAGAAGATGACGGTGCAACCACGCTATAGAGTTCCCAAGGCTACATCAAGCAAGGAAGGAGTATCAGTGAGGTAAGGGGCGCATGGTGACGCTGCTGTCGTGGGCAAGGAAGTTCAGCAGAGGAAATGGCAGTATGAGGCTTGCTCACCGATGTCAAGAACGACACACTCATTCTGAGTGATCCAGAGAGCTAGAAGCTCAAAGAATGCATGAGATGGAATGAGGGGCGAGCTGAAGAGATGGTGACGTGATTGGATGCTTAAGTAGGACTGAGTAGAGCGTGAGAATGGCAGCGAGAATCTCGCGGGTGCGCTCTAGCGTCTCTGCCAGCGAGGGAAAAAGGCTGGGAAAGGCATGGGCGTGGTGACGTACAACGCAGGCGGAGGCGACAGGAGAATGTGAGGTTGAAAATGGTGGGCGCGACATGGCAATCCACGAGCGGAGCAGGCGAGTGCGAGGTGGAAAAAGGGCTCCGACGGGTGGGTCTACAGCGTTAGTGAGAGGGAAAGCAGGGGCCAGAGTGGGATGGAGCAAGCGCGAGTGAAGTGGGTCGAGCTGGATTTTGGCCCAAAGGTCCGGCGGGAAATTCAAAATAGGTTTTGAATTTTTCAGAAATACTAATTGGTTTCTGGATTTTTAAACTTAGCAATTGGGATCCAAAATTTATGAAATGTTTGTGGAGGCTCGTGGCACAATGTAGTTTATTATGTAATTTTTCTAGAATTTTATGTGTTCTAAAATGTTCTCGAAAATTCTTCTAAGTTTTGTTTTCATATAAATGCATAGTTGCTTTTGATGAAATTTTTTCAAAATATGCTCAAATAAATTTTTCGACATATAAACATGTTTAAATTTATTCCCTCACTTATTTTAAATACATTTACCCAAAATGGGATTTTTGGGATGTTACAACTATACATTTCACAGATACTACCAGGTAAAGAATATTGGCATTTCACATATACTATCAGGCAAAGCAAACATATATAAATTAAGGGTGCAGGAAGTTTAACAAAAACATTCTTGATTAGTGCAGATGACAAAACTAAACTTGAAAGCTATACATATGTGAAATACTGAATAGTTCAAGATGCATGAAGAAAACCATCAAGCACTTCATTTTTTTGACACTCAGAATGGTCAAATGTTGATGCTATGCCTTCTTTAAGATCACACTGATAAAGAATTCCATGGTAATTTTCCTACTAAATTCACAGATTCACAGATATACACATGAATCTACACATTCCAAACCGATTATTACAAATCGATCCACCCTAGGGCTAAAGGCGAAGAGGAGGGATACAAAATAGGGAGGGCAAGGGGGACGACCGGATGATGAGTTTACCTTCACAGGAGCCTGTCGGTGGCCCTCAGGAAACGGGGATAGCGAAGAAGTTGGGGAACGACAGCCTCTAGGGTCTCTGGGGTCAGCGGCACACTCTGGGGCTTACAGCGGAGCAATCGAGGACCGGTGGGGGCACACACGGGGGTGACTGTGGGGCACATAGGGGGCTGGAGGCACCGCACACGGGGCTGACGTGGAAATCGCCCGATCGCGGGAGCGAGAAGAGTTGAGGATGAGAGGGGAACGCGAAGGGGTACGCTGGGGGGGCGACGCAGTAGGATGGGAGGGGTAACTTGGTGGCATTTGCGAGTAATTTCAAGCAACTTCAAGGTGTAATTTCCTTCTTGAGGTTGGCTCCCCACGAGAATCCACGTGAAGGTTGCTCCTCGTTGCTAGTTCATTTCCAAGACAGCTCCTCGCAAGAAGCAGAATCTTATTGTTTTGGGAATATGGGTGTTTGGTATAGCCCCACAAGATCTGAACAAGAAGCTAGGAGTATGAGTTGTACCAAACAGGGCCTAAATATCAGTCACCTGAAAAATTGCTAAATCTTACTCTATTTTACCCACCTTCAGATTGGCTTAGAGATTCGTGCTCTAGAGAGCTCGTCGCCATCCTCTGCGATGCCAACCGCCACCGCCGAGTTAGGGCTCGGGTTCACCGGTTCGGATTCGGGGTTCACCGAAGCCTTGACCTTAAAAGGAGAGAGGGTGGCGAAGGCTTGGTTGTCATTGCCTCTACCGCTGGACAAAGGAGGGCCGCAAGCGACAACAACAAGCAGTTCGTTGATCTAGCCAGAGACTTGTGGGAGGCGGTGGGGCGGCGGATCCGGTAGCGGTGAGCCGCCGAAGATAGGGAATTAGACAGGCCAACAGCGGGAGAGGGCCAAAGGAGGCGTAAGGGAGGAGGTGGGCGACAGTTGCAAATGGAAGGGGAGGGAGAGGTAGAGGAAGAAGAGCAGGGTTCGGGCTGCAAAAATCTTGGAGCAGTCCAAACTATTGAAAAGTGACTGTTTTTGTTTTTTTTTGCAAAATTTCATGTGACTATTTAATATACACCCAAAAAAGAAAGTAAAACGAGGCTATAGCCTACGGGACAAGCTGGTCTTCGGGTTGGTCTTGCATATCTATTCCAAGCCTGCAATATATGGGCTTCATGTAACATCCCAAATTTTCTGAGCGTAAAAATCTTTTAAATAGTTAGTACGGAGAAAAGTCACCATTTGGTTTTATTTGAATTTTAATTCAAAAGCTTAATATTGAACTTTACAATCAAAAACATTTAATGTGAATAATCCCAACATGAACAATAGCCAAAACTATTTTATTTGGGTTCTTTGTGCTCAGACATATTTTCTAGATTTTTCTAGAATTTTTCTAAGTTCATTTGCTATTTTCTATTGCTTAGTTGAATTTCTGGTAATTTCTAAAATAGAAAAGCTATTTAAATCTCAGATAAAAGCTTTGGGCCGAATTCCTTTCCTCCGGCCCATTTCCTCTCTGTTCCGGCCCAACCCCGCTTGCGCCCGCCTCCGTGCCGCTAACGTGTGGGCCCCACGCGTCAGGTCATCATCCTCCTCGCGCCTGGCGTCGTCTTCGCAAACGGCCGCGCCCGTCCGCCATTGCCGATCTCCGAGTCCCGTACGCAACGCGAGATTTCCAACAGAACCCTATCTAGAAAACGTGTCGAATCTTATCCCCAACCTCCCCGCATCTTCCCGGATCAAAATCATATCCCGATTCCGTTTCTATCTCTGTTTACCCGCGAGACCATCTCGGACTCTTTTAGGGTTCCGCCGCTGCACCCCATCCTAGCCCTCCCGGACCCTATAAATAGGACCCCCGGGTTCGCCCTGTCACTCGCAACCCAGAGCCGCCACCTGCACCCCCTCCCGAGCTCTAGCGCCGCCGCAACACGGTTTTTAGGTTTTTGTCGCCGCCGCAACACGGTTTTTAGGTTTTTGTCGCCGCCGTCGACATCGCTCTACCCTCTTGGTCTACACCGCCGGGTCCGCCGTCGCAGCACCTACCTCTAGAGCCCTTTCGCATCGCCGGAGCATCACCGGAGCCCCCGTCCGACAAAACCCGAAGCTCCTCCGCCGCTAGAACCTCGCCGCCGGCCATCTCCGTCGACCTTGACCACCCGGTGTTGGTTCAACAGGTTCACAATAACCTGGGCTACATCCCAGTACCACTCACCACCGGCGAAGCCCCGCCGTTCGCCGTTGTCGTCGGTTTCCGAGCACCGTCGCCTCCGAGCCGACGTGGCACGCCGCGTCAACCGCCACCTCAGCGCCCGCGTCAGCCCGTCGCCTGTGTGTCTTCGACGTGGCATCCACGTCGGTGCCGCGTCAGCACCGCGTGGCTCAGTCCACCGGCCCCCAGGTCCCGAGGCTCGGTAGACTTGGTCTACCGTGAGCCATGTCTCTGACATGTGGGTCCCGCTTGTCAGTTCATTTTTCGCCCCGTCCGAACGTTCTCTGATGACGTCAGCTTTGCGCAATAATCTGATTTTTCTGTTAAGAAATAATTCGAAAATTCCAGAAAATCCAAAATTAGGGTTTCTCTAGATTTTCAATCTTCCAGAGCCTATAACTTTTGCATCCGAACTCCGATTGAGCTCATTCCAATTCCTAAATTTATCTAAATTCGAGCTCTATTTATCTGAGATTTTTATTTAAATTTTGGAGTTTGTTTTGCCTCTGTTATTTATTTGTTTTGTTTATTTGTGTCTCGTTTGCGAGTAGACGTCGTTTCAGCAAGGAATTTTGGAGAAGAAGGAGCACCTCAAGATCAAGACCAGTACTTAGACCTTTTCCAAGGCAAGTCATAGCTTTGATCATCTTGAACCCAGTTTTCAAATTACTTTGTTTCAAAGTATTGCATTCTATTTTAATTATGTATTTAATTGCTTTTGGGCATAGTTATCATCCAAATTGTTATCATCACCTTGACTTTGTATGCCATAATTCCTTGTCACCCTAGGTTGGTTATTAGTTGGTAATATTGTTGCACCAACGTGGGTTGGTTAGATGCGAGTACAATTGCTTAGCCATGCTACGAGTCTCACATCTCATGTAAGTTGCAAATGTTAAATTTGACTAAGTGACTATAGAACTTTGTGTAAAACTGTGTGCTATGTGTTATTACTTCGTGATAGCATGTGTTGCACTAAAACCAACTGGGTGGGAAAGGATTTAGACTGAGGCAAGTGGTGGATACTTCGTGATATGGTGGACTTTGTGAATGGGAATGATAATCTTTGTGATCTAGTTAGAAAATGGAAGTCTTGCCTTGGTCAATTAAGGACTTAACTTTGTGCGCCTTTGAACTGAGCCTTACTGTACGACCACATGCCTAGTATGGGACGGGCCTAACTTAGTAGGTTATGGATTCTTGGCATTGATTACTCAGGTGGTAGGTTAGACTATGGGTGGAGATGTGTACTACAAAGTAGTCGCATCACGGGGCGGTTCGCCGTGTCCCTGTCCAGCGGTGTGTGTTATGCCAAAGCGCTCCATTTAGGTTGGCATAGCGGTTTGTAAGCACATCGGGAGTGTCAATGTTAAGATGAAGTTTCTGAACCGTTTTGCTATGATTAGTGCTTGCAACACTAGTTGTATCGTATGGGTCATGGACATGCTTGGGGATTTCACACGAGGGGTCGTTTTCATAAAATGTTGGGATGGGAGCTATGTGATTTAAGTCATGTGGCTATGTGAAATAATCTGTTTAGCTTTGTGTCTTTGTGGAAAATGACTGTTAAATTAATATTGTCTATTTGTTTTGAACTGCATTTCAATCTATTATTGTATTCAAATTGCAAATGTTGCTTTTACGCAAAAGAACCACAGAAGCCTTTTCTTTGGAATAAGCCCGCATCTATAATTTGCATTCTGTGGTATGATTTGCGAGTACGGTTATGTACTCACGCTTATTGTAAAACTTGCACCCAAACCTACAGAAGAGGAGGAGTCTACGCCTGCTTTCCAGGAGGAGTTCGTCGAAGGTTGCTGATCGTTAAGATCTGGATCCCAGTCGGTTGCCTGTGGTGAATTGATGGGATCTAAGCTGAAGTTATCTTTGTTCCGCTGCTATTTATTCTTTGTTCGCCCTGCGTGGCTTAATAAGTGTAAACTCGACCATAAGGTCAAAACCCTTATTTATTATTCAAACTAATCGTTTACTTTATTTATCGATTGTGTGGATTGGTATTCACCTATGTTGACACTGTGTGCACTAGCGTGATCCTGGACTAGTGCATTATACACAGAGGGTTCCAGAATCGTAGTTTTGGGTCCCGACACTTTATTCGATAAATCCATCAGTAACCAGTCCCGAACTAATTAAACTAGTATCCTGTTTTTTTTATAAAAAAAAATAATATCTGGCTATCTTATGCCCTGTTTGGTACAGCTACTACTCTCAGCTTCTCAATTGATTCTCGTGGAGCCGTACCAAACACCCCAATTCTCAAAACATCAGATCCTGATTCTCACGAGGAGTTGTCTTGAAAATGAACTAGCAACGAGAAGTAGCCTTCCTGCAGATTCTCGTGAGAATCCAACCTTGCAGAACGAACATACCTCTTGAAGTTGGTTTTCATTACCCACAAATGCCATCGAACTACACCCCTCTCATCCCTCCGCGAGACCCCCCTCGCGTCCCGATTGGAATTCCCCCTCGCGTCGTCTACTCCTCTCGCACTCGCGCACTGGGAGGCGATTTTCTTGTCGAAGCCCTAGGCGGTGCCGGCCCTCGTGTGCAGTGGCGGAACCATCCCCGGGGCAAGCCGGGGGCGGCTGCCCCGGGTCTCCCGGGCGAAAATCCCCCCTCACGTTCTCCCCGGAGCCTCCCCATGGCATCCCCCGAAACCACCGCCTCCGTGTCCCCGTTCACGCCCAACCGGCGGCCGATCCTCGCCGGAGACAACGCGCCCTGGTGAGCCGCCTCTGCCCCGGTCCCCCGCGTCCACCACGCTGCTTCTCGCGCCGCCACTCGCCACCCAGGAGGCCAGGACGACCCAGCCGCGTACGCCCTCACCATCATGAAGGTTGCTCTGCTGTGGTTTGGTACGGCTCGGCTACGACGGCCTAGTTAGTTCTATCTAATTAATACCCTTTGCAAAGATCCGAATCCAATAGGAGGGTGGCGGTGGCGAGGCTGGGCTAGAGTGCGTCATGCCGGGGTAGCAGCCGCTGCTGCGGATTCTGGGGATCAACCGCTCAAGGTAGTCAGAACAGCCATTTCTTGTCTCCTGAACCTGTTAATTTCACGGGTGCTTGATCAAAACTTTAAAAGAAGCACTCGTCTGAAGAGTCTGAACTTTGCATGAACATCCCTTGTAAATTCCACTGACTTGAGCAATGCTAATGCACATGACAAAATGTCGACTAATTTCTCATCCATTGTCCACTTTTCATTGTTCTGAATTTAAATAGTTTTGTTGTGTTGCAATTCTTTCGATTTCTCTTTGTTTGAGTCAGTGGCGGAGCCAGAAATTTTCTAAAGCCTGGGCAAGCCGCAAGTTAACTATGTAATTATGGTCTGTTGAGAACCGCAAGCATCGGATATTCGGATACTATTATGAAATTTTAACAATTCTCATAATCTCATTAAACTAGCCATGTTCATTCTGTCAGAATTCAGTGTTTCAGAGTTCCTGAAAATTCAGAAGTCCAACGATTCTGAAAGTTCTTATTCAGATTCAGAACAGAGAACACAACTGATTCGTAGCAGAAGAATTAGAAATTGAAATTACAGGAAATTCAGATGTTGGCGCTGCAAAACTTGCAGTCTTTTTGTATTTTCGTTTTCTTATATAGACTTAGAAGATTACATATTGACTCCGTTTCGGAATCACTACAGTTAGCTTCAGAAACAGACTCGACCAGGGAAACGAACTTTGTTTCCGAAACCAAAGAAAATCTGCATCGACGAGACAAACATCCGACTGCTTTAAGAGGAAACAAACTCTGAATCAACAATCTATACTAGCTAACTCATCTCAAACAGATTGCTTAACAAGTTTGCAATCTGACTGAAACTGAAACTAAAAAAAAGAACAGAATACTGACACAACTAGCATTGACCCACCCTGCAAAACACACTAACAAAGCAGATTAGAAAGGAGTCTGATAAACATTAGACAGAAAAGCTGCATAATTTTGTCTTCCAAACCTTAGACAGAAAAGCATATTAGCTGTGAATGCTGAAAGCTATTGTGTTTATCCAAACCTATTAGCATAGCACTTTGTCTAAACCATGTGAGGTAACAACTTGTTATGATTTTTCAGAATGCTGCTGGAGGCGTCTTAGGATTAGTTGGTGGCATGCTAGTGGAAACAGTTCTTTTCATTATCAGATTGTCCGATAAAGAGTTGGC
Source organism: Ampelocalamus luodianensis (assembly GCA_036346255.1). NCBI lineage: Eukaryota > Viridiplantae > Streptophyta > Magnoliopsida > Poales > Poaceae > Ampelocalamus > Ampelocalamus luodianensis. The sequence goes on along the minus strand of CM070620.1, from coordinate 39,964,420 downwards.
CTCTTCTTCTGTTCCGAGATCAAAAAAAGTTCAGTAGACCTTTGTTGTGGTTTGATGAGTCAGTTGTGACCAAAGACCTTGCCTTCCGAACTATATGAAGGATTCATTTGAGGTCAGAAGTGTGTAAACCATCTAAGTAGATGCAGTTGATTGTGAGAAGTTGTGATCTGAGGGACCCTCTGTACAGGACTTATTTGTGGAGACCATCAGTGGTAGTGTGATATTGTAAATCAGTTTTTAAGTCTACATCACGACGAAACGGGCACGCGGATCCTTAGGGTTGGATTTTATTGACCCACAAGTCTAAACCTCATGCTTGGTTAAGAGGGAAACCCTATGTAGTATGTTGATGTACAAATTGGATTATATTGAATTGATATCTTATACTGAAGTTGTAGTTTTAACCCCCCCCCCCCCCTTTTATAAATGCAATATTTGTCAAGCTTCATCTATCGCAGCGTGAACAATACAAAATTTGCTTATACACAATCAATGGTTGTGTGTCAATTTGTTATTTGCCAACAGTTGTACTCCATCAGGAAGTGTAAATGCAATATAATCTAGCATTGTGTACAAATACAACATATATATATTCATATGGTCTAAACAAATTTGGGGGAAAATTCTTTAATTTGTGTACAAATACATAGGAGAAAGACACAAATGCAATTGAAGTATTACAACCAGGGGTAATATAGTCTATTTGCCTCTAATCCCCCCTTATATGGTTTTTGGAGCTAACCTACTAGCCAAACGCTTTCAACAGACAACTCCAGATTCTTAGAGAAGTGGATTCTCAGAGAATCAAGAGCAGAATCTGAAAAATGAGAATCTGAAGCTATACTAAACAGAGCCTTATTAGCCTGGCAGGCTCATGTCATGGTTGTCTGCCGGGTTACATTACATGCCGACCTAGTTGTCCATCTCAACAAGTCCCAATTTTCACTTCCATCGATCGCCACTATATAGCCAAGCTAGTCCTGCTCTTCCTACAATTTGGCCGGAGTACTCAAGAAACACGCTACCTGCTCCGGCCGTTCATATATACTAGAATGGAACCCGCGCCATTGGCACGGCCACAAATAATGTTAGAGCAGAGGAAAGCTGTGTTTTTTTTTTGTAGCGAGTGATGATACGTGCGAAATAACAATGTCTATCATTTGTTAAGCTTGATTTTTATACAACATAAGTTTATAAACGTATCGAAGATGTTGTTGGTCTATGTGTGTGTGGGTGAGGGTTCCTGGGGTGTGGGTGAGGGTTTCGGGGGTACCCATATAGATTTGTTTCTTTTTTCCACACGCACCGATGCGGTCCATCGTCGGGTGCAATGCCGTGTCTAGATTCATATTTTGATAATTGTCCCTCCACTCGAGTTTTACAAAAAAAAAACAATAGATAACCTAGCAGCATCATCTAAAAATTAATAGCAGATAGGCATAATGAATAGCAAATGGAAGTAAAATGAATGTTAGAGAAACTCACGTGCAACATGTATAAATTAGTAGTACATAGGCATAATGAATAAGAAACATAAATGAAATTAATGTTAAAGAAACTAAAAAACATGAGCACCTAAGCCGATAGATAAATCATCATTGTAATCATGTATTAAGGAAAGCAGAGTCAGGTAACATATATTTTACATTGTAAGGAGCAGGATTATAGAAGTTTACATTTAATTTTTAGGCTATCTTAATACCACAAAGTGTCATCTTCATTCACAATCAATGACTACAACCTGCATCATACATCAAACACAAAAAAATAATAATAAAAGAAACATGAACAAAAAAACATATCGAGACGACGTGGCACACGTGGCCAGCGGTTATCTTCATCAAATCACATTGGCAAAAAAGATTTCATAAAAATAATAATCAAAAAGTCTAGAGTGGTTAGATTTACATTGTATATGAGAACAAACTATCTGTATTCTTCTATACGAAGCTTATCTAGTTCTATAAAAGGAAAAGCTGTGTAAATACTATGAATATACCACATGTATAAATAAGAAGTACATAGGTATAATGAACATAAGGTAAATCTACAAATGAACTTACAGGATTATGC